>VMYD01000352.1:0-1200000 GCA_007663325.1 Eucalyptus pauciflora | reverse complement strand
GACGAATCATATAATTAGACAATACCTAACGAAGGAACATCACAGGGCGGATCGAAAAACCCTATCCTTCTTAAATGCAAGCACGAATTAACAGAAATTAACGAATCATGCACTTCAAGATCCTTAAATAAAGAAAACAGTACAACAGGTTTCGCTAATATCATCAGACCTAAGGAGGCAAGATAAAATCCTAATGAAGATTTAGATGCCCAACCTTGAGTAATTCCAACTCTGATACTCGGGTAGTCAACCCAAGTACTTGAGGTCCTTGAGCCTAGACCTCGGTCCCGAGCACCCGGGACCTCGACGAGCAAGGATGAGTCTCGAGAGGTTAGGCCCGAGTTCAAGGTGGCCTCGATTCCTAATCTCCAAACTCATAAGAGTATTAGATGCTTTTCCTTGTGGGTGTTTCCTACATCGGTAAATTCCCCTAGCACAACGTATCATCATGCAATGAACTCAAGACTTTTTAAATCATATATGTCTGAACAAGTAACATGTATTTGCGCATGATCATCCACATCATGATCTCTCCCACACGTTTTGTATTTACAACGAAGCAGAAGATTTACATGATAACAATCCCTACCTAAAATCTGTAGAATTGTATGTATGAGTATAAAGCACAAAATTCGCAAAATGAGGAGTTCGCTCTTGATCTTATTACAGCTGAACATGAAAATGCTCTCCGACTGGCGACGTCGTTTTCGGGTGCTCCCAACGTTAGCCCCGATCATCAGGATCGCAGACGCCGACCTCGCGCTCTTCGTCGACGTTGATCCCAAGCGACTCCACCACATCCTCCATGCTCCATCCCGCACGCAATAACTCCAAGGACCAGGCTCTCACGTGCCGAGCGACGCCTCCGTCGGATCTCGCCACGTCGCCGGCGACCTTCGCCATCCCATCGCAGCCGTCCATCCCCATCATCTCCCTCACCTCCTCCTCCCTCCACCCTCCGTCCCTCAGCCTCCAGAACGCCTCTTCCAAGCACGCCCCGAGCTTGGCTCCGCCGCCGCCGCCGCACCACCACCCATCTGTGCTCCCCCGCGCCGGCTCCGGCGCCGGCGCCGGCCCCCTCCTACCACCTCTCTCTGCCACGTCGCTCCAGAACTCGATCCTCCGCGGCGCCGTCGCGGCCCACGCCGGCGTGCCGATCATCGGCGGCACCTTCCCGGCCGGCCGGAAGACGCCGATTCGCAACCACTCGAACTCCTGGAAGAATCCGGCGAGGTCGAAGCTCAGCACGCGGACGTCCCCGCCGTCAATGTAGAACACCGGGTTGCCGGCGGCGTTCGGCGACGCCGGTACATAGCAGTTCCGGTAAATCGGCACCAGAGCCGGCGCATCCTCCAAAAACCGCTCCGCCAACTCGACCGCCCGGTCGCGACCGCTCGGCCTCTCGCCCCACGCGTCGCACCAGAAGTCGCTCCGCGACACCTCCTTGATCAGGCACCGGCCGGGGAGGCCCGCGAGAATCCGGAGCTGCTGCGGGGACGACGACCGCCAGTTGACGAACCCGGGGCCGACGGGGAGGCCCTCCTGGAGGATCTCCCGGAGGTCGGGCGGGAAGGCGAAGGAGAAGGCGGACTCCAGGCAGTCGAACTCGGCCTCCGTGAGCCCTTCGAGGACGGGGATGTCGCAGGAGGCGAGGTGGTAGATGACGCTCTTGGCGTAGGCCGCGAAGGAGAAGCAGACCCTTTTCGGCACGAAGCGGTAGCTCAGCGCCCCCACGGCCACCGGCACCCCCGCCGCCGCCGTCGCCGTCGCGACCGCCATTGCAGATCAACAGGCAGCTCGAAGTATCGATTTCCGGTCCTTTCGATGATGGGTTCGAACTGAAACGCGACGAGAGAGAACCGAGGTAGGAAGTTTGGTGCGAAGATCGATCTGGTGGAGATGGGGTGATCGTTAGCGAGGCGTGTGCTTGGGGCCGAACGTGACGGCGAGGTAAGTGAGAAGAAGAAGGCGATGCGTGTAGAGAGAGAGAGAGAGAAAGGGAGGAGGGAAAGAGGAAGAGTCGGGCTCTGGCTTTGACTTATTCGGAATTCGGGGGACCATTGAACGCTCGCGAAATTTAAATGAAGCCAGGAGATTCCCATAAAAATCAATCCCCTTTTCGTTTATTTTCATTTAATGCGCAAGAATAAGGTGGTTTGCTTTGACGAGGTCATAATCTTATTTAGAGTTTTTTTTTTTCCTAACCTATGTGTTTTGGATACAGCTTGCTTGGTATTGAAGATTTCGCTAGCCCAACGCCGACGTCCCCTTTTTTTTTTTTTTGGTCGGTCGACGTCCCCTTGAACACCTGCGAAACTACAATTTATGGTGTGATTCGAATCATCCTAAAAAAAACAGAGAATTAAATTTTATATATTTTGAGACCTTTCATTGTTGAAGTACACACGTCGTGAAAAACATGATTGAATCCACCACAAAGGTTAAGCTATTTCTCGAAAAGGTTAATATCATGAAAAACCTTAAACTAATACATCCGTAATAAATTTATTTAAAAGTAAACTTTTTACCACAAAAAACTCTACATTAGTACATATGTGACAATATACTCAAAACTAATTTTTTTACCATCAAAAACCCAAATTTGATATAATCGTGACAAATTTACCCTCATTTAGTTTCCAATAAATTGGATTAATACTATGAAAATCACAAACTGGTGACCCTATGGCAAACGGATGAGAAAACTCCAAACTGGTAAATTCATTAACTATCATGTGTCATTTAATTCAGCAATTTGAGGATAACATTTTGATAGAAACTAATTGACAGTAAATTTATCACATGTATATCGGTTTTAGGTTTTTCATGATATTAACTCTTCTTGAAAACATGAAAGGACTATGATCATGAGCCTGCGTTGATTCTTCGATGTGGTTCTCAAACTTGCAACTTATTCGATGAAGTTCTAGTATTTTTACATTTTTAAGTTCTTCCATTGCCAATTTCAAACAACCAAAGTTACAAGCCTCATGCTGAGACAATCGATACCGCCACGAGCATCAAAACCTATGGCAATCTACTTAAATGCATAGGGTCATTGTTCTTATAGTTTGGTCGAAGCAAAAGAAATTACCTATAACGGTATCGAGTTTTTCCATATTATCCTTTTAATTGGAATCGACAAACAAGCTAGCCTCAGCTTGTTGGAATTAGAAATCAAGAGTCTCAATTGAAAAAAATAGATCCATAAGTTGAAGGAGTTAACTGCACAAAATACAAGTTCAAGGACAACATTAAATATATATATATATATATATATATATATATATATATATATATATATATATATATATAATTTTAGAAATGAATGTGTATTTTTCCCTATGATTTAAACGAAATGTTGTATTTTTAAGGGCACACTGTGATGTAAAACTATATGCAACGGTAGAGCTGAATTAATGCACTTTTAATAAATAAGAAAAATTAATATGAATTATTGTTCAGATGAAATTCAAATAGGACATATATACGTGCATTAAAAAGGTCTTGATCTTATGTAGTGTTTTTTTTTTCCCCAACCTATGTGTTTTGGATACAGCTTGCTTGGTATTGATCCGCTTGAACACATTTATAAGGTGGTTCGAATAATTCTAAAAAAAGAAAAAAAAATTATATATATCAAGACCTTTTGTTATCCGAGTACATGTGTCGTGAAAAATATTATCAAATCCACCAGAAGTGTTGTACTATTTCTTGGAAACACAAATGGAAGTTCGATCATGAGCTTGCACCGATTCTTCGACGTGATGCTATGAAGGTCTTGAATGTTTACATTTTCAAGTTCTTCCATCGCCAATTTCAAAGAACTGGAGTTAAAAAAAGCCTAATGCCGAGACAATTGATGCCACAGCAGCGTGAAAGACAATTGCGATTTACTTAAATGCACGGGGTCATTGTTTTTACAGTTTGGTTGGTGCAAAAGAAATACCTAAAATTACATCAAGTTTTTCCACGTCACGCTTTTGATTGAATTGACAAAACGAGTTAGTCTCAATTTGTTAGAATTAGAAATTGAGAGACTCGATTGAAGAAAAAGAAATTCATAAGTTGATAGAGTTAATTGGACAAAATTCAAGTTCAGTGACCACATTAAAATAAATATAATTTTAGGAATAAATGTGTGCTCTTTTCCTTTGTCCTTAACAAAATGTTGTATTTTCAAGGGCACACTGTGATGTAAATGATTATAGTAAAGCCATATGCAATAGTAGAGCTGAATTAATGCACTTTTAATAAATAAAAATAATATGAATCATTAATGAGATGAAACTCATATAGTACATATATTCGTGCATTAGAAAGGAATGTTATTATTTGCAGCACAAGAATTGTGATATATTTTTCTATGCCGACGTAATAATTTTGTTTTTCATTTTTTTCATGAATGTAATTTTTTTTGACCGAATATAAAATTAGTTTTTGAAAAGGAAAAGTCTTTCTATCTATAAAATAAAACTGCCACATGCCTCTGTGATGATCAAGAATAAAACCGAGTCAAGCTATTCACAAGTAACTTGGGCCCCGCTCGAAGACTACTTGATTTTTTTTTTTTTTGGTCGGTGAAGACTACTTGATTACGACTCGTTTCATTTTGAGTCTAATTCGAGCTTTACATTATTTTTGTTTTCAAAAAGATTATATATTCATAAACATAGACACAATATACTTAGAATCACAGAACATTTAAGATTATTAAATTCAAGCTTGAGCTTGAGTCGTGTTTCGTGCAGTAAATTTGGGAGTTAAGGCGAGCTTGTGCTTGGCAGAGTATCAACTCGATTAACTTGATTACACCCCAAATTGGAACGTAATTTGTGAAAATTATGTTCGCACCATCGTGTGGAGACAATAATCCTTTAACAAACTGTGTTGGATCAAGACCACCCACATAACTAAAAAATATGAACTTAACCAATTCGTGGGACTTGTAGAGTATTCCAAGAACTCTCCAGATAATCAAGTTCCTGCGTCTGTATTCTTAGATCAATTAAAGAAAATCAGCTGAAGAAAACTAACTAATTTGAAAATTTATTGCTTTTATACACTTGTTAATGAGAGTTTAATACTTTTATCAATTGATCAAATTACTGAGTTGAAGATGTTCATAACAATATTTCTACAGGCACATTAGGAGACGATAATGAGAAATTTTACTAATAAAGTTCGTCAGCCAACTCCTAATCTGCCATACGACAGAAGAGAAGTGCAAGTTTTCAAACTCCATGCACGCAAACGTTTTCATGCCTGACCGTAATATGATGAATTACCTATATTGGGAAAAGAAATTATATCACTGACTCTCTGAGCTAGCTTATTGCTCAGTTGAGTTTACCCATTTATATGTGTGTGTTACTGACAAAAACGAAACGCCGATGCATACATATTACATTGTAACGTTTTGTTATTTTGTAAAAGCTAAAACAATTAGTCATGTAATGATGGAGTAGGCAACAATCTGGGACACAACAGTACAAAGTTCGATCGTTTGAGAAACTTCTAACAGCGCAATTCATACATTCGAGGGAAACCTATTGCCAACTTGACTTTAATGACATATGATTAATGTGCTTTCTATGAACAGAATTAATTCATCGAGCGTGAATAATATGCACTGTCATGAATGACATTGATAATGAAAAAAGGGTCCAAGATTGATATCCTTGCATCCATAACCTATTCGACACAATCTGTGTTAGGCCGCGATGACTTGCATAGTTCCGGAAGTTTTTGCCAATCACGGGTGGATATATGCAAGCATGGTTTCCTCTCAGTAACCTATGAATTGAATTAGGCAGGACCACTAAGTTGGTTGTTTAGAAAAACTTAGAAATTTTTTCCCGAATACATGATGGACATTATAGACGGTGAACTGACGCTATGAAAACGTATGTACTTTTGCATAATCACAATTTTCTATCAAACAAATACTGGAACTGTTTAAAGAATAGAAGAAATGTGAATCAAATTTATAGTGATTGGACGTCCACTTGACCTACTCTCTCTCTCTCTCTCCCAACTCTTACAGTCCAATGAGACCGGAATTTACTATGTACTTCTTCAAATATTATGGTTTGTGCAAAATGTAGTGCTTCAACCTAAAGCTTCAGGAGTTACTTCTACAAATTCGAGCACCTCTCAAAAACACTATATCACTCTCCCTTCATATTGCATATATCCATACCCTCTAAGGAGATTTATAATATAAAAATCATTTAATTTTGCACAAAAGAAAGCAAGACAAATGCAACGAAGAGAGAGCTTATTAAATACAACTAAACCAAGTTTTTAAAGACTTTCGATTTCCAAAATAGTCATGAAAGCTTTATCCGATCAACTAGCCATTCTTTGACCATCGAAACGTGCTCATACGGAACATTAAAGGTCGATTCAAAAAGTAGGACACTTTGCTTCTATAATTTACTTGACATATCTTTTGCTTATCTAGAAATGGAAAAATAGATTTGTTTTGCTACAAATTACTTTTAGCAAATGCAACACTCGAAGATAGTTGTAATAACAAATTTGAGTCTAGTTCAAATTAAGAAAGAGCTAGTTTCCACTAAGATTTGTAAAGGCTCATATGTAGAATCATATATAGGTGATTGGTTCTCAAGCTAGTCCAATAGGGAGGACCAATTCTCATTTTTTAGAACTGGGAATCGGACCAGATGATCCTAGGATTGGGAATCGGATTGAACCAAATGGTCCGATCTAGTCCAGTCTAGTCTGGCTACTTAGCCAAAAAAAAAATATAAAAATTTATAATAAAAAAATCCATAGTTATTATAATTTTATGGTTTATTGCTATTTTTAAGAAATTAAGAAATATGTTTTATTTAAAAAAAAAAAATCGGTCCAATCCAATCCAATTCCTCCCCTCCAAAACTAGGAACTATATCGAAAATCACTGGTTCCATTTTTATGGTACCAAAAACCGTACTGATGCCCCCGGAAGCAAGACCAAACCGGCCAGTCCAGTCCAATCCGGTCGGTCCAATATGCCCATCCTTAGAACCATCCACTTTGTCTATAGCATGTACTACTTCTACAAAAATGGTCCTCTCGACTTTTCATAAAATCTTATGCTACGGTCTAGTCACCTTTTGCAAGATGGCTCTTCTAAGCACATTGACGTCCCTAAGATCTGTACGGACGGTTCTTCTTTTACAAAGGTCTTTACAGACTCGACACATTTCCCATCAAAAAGCTTAGCTCGTTCTCCTTCTGCAGGGTCAAACATGTTTTAGATATTCTATTGTTAACACGATATGCATATGCTTCGTGTATACAAAAGTTGTTCATTTTGCACAGTTAAATACACATATTAGTAATATTTGATTACATCATAAGGATTCTCTCAACAATCTAAGCTCACCAAAGTGAGAAAAAGTATAAAATAGACTTAGCCTACAATCATAATTTTCACATGGGTGAAGACCAATTTGTTCTACTCTCTCTTTTTTTTCTTTTTTTCTTTTTTATTGCTTCTTTGTAATTGTCTTGACCTCTTATTCAGGGGTAAGCAATTTCAGGTTCGTACAAGTTTCACTTAGAACCTGAAATCTACCCATTAAAACAGGTTACCCATTTTTTAGAATCTGAAACTTATCATGTATATCTTGGAATTTAGAACTTATCCTATTATAGGTTATAGGGTTGGTTCCAAAGTCTACCCAAGTTCCATCCATATTATTAATTGAACGATTGCGGTAAATTATCATCTTTAATGGCCACCACTTGATGCTATTATTTACTGATCATAATTTATATTTAAATACATGAAAAATAGAACATATTAATAAAGTAGAAGCCTCAATCATGATATGGAAGTTCAGACTAGTGATTTCAGATCATACACTCATCATTGAACGTCATTGAATACCATAAGATCGCACAAAAATATAAACCAAGAAAAACATAAAAAATTGTTACAAACTCTAGGTTCCAGATTCTAGGTTCACCATCCTAGAACCTAGTACCAGTCAAAATAGGTTCCCCAATTTTTGAAATCTGAAACCTCCCCTGTATATCTAGGAATTTGATTCTCAAGTTTTAAGTTCCACCCTAAAACCATGCTCACCCTTACTGTTACTTTTTTTTTTCTCATTTTTTTTTCTAAATATACCTGACTTGGTGCTAGATGTCAAAAGACAATATCCTTTCTTGTGCTTTTATCTTTTTTATTCTTACTTTCTTCTTTGGTCCATATTGTTAACGTGTGTCTTTGCCCATTTAAATAAAGCCAAAATTACACTTACTTTGATGGAAAAGAACCCTAGGTTTATGTCCCCAAAATGGATCTTTGCGGTGTTTAAAGCGCTATAGGAAAAAAACACTCACATGTGATTACGAACTTGCATGATGTACTAATAGTGAAAAATGTAATGCAAAAATAGGGAAAGGTCGATTCAGTTTCTAAATACAATGAGTTAAATTGTTTCTCTCTTTTATTGAACTTTTGTAAAGCTTAAAAGATAAGATCAAAGAAGAAAAAGGAAAAGAGTCTTCAATTAAGATAATTTTCAATTTACTTAAATATATAAAGACGTGATTAGTTTAATCTACAAAACTCCCTCAAATTACCATCACATTATATCATTCATGACATAGCACAAATTTTTGCAATGTATGTCTAAGTTTCGTTTGTTTCGCAAAAAAATAAATTATTTAAAAAATATTCTCTTGAAAATGACGGTTTGTATAGCTTAAAATAGTTATTAAATGAAATATTTTTTTCATTACCAACAATAATTTATTTATAAAAAATTTTGTAGACAATGAAAACATTTTTCATTTTTTTTCATTTTTGTAAGAAAATAAGTCTGTATTTTCTGAAAAATATTTTCTAAATCATTCATTTTTTTACGGAACAAAATTGCAGTCTATACTTAAATTGAAGCACACCAAAATGAGCTTGGGTTGTTCATCCCGTACGTTTGGTGGAACAAGAAACACCTCGCGCGGTGGCAATATTGCACGGATTCTGGCAAATGTCAGTAATGTCATTAAGAATAGTAAGACAAAAAAGGAACAAATCGACAAAAAGGCGTCCGGCCAGTTAAATGCTTAGTTTAGCTTCAATAAATTATTTATTTGAACAACCTTTCGCTTATTCAAATTAACTTCGAGGAGTCTGGCGTCATGCACGTGAACGGAACTGTTTACATGCGTCCATTGCTATTAGATTGGACATGATTCCTGGTCGATCCGTTAAAATATGATCAATTATGAAATTCAACAGTCATGTGGTAGCTTTTCCTTTCGGCCAACATTAGTTGCAATCCCGATTCTACCTCAAGCTTTTCTTTTTCTTTTTTTTATAGAAAAAATTGGAAACTTTTACTCTTACCCCAAAAATACCCCATGTCCAAAAAATCGCCACCGATTCCTCCAAAAATATCAATATGATGAGGCTATTGTTGTTCCATACAAAATTGAGGGTGTTAGTGATGATGCACGTTTTGATAATGAACCTCTAACTTGCCCTAATGTTATTAATTTTGAAGAAATTAATGGCGATTTTTTAACATGGCGGCAAATTTAGGCTAGTGAAGGTTTGTGATTTTTTTAAAGACAAAAAAAAAAGTTCAGGACATAATTGGGATTAAATCTAAAATTTGGGGCTTCTAGGGAATTTAGCCCTTCTTCGTAACCTCGATGAGTTACACCTTAGAAAGCGCAATCATGAATAGTAACGAAGTTAACTTTGTCGGCCACTCGAAGAGCCTCTGCTTACGTGATAAGATGCAATAACCCAATTACCACGAGATAGGGAAACAGCGTGACGTCACGAGATCAGTAGAGTGTCCGCAACATGTCACACCATCTCAAGAAGTATAAATCAAAATTTGACCAAACTCAACTACAACCCCTTTTAGATTAGTCACGAGGAAAACAACTTCCTCCTTTCGATTTCTAGTTCCGTCCAAGCACAATGAATTAACCCTTTACCTCGAACGAAACAAGCAAACAATCTAGTTCAAATATCCATTTGAATATCACCAATTGTAATAAACGAAAAGCGTTATTAGATCGAAATTGATTGAGAGGAGAAAAAATATGGAATCTTGTTCTTAACATTCAGATCGAGGTAGATTCACGATCCACCTTCATTCCTTAAATATAATTATACAACACTTTTGCAGTGGAGAGATCATCTTTGGATCGCACTAACCATCGATTTCAATAATTAGCCCCATGATTGGAAACGGTCCCCTGAGGACGCGACACGCTTTATCGGTTTTTCTTCGTCCCGACGCCCCCTGAAAACGACGTGAAATGTCGTTACCGATTTATTAAATTTATCAGATCGCAGACCGTCGTTACAAGAGCTCTTTAAATTAAGGTTTTCCCTTGTTTGTCGAGCCGGACTTTATGGTGCCCCGGCGGCCCACCACGGTACTTCAGTCATGCCATTGAAGACAAAATTTATCTCTGGCTTCCAGACACAAGAGACAGCGATTGAACGGGGAATTCTCTTGCCGCGCGCCATAAGGCATGGAGCGCGGCTCGCGGGGGGCGTGTCGCATGAGTTCGGTTTCACGCAATTTGGTGGCATGGCTTGTTTCCCGTATTTTCATGTATGATAAAACGTTTTTATTGTTGATAATAATTTATTTTAAATCATTCATTTTTACGAACAAACAAGACCTACATTGACTTTAGTTTTTCTCTTCAAGACTCTTATAATTAAAACTAAAAAGGGTGCATATGAACAAGTCTTAGCATTTCTAAATCGACATGAATTATATACAAATCACGAATTTTATGTACATAATACAATTATCAATTTATAGTTATATCATTGCTATTCTTGCTCTATTATATTCTCCAGGCCATGAAATTACTAGTTAGTCTTGCGTTATTCCATTTCATGAATCTTATGAACGAAATGCTAAGTTGGATCGCATGTAGCAGTTAACAGGTGCACTAGTGTGAAGTTTTACTCTCAGTTTGTCATAAACATACAAATTTGGAGTTTTTTGTGATATTAATCCAATTTAATGGAAACTAATATATGGTAAATTTATCATCAATATACCGGTTTGATTTTTTGTGGTCAAAATATTAGTTTTGAGTAAATTTATTGCAGGTATACCAAATTAGGATTTGGGCTACGAACCCCTTTTAGAATTATGAAGTAATGTCATGAAGGTATGATTAATATAAGTTACAGTAACCGTAAGTTATGCAACATGATTATGAACCAATTACAATTATAGGATATTTAATATGCGATAATCAATCATTAGAAACTATATAATGGCTCAATTCATAAAGCAACTAATCATTATTTTTAGTGAACCGTAACTTCAAATGATAATTTAACAACATAAGTATAGTTAGTTGATTCTTCTGATTGTCATTATTTAATTATGTAAGTGCACTATGTAATAATTTAAACTTTCTCAGTTAAATCAGACTATAAATTCTGATCAGCCACGATGGTTGTGGGAAAGCTTTTCTCTGTTGTATATTTAACCAAATAGTGAAAATAGAATCACTGCTCCCACCAACCATGCGTCCTGTAACTCCAGTAAAAGACAATAACACCTTGATTAGCATCTCTGTGGGAGAGTGACTACTTTCAATGAACTCAACTAGGTATGGGTATAGAGGCTTTGGGATTCTCATCACATCTCTATCTCATCTCCCTTGGAAACCCAAAGCAGATAAATCACAGGACAAAATCAAAGTTAATCAATCAAATTTGTAACCTGCTTCCACTCTAAATAGCAGACTTTGCCCAATGTCCCCACCTCTTGTCTCCATGTAATTAGAAACGTGTAAGATTATAATTTTGGCACTGTTGGCATATCATCTATTCTTGTCTAGGTATGCTAGCCTAATAGCCTTTTGTTACTACAGCCATCTAAGGCCATATATATTAGAAAGCTCTTTCATGTGAAAGGTTCATGGGAATTCAAACAAATAGATGAAATTTTGGGTAAGGTGTACCGTTTTAAAACAATGATTTTCCTGACAGAATTCGTGATTCAAGATAATCGGTTCCGATGGTCAAGATACAATGCTTAGACTCTGATCTTCTTATTAGTCTGCGTAGTAAGCAGAGGATGAACATGATTCAAGCTTTGAAATGATGGTCAATATGGAGTAGCAACGAAAAAGACAAACAAGAAAGGAGGAGGAGGACCAGTATAGAATTACATTGCCATTATTTATAAAAAAAAATTAGTAGTTGATTAGTATTTTCAGAAAATACGCAACAAAAGGAGGCATTTTCGATGTGAACACATATGAATTGGCAATCTCCATGGCTATTGCTTTTTCGGTCGGTTCAATCTATCAAGTCAAACCCATATTTTTCAGGCTATCTTATTTCTAAAACTATAAATAAAATAAAAAACAACAACAATCTACATAACTAGGGCAAGTAGCATTTGTTTGGTATGGTCCTAGAGTTTGGCAAGCCTTCATTATACTCAGCTTTTCCCTGCCTTACGAGGGCTGTGAATCCCCTTGGCATGTAAAATGGGACCCAAATCTTACTTAAGCTGACGCAGGAGCAAATTATTTCCAAAATAATGATATTATTTAGTTGAGGTGATGAGTTCTTAATCTGGTTTGGTTCTAAGGAAGAATCGGGAATCAGGGATCGAGGACCGGACTAGTTGGTCCTAAAAGTAGGAACTGGATGGGATAGAACCAGTCACTTTTTTTCCCACTATTCAAAGCCTTCTATTATAAAGAAAAAAAAAACTAGTCTCTTTTTTTTAAAGAAAATTTAAAAAAGAGAATTTTTAGTTGGTCCGGTCTAATTCCACCTTGGAACTGGACCGCCCGGACACCAGTTCCACTTTTTGGAATCAAGAACCAAACCAACACTCCTGGGAATCAGACCCAACTAGCCAGTTCAGTCTATTCTAGGTGGTTTTTGATTCGAGCAGTCCCTTTTGCATACTCCTATTATTTAGGACACTCCTTTGCAATCTTAGATAATTTTATTTATTCATTTTTAGTAGGTATCTAATTAGTTTAATATATATATATATATGGAAGAATTTCGAATTTATCTTTATATGCTTACATCTGTATATCTATTTCATATTTTTGTCTCGTAGTTGTGTTTTTTTTCTAGGGAGGGTCGTGTTTACTTTCATCTGTAATTGGAGGAAACTTTTTCTAAGCATGTCTTAGATTGAGATGGGTTACAATAATGGACATTACTATATCTATTATTTCATTTAGATTGCATAGGGTTGATATCCATAACTTCTACTCTACCAATCCCATGCTCATGTTCATTCACCGAATGAAATAAAGTAAGCAACTACTTGATCAAGAAATGCTCTTTCCTTAGCCTATTTATTTTATCCATTACAAAAATTCAATAATCAGACACACTCTAATGGCTTAAACTTCTTAATTGATCTATCTAATTGAGTACCCAATTAAGTTTTAGGGTACGAATGATAACCATTCTGATGCAGAAATATATTTTTCTATTTTTATTTTGTGGAAGAATTTCTGAGAAAAAAATACGCATTTGATAACAATCTAAAATTTATGCTCTTGGAATAGAAATTCATATGATAATAACACAAATTTCTCCCTTTCGAATGGCAATAGCAAACGGCAACAGTGGCTGATGATGAGGGTGATCAGCAGTAGTGACTGGCGCGCAACTAGCGGTGACGAATGACAGGTGGCGGCAAGTGGGCAGCCAGTTAGTAGCTAGAATGAGCGATAAAAATAGTTTTTATTTCTCATTTCTATTCTAAAAATAAAGAACTATAAACTTTTCAATTCTCATTTTTGTTCCAAACCTATTTCTAGACCAAAAATTTGTTACATAGATAAAAAAAAATGAAATTGCGTCACCAAACGGATTTCTATTTCAAATCTATTTCTGAGAACAAGAAAATAGTCCTAATCAGAAATAGAATGGTTATCATGTCCGCCCTTAGTTTCTTTATACACAATCAATTCAAGTTTCTTGATTTGTAAATGTCATACTTGAACAAGGGCCATGCTAATCTTATCTAGATCAGTTCAGTCGAATTGGGTGTCTGACAATGCACCCATTCGAATTTCGTTAGCTCATATTGATACTATTTCATTTTGTTTTATCAGTTCAAGTGGATTTAAAACAATTTTTGCATCACTAGCCTTATTTACTCCTTTCACATGACAACTACCATAATGACCCAATTCGACGAGGGTAAGAAGTGGTCATCGAAGCCAAAGGGCTCCAACAACAAGCGATGATGAACGGGATAGGAAGGAACTATTGTGGCTAACGATGCAACCCAGAAGGGGGTGAATAGGTTCAGTAATGATTTTTTAAACTTTTGCAGAATATTAAACAATTAGCAATCAAGATGATATCTCAAGTAGAATCATGTGTGATGATGATAAGCATATTAGAGTGAAGAATGACAATCACATAGTAATTTATAATGTTTAGGTTTTGTAATCAAGCACAAGTCTATTCTAAGACTAACAGTCTTAATAGTGGTTGGATTCCACTAATAATTGGCAAAGAAAGTTACAATTGGCTAATGTTGTTCCTTTCAATCGATATATCACACTATTAGGATATGCACACTGCTTTTACACTTATTCACTCAACCATCAATTGTTCTAGTGCTAAACCAATATAGAGAGCAATACAAAAGAAGATCAAATACAATTTCTATTTGTGATAGTAATCGCGATATTCAATGTGTTCAACCCTCTTCATAACATCACTACTCCTTATATACTAAGGTCCTCAACGTATCTAGTTGGAGATCCTCAAGGATGACCAACTAGTCGTTGAGAGTCATTGAAGGAGACCTTTGATAGAATCCACATTGCTCCTACAATCGCTTCCTTTAACAGTCTTAGGTTTCTTGATATGGGCTTGGTACATCTATTCAAAACAATATTGTCAGCTGATTTCCTTATTGCTTTTCTGTTTTTTTTTTTTGCTATGAAATCCGGTCTTGTAATGGCTACATTCTATACCACCAATAATCATCTTTCCAGCGCATATCTCAAGTTCATCAGACCTAATGTATCAGTATCACTATCAGATACAGACTATCACCAACGTTGATTGTGAGTGACCTAGTTGAGTATATTCAATGACAATATTGATTGAATGACACGAGATGTTAAGATCAATTACCCTTCAATCTTTATCAATACCATAGTACTTCTAAGGATACTTGCTTGACTAATCCTACTAAGTGACCACGAGACATCACTCTCATTTTGCTTGTAAATCCAATACGTCAAAAGCATAGTTTCTTGGAAAACCAAGATCATTGATGATATGTAAACAATTTCACTACCTGAACTTATCATGGTAAATGTTAATACTCGCAAATAGTTCGGTAATCATCAAAATATCATAGGAATGTTGTCCAACATGAACTAAATTGCATACCCAATAGGAGGAAAGCGTGCTTGGAATATGTATGTAAAAAATGAAATTAGTTTACGAACATGCCTTTTTACGTAATAATAAGTTTTACTTTGAAATTTCAAAGTTAAGCGTACTTAGGCTAAAGCACTATTAGAATGAGTGACCTTTGAAAATGTGCCTAACTGTATATCAAAGGACAACGATATAGGATGGGCCAAAGTCGATAATATCCCAAGTGAGTTAATCGAGAAATGTCAACACTCCAATTCTGGGATAAAAAAATGGTTAAGGTACTCAATTTGAATATGACATGCGAAGGCCAAGATGGGGAAGAACACTTCCAGGTCATATATCAAGAATTCTAATTCCCATTTTCTCACTTATTGCTATTGTTCATGTTTTCCGGTGTCTATCTTGCTGTTTTATCTACCCGTTTGACATGGCTAAGTCCAAATTTTATATTCCACTTTAAAATGTCGGTTATGCTCAAAGGAGAATTTTTAATTAAACCTATTTTAAATGTTTAAAGTCTCATGGGATGGTGCGAATCAAAATATTCAATTTTAACCCAATCACGGGCAGCGCAATTGGTGTGAGTTCTCTCCCTCATCGCAGAGTTCGAGGGTGTGAACCCTCTTGTTGCTAAAGTGTCTAAAGTGAGGGGTCTTAGTGTTGGGGTCCTGGACTAGCCTCCCCCGAGATTGACGTCTAAATAGCGGCTTGTGGCGAGGCCCGACGGTGCCACCAAGTACTGGAGGGTCGTGTGATCCCCGAAGGATGATCTCCGGCGGTTCCTCGGTTCACAAAAAAAAAATATTCAATTTTAATGATACCAAATAACCTGCCATATATCTTATAAAATTCCTAGTGCCTGTCTTTTGTCCAATGTCTGATTGCCGACACATGGGAGCCATCAAAGGTTCAGATAGTTCCTTTTTTTATTCTTTTTTGAGCCAGCAGCATAGTCCTAGGTTTACTCCAGGAAAACCAATGTGATGAAAGGTGACAACGACGTTGACAGAAGTTCGATTAACGCCTCCTCCACAAACCTCCTTTTCTTCTCTAGGAACAACCCATTTAGAAGGCTCAGGTTCCTAGAACCTTCGGGATGTGATTGGTCGGTCATATGAGATAGTGAGATCCATGCATAAATATTTTTGGCATGGGGTGGAGAGACAATCCGATGATTCGCAGAGCAGCATCTTAGTCATCCACAACATGACATATATGAAGTGAAATTTGAAGCTCGAAAATTATAAATTTGGAACAAGTCAAATTGCCCAGGTTCTAGAACCTTCGAGATGTGATTGGTTGGTTTGGCCATATGAGATAGTGAGATCCATGCATAAATATCTTTGGCATGGGGTGGAGAGACAATCCCGTGACTTTCTTTCGCGGAGCAGCATTTTACTCATCCACAACATGATATATATGAAGTAAAATTTGAAGCTCAGAAATTATAAATTTGGACCAAGTCAAATTGCCATGTGAAAAGCTTAAATTTTTCATAGCATATGTAAAAGTACGCGAGAGATGTGATGGTAACTATCCTCGATACAAAAGCCAAACCTTCAAAAATCAAAACTAAACCAACCTGGTTTAAGATGGAAGTTAGGACATCAAAAATCCAATCTCATACAATAACACAATCTGATTGTGATCACTTTTGAACTTTATGTTCTCCCCCTCAAGCAGGCACCTTGACTTCCTTCGTGCCCAGCTTGTTTACATTATCATCGGAAGTCTCCTTTGCCAATGCCTTCGTAAGGATGTCTAGTAGTCGTAATCTTGTGGGCACTCCCACACAAAATTACATTGTATCAGCCCAGGAGGACTTAAGCTTGAGTCCCCATTATATATTTTGAAGCTTTAATTTGAGGACAAAGTCCAGGTAGGCGTGATGGGAGTGTTTAAGTATATTAATGCTGAACCCCGAATTCATCTACAAGTTTAAGCCACTAGAACAGTTGACAATCCCGCACCTTTTTATAGAATTCGTACCTGCAAAACAATTAACATCCCCAGTTCCCAATGGGAAGAGTTTCATATGTAATGCCTACAGCAGTATCTAATTCGGAATCAACAACCAAGAGTAAAGCCTGTTTAGTCCTCCTGGCAGGCCCTTATTCCCCAATTCGATCTGGAATAATTATTATTATGATCTTTGACCAAAAAAAAAATTATAATTATCATCACCTAACATGACCCAAGTCACATGGACCCTCCTGTTAAATGATGCTTGCTTACTTCAGTCTCACAAAAATCTGCTGCTGAGTCTCTTTCCGTATTTGATGAGCTTAGAAGAACCGGGAATTCATATCTGATGTTGAATCCTCAAGATAATCACATATGCATCTTTCCTTAATAGAAACAATCTTCTAAGTAACCCAGCCCTCAGATCTTCCAAGTTAAAAAGCGTGCCCACTAAATGACACCATTCAGATCAACTGCATCAAGAATCTGCTGAAATGAAGAAATATCCTGAAAATAACAACATCCCAACCCATCATTCCTTCCTTAGAACTTCTGATAGTATTGTAGTCTCCAGCAATCATCCAACGAGAATCAAGAACAGAATCTGACAATAACGTTCAAATTGCCCCACAAAGAGGCACTCTCATCACAAAAGTTCAGTGCATGCACAGAGTAGGAGAAGAATGACATTTTTTTTATTGCAGTGAACATATTATGCATCAGAGAGACTAAATACAGGGAGAGTTTCAAAATAACCAGTTCCACAAAGCTGATAACTTGATGACTCTGGCAAGTAACTCCGTCCAGAAAACCATCTATTTTGCATTCCCATCCATATTTGTTTCATGCCCTTTAGTATCAAGTAAAGTAAACAATGAAATGCAAGAAAGTACTCACAGGTTTTTAACTTCTACATGTCTACAGGGCTTGTTAATACCTCTTATATTCCCCACTAAGAACTGGACGACAACCATTAAGATTTCTTAGACAAGAAAAATATAATCGATGATGAAACTGACATAAACTCCTTCAATTGTCTTTCTATTGTGATTTCAGATAACATTTTTCCAGTGCACATTAGCCTCAACAGCTGCCCACAAGATTTCTTTCATGAGGCAAGCCCTGCAGATAAAGTGGCTACCTTAGAAATAACTGGTCAACATCACAGTTTGCAGCAGATAATTTACACTCACTTACGACAAAAAGAATGAAACAATCTTCAGAAAGAACATCAAATTTTGTTCCTAACTGCAACCTCGTCAGGAAACGCTTCATCCTGGTGACAGTCAGAAGAATTTATAATATCAGGAGTGTTATTTGAGATTCCAAGCTCTGCTCCTGGATCCACATTTTCTAATCTAACAAAGCCTAATCTAACATCAAATCCAGCACAAAGAGTTGCAGTATCCACTTTCTTAGTCCAACATCTATAGCAACTGGAAATAGCTACTCCAGTTTTAGTTATAAGCTCCATCGAACTTTCTTCAATCGAATCCAGGAAGGTGTAGACCACATACAGATCTTCAAGGATTGGACTGTTTGGAGGGTAGAAGTCTATTTAGACATAATCCTAAGCTGTTATATACCAAGGTCCATTCTTCAACGTCCAATCAAAACATTTCATCATTTGGCAAACATATATACCGCTTTCACACTGACACCTCAATTCTACCTTGCTGCTCCCAGAGCCTAGAAAATACGTCAAGTTTAATTAGCAAAATGCACCGAGATCCAGAATGGTATATATAAGAATAAATTTCATGCTCGAGGACGCAAAAGCAAATTATAATCTAGCCAATGCAATAACCAATCAGAAAACAAATTCCCAATATTTTCTTATGGAGCTAACTTTTTGTCTAACATTTTTTACAATTTTTTAACTTGACAGTCCATTTAACTTCATTTATTTTAATACGAAAAATCACAAGGTAAACGGAAAGCCATGTCTATCATTCTATAATTTTCTCTCTTTTGATACGCAATTTACAATTGACATTTTGCATTTTTACTAGAAAATCCAGAACTACAATTAGTTATTCTGTGTTAAATATCTGTCAACTTTGAGATATTGATACATTGAGAAAACTTCCTCCCAACCCAAAAGCAGCAAGTCCCTGGGCCATTAATAAATGAAAGCCTAGACATTTTACAAAATTAATCTGCTCTCTCCGGTAATCACCAGAAGTCCTTGCAGGAACATGTACCGTTCCTAAAATGATGGAATCTGCTCTTATCTCTCATGATAATCTCCCTCATGCTAATTCTTGAAATAAACTTAAAGAAATTATGGCAGTCATCACAAGTCCTCAGATTCTTTATGATCCTAATTGGGGATTCAGGTTCTACATTAATTAGACCGAATGCAGCAGCAAGCTTTTCACTGTGAACACGCAGCATGGCTTCCTTCTCCTCCATTTCCACGTCATGGTGAACAGAACCAACTTCTGAGATGTAACCCAAACTCCCGATTTGCATATACAAGTCCTCCAACTTCTGATATATGCTTGACGACTGTGGATGGGAATTATCTCCAGTGTAAAAAACATGTACTTCACTGTTTAACTCAATAGAGCTATATGCAGCTACCTTCTTGATGCACTTCTTTCTCATCCTTAGTCTCACTTTTTCAACAGAGTCCCACCTCCCAGCAGAAGCATACATGTTAGATAATAGAACACGATATGAAGCAATATCAGCTGCTAACTCAAAAAGCTTATCGGCCGCAACCTGACCCACTTTAACATTCTTGTGTATTGCACAGGCACCCAGCAAAGCACCCCAAACTCCTGCATCTGGCTCAATGGGCATACCCATTATAAAGCTATAAGCCTCCTCAATATGTCCTGAGCGGCCAAGGATATCGACCATACAAGAATAATGCTCTCTTCTAGGCTGAAGATTCTGATCATTTGAATCCACAATGTAGCTAAAATAAGCCCGACCTTGACTCACAAGTCCGGCATGGCTACAAGCAGATAAAACTCCAAGATAAGTGACATAATTTGGTTTTGGCCCTTCGTTCTGCATTCTAGAGAACAGAGCCAAAGCTTCTTCGCTCTTCCCATTAACTGCGTAGCCTAAAATCATCGTGCTCCACGAAACAACATTTCTAAGACGTATTTCATCAAATAAAGTTCTTGCCATATGAGTACTACCACATTTCATACACATGTCGAGCCGTGCATTTTCAACAATAATATTGCTCTCCATCCCATCATATAAGGCAGAGTCATAAATCTTATAGCCAATGTTTAAACATCCCAATTGACCGCATGCCGATAGGGCACTGACAATAGTCACGGCATCAGGCTTGATCCTGGCCAAGCCCATCTGATGGAACAGTGCGAGGGTCTTACTAGCATACCCCATCTGCACGCATGCTGCAATGAAAGAATTCCAAGCCACTAGATCTCTCTCTATCATAGTCTCAAACAAGTAATCAGCCAATCCCACGTCCCCAAACTTCACGTACATTATCATCAATTCATTTCTCACCATGGCATTATACTCAAGCCCATATTTTATCACGTGGGCATGGATAGTCAAAGCGGCCCAGGACTTGGGCAGCTCGGAGGACGCCTTCACCACAAATGGAAAAGTAAATCCGTCAGGGCGAACACCGAGAGAACTCATCCTTCCGTAGAGTGAAACTGACTCCATGGGCATGTCATTCTTCGCATATCCCCGGATCAGGGTGTTCCACAAGAAAATTCTTGGTTTGTGCATTTCATCGAACAGTTGGCGAGCGTACTGAACGTCACCTAAGATCACCAGATTGGTGAGCAAGTGAGTGATGAGGCTGTTTTTCACCGAGAGCCCAGAGGTCAGGACGAGCGCATGGATCTGCTTGAGCTGGCGGGGTTGAGAGGAGCATGCTTTCAATAAGGTGGCGAGGGTCTGTTTGGTCAGCGGAAACGGTAGAGAGAGCTTTTGGCGGCATTCCGCGAGCATCATAAGGGATGTAGAGAAAATGGGTTCCCAGGATCACATCGAAAAAGACTTCCTAGCACGACAGCGAGGCCGAAGTTTTCGTTCGAGCTCCGAGCGGGGTAGATCGGCGTCCAGCAAGCTTTGAGACATCCAAGTGCGACGACTTTCTGTCTCTAGATTGCTTCGTTCCTTTGAAATTTATCATTTTCCGATACAAAAATGATGCAAACATTTACTTAACTTTGACTCAATATATAATTTGATGTCTGAACTTTTAATTGATTCAATATGATATCTAAACTTTCGCTTAATATACAATATGATCCATGAATTAATTTGTTCTTTGTAATCCTCAAACTACATTCTACATTGCAAATTTAAAAATTCATGTATCATATTGCATATTAAATTAAAAGTGAAGAATTGCATTAAATTAATTAAAATTTCATGAATTAAATCGTATATTAAATTAAAGTTCGAAAATTATTTGTGTGATTCCTTAAAATTTGGAAGAATGTGATGGAGGGGATGATACTCACCGCACCTGATTCCTTGGAATTTGGAAGCAAATTTAGGGTCCGTTCGTTTCGCGGAAATTGGCTATTTCCAAAAAATATTTTTCCAGAAGTCATTTTCCAAGAAAATGACAAAATTTTCTAATGTTTGGGTAAAACTTGAAAATGTTTTAGAAAATATTTTCCAGTGTTCGATAAGGAAAATATTTTCTAAGATTTCACCACTTAGGCATGCATCACTTACCGATCTATAAATCCATTAAATATGAACTTGCCTTTAAATTCATGCAAACTTACTTCATATCTTTGTTTTCTCATTGTCGCTAAACGCTTATCTACTCTAAAAAAATGTTCGTATTGATTTTAAAAAGAAGCAAAAGAGAAAAGAAGCAAAGCATGTATAGCCCTCATGAGAATCTTTCAATTGAGTAGCATGTTCTCCCCGCGCGTCTTTTGTATTCTAATAAACAAAAGAAAAAATAAGCAAAGCATGTAGAGTCCTTTGTTTAAGTAATGTACAACTGCATGGTAGAATAAATAAAGAAAATGATAAGTAAGAGTGTAGAGTGCGAGCTTGAGATCAACGAGCTCGAGATTCGCTTGGCAACGACCGACGACTAGCTAAGAAAGAAGAAGATGGGAGAAAAAGAAAAGAAAAAGAAAAAGAAATAGAAATAGAAAAGAAAAAGAAAAAGAAAAGAAAAAGGAAAGAAAAAGGAAATTAAAAATAATTCGAATTAAAAAAAAGAAAGTTAAAAATAATTCGAAAAAAAAAAGAAAGGAAGAAAAAAGAAAGGGGAGGAAGAAATGGGGATTTATAAAAGTATAAGATAATAGAGATCAAGTAAGGAAAATGTTTTTCAATTTTCAAAAGTGGAAAACATTTTCCCTTAATTTAGAAGACTTTTTTCCTTTCATGGAAAACATTTTCTCCAATGAATTCATTTTCCGTGAAATGAATGTCGGAAAATCCGGAAAACATTTTCTTGTAAATTATTTTCTACGAAACGAATGGAGCCTTACTTTGTTTGGCAAATGAAGTTGAAGGAGGAAAAGAAAATACAATAAAGAAAGGAAGTTAACAAAAGATAATTGAAAGGAGCTTCCTTTTTTATCTTGGATTAAGCATGGAATGGAGGGCTTTGAGGGTACTAAGCTATGACATTGCGACGTTCTTGAAATTAAGTACAAACACCCCATAACACATGGCAAAATTGATTGGCGGCATGTGACAAATCATCATGAACATACGAACGCTTCAAGATGCGTATTTCCCTTCATATGAAGACATTATCACGAATAGATGAATTGACTTTCTTCCTCAACAGAAAAATATCATATACATCGATAACATAACTGATATACCAATTTCAACATTAGAATTGTGCAGACCTTATTTTCTACCGGTTGATTTTTTTCATATGTCGTTTTCGCGTAACATTTCTTGCTACCCAAAATTTCACGGTTGCTTGATCCACCCCATAAACCTATGGGAGGGAATTGGGATTGAGAAGAGACGATTGGGCGTGATAAGTGGACATGGTGGAATATAAGAGAGTGGACAAGGTCCCAACCCTAATTGCGTTTTATGGGAAGCCCATACTATAAGTAAGTCTTCGTCCTTACGGGCCAAATCATCATTAGGCCACTTGAGCTGGGCGCGAGTCTAATAAGGCCCCATTTGGTTCAGCATTCCCAATGGGTTTTCAGGGCTGAAAGCCCTTTGGGAAAATATTTAAGTGTTTGGTTTAACATTTGGAGGTGTCCTTGGCAAAATGCTAGCATTTAAAATGCTGAAAGCCCAAAGCAGGTGGGGACCTGCTTCGGGCTTTCAACATTTCGAAAATGCAAGTCCACCTCTATTGTTCATCCGTTGACTTCTTTTTTTTTTTAAACCGATCATCTTCCCCACACCTCAACTACCGTTGATCGGTGACGGAGTTTCATCGGATTTTATTTTTATTTAAAAAAAAAAAAAAAACCCTTTGCAAATGTTGAGTTCACCTTCTTCTTTTTTTTGTCATTCAATAGCCCAACTTTTTATCAATACACTAGAATAATCATTAATTAACGAAGATGATTAATACTACAATAATTTAAAAAAATTATTCAAAGTTGAAAACAAACGTAAAAGAACCCTAGGCCAAAAGTTGAGCTTTGCATCTAATCTATAATCAAATTATTTTAATATAATTTTTAAATAAATTTACTAATATATATATATATATATATATATATATATATATATATATATTACATTACTTTCAACATGAAAATGTAAAAGGTTATATAATAATTGTTTATTTTTTGTACTTTTAAAAATACTAAAACTAAAAAACTTAGTTTTTTGAGCTTTGCATTTAATCTATAATCAAATTCTTTTAATATAATTTTTAAATAAATTTACTACTATATATCTTTTATATTACTCTCAACATGAAAATGTAAAAAGTTATATAGTCATTGTTTATGTTTTTGCAATTTTAAAAATACTAAAACTAAAAAACTTAATTTTTTGAGCTTTGCATTTAATCTATAATCAAATTCTTTTAATATAATTTTTAAATAAATTTACTAATATATATCTTTTACATTACTCTCAACATGAAAATGTAAAAAGTTATATAGTCATTGTTTTTTTTTGCAATTTTAAAAATACTAAAACTAAAAGGCTTAATTTTTTTAGCTTTGCATCTAATTTATAATCAAATTATTTTAATATAATTTTTAAATAAATTTACTAATATATATCTTTTACATTATTCTCAACATGAAAATGTAAAAGTTATATAGTCATTGTTTCTTTTTTGCAATTTTAAAAATACTAAAACTAAAATACTTAATTTGGTCACATTAAAGGGCTTTTCAAATATATGTATACCAAACAGTCTTGCATTTCCCTAAAGCATTTTTCAGCTATAGTTTACCAAACAGTTTAACATTTTGGAAAACACATTTACCTCAAAGATATTTGCATTCTCCCAAGAGCATTTCCCCAAAGCTGAACCAAACGGGCCCTAAGAAGAAGTGAGAATTTCTACTACAAGAAGTATATAGAGTCTAGTCCATCAAATGGGTCAATTAAGTCAATTCGAAAAATGGTACATCACAAATTGACTCATTTAACTCCTTGATTTCCATGTAGTACAAATGTGTTAACTCGAACTTAATTCATATCCGACATGACCTATATTATTAAAACACTTCCATAGTTAACTCAATTTAGAAAAACACATACCCAAATTGAGGTTAGAATGCATAGCGAGCAAGCATGAGACAAAGCAAAACACAGTGAAAGTAGAGATATATAAGTTACTTGGGTTTAAGTAAATTGTGAACCTATAAATCCATTTACTCAATTTAACTAATTTACATAACAACTTAGCCATCAAATATGAGTTAAGAAATGGGCGTATGACATATTTCAACAGATTTAATAGAGCTCGATGTCCAAGCTTCAAAATAGTATGCAACTCATAGAACCACAAAATCCGATTGTATATGACTTCACATGTGCAAGCTAAGGTGATGTGTGACTTCGTCCCTGCTTAAAGATGACTTTTTTTTTATAAATAAGTAAAACAAATCGATGAGCTAGACACAAAGTTTAGAGAATTAGTGAGAGAAAACTCACAACAATGAGATAGGCAACGAATTATATATAGCCCAACATACTAGTCCAGAAAGAGTACTCAACTCTTATAATCGCGGAATCAAGTTGTATACAACTTTGCATGTGCACACTTAGGCAATGTGAGACATTTGTCACGGGTCGATAGTTTTCTTGGCCTCGAATCAACCCATGGGGCGCCTGGTGAGAGAACTCGCTAGGCCAATCTTCCTTCTATAGCTGTTCCAATGAACAATACGGTGAATAACCCTTTTATATGAGATCGTACCACGCTCAACTTTGCTCGGGCGTCTAGTCCATCGAGCGAGACAGCAGCCCTCATTAGGCTCAACAACTGGTTTCGGCTTACTCTGGCCTCATCAGGAGAGCAGCATCAGCTCCTGACCAGTTTGTGCACGGGAGACCAACCCCGCTTCTAGAACTACCAAGCAATATACTCATTTTATCCTAGAACTCCTAGTACCAACCGTCTTGATGTCATTCCCACGGACCAATTGTGTTCATCCTCTCTACGTCCTCACTCTTCACTCGATAACCTCAAGCTTCACTTCCAAGAGTACACGAGTACGGGAGGATTCACGGATCGTGTCATTCTCCTCCACTCAATTCCGCAATGCCCTCGTTGCGGGTTGTTCTGTCACTTCCTTGCATTTCCCTAACCATCAAGGCCACTCCTCGAGACTTACGTCGATGGCAACGCTCGCCCAATAGAATAGTCTCACCACTCCATTACTTGCTTCCCCCGATCAAAGCTGTTCACAAATCTCCAGTCACTTGTGCTTCTCGACAAGTGTGGCACCCTTGGCCAATTGCACCTTCTGGCAGCACCTTCTTTTGCCTACTAAGCTCCTCCTAATCTCAGCAAGCCAACAGAGGGTCCCTTTGGTGGAAACATGATCCTACTTCTTCTTAAGATTCGCCTATTGATCTAGGAATGTTATCCCTATTCAGCGAGCAATTCGATTCCTTCCTATGCCCCCATTGCCATCTCAGAAGCTAGACAAGAGCCATACGTTATCCGAGCCCCCTAGCCTCGCGCGATCACTCTCTGCCCTCATAGGACTAGGAAGACCACAGGCTTTTCCCCGAATGACCCACCTACTTAAGGGATCCCCGCTCTGATACCAAATTGTCATGGATCGATAGTTTCCTTGGCCTCATATCAACCCGTGATGCGCCAGGCGAGAGAACGCGCTAGGCCAGTCTTTCTTCTATAGTTGTTCCAGTGAACAATATGGCGAATAACCATTTTATACGAGATTGTACCACGCCCAGCTTTACTTGGGTGTCTAGTCCATCAAGCGAGACAGCAGCTCTCATTAGGCTTAACAACTGGTTTCGACCTGCCCTGACCTCATCAGGAGAGCGGCATTAGCCCTCGACCAGTTTGTGCATAGGAGGCCAACCTTGCCTTCAGAGCTCCAAAGCAATACCTTCTATCCTAGAACTTCTAGCACCAACCGTCCTAACGCCACTACCATGGACCAGTTGTGTTCATCCTCTCTACGTCCTCACTCTTCACTCGATAACCCCAAGCTTCACTCCTAAGGATACACGAGTATGAGAGAATTCATGGACCATGTCACATTCATCTTAGATTGAATTCCTTTTGTTGTCAACATTTAATCTCTATAAAGGGAAAAGGGTGGGGCTATATGCATAAATGTCATTTTTGGCTTAAAATCACATGTCTGGTCGATTGCCCAATTTAGTCTTTCACTTCATCAAGCGTGTATTGATACCTAATGTACATCCTTCCGGCAAATTAATGATTTATGAGTTGATACTTTCCCATTTCGGTTTACCATAAAAAATTTCCTGTAGTAATTATTTTATTTGTTTATTTTTCACACCTAACATGAAGAAAACAATTTTATATCTTTCTAAAAGAGAGCAAAAACAAAACATCGGATATGTATTTAGCTAGAAATTCAATTCAATATCTCGATTTGTTTGTGCTGTCCAATCTCCAAAATTGAGATCGTTCCAAACGACAGAATGGAAGTACAATTAACGCAGTGGCCCAAAAAAAGCATAATGAGCCCAAAAATCATGGCCAACCCTAGTCAAAGATGGATTAACCGGCCGACAATTCTTATTCATTTTTTTGGGCCCATTTGATGGAACTAAAAAAATTAAGTGCTGAAACATTGAAGTACTAACTATTAGGTTCTTAAGTGCTGGATGATAAAAATAATAAGTGGCTTGATAATAGATTATTATTAAGTAATATTTTTTTTGGCTTCTTACTAAACATGAAATAGTGAACTTTATCGAAAGGTTCTGACGATATAATAGATAAGATTTTGATTTTCGATAAATATTTTATCAGTTAACCAATTAAGTAAGTCGTTCTTCGTAACACATTGATTTTTTTACTAAAAGCAATAAACCGATTTGTGTAGTTAGAGGTTATTAAACGCACTTAACGACATTGCAAAAAAGCTTAGTATTCGGCACTAAACGTGATTATCAAGTACAATCCATTCCCACTTCAACCATGTTGATTAATTCCTCTTCATTCCGAGTAAGGGGCTGTTTGTTTAAATTTGTTTTTGTTCTCCGGAACACAAATTTTTGTTATTTTGTTCCGGAGAACAAAAAAAGAATAGAGATGCGTTTATTTACACTTTTGTTCCCGAGAGCAAATTTGGAACAAAAATAAGAAGTAGAAAAAAATTGTTTCTTGTTCTTGGGAACAATTCCAAGAAACACTTTTTTTTCTTCTTCTTTTTTCTTTGGTTTGTATGCATGTGAGCTGGGGAGAGATTAGTGAAGCCGAAACATTCGGATAGTCCGTAATTCCAGTGAAAAAAAGGGAGGGACATGGGAGAATCTCTTTGAGCGGTTGTGAACAATTCCAGTATGCGACTGGCTCTCCCGTGATGGTCGGCGAAAGATGTAAAGGGAGAACTCACTGGAGCCCTTATCTTGTGGGGATCCTCCGACCTTTCTTTTTCATCATAGTTGTTCATTCTTTTCCTTCAACTCACCGGACCACTTTTTGTCAATTCCTCAAGTTGAAAATGGAGAGCTCGTCTTTTTGTGGTCTCGTCCTCGTCTATCACCCATCATTTTCCACATTGTGTGTCGTGTTCCATGTTCATGTTAAAAATCAAGGGCGTCCTTTGTTTTTTTGCTTTTTCAAGCATTTCAACTGGAATGTTTCCATGGTTCCTCACCGTACCTTTATTTTTCAAAAAAGATTTCAAGTAGGTGACGCTAAAGTTTTTTATGGTTGCAGTATAATTTTATCTGTAATTTTTCTCGAGATTTTGAGGCTTACTTTTATGGAATATTTGAACAGCTTGAAGATAAAAAATACGTATAGTTATTTAAGATCATTTATCATCTTATCAAACTTTGTTCGGTGCCCGGATGAGTTACTAGAAAAGTCCCTCATTGGAAATATCGCGGTGGGTAACAGACAACATATTCTGATTGATCTATAATTAATTACTCAAACTTTTGCATAAATGTGGGAAAAGGTATCAAAAAAGTCATAAATCTACTGTTTTTGTTTTAGTAATTTTTCAATTGAACCAATTTAATCCTAAACATTTTTACATTGATACCAATTCAGTTTATCCGGCCAATTTTGGCCGGCCAGTGGTTGAATGCTGATATGGATACCAGCCAATGGCCAAACACTGACGTTGCAATTTTTAATTTTTTTTAATTTCTGATTAATTTTTTTCTTTTATTTTTCTTTCCTTTTTGTCCTTTTCTTCTCTCTCTTCTTCCTCCTTAACTGTCCTCACAATGGCTGGCGAGTCTTCAGCGAGGCTGGCTAGCCACTAGGCGAGGGCTGCGAAGCCCTTGCCAACTGCCGATGAGGGTTGCGGCCCTCGCCCGGCCTCACCCAAGGGCGTGGGCAAGGCCAGCGAGGCGAAGCAACCTCGCTTGCGGTCCTAGGCAAGGCCAAGCGAGGGTCGCTTCGCAGCCCTTGCCTAGTGGGACACTTGCTAGCCATCGCGAGGACAATACAAGGAGAAAGAAGAAAGAAAAGAAAAGGAACCAAAATAAAAGAAAAAAATTAATAAAAAATTGACAAAAAATAAAAAAAAAATTAAAAATTGCCACGTTAGCATTCGCAAATTGGCTGGTGTCAACGTCAGTGCCAGTTGGCCAAAACTGGCTGGATGAACTGAATTGGTACCAATGTGAAAATGTTTAGGATTAAATTAGTTCAATTGAATAGTTTAAGACTGAATTGGTACCATGTAATAGGTCTATAATGTAAGCTCCATTATATATATTAATGGCCTCAACTTGGGCTCCTTCTTCACAATTTGTGCAAGTGAAGTTATTGTACTTTTGCTTTGCGATCTACCAAGTGGTGTCGGAATGTCACTACTGAGGGTGGCAATGCGCTAGGTTCAACCCGAAAACCAATCTAGTTGGAGTTCGACTCCCAATTCAAAGTCCTCATCCGTCGGTTCTCCCTGAAAATGGGTCCAACCAAGTCAATTCTTAGGTTGAACCAAATATGATCTAAAGTACTTGATTCAAACAAGGCATATTATCGCCCCTTCACTTACCCAACTCACATGACCAGAAAATATTGTTTTGTATGTGACGAGCTTTCTCGTGATTTGGATAGTCTGTAATTTCAATTAAAAAAAGAAGAAAAAAAGAGAGATAAGTAAGCAATTTCAACATGCGACGAGCTTTCTCGTGATGATTGGTGAAAGAAGTAAACGGAGACATTGCACTGGAGCCATTGGAGCCTTTGTTTTGTTGGGATCCCCCACCCTTCCCTTTACATCATATTTGTTCATTATTTTCCCTAAATCACCGGACAACTTTTTGTCGAGTCCGCAAGTTGAAAATCAAGAGCTCATCTTCTTGTGAAAGACAGGCTTTCGGTCTCGTCCTTGTCTATCACACATCATTTTCCACCTCGTGTGTTGTATTCCATGTTCATGTCGAAAATCAAGGGCGTCCTTTGCTTTTCTCTTTCAAGCATTTTTTGACTGGAATGTATCAAAGGCGTCTCACTGTACCTTTAATTATTCCAAAAAGACTTCAAATAGGTGACGCTAAAGCATTTGTGGTCGAATACCAAATTAGGTTACTGTTTGCAAGTAAAACTTTTCTGATTTTTTTCTTTTGAGAATTTGAGGGTTACTTTTTGAACACCTTGAAGATAAAAATACATATATCATATAGTTATTTAAATATCATTTATAATCATATCAAACTTTGTTAGGTGCGCCGATGAGTTGTACTAGAAAAGCCCCTCATCGGAAATATTGTGGTGTGTAATAGCCTATTTATTCTAATTGATCTATAACTACTTAAACTTTTATATAAATGTGGGCTCCATTATATATGTTAATGGGTTCAGCTTGGGCTCCCTCTTTGCAATTTTTGCAAGTAAAGTTATCGAACTTCCACTTTGTGATCTACCAAGTGGTGTCGGGATATCACTACTAGGGTTGGCACCATTCAAGTTCAACTTGAGAACCGATCTAGTCAAAGTTTTGCTCCAAGTTCAAAGGCTACACCTACCAATTCTCCCAAAAAAACTGGTCCAACCATTTGTGGCATGGAACGTACTTTCGCGCCCATAAAAAATTGAACCGTAATTTTGGCATAATCCAACAACCACATGACTACTTGACCAAGGAATGCCTTTGAAATAAACCAGTACAACTTTGATTATTTATTTGGGGTTTTTACTCAAAGCATAAGAATGACCTCGTTCTTAGGTAGAATCAGGAATTGGGCTAGCATAAACTGATTTAGAAATTAACAATTCCAGAACTGACATATTATGTTGGAATGGGTGATCGCAGGGTCTATTCTCATTCTAACATGAGCATCAATCCACCATGGAATTGATCATACTGAATGCATATATATTTATATTCACCACTTGATCATTTATAAATGTCTAGGATTTTGGACGTATTAAGGATACAAATGGAAAGAATAAAAGTTGGTTCATTAATACACAAATCCCTCCAATGACTTTATCCCTTTTAATCTTGTCCCTCTAACCTTTATCTTTGTCCAAACAAAATTGTGTTTTTAGAATCATGTCTCTTCCCTCCTAATCCCTCCTATTAAATTACGTGTTAAAAGATAAAGAGGGATTGATAAAGTCATTGGAGGAATTTTCAACATGATTTGAAAAACATGTCGACAATCATGTTTTAAGAATCATGTCTCTTTCCCTTCGTCAATGCGCTATTTCATGTGTCTTCGTGGGTTTGTTTGAACCATAGGAGGGGTGAACCTAGCTGCACGCCACAAAGCAAGGAAAGCCTCACGGACTTGGTCCAGAAGGATCCTCCAATCCTAGAGAGAGAGAGAATCCAAGGGAGGATCTTCTATGGGAAGAAAACTAATGGATCATGAGAAAATGCGTGACTTACCTCTTCGTCCTTACGGGCCCCAGCTACCATCATTTAGGGATGCGCGTCCTCCCCAATGGGGGGAGGGGAAGTAGAGCCCTATCAGGCTTGGGGAGTTGGGGTGGGAACCCCGTTGCGTAAAGCAAAACCTCCCAAGCGGGGCCGGAATCTTTTACTAGGCCCGGATCCGGCCTAGGAGGGGCGTAAGGGGTCACTCTCCCCGGGGAGGTTTTCCCTCCATTTCCCTCATTGAGCAGTTTAAAGATCTGCTCAGGTCTCCAGCTGCCATCATTTAGGGATGCGCGCCCTCCCCAATGGGGGGAGGGGAAGTAGAGCCCTATCAGGCCCGGGGAGTTGGGGTGGGAACCCCATTGCGTAAAGCAAAACCTCCCCAGAGGGGCCGAAATCTTTTACTAGGCCTGGATCCCGGCCTAGGAGAGGGGTAAGGGGTCACTCTCCCCGGGGAGGTTTTCCCTCCGTTTCCTTCATTGAGGTTTAAAGACTTGCTCAGGTCTCGTCATTGAGTCACTTGAGCTGAGCCTGAGCCCATAAGAAAAAGTGAGAATATTTTGCTACGACAAGAAATATATAAAGCCCAACATGTTTCAACAAAGTACTCGACACTTGGAACCTTGAATCCAGGCTGAAGCCGACTTCGCACGTGCGTACTTAGGGCATTTCGGGCTTCATTTCTGCCCATTGTTGACATCGTCTTCATAATTGATTAATTAGGTATAAAATCTAGAGAATCAGTGACAAAAAAACCCACAGCAATTGGATAAGGGTGGAGAAATATATAGAGCTCTTATAACCGTGAAACCGGGTTATGTACAATTCCACGTGGACAAACTTAGGCAATGTTCGGATCAAGTTGGGGCTACGTATCCCCGCTCTTTAATGTTAGGTTTCAACTTCGTTAAGCATGACATTAATACTTTAAAACACACCTCTTTTAGAATTAATGATCCATGAATCGATATTTTCCCAAATCAATTTACTCGAAAAAGATTTCCTTTTGCATCCTTTTTTTGCATTTAGCATGAAGAAAACAACTTTTCTTCCTCCGAAAGAGAAGAAATAAAACGTCGGATGGATATTTAGCTAGAAGTGTAATTTAATACCTTGATCTTTTTGTTATGTCCAATCTCGAAATTAAGGTCGATCCAAACGACAGAATGAAAATATAACTAACGTAGTGGTCCCAAAAAAAAATCATAATTAGCCCAAAAATTAGGAATTAAGATGGCCATTAATCTTCAAATTATAGTGTTTGGTAACTTCTTGAAATAAGAATGAGGATCTAAATTGCTATAAATATAAGCAAATAAATGAGATCAGGAAAATATACCTACCGTACCTAAGTTTCCCTCTTATAAAAGTAGCCAAATTCAAAATATATTTATTGGTTAAATTTAAAATTACCAATTAAATCTATCTGGTCCTATTCGCTTTTTCAGGCTCGTTTGATATAATTTAAAAAAGAAATAAGTGCTAAAAAGTTAATTATTGAATAGTAATTTCTTATGTACTTTTTTGACAAAAAAAAGAAGTATTGAAAATAAAAATAAAAAGTTGTGATGATAGATGAAAATAAAGAAAAAAGCTAGCTTCTTACCGGAAATGAATTAATGCACATTCTTGGAAGGTTTTAACAATATAATCAATAAGATTTTGATTTTCATTGAATAGTTATCATTTAACTCTTTTTTTGTCGATCATACTTTACTCATATTCTAACTCTTACTCTCAGACTTTTGTTACACTTCATTGCAAAACATGAGAGTTGAAACCTATAACTAAATTTAAATCGTCCCCCCAGCCCATTGAAAAAGTAAGGATTCAAATCCCTCACCTTCTCATTCCCATGTGGGAAGATGGCCACTCATTTAACCAATTTAAGCAATTCATTTTGTATAATCTACTACATTAAGTGATCTTTTTATTGAAAATAATGAATAAAGTTGTTGTAGTTAGAGGTTGTTAAACACATTTAATGACATTTGGTGCCAAAAAACTTTATTTTCAACACTTGATCTGATTATTGAAGACACCTCACTACCATCTCACCCATGTTAATAAAAACTTTGGAAAAAGAAAGGACCTCTCATCCCAAGTTTTGATACCCATTCCTCTTCATTCCAAGTAAGAGAGCATCATTTAGAGGAGAATGAAGACCAAACTCTCATTCAACTCTTTTAATCACGAGTAATCAAATATAATTCAAATGATTGATGGAGTGATTAAGTAATTAATTTAAATGTGACATATTTTGGCCTCCACATAGTTACTAGACTCACATGAACAAAAAAGGATTTGTATGTGTATGCATACCTAAAGTGATTAGTCAAGTTGAAAAGTCAAATCGAAAGATTCGGAAAATAAGTAATTCCTATGAAAATTAGAGTGATAAAGGGAAAAGATCTCTTTGTGCAGCAAGTAAACAATTCCGGTGTGCGACGAGCTCTCCAGCGATGAAGACAACTCACTGGAGCCCATCACTTGTTGTCAAGTCCTCGAGTTGAAAATGGAAAAGCTCATCTTTTCTGTGCAAGACAGGCTTTCGGTGTTGTCCTCGTTTATCTCTCACCAATTTCCATGTCTCGAGTTCCACGTTTGTTGAAAATCAAGGGCGTCCTTTGTGCTGCTTTTTCAAGCATTTCAACTGGAATGTTTCAAGATGAAAAAAAAAAAAAACTGGAATGTTTCAAAGGTATCTTTAGTTTTCCCAAAAAAAACAAAACAAAACAAAACAAAAAACAAGAAGTTGACAGTGAAGTTACTTGTGGTCGCATATCAAACTAGGTTAAAGTTTTCAGTAAATTTTTGTCTGTAATTTTTCTCGAGAATATAAGGCTTACTTTTATAGTATATTTTAACAGCTTGAACATCAAAAATACATATAGTTGTTTAAGATCATTAATGATCATATCGAACTTTCGCATACACACAAAAAAGTCATATTAGAAAAGTCTCTTCATTAGATATGTTAATGGGCTTAGCTTGGGTTTCCTCTCTATAATCTTTATGGGGAAAGTTATCAGACTTATGCTTTGTGATCCACCAAGTGGTATCGGAATATCACTACTGTGGTGGCACTAGGTTAGGTTCAACTCAAGAACCAACCTAGTCAAAGTTCAATTCCCAATATGAAGGCCGTATTCACCAATTCTACCCTAAAATTGTTTCTCAAATGAACCAATTTCGAACTTGTTTTGGAACAAAAAATGATCCAAAAACTACATAACTAGTTGACCAAGGAATGCATTTGTAATAAACTAGTATGGCTTTTATTTTTTATTTGGGATTTTTACTCAAAACAAAAGAATGATCTAGTGCCCAAATAGAACTAGCAACCAGCCTCATGTCAGCTAGTTTAGAAACCAATGGTTGTAGAACCGATCGGTTAGGTTGGAATGGGGGTCACAAGGTCTATTCTCATTCTAACTGGAGCATCGATTCATCCTAAAACTAATCACACAAATATCTACTTACGATTTAATATATATATAGGATTTTAGATGTAATAAGGATATAAATGAAAAGAAGTAAAGTTTGTTTATTAATACACAAATCCCTTCAACGAACTTATTAATTTATCTTTCCTCCTTATATTTTCCTTCATTGAAACGAAATTGTGCTTTTAGAATCATGTCCCTCGTCTCCTATTCTTTCCTATGTAACTGTGTTTTAAAAGGTGTATGTCAATAAAAAAAGAATTGATATAGAGCAATGAGAGACACGAATTTTTTATACATTCGTTAAAGGTTTGAAGTGCTATATGTTGTTAATGAGCGCATAGCCTTAAGCCCCCGAATTGAAAGTTAAGAAATTTGGACACGACCCCGTCCTGGGGAAAAGTACCAAAAAAGTCCTAAACCTTTTGCATCGGTACCAATTCAGTCCTAAACTTTTCAATTGGACCAATTTAGTCCTAAACCTTTTGCGTTTGGTACCGATTTAGTTCATCCGGCCATTCTCTACCGGAAAAGGCTGATGTGGACTCCAAGTCAGCGCCGGCAACGAGCCGGAGTGCGAAACTACGTCGTTTTGCTTAAATTAAAAAAAAAAATTGCTAAAATTAAAATTAAAAAAAAAAACTTTTAAACGACCAAAACGCAGCACAGCATTTTGTATACCCTAAAAGTGAAGACGTCTGCTCACGATCTTCGCCCAAAATACGCCGAAAACCTATCTGATCTCCCCTCCGAAATTCTTAGCAACTTGCTAGAGATTTAATCTCGTTGTTCCGATTTCTTGAAGCCAAGTCGTTCTTCCACCAATCGCCTTCATTAATCAAGCCCCTTTTGGCTAAGGGCTTGATCTATCACAACCCTAGACTCGCCCATCTTTATGGGCGAACACCGATTCGGCCACAAATCCAGTTGAGACCCGACTCATCAGTCACAATCTGAAGCGAACACGAGTAGGCGTTGTGGTCCCAATTTGATTGTTTTGTCAGCAGCGTTGAGCAACAACTTGGCGTGGCATCCTAAAGTTAGCGGAAAACGTGAAAAGTATGTTGTCGTGCTCCCAAATTGAGTGCGTTGTCCTCTTTTTATTTTATATAATCAATTTGCCTTGATTTCTCCACGTGTGTCGTTGTTGGTTGGAAGAGAGAAAGTCTTCGCATTTACTGTCAAGTACCTGTGTGTAGTAGGGAATATAACACTCAAGTCTGGCCAAATCGATTTCTAATAAAGCACGATATGAAGAGAAAGCTTTTGTATGCTCGCATTTGGCCAAATTCTTCGCGTGTACAATCATATGGTTGCTGGATTCCTGTGTTTTTATGCACAATATGAAGAGAAAGCCTTTGTTTCCGTGCACTTTTTCCTATTCTTGTACAAGCTTTTTCTTACTTGAGGCATGCACAATCACAATTAAGTAATTGACTTGAGCGCACATGTATTCGGTTTCTCGATTCATTGAGGATCTCTTTTGTGGAGTAGCCATAGAAATATCAGCTAGGGCACTTGCAAACCCCACTGTCAGTTGTGTCCAAATGATTATTATTTTACCAAACAAGTAAAGGTTCAGGGTGGTTTTATCAACAAAAGAAAAATAAATAAAGAGGGGTTCATAGTTTGGCTTTGAGTTCTAATGTTTGATAATAAAGAGAGAGACTGCAATTCCACATATTGTAAAAGTTAGTTTTATTGATCAAGTCCACATTGTTGACTGTACTCTAAATTTTTGGAATCCATTAACACTTTTGCTTTGGAAGTTTTGGTTTTGAATCTTTAGATGTTTTTTTATTTTGAATTTTTAGATGTTGATCACCTCTGAATTTGAGTAGATGATCACTAATTTTTCTTCTAGAAACATGATGTATAGAGTGCTACATAATATGGGACTTACAGGTTCTATGTGTTGCCTTGCTTATAACATACGTTACTTTTTTTCTTTTCTTTTTTCGTGTAGGGTCAAGATGAGCGAAAAATCAGCATGGATCCGCCTTTTCCATGGTGGAACTTTATCTCGTCGCCCAATGCTTGAATACGTTGGAGGCAAGTTTGACTTGGTAAAAGTTGATATTAGTTCAACGAGCTACAAAAGCTTCATTAGAGACATCGAGAATGGGGTAAATAGTACATTTGAAAAGCTTTATTTTAAGATTCCTGGAAAGTCATTAGAAGAGGGGTTGACATACATATGGAATGAAAATAAAGTAGTTGATTTAATTTTTAGTTATTTGCATCGTGGGTTAATTGAGGTATATGGAGAAAATTTTATGACCAATGAGGCGGCTGAGGGTGATGGTCAAGGTGTCGATGTGGGTGTGGATGCGGGTATTGGTCAAAGGGTCGGTGAGGATGTTGGTCAAAGGGTCGGTGAGGGTGCTGGCACTAGTGTTGGTTTAAGTAATGAGACCATGATTGAGCACGAGAGTGATTTAGATCCTGATGATTTAGTTGATGAAGATGATTATATCGTGGATGATGACAATGACGATGAGGCAGATTTCCTTGTCGATGTAAGATTCTTAACTGATAATGATGATTATGATAATGAGGAGCTTCTAGAAGCAAGGAGGAACATGACAAAGTTCCATGGGAGGGCCATAAATGATTTCATTACAGGGGAATCATCCACGGGGTTGGTGTCATCCCAAGGATTGGATGTGAATAATGTTATTAATGCTGAAACTGGTTATGAAACAGAGTACTATGAAACGGATGGAAATGAGAGTTTGGAGTCTAATGAAGGAGAAGAAGATGATGATTTGACTAGAAGGAGAAGTAGGTTTCCAAAGCATGATCCTAATTGTGATGTGCCTATGTTTATTGTGTCTATGACATTTGAAAGTATTAGGCAATTCAAAGATGCTCTAATAAAGTATTCAGTGGCTGAGCGTAGAGAGATAAAATTTGTAAAGAATGACAAAAAATTTCTTAGAGCAAAATGTGCACACAAAAATTGTCCTTGGAAGATTTCTGGATCTGTCGATAGTCGTACCGGATCATTTCATGTGAAGACTTATCATTCAGAACATACCTGTAGCATAAGTTTCAAGAATCGGAGGGTGACAGTTTCTTGGTTGGCCAAATACTATCTTCCTACAATAAGAGCAATGTTAACTATCAAGACTATTGCTTTCAAGGAGCTTATCAAGGAGCAACTGGGCATAGATGTGAGTATAATACAATGCAAGAAGGCTAAGTTGTTGGCTTATCAAGTATTGATGGGAAACTATAAGGAGGAATATGCAAAGTTGTGGGATTATGCAGAGGAGCGTAGGGAGAAAAATGCTGGGAGTACTATTATATTGAAGGTTGAAAAGTCTGATATGCAATCTAAGGCGTTATTTGAGAAAATGTACATATGTTTTGCTACTTGTAAGAAAGGATTCATTGATGGATGTAGGAAAGTTGTGGGATTAGATGGTTGCTTCTTAAAAGGAATTTGTCAAGGCCAAATCTTATGCGTTGTTGGAAGATATGCAAATGATCAGATGTTCCCAATTGCTTGGGCGGTTGTCCGAGTCGAGAGTAGTGACACCTGAATATGATTCTTGACAAATTTGATGTATGAACTCAACATTTCATCCTCATATGGACAAGGTTGGGTCATAATCAGTGATAAACAAAAAGTAAGTTCCTTAATTATTTTTTATTTTGTTTGTTATGTTACTATAGTCACGCTTGTACTATATGTTTCACATTATGATCATCTTTTGCAGGGCCTTGTACAAGCTGTGGCTCATTTGTTGCCTGCAGCTGAGCATAGAATGTGTGCGAGACACATCTATGCCAATTGGGGCAAGAAGTATAAAGGGACACAAATGCAAAGATTATTTTGGAAGTGTGCGAAAAGTAGTTCGATGATAGAGTTTGATGAACACTCTCAAGCATTGAAGAAAATTAGTCCTACCGCATATCATGACTTAGTTCAAACAAAGCCAAAGCACTGGTCCAGAGCCTTTTTTACCACTGATGTAAAATGTGACATCGTTGACAACAATTTATGCGAGGCATTCAATGAAAGAACTATACATGCTAGGTGTAAGTCCATTTACAGTATGTTGGAGGAAATTCGAATAATAATAACGACAAGGATGCATACACAGAGGGATGCATGTGCTAGATGGAGAAAGGACTATGGTCCAAGAATTGTAAGAAAGTTAGAAGAAAATAGAGCTGGTGCGACATATTGCCAAGTGATCTGGAATGGTGAGACCGAATATGAGGTAATGGATAAGGGTGAGAAATATGTGGTGGATGTGTTTAAGAGAGATTGTTCTTGTCGAAAATGGCAGCTTACTGGCATCCCTTGTCCTCATGCCATTTCTGCTTTAAATCATAGGCAAGATGATGCATATGATTATCTTGATGAATGTTACAGGAAGGCCAAGTTTTTAGATGCATATAAAAATATGATGATGCCAATTCGAGGGCAGAAATTTTGGAAACAAACTCATAGAGAGCCACTTGAACCACTTCCAGCCAAGGTAAAACTCGGTAGACGTAAACTGAAAAGATCGAGGGAGGAAGGTGAGGTGGCAATTGGAACTAGGATGTCAAGGATCGGAATGAAAATGACATGTCAAACTTGCTTGAAGACAGGACACAACCGTTTGACATGTCCAGCTAAGAAGACTGGGTCTACATCATCACAAACACGATTTTCAAGGCAAAACATTTTGGTTAGTATCTCCATTTTCATTGTGTTATGCTTGTTTTGTCAATAAAACTTTAAGCGAATATACTTTTTGTAGGTACAAAGATGTACAGGTACAGTGACAAGTGGTAGTGGTGGCGGCCCTACTAGTGTGAATCCTACAGTCAAAGGCGCAAAAGCCAAAAGTCGCTCAAAAATGCAGAAGTGACAAGATGTGGGGGTGGATTTAGTAGTGATATGTTTTAGCTGTAACTTTTTGTGAAGATATGTCAAGTGAAGATTTTATTTTAATGTAACTTTTTGATCGGCACACTCTCGGTTCTTGCCTTTTGAAGACAAAAGACGCCCATGTTGCACTATCTTCTAGACTTGATTGAGTTCAACTAAGACAGTAATATTTAAAGCAGCAGCAAATATTCACATTTTGATGCCATGAACTGTTAATGAATATCATCTCTTGTTTCAATATACTTGTTGTAAGTTCTAGGCATGAGTTTTGCATTGGTGTTTTTTTTTTTCCTTTATACTTCCTTAATAACCACATAGCAACTTGGATAATGATGTCCCACATGTAACAGGTTGTTTGAACATTCTTTTACTTTTTGGTAGCCATTTGGACATAAGATTGTGTGAATGTTGTTTGCTTGTTTGGTAGCCATTTGGATGTAAGATTGTGTGTATGTTGTTTGCTTGTTATTATTTTTTGGTTATTTGTTCATGAAGTAGTGAGATTCATTAATCATAATAGCATGTCGTGACATCAAGAACGATATGTCTTTGGTGTTGAGATTGAGAAACAAATTACATATGACACAAGAGGGTGCAAACAACTTTCACTTTGTTTATGTTCATATTCCAACATGTGGACAAATACAAAATACATTGCAAAAATGTACAAAAATAGATTATATAACAAGATCAGTACATCATTCATCTTCGAATTTCCAAATAACATGTTTCCTAGAATTACTATAAAGACCCACGACACAATCAACATGGCCTTCAATGTCGACACTTGTTTTTCTTCAACATTGCTCCGGTGAAATTTTGTTGACACACTTCTTGTTGATGGACACGTTTCTGCATCAATCCAAATAAAAAAAAAAACCGCAACTTTCTCCGATTTTATATTTTGGATAGCCGTGATATCTTCTTCCTCGATTCTCCTTCGTCTTTGCTGTTTGTAAAGAACATTTGAGGCCACAGTAGCAAAACATAAATGTATCGTTGTTGATTAAAGGAATCGATGTCCTCGATTGTGATGAATTCATCGATATCTTCATCAATTGTAATGATTGTAGAGTAATTGTTATTTATGCTTTTAGAATCGACACGAGCATTTTCAACCTGTAAAAAAGTTGAACAACAACACCTTAGCATATGTCTACATGGCTTAACCTCAATAGCAACAACATAACTCATTCCATCTTGAAATCAGTCTCAACAGCAAGAAATCAGGTCCTAAATACAGCTCATAATGCTGACCTAAAATTCCTATCCCCATTAGGATGCAACAAGCTTACCAAAAGAAAATGCAAATAAGAACTTCAAAATTCTGTTTCATGCTTCTAAGACAAATGCTGAACAGACTACGTCAGAGCATATATATTCATGCTTGGCCAAAGCCAACATCAGAGTAATTTTCCTCCCAAATTGTATGCATGATATGGATCTTGATTTCCCAAAAACTAAGCAAATGTCAGCATCGACTACAAAGTTTAGGCAAATGGGATTTCAACTCCAATTAAGCCAACAGTTCTTGGGGAGATCAGAATCCTCAAACGCAGCATGCAAGCAATGTCGCCATTTCAGCCATCCACAAACTATGGTACCATATTTGGAACATGAAGATCCCCCCTCTAAAATTAGGATTTTTCTCTCGAGTATATGTCAAAATCCTCTTCCCACAACAGAAAATCTCTGTTGGCAGAAAATCTTACCTCGGCCAGCATGCCCAATCTGAGATCAAGAAGCAGAATCAGTGGAACATCTATTCTTGCTTTATCCATGGACGAACTCAATTTGGTCGGATCCTGAAGTAAAAATCCAAAGTTCGCATCAAAACCTTTCGCGAATCGAGGTTTGGCTCCAACGCATAATTGAACAGCTAGGAAATTCATTAAATTTCGAAGAAATTGCCTCAGCAATTTCAGCAAGTGGAACTAAGCAAAGTTCGAAACTTTACATGGAAATGACTCAATTGACTCAAAGATTGGATCCCACCGAAGTCTCTTACCTTTAAAAATCAACATCGATGGAGCATTTATGGAAGGAGCAACAGTAGGGGCCATCTCGGGAGTTCTTCGAGACGCGTCGGGAACCCTTCTTGACGGTTTCGCAAAGACGATTCCAGCTTCAACGGCGATCTAGACGGAGTACTTGGCCTTGATCGAAGCTCTGAAATTTTTGGGGGGAGATCAGAATAGGGCTTCGGCATATTTTGGGCGAAGATCGTGGGCAGACATCTTCACTTTTAGGGTAAACGAAATGATGTGCTGCGTTTTGGGTGTTTAAAAGTTTTTTTTTAAAAAAAAATTAGCAATTTTTTTTTTTAAATTTAAGCAGACGTCTTCACTTTTAGGGTAAACGAAATGTTGTGCTACGTTTTGGGCATTTAAAAGTTTTTTTTGTTTTTCTTTAGCGATTTTTTTTTTAATTTAAGTAAAACGACGTAGTTTCGCACTCCAGCGTCCATGTCAGCGCCATCAACGCCGGTCGGCACTGACTTAGAGTCCACATTAGCCTTTTCCGGTAGAGAATGGCCGGATGAACTAAATCGGTACCAAACACAAAAGGTTTAGGACTAAATTGGTCCAATTGAAAAGTTTAAGACTGAATTGGTACCGATGCAAAAGGTTTAGGACTTTTTTGGTACTTTTCCCCCCGTCCTAACTATAACAGCAATGGCTACTCACCATTTCAGGATGATATTCTAGTGCACCTTCAAAGGTGACCAAAATGTGATAGGGAAAAGGAGGGGCCAAATCGATGACATTCCTCATAATTTCAAAAACCTTACTTCCTACTAGTCGATTTTTTATTTTTTTCACATATCACTATCATGTAACATGACTTGCTGCCCGAAATTTCATGTTTGCTTGAACCACCCCGATAAACCTATGGCAGGACCGGGAGGCAGTGGTAGATTATAAAGATCGATAAGTGACTTGGCGTGGTAAGTGTACGTGTGGAATAGAAGGGAATGTGTAAGATCCAAAACCAGTTTCATGCCAAGGCCATGCTATGACTTTTTACACTGCTCAAATGCGCTTGTGTGGGACTAGCATTTGGCATACACGTGCGAGGTGAAAGAGAAATGATCGAACTCCTTTTCGTTTTTATTTTTAATTTTTATAAGCGATAACCTCGCCATAAAATATAGAAAGTTTGTGAGACAAGAGGGAAAAAAAGGACGGATTTGGAGAAATGTTGATGCGCAACTTACCTGTTATAGGCTAGGGTCGTTGCCTTTCGGGCTATGACTACACTCTCGAAGCCTTCGTCCTTAAGGGCCATACCATCGTTGGGCCACTTGAGCTGGGCTTGAGCCCATAAGAAGAAAGGAGAATCTTTTTGCTACAACAAGAAGTATATAGAGCCCAACACGTTTTGACAGAGTACTCGACCCTTGGAATCACGAAACCAGATCGAACCTAACTTCACATGTGCACACTTAGGCTGCATTTAGCGGTCAGAAGAAAATTCAGGATAGGATAAAATTTATCTTATCTTGCACTCGGTGCCTCCTTAAGATAAGATAAAATTAGATATAAAAGGAATATAGACCGGATAAAATTATCCTATGGAAGAAATGTGATAAAAGCAGATAAGATTTCTAATATCCATAATGTGACAGTTTTTTTTTCAAATAAAAAATTTATTAAATTAACAAATTAGAATTATATTTCAATATAAATAATATTTGAATTCTAATATAAGAAATTCAAAATAACAAAAAATAAAAATTTAATTTTTTAATTTAATCTTATTTTGTATTTATATATTAGAATTTAATTCTATCTTATAATGTAAATTCAATGTATAAATACATATTTATAACATATTTTAGATGTTTTAGTATTTTAGGTATATTAGTACAATTTTTTCTTTAATGAAATATTATTAGAGAATGATGGAAAGGGGATGAAAGAAATAAAAAAGAAATTAATTAAAAGAGAGAGGGAAATAAATAAAAAAGAAAATAAAAATAAAGTAGACAAGAATGTCGCGAGAGATTTTTACCATATTTTTGTAAAAATTGTTATTCATATATCCGCTTATACCAAACAATATATATGATATGATATGAACATATTTGATTTTATTATTATAATCATCAATCAGTGAATAGAATATAGCAAAATCTCTTATATTTCATGTCATATCCTATCTAGTCTTATCCTGATTAAAAATCTGAACGATCAAACATAGCCTTAGGACATTCCGGACTTCTCCTTGCCCGATGTTGACATTTTCTTCATAATTGATGAATTAGGTATAAAGCCTAAAGAATCAATGAGACGAAACCCACCACTATTAGATAAGGATGGAGAAGTATAAAGACCCCAGCACGCCAGTTCCAGAAAAATACCTTGCTCTTATAATTGTGAAACCAAGTTATATACAATTTTGCATGCACAAACTTAGGTGATGTTCAAAAAAGGGTTGGGCTACATATCCCCACCCTTTTTTAGCTTTTAGCTTAAAAAACATCTTCTTGGTTGATTGACCATATTAGGTTTCAACCTTGTTAAGCATAGCATTGATGCTTAGACTTTGTTTGTTTTGAGGAAAATAAATTATTTGAAAAATATTGTCCAAAAAATGATCGCTTGTATTACTTGAAAATAACTAAATTGTGGAAAATATTTTAATTATTGATAACAATTTATGTCTTAACATTTCTATAGACAATAAAAATATTTTTAATTCATTCATTTATAAGTGATACAAACGATTATTTTTAGGAAAAGTATTTTCAAATCATTCTTTTTTTAGGAAACAAAATGGAGCCTTAATGTCAGGTCTTTTAGAATTAATGATCCATGAATTAATACTTTCGGGAAAAATGTTTACTTGAATTTTTTTTTTTTGCGCCTACCATGAAGAAAACAAATTACTTCTTCCTCAAAAAGAGCAAAAACAGAACATCGGATAGGTATTTAGTGAGGAGTGTATTTCAATACCATGATTTGTTTGTTATGTCCAATCTTCAAATTAAGGTGGATCCAAACAATAGAATAAAAGTAAAACCAATGCAGAGGCCCAAAAAAAACGAGCATAATTAGCCCAAAAATTGTGGAATCAAGATGGTAATAAATCTTCAAATTATAGTGTTTGGTAACTTCCTGAATAAGAATGAGGATCTAAATTGCTATAGAAATAAGCAAATCAATGAGATCGTGAAAATACACCTACCGTACCTAAGTTTCCCTCTTATAAAAGTAGCCAAATTCAAAATTTAGCCATTGGTTCAATATAAAATATTACCAATTAAATTCATTCATTCCTATTCACTTTTTTGGCTCGTTTGACGAAATTAAAAAAATAAGTGCTGAAAAATTAATTACTGAATATTAAGTTCCAAAGTACTTTTTCGACCAGAAAAAAGTACTAAAAATAAAAATAAAATGTTAATAGAAGAAAATAAAGTAAAAAAAAAAAATTAGCTTCCTATAGGAAATATTGGAAGGTTTTAACGATATAATAAATAAGTATTTTTTATTTTCATCGAATACTTTACCATTTGACCAATTTCAGCAATTCATTTTGTATAATCTACTACATTAAGTGATCTTTTTTACTGAAAATAATGAATTATGTTGCGCGTAGTTGGAGGTTGTTAAATGCATTTAATGAAACTAAGTACTTAAAAACTTCATTTTCAACACTTAATGTGAAACCACTGGGATTCGCCCTGGTGGCCACCCTTCCAACATGGAAGGGGGAGGTGAGGGGTTCAAATCCCCACCTTCACAGGGGGAGATGGGGTGGGGACACGTAAGTTTCAAGAGTGGGTGTCGACTCCCACGCCCTGCAAGAGACAGGGCAAAAGTCTGAGAGTGAGTGTAGAATAGGAATAGAGTATGATTGACCAAAAAAAAAAACACTTAATGTGATTATTGAATTCACCTCACTGCCATCTCACCCACGTTAATCAAAACTTAGTCAAAGAAAGCACCTCGCATCCCTAGTTTTGACGGGCCAATGCAAAAAAAAAAACACAAATTTTAGGTGTTGTCCCAAATCTAGCCCGAACTTTATTTTGTCTAAAAAAAAAAACATGAACTTTAGGCGTTGTTCCAAATCTGGCCCGAACTTTATTTTGTCTAAAAAAAAACACGAACTTTAGGTGTTGCCTCAAATCTGGCCCGAACTTTATTTTTGTCTAAAAAAAACCACGAACTTTAGGTGTTGTCCCAAATCTGGCCCGAACTTTATTTTGTCTAAAAAAAAACATGAACTTTAGGTATTATCCCAAATCTGGCCCGAACTTTATTTTGTCTAAAAAAAAAACACGAATTTCAGGTGTTGTCCCAAATCTAGAACTTTATTTTGTCTTAAAAAAAAGTACGAACTTTAGGTGTTGTCCCAAATTTGGCCCGAACTTTATTTTGTCTAAAAAAAAGCACGAGTTTTAGGTGTTGCCCAAATCTGGCCCGAACTTTATTTTGTCTAAAAAACAAGCACGAATTTTAGGTGTTATCCCAAATCTAGCCCGAACTTTATTTGAGACAAAATAAAGTAAGTCTATTACAAATAGACTTCACATCTCTATTTAACTACAAAATGCACACGTTTTTAATATCTCGCTTTAAGGCAATGTAATCTTCTGCTTCCAACCCAGCTTCTGACATTGCAAACAGTTTGCCAATTGTCCTAGCTATGTGCCTCGTCCACTGGAACTAAAGCTACTAAATTATTTTTCCCATGAGAATCATTTGTAAAGTTCACCTCATTAGATGGCAGACTTAAATTTAACACTTTCTCCAAACACTCGAATGCGGCATCGTTTTGCTGTGTTGGATATTATTGCTGATGTGGAAATGCCACGTCGGATGACTGTGGAATGAGGGTTAACGGAGGGCCAAATTTGGGATACAAGTAAAAGTTTGTGCTTTTTTTTTTAGACAAAATAAAGTTCGGGCCAGATTTGAGACAATATCTAAAGTTCGTGCTTTTTTTTTAGACAAAATAAAGTTTGGGCTAGATTTGAGACAACACCTAAAGTTCATTCTTTTTTTTTTAGACAAAATAAAATTTTTGTCAGATTTGGGATAACACTTGTACTTTTTTATGGAATTGGCTCTAGTTTTGACACCCATTTCTCTTCATTCCAAGTAAGAAAACGTCATTTAGAGGAGAATGAAGATTTAACTCTCCTTCCACTCTTTTAATCGTGAGTAATAAAGTACGACTCTAAGTGATTAATTGAGTGATTAAGTACTTGATTTAAAAGTGATACATCTTTGCCTTTCTGCATAGTTGCTTTGACTAATGTGAACAAAAAAAAAATGATTTTTATGTGTCTACACTTGGAATTATCTGTCAAGTCAAAAGTTTCAAAGAGAGTGCATAATTCTTTTGGAAATAGGAGTTATAAAGGAAAAAATTATCTCTTTGCGTAGCAAGTAAACAATTCCAACATAAGACGAGCTTTGCCGTGATGATCGGTGAGAGGTCGATGCAAAAGGGAGACAACTCATTGGAAGCCTTCGTTTCGTAGGGATTCCACAACCTTTCTTTTTCATCATACTTTTTGTCCATTATTTTCCCTACAATCGCCGAAACCCTTTTTGTTAAAAGTCGTAAAGTTGAAAACGGAAAGCTCATCTTTTCGTGCGATACAGGTGTTTTGGGTCTCGTCACTCGTTTTATGTTACATCACTTTCCACTTCGGATGTCTTATTCCATCTTTATGTCCCAAATCAAGGGCCTCTCTGTTTTTCCTTTTCAAGCATTTGACCTGGAATGTTGGAAAGGTATCTCACTATATACCTTACTTTATTAAAGCAATTTCAAGTAGGTGACACTTAATTGCGGATGCATACCAAATTAGGTTATGTTTGCAGTTAACTTTCATTTGTAATTTTTTCTTTTGAGAATTTGAGGGCTTAGTTTTGTTAATTTTTTTTTTTTTGGGCCAAATATTTGAACTTGAAGATCTAAAAATACATATAGTTATTTAACATCATTTATACTCATATTGGATTTTGTTAGCTGCACGCGTGGATTGTATCTGAAAAGTCCATCATTGGAGATATTGTGGTGTACCATTTTAGTTATGTTAATAGGCTCGGTTTGGGCTCCCTCTCAACAATTTTTCGCACGTGAAGCTATCAAACTTCTGCTTTACGATCCAATAAATGGTACTAGAGTAACACTACTCAAAGTGGCATTGGGTTAGGTTCAACTCAAGAATAGGTCTAGTCGGAGTCCAATTCCTAGTTTAAAGATGCATCTGCTGGTTCTATCTAAAAATGGATCCAACCAAATCGATTCCTGAGTTAAATCGATTTTGAACCTATTTTGGAGCAAAAAGTACTTTCATACCCATGAAAAATTGAACCATAATTCTTTATATGATCCAACAACCACGTAATTACTTGACAGAGTAATGCTTTAAAGAACTAGTGCTATTTTTATTTTATTTTTCATTTGGGATTTTTACTCAAAACATAAAATTGACCCAGCTCCCGAGAATCAGCAACTAACTAGGAGTCGGCCAATTCAGAAACTGGCAATTCTAGAATTGACCTAGTTTGGTTGGTATTGGGGGTCACAGGGTCTGTTCCCATTCTATCCCAAGCATCGATCCACCCTCTAACTAATCATATCAAATGTCTATATTCTTACGTTCACTAGTTGATCATTTATAAATGCGTAGAATTGTGTGCAGATGTGATAAGGGAATAAATAGAAAGGAGAAAAGTTTGTTTATTAGTATGCAAAATCCTTTAAATACTTTATCAATCCCTCTTAATCCTTTCCATCCTTGTCTTTCCCTTCGACCAAACAAAATTTTGCGTCTAGAGTAATTTCCCTTCCCTCCCAATGCCTCCTCCCAAACTATGTGTTGAACGATTACTGTAAACAAAACATATTTTATAGAACAACGGGAGACAAAAAAATTCCAGTACATTCATTAAAGAGTTGAAGTGCTATATGTTCTTAATTATTGCATAGCCTTTGAGCCCCCAAATTGAAGGTTCTAATAATTGGACATGATCATTTCGTCCTGACTAAGAGAGAACTTATGAGGAGAATGGTACACTAGTGGAATTCAATTATACTATTCAACCTTGTTTCTTTTATAATGCCTTGTGATCGAGCACAGGCTATTCATAATGACATTTCTTTCTTCCAAGAACTCATTTATTTAATTGCCCGCTTACAATCGATCACTTTATCAAGCAACTCCGTAACCGATGTCCATTTTATTCTTATTCCCTACAATAGAAAATAAAATGTGAATGCAAACAATCCTAGGGCAAAGATATCAAAGTGCCCAGCTGCAAAGCAAATCGGTGCAAGAGCAATAGTATAATGTAGACCTACAACTAGGGCAATTGGGAATCCCCAGTCAATGGACGAAAGTCTTCACCAAATTCAATGTCGCCAGAGCTGGATCGCATCGAAGAAAAACCTAATCCTTCTCCACCGAAATTGCATGGAACGTGAGGAGATTCCCTCCCTATGCAAAAAGCCCTTCCCCGATGGGACATCCCACGTCAAATTAAAAGCGATCCAACAAGACAACAAAGAAAATTTTAGCCCTCGGCTTGTCGTATCGGGATCGATCAATCACCTCGCCTGGTGCCTCGAACATCTGGGACCCCTGGCAAGATTCTACGATATTCGAAACATGATTTTTTCTCATTCACAAGTTGAACTCTGACTAGGAACATCGTCGAGCTTGACTTGATTTATAGCTAAAAAGTCTTCCAACAGGAGCAGAGTTATCAGCTCTGGTCTAGTTCTTTTTTTCATTTTCATTTACAGTTTTAAAGAGTGATTAATACCTCAAAAAATCCTAAATTGATATATCAATTGTAATTAATTTTTTAGCTATAAATCAAATCAAGCTCGACAATGTTCCTAGTCAGAGTTCAACTTGTGAATGAGAAAAATCATGTTTCGAGTATCGTAGAATCTTGCCAGGGTCCCAGATGTTCAAGGTACCAGGCGAGGTGATTGATTGATCTCGACAAGCCGAGGGCTAGAATTGATATATGAATTGTAACTAATTTTTTTATCACTGAAATTACAAATTGATACATCCGTGACAAATTTACTTACCGTTAATTTCTTTTAAAAGATGACACGTAATAATTATCGGATATATTAATTTAAGGTTTTATTTTTCATTTGCCACATGTATACTAGTTTCGTGGCTTTTCATAATATTAATTCAATCTAACAGAACGTATCTTTATCACAAATTATACATTGGAATTTTTAGTGCTGCAATTTGGGGTTTTTACGGTAAAAAATTAATTTAAGGTAAATTTATCACATATATACCAGTTTGTATTTTTTCATGATATCAACCCTTTTGAGAACAAAAATAAAAATTTGCAAATGGACATTTAGATATTTTGAAAAGTTTCAGATACTTTGAATTTAAAAGGAGATTCACAAGATTTAGCAAACATTAAAAAAAAATTGTATTAAAAGTCACTTAAGTCCGCAAGCACCTGTCCACGCTATTGCGTAAGTTGATTTTAAGTCCATGCTTGTTTCGTAAAAAAATGAATTCGTTAAAAAATATTCTTCTAAAAATTATTATTTTTATTGTTGAGAAAAAATAATCAATAAAACATACATTTATTATCAATGATTTATATCTAAATATTTTAATTGATGAAAAAAAAATTATATTTATATTTTTTAAAAGTAATATAGGCTGTCATTAAAAACAATATATTTTAAAATTGTAGATTTCGCAGAAAAACGTATCGTAAAAAATAATCTCTTTTAAAAAAGGAATTTCATTGACATAATGACCATGCATCATGAACGAGATAGTGCTCACTAGTTACGAGAAACATTATATTTCTCCACAGCATAGGGCCAAGAAACCGCCGTCGCCGCCTACTCCTATAATCTAATTTTTTTTTTTTATCGGGGAAACGACTTAGACAGCATTGGATAATCAAGATAAATTAAAAAATTGAGAGTCTTTACCTAAAACATTTTAGCTGAATAAACTGGTGAATAGCCTCTCGTAGATTATATTTTTAACGGTATCGACTAGTGGTGCCGGTTTGCCTCCCAAAACCTATACCCAAAATCAAAAGAAGAAAAGACCGTTTAACCGAGCCCTTGTCTTTTTAATCGAATAGTAATATACGTCCTCTTGAAAAAATATTATATGTGCCGATCACTCAATTGATATAATAATACATTATCCATGCGATGTATTTATTATCTTACATGACAATTCAATTTCAGAATGACTTACTTTTAATTGGCTTGTTATATCGCGTACCATTACTATTGTTAAAAAAGGAAAGCCGTGAATTCAGGGTGAACAAAATTGAAAGAGGAAATTATAAAAGAATTGTATCAAGACAAGGCACTTCTAAGAAGTTATCTCTAAGATATTCAAAGACTGAGCATTATGAAGGAGCATGGTAATTTTGAAGAGTGATAACTCTTCAGATTGAATTTGAAATGTTACATCATCCCAATTGTCACAACTAGAACCTCTTCGACCCAAATGCTTTTTGCACATTTTCAAGCAACATAAATACCACTTCGCTTTGACTATCAACTGTGTCAATTCGACTAAATTATCATTTCTCTTTCTCTTGTTTTCTTCTCCTCCAAAATAAAATGTACACACGGATACAATTTGCAAAATATAAGAACCAATCATAACATATATCCTTCATAATATATTATATAGGTCTCTATATATATATATAGACACACAACAATTACCATGCTGTAAAATTATTATATACGTCGTCCTTAATGACAATAAATTTTAAAGAAGTTGCTAAGATAATAAAAAAAACGTGTTAATTTTTGAAATACTGAGGGTACGAATAGATTACTTCATTGAAAAACTGCAAATATCCTTGATTGAGTTAATCAATAGTGCTCGCGGAGCACTCCTTAACAAGACCTAATTACATTTACCGGGCCTACAAATTTAATGATTCCAGTCGTACGTGATCTACCATCGTGTACTGAAGATGCGGAAATTTCCTCGCCGTTCCACGACACATAACTCTCCAATTTAAGATTCAAGAGGTTCAACAACTAAAGAGGGTCAAAAGCAACTAATTCCCCCACCAACTTTCTCTGATTTGCCCGACTTAGAACGGCATATCCCATCTCCGCACCTTCCTCAAAATAAAAGCGAAGGGGGCCGTCCATGAATAGTTGAAATCATCATTTCAATTTCCAACCGTAAGGTAAGAACCTTCTTAATTGTAATACCTTATGCGTACGGATATGGAAACTCACATAACATTCTGGAACTCCATAAATTGATTAAGTCCAAAGTCTTTAGTCTTTGCAAGTGGCCCTAACACAGCTGGTAAAGTCCAAACCTTTCGTCTGTGTAGGTGGCCCAAATGTCGAGTAGTTTGCATGTAATTAATAGGATTTGTGATTTCCAACTCTCGAGCTGGAAATCCCTCACACCCTCACTGACTCGTACCAATGTACAAACTTGGGTCGTCTCTCATGTTCTTTTAGTTTGCCTTTTATACATGGTAGAATCTTAACCTAAGCGAGTTTTAAATAGGAGAAATCGCTTTCTTTTGTAATAACCTTTGTACCATGATCGCACTTATGCATGGCAGAGACTGATCTCATTTGTGGTCCTTTTATTGGATATTATGTATGACTAGGGAATCTGTCCTTCGATCATGCCAAAGAATAAATTAAGTGGGAAGTAAAAGATTTATTATGCAACATTTATATGATCCTTGCAGACTCATCTAGCATATTTTTCAAGGTTTTGACGGTTTGGTTTGGAGTAGGCTTTGAGTGTTTTAGGTGGGTGGGAGGATTCCTGACGTAGGGCGTACAGATTTGGAAAGAAGATAACATTTTCGAGACACGAGGATATTTTGTAAATGGTCATTAGATGAACGATATGTCTTTGATCTTTATGCGAATTTGTTTCGCCTCGTCTCCTTGGAGTTACACTTTCTGCAGAACTTTTTATCAGCTTCACATCTGAAATTTTCTTTTCTCCATCGACGTGAGATCATACGAAACCCAACATGATTTATAGCACTCAGATGCCTTTCTGACTATGGCATTTCCATCTGCCACCATCTCATCTCATCCTGCAACCCAAGGTAGAGGAGGAACTATTAAGAGAGGCAGATGGGAGTTTTAAATGAAGTGAGGTCCATTTTCCCCTTCTGCAGAAGCAGAAGCAGAGAGACAGAGCAGAGCACACAGACCAGAGCCATGGAGTTTTTCACTTCCCCTCCCCCACCAGAGGAAGAAAACCCTCTCGTCTCGGTAATTGAAAGGACAGGCTCTGTGACGTGTGCTGTGCTGTGTGCTGTGTCTGGGTTGTGTAAGGTCTGTCATTATTACTGTTCCTCCAACATTACATGCGGTCCTTGTCAATATCCGACTCCACACAAAACTCATAAAAAGTTTTCCTCAAAAACTTCCTGCTCCTCTCTCTGCCTCTGATGATTACTCTGTATCTCAGTCTCTGCAGAGCTAGAAAACCAGTCACCACAAAGCCCTTACTTGATGATTCATGAAGCAGAAACCAGAGATCATAGGCCATAAGTACACTTCAAGATAAAGGACAAAGATTCATGACAAGATAACCCCCCCTCACTGTACACCAAGACAAAAGGACTTTTGATTCAACACATTAAACCACCCCCCCTCGATACCATAGTTAAAGAAAAATTGGATAAGCATGAACTCCCACACAAACAAGAAAGTCTACTAAATGCTTAAAAGATCGGGCGGCGGCGGTGGCGACTGGGGCGGCGGTGGGGATCTACGACCATCTCTCGCTTCTTTCGTGGGAGACTCGAGTGGGCTCGTTAAGGGTTCGTCCTGTTTCACATTGCATGGCTTCGGGAACTCAGTCAGGATCTGGACCACCTCCCGCATGGTCGGGCGCTCGACCGCCTGTTCCTCGACGCAGAGCATGGCAACATAAAACAAGTGCATGGCCTCATGGATTGGGACGGTGTTCAGCCTGGGGTCGAGGATCAACTGGACCTCCTCCTTGTTCGAGTTGGTCATTTTCCGGACCCATTGGACAATGTCGACCCCGTCCCCAAATTCCCCAACTGGTTTTCTTCCGGTGACTAGTTCGAGCAGGACCACGCCAAAGCTATACACATCGCTCTTCTCATCCACCTTCAAAGTGTATGCATACTCTGGAAAAGGGAAGCAAGCAAGGCAAAATTGAATAAAAGATTCTACCAAACCCAAATTCCAAAGTGCTTGCAATTGGTTTTCTCCTTGATGTAGAAGCAAAATCGCCAAATTACAAGCAAACCAATTTGGTTAATGTGAAGAGATCATCTCTTTTGGAGCTTTCCGGTGCAGCTAAATATCAGTGCGTGGGTTCATAACTTCATGTAAAGACAACATGTTGGATATTTTTTGTCATTATGGTAGGTTACCAATAAAATCATGAGATTAATTGAAACTCTTGGGCCTGCCAAACTCGAGAAACGAATTTGTAGTAAAGAGACTCCCATTTATGTGGCAGATCAGAATTTATGACATTGCATGCTTGTCTGAAAAGTCAAAGCAGAAGTGACTCCAAGAAACTCTGGACATAAATACAACCCATCTTCATGATTGCAATGAAGTGTACTCAAAACTCAAAAGAAGAATCCACCAATTCTGGAAATCTATTCACCAATGCGCAGGGGAAAAAATTGTCATTTTAAGTATAGTGCTATTATCATCATCGATGAAAAACATAACCTCAAACTTATCAATTACTAAAAGACAAGATCCTATGATTGTCCGAAAGACGATTCTCATGATCAAAACATGCTTTCGCAAGACGTGATTGATCTGTGAAAGTATTGAGTTTGAACGGTACCTGGTGCAATGTATCCATAGGACCCAGCAATGGCCGACATGCACTCGGATGCCCCCGAATCTTGAAGGAACTTGGCGAGGCCGAAGTCGGCGACGTGGGCTTCAAAATCAGAGTCGAGCAGGATGTTGTTAGACTTCACATCCCTGTGCACAATCAGAGGCGAACAGTCGTGGTGAAGATAGCAGAGCCCTTTCGCAGCTTCCAGGGCAATCTTATACCTCAAGCTCCAGATCAAGTGGCCACCTTTCTTGCCATGAAGAACCTCGCCCAAGCTCCCATTAGGCATGTACTCATAGACCAGAAGATTGGTTTCGTGGTTTGAGCAAAATCCCAGTAGCCTTACAATGTGCCTGTGCCTGATTTTTCCCAGAGTTTGTATTTCAGCGTTGAATCCGTGATCGTGGGAAGACCCTCTTCCCATCACGGGCAGCCTTTTCACAGCGACTTGATCGCCATTCGGCATGCTGCCTTTGTACACGATCCCCGCGCCGCCTTTCCCGATGATGTTGTCCTCCTTCAAGCTCTCCAGGACATCGTCGCAAGAGAAGTCCAGCCTCTGGAAGGCGCTGAACTTCCATGCTCTGGCATCGCTGGCTTTCTTCAGAGATCTGGCCTTGATTATTGCCACGATCGCGAAGATGATAGAGCACACGAGCAACCCGATGACAAGGAGGAGCTTCACTGAAGCAGAAAGTGGCCCTTTGACATGCGTTTGATGGATTCCATTCGTTTCTCCATCTTTGCAAGGGCCTAAGTATGGTCCACAGAGTTCAGGGTTACCGAGAAACGAAGTGTAGTTGAAGTAACTGAACTGGCCGGTACCCGGAACAAGACCAGACAGATTGTTGTATGAGAAATCAACAGAAGTTAAGCTCTGCATGGTGGAAATAGACGAGGGAATGCTGCCGGATAGGTTATTACTCGACAAATTCAAGTAGTTCAATATCCTCATATCGGTGATTTCGTTCGGGATTTCACCGGAGAGCTCATTCCCACTGAGGTCAACAAAGGTTAACAGTTTGCATTGGCTGATTTGGGCCGGAATTGGACCGGAGAACCTGTTGCTGCTGAAATCAATCTTGGCAAGCTGCTGCAAACGCCCTATTTCAGGTGGGATTTGTCCCGAGAAGTTATTGCCATCCAGGAGGAGCTTTTGGACCTTTGAGAAGTTGCCAATAGTCGGTGGCAAAGACCCACCAAGCTTGTTGTTCGAGAGAGTAATCTGACCAAGATTCAAAGCTATCGAATCATCGCTCACAGGAAACTCTCCAACAAGGAGATTATCCAGAAACTCAACTTGGATCAGCTCCGGCAACCCGAATAGCCCTCTCGGAATCGACCCGTTGAGGTAGTTCCCCCCCATTCGGATCCTTTGCAAGGACCGGCATTTCCCAAGAGACTCAGGAATAGGGCCCAACAGGTAGTTGCTAAGAGCAATCAAAATCTGAAGCTGATTACCATAACACAAATCAGGAGGAAGAATACCCGTCAATTTATTCGACGAGAGATCAACGATCCGGAGATGCCCATTCTTGCCCAAACCCTGAGGAATACTGCCGGTGAAATTGTTCTCCCACAGCTGCAGAACCTGCAACTCGGGCAAATCAGCAATGAACTCAGGAATCTCACCATTCAGCTTGTTCCTGAAGAGATGCAGGAGGGTCAGGTTCTTCAGCTGAGAGAAGGACTCGGGAATCTCTCCCGAGAACATGTTGTTGGACAAATCCAGAGACTTGAGGCTATTCAAGTAGCCTATCTCAGAAGGCAGAGACCCTGCAAACCCATTCACTTGAAGAAACAGAGTGTCGAGATTCTGCAGCTTGGCAATCTCAGGCGGTATCTCGCCGGACAATCCGCAGCTAGCCGCATCGAGCCTGACGAGTTGAGTCAGGTTACCAATCTCCGGGGGCAAGCCTCCGTCGTAGCTGTTGTAGTACCCGAGATAGAGTTCTCGCAGCGTCGTCAGGTTCCCGATCTCCGGCGGGATGGCGCCCGTGAGCTCGTCCCCGGAGACGGCCAGGTACTCGATGAACTCCCACCGGCCATACTCGGGCGGGATCTTCCCGGCGAAGTAGTTCCCCCCGAGGTGCAAATGGCGGAGCTGGGACATCCCGGCGACGGCGACGGGGAGGTCTCCGGACATGTTGTTGTTGTAGAGGTCGAGGACGCGGAGGTTCCGGAGGAGGCCGAGCCGGGGCGGGAACGTGCCGTTGAAGACGTTGTTGGAGAGGTTGAGGTAGCGCAGCGCGGCGAGGGCGGAGATCTGCGGCGGGATGGGGCCGGAGAGCTGGTTGGCGGCGACGGAGAGGGAGGTGAGGAAGCGGAGGTGGGCGACGTCCGGGGAGAGGGCGCCGGCGAGGTCGAGGGACGAGAGGTCGAGGGCGGTCACGTGGCGCCGGCGGGCGTCGCACGTGACGCCCCGCCACGAGCAGTGGCTGCTGCCGTTGGCGGCGCCGGCGGAGGTCCAGGACGAGAGGGCGGACTGGGAGTCGCCGGTGACGGCGGCCTTGATGGAGAGGAGGGCGAGCGGCTCCGTCAGGCGGGAGTCGGGGGCGGCGGTGGCGGCGGCGGCGCCGCGGCGGAGGTGGAGGAGGAAGAGGAGGAGCAAGAAGAGGCGCATTTTCGATACTGCTAAAGGAGCGGAAGAGCGGGATTTTGAGATGAGAGATGGAGAGAAGAGGAAAGAGTGAAGTGTTGGAGAAGAGTGAAGGGAGGGGACTGATTATATTGTCGTTTTCTTGACTCTTTTTTTTTTCTGATTTATCTTATTTTATTTTATTTTTAAATTTGTGTTTTCTTTGTTTTTTCTTATGTTGTCTGCTTCTCTTTTCATGGGCATTGTCGTTTTCGCTGTTGGTATTTCCCCACTCGCCTACTGTGAAAAGACCAGAGGGGATTCACGTAAAGCAATAATAGGCTCGTTTTTTATTTCTTTATTTCTTTAGTTCTTGCCACGTGTGTAAATTTAAAGAACATTTTCGTGAAAATTTTAAAGCATTTCCATGCGCATCACGAGCAAGGATCCGGATTAGCCAAAGGCAAAATCGGTCACGGCGGCTTACAACGTTCGCTTGGTCTTGGCGGAATCGAGCTTTGAAAATGAGTGTTTCGAAATGTCGAATCAAGTGTTGTCTTGTTAAAGGATAAGTGTTTTGCTGATCAAATCAAGTTGGCAATTCAATCGCGTGAGAGAGGGGTCGGCTTGTTTTTCCAGTGCTTGTCATTCACTGTTTTTTATTTGTAGTTTTCATGAATTTAGCTCGATCCCGACCGTCAATGGTTTTAATAGTCCCATTCGATTATGACTCCGGTGGTGCGATAAGATTTTCTTCCTTTTTGTGACCCTTTTGCTAGAATTCTTTGTGGGGTCCTTCTAACTAATCAGATTAGATTGAGTCCCACCCATTTCCCATTATCTAAATTGAGTTGAATTGGGACTGAGCATGATTACATGAAAAGTTGCATGATTGGGGGTTTTGGACAGCAACTGTTCTACTATTTCAAAAGAGAGAAGCCTTTTGTTCAAAGATTCTTTGAGAATTTCATTTTTTTAATAAATTTTTTGCAATAATTGTTATTTTATTCTTCCCAAATGTAGGGTGGTAAAAAACGACAGGCAAGGACACCTCCGTTTTCTGTCTTCCATGAAGCTTCACCTGTCCTCTAAGTACCTCCGCGAGTGCGCCAAATAGTGAAAATGATCATGGGGCCTCTCATAATAAATATTGCTCGAGCAAATAGCATCCATGTGACACGAAGACCAGTCCCAATGGGCATATATAGTTTATTCATCTCGACTCTCGAGCCAGTTCTATTATGGGTAACTCGAAACACCAATCAGGCATCGCTCAATTCGAGCTTGCCCAACATGAGAACAGTTGCTTAACCAGCATTTCTGTGATTTGAGCTGTTAACCATATCTTTCTGTTCAATAAAACGATTATCACATAGCAAGTTCTTTTGCAAAAAGCATTATTGATATCATGATGGGTAATGTAAATTAGTCGTCAAAGCTTGATCTCGTGCGCGTGCACAGTTCATGCAAGATAGATTACGCTGTCGTTCAATCATAGAGGTTCTAAAGCAAAGGGATCAGTAATCGATTAAAGTGGGGGAAGCTTAATGCTTCATTATTCAATAATCCTTCGTTAATTGTCGTTTTGCTCCTTTATTCTTTCTTTTACTTTCTTCATTAGTTGAAGATGAGACTGGTACTTACCTTCAATGGATGCTTTTGCCGGAAATCGGAGAGTCCAAATTTTTACAGTTGGAAAGTTAACAAACCTTGTCATGTAGCCAAAAAGGAGAAGAGGATGACACTATTCATCCATCATGTAGTGGGATTTAGATGCGCCGGTCAAATGAGTGAACCGGCGTTTGGCAAATATGATTAGATAGAAAATGTCATGCATTTGTTGAGGTGCACGTGGAGACCCTTCTGTAATGAGTCATAATGCATTGTATTTACATAAATAAATAAATAAAAAACCAATTCATTATGATCGACGCATTATGGGGACTAATCGACCAAAGAATATTAATTACTAAAAGTATTACAACACATAAAACAATCAATATCAATGAGAGAGATTTATTGAGAATTGTGCGTCATTGATATCGACATCAGACAAGTGATCTAGAGGCAATATCGATATCCATAGAATTGTTTAATGAGGCTCGTCATATAAAAGGTTAACCATTTTAAATTTTGGCTAAGGGTTGAGAACAAGAGGACACCGAGATCAGGATGCAAATTGAAAGCACGAACACCAAGCGATTGTTGAGTAGCCCCGCGGCATTGGAAGTTGTAACTATTTTTGGATGAGACCAACGTGTGAATAGGAGGCTTGAGATCTTGTGAATGCAGTTGTAATTGTGCTTAGAGTGGTAACTGCTAGTGAACGGATGTAATTAGTAAGCTATAAAAATGGAGGTGCGTGTAATAATTGAAGACACTCGTAATAAAAAACGCTTATTCCCAGCGTACTTATTATTATCTTATTAATTAATTGTCCCCTCATCTTCAATTTTAGTCATCATCGTCATTACTTTTCTTTTGAGTTTCTTGTTCATTTTCACTATAAAAGCCATGAGTTCCTATCCATAATTGCCACTAAACCCATTTCATTAAAAAATCAAAATTAAAATTTTCTGGTGAAAGATTTTTCACTATTTAGGTCGACACCAATTTTTGATGAAACACAATAGATGTTAAACTTTTTGAGTAAATGTAAGTTTACGAGTAGTCTATATACTATTGCTCGAAATATAAAATCATCCCTTTACTTTTCTTGGTTCAAAATGATCCATACATTTTTTAGAAATTTTGATATATTGACCTTAGAGTCCCACTAAGAACTCAAACTTTGCATTTGTAGGCCTTTGGTTTGGACCATCCTTGCCTTTGTTTGTAGCCTTTGCGGGCATGACGGTGGTCGCTTGCCTGTGGTAGTGATGATCACACAACACCAAGGCGGCAATAGCACCTTGCGCTCTCTCTTAACTGTCTTAGGGTACGCATGACAATATTTCTGGAATAGAAATTGATTTCTAGCAAGAAATTGATTTCTCAATATCTATTTCAGAAATTGAGAAGTTAAAAATTTTAACTTTTGATTTCTTCTTCAAATCAATTTCTGGAATATAAATCTGTTCTAGAAATAGAAAAATCAAATTGCGTTACCAAACGGATTTCTGTTCCAAACCTGTTCTGTGGAATAGAGAAACAGAGAAATAGAAAAGTAGAAATTTTATCATGCGTAGCTTTAGTGTTCTCTCTCCCTCCCTCTCAACCATGGCCGCCACTCGCGGTGGTCGTGTCCAATATGATGGTGACCATAGACAAATGTAGTTGCTTCGTTGATTCTCATTGTTCCTTTTTTTTTTTTAAATTGCTGATGGGCAATCAATCCGTTCGAGCATGTGTTTCGATGTCTACGTGAGGATTGCATGGTTTTTTTACAAAGGGGCTAACGATGGATACTTCAAAATATACCGATACTACTTTAAAAAAAGAGAGTAAATGGACGATTTTTAATTTTTAGTAAGTATAGAGGGACTATCATCGACATTATGTTGCATGTTATTGAGCTTCTATTTGAACCGTGGTTACCTCTAAGTTGAGATATGAGACTTCTGCTGGACGTTCCGATAAACCCTAACTAATTCAGCTTCAATATGACAGCTTCTTTCATGTTTCTTGTCGTCCATCGATAGTTAAAGATTAGACCGATACTTACCTTTGGAATGTTTTAGAGAGTCCAATATTACAGTTGGCAATTAAGTTAACAAACCTTGTCATGTAGCCAAAAAACGAGACGGATACATTTCACTCCATCACGGGGTGACATTAGTCAGTGCTGTTCCAATAAATAAATGGGTGGTTACCAAATATCATTAAACAAAAAACGTCTGGGTTAATTTTCCCATTTGTTATAAGAGTTAATATCGCAAAACCTCATATATGTTCATTGTGATACATTTATCATGAACTTATCATTATACCCATTGTGACACCAATGCCTCATTTTTTTTTTTTTTTGTGTTATAAAAAGTCCCGAATTTATATCAGTGTAACAAGTATGTCTTAAATGAGAATTGAAATAGAGGGTAAACACGCTTTTCAATACACACAAAAGTTGTTGGTATTAGTGTCACAATTGGCAAATTTAGGAGTTTTGGTGACATTAAAAAAATGTTGGGATATTTTTATCACAATAGACATAATTTGAGGTTTTTTGTGGTATTTGGCCTTCTTTTAAACAACGCTCGCCTAACTCTAAATATTCACCGAAAATAGAATAAGAAGCATTCGTGTTAAATTCCCTGAGATCAGAGCATAAAATTCACGGTATCGGCGAAACAAGCTCACAGGTCATAAAAAACACGCAACACACCTTCACTCGCTTGGTCTTTCCTTTCTCTTAAGCATTAGAAACAATTCACTAAGTATGTTACATGTACCGATAATGAATATCAACCCTCACATATGATGAGACTTGAATAAACTAGATTTATTGAGTGATTTCGTTTGATAATCCAGGATAAAGCCTCGTAGATTTCTTGTAAGTCCATGCAACACCAAGTAAACTCCGTGAACCGGTCGAATTCGGGCATTTGTCCTGTCGAGATAATCCCGATCCAGAGCGGTATGCGTGGGCCTAAAGGGATTTGGACGCCCTATCTACTCTCCTTTTGAAAATCAGGCTCTTCGACCAAGGCATCAATTTGGGACCAAATCGCATCCCTAAGCCCGATGCTCTTCGTATTCCGCAAAACGCGAAGCGAGGTTTATTCAAAGCACTGTTCCGTGCATGGGATTGTGTTCGTTTGTCCCCTTCCTCTTTGGATTCCATTCTTATCCTCCCTCCGATCGAGTTGGCAAAATATAATATAGATGAATATCTCTGTTGGACACTGCTCTTGCTCGGGGCTTTCTAAACAGTTCTGTCTTTGACACGGAGACTAAGTGGATGCACGGGAGAATGCAATGCTTTCTCAAGGCCTGGCCATGGATACTTCATCTTCGGATGAAGATCTTCCTGGATATGAATCGGATCACGTTCAAGGACATGATTACACGATTGGTACCGATTTGCCTGTCAGAAAGTATGCCATGAATTTGGACACGCGATACTAAAATACACTTGCAATGATCCGTTTAGTGGGAACCCACACGACACTAACATTTGATCCATTGAAATTGGTTTGTTAATTTTAATGTTTAAAACTATCGAAATCCTCAAATTAATTTTTGGGTCACAAAAACTCCAAAAATAATATGTTCGTACCACATTTATCTCTAGATAATTTTTGCGTAATAAAAAAAATCCTAAAGCGATACATTTGTGTCACATTTATCTCAAATAGATATACTCATGTCGCTTTAATATACTCATGATAGCCAATAAGATAGATTCAAATTTCTTGAGATAAATATGGTATAGGTACATCGGTTTGAAATAAATGTGATATGTGTGTATCGATTTGAGATTTTTCGTGACATAAAAATTTATTTAGGATAAGTGTGGCACGAATGTATCCGTTAGAAAGTATCAATATGGAGCTTTTGGTATTTAATAAACGCACCCAAAATTTCCACACGCAGCGGAGCAAACTTGCCAATCACACTTTTCTAGGTGATTTCACGTGTTCTTTTTTCTTTTTAACCTTTTGATAAATTAAAGTGTTCTTTTATCTTGACTACTCGACCATTTAATCATTGCATTGCCCCAGGTGACGTGCAGTTTAATTATATGTAAGACTAAGAACTCGTTTGATAAAGTTAAAAAGTAAGTACCAAAAGTTGAACTAAGAGTAGGCGTGCCCCATCATTTTAATGTTGAAAGTGAAAATAAAAAGTTACTTTATATAAGATGGAAAATCGATTAATAACTAGTATTAGTTTCACGGATATTGTAGGTAGGTTTAGGAATACTTTTCACCAACAAATTAAGTAATTTTTGTCTTGAAAAAGCTGATAATTAAATTGACATTTATATAATAAGATCGAAAAGTTAGAGATATCTAGACTGCCGTATCAATAATTTCTTGCGAAAATTCACTGCAATGACTATATTGAAATTTCTTTAAAAGATTTGTGATTAAATTAATAAAATTGAAAGATTGAATTGAGATATATATATATATAAGTTTAAAGTTAATTGTATAATTTTTCATTTTGCTTTTTCTCTCAAATTGGACCATTCGTGTTTGTCATTTTCGTGCTTTATTTCTACATAAAGCATTCATAGGATCTAATAAATATAGCGTACTTTGCACGTGAGCTAGCCGCAATTTAGTAGCGAGATAAAGTTTAATCTTTTTAGCATCAACAATACGAGGGCAATTATTGCTTTTACTCGATGGAGAGCTGTTCCACTCTACTTTTGTAAAATAATCATGTATCATTCGCATTTGTTCAGTAACACTTTCGGACAATCTTTGATGGCTAAAAAAGGGATAAGCATACAACAATGTAATTGAGTTCTAAAATTTATAAAAAGTGCAATCAAATCTCAAAACTCGTCAAATTATTGCAATCGAATCCTTTTGTTAATTATATCCAACTTGACTAACAAAAAATATTGAGAGTAGCTTTTTGTATTATATTCTCGATGGCGTGACTAAAAAGACAATCCAAATCTAATTTTTAATGTATATTTTATTTAAATTAAATTATAAAATAAGCTAAATTAAAAAAGGGTGAGAAACCTTTGTACTAAAAAATATTATTTGGATGAAAATGATATTGTTTTTGCTTTATGTTTCATGTTTTAGCCATCTTATCGCCACATAGAAAAGAGAACAAATTTAACAAATGTCATGTCAACATTTTCTATTAGCTAAGTTGGACAAAGTTAACAAAAATATTCGATTGCACCAATTTAACAAGTTTAGGACTTGATTATACTTTTTATGAGTCTTATGATTTAATTATACTTTCGTGTCAAATTTTGAAACCTCCAGTACATCTATCCCTTAAAAAAAATCTAATAAATTTCAATAATAATTCATTACACATCCTCTAATTGTAAATATAATAGTAAAAGGAAAATAATGAAAATTATGATGAGATTAGAACCCACATATAAAAATCATCATCACTTCAGAAAAAATAATTTGCATTTCCTCCGAACTCAAAAGACATATTTTCTTCCATATCCTACACCTGTCTCTTTCTCCAAGGGATGAGCGGTTTTCGGTTTTAAGATTGTTTCAAGTTCTACTTAGAATCTAGAACCTACTTATCGGAATTAGTTCCTTAATTTTGGAACTTAAAATCTACCCTACATACTTTAAAATTTGGATTTTACCCTGTCACATGTGTCAAAATTGGTTTTAGAGTTATATCAAGTTTCACTTGTATTCTTAATTGAACGATTGTAATGAATTGTCACTTCTAATCACCACTATTTACTTCTACAATCCACCTATCATAATTCATATTTAGATATGCGAAAAATATGAAACATTAACAAAATCAAAGTTTCATTCATTGATATATCAGAAATGGAAATTCATATTAGTGGTTCCAGATCATACATTCATCATCGGACACTATAGAATCCGGCAAGATTGCACGAAGATATGGAATAAGAAAAAAAAAAGATTTGTTTCAAGTTCTACTTGGAAACTATTTGTCAGAATAGATTCCCTAATTTTTTGAACATTTGTTACTATCTTGCCTACGTACCTTAGAACTTAGAACCTGATAAGTGGGAATCAGTTTGATTTTCTGATTCTTGATTCTGCCCTAAAAAAATACTCACCCCTACGTTCTCCTCCCTTTCTTTCTTCTTGTACCTTCTATTCACTCACGTTCACCTCACAAGAGTCTCTCTCTCTCTCCACCTCTAGTTGCCACTACCGCCATTACCTCTTTGCTTCTAGCAGCAACCATACGAGCTCCGTCACAATGCTTGCTGGGACCTTATCTAGTCCAAATCGGTTCGCCCGACCTCGATCTAGACCAGATCTTAGGCAGCGATTGTCGTCAGTCTTGAGTCTAAAGTTCAAAGCACTGTGGGTGACTCCCATTTTACCCTTTTATGTTGTATATAATATACATGAGGTGCGGTATATGTACTAACTAGAATTTGATTCATTGAAAGTGATGGGTGTCTCGTGAGACTTGCCAAATATATGCGATCGTCCAGATATAGTTTAGAATATTGTTGGGTTTACTGAATAATTCTCTGCTGATGAATAAGTCGAAACTCCATCATCGCAGTCAGCCCACATCTCTGTTGTGTTCCCGCACATCCCGACCCGATCAAGCCAAGTACACTCGTAAGATCTCATCCAGATTACGAAGACAAAACAGCTTCTTTTGGGGATGCAGTCTAATTTCTGTTACAAAGAGATTGGAAGTGATGCAAAATTGAACAGGTATGGCCAAACTTTGAAATTAGAGATGACTTGTAGTTGGAACACTATTTGATAGAAAAGTTCAGAGAACAATCATCTTAAGTACCATATTTTCTGGTGCGATCAATTTTCCAAAGGAAAAGTCAAAGACGGAGGTTCATCCAAATTTATGTTCTGCCTTTCCCCTCGGATTTTCAGAATTTGTACTTAATAATCCATGATCTTGCTATATAAAAAATAGTGAATGAGTTACTTCGCTAGAATCACGTACCTTTTCTTTGCCTTTATATCGGATTTGTGGTCCGAGCTTGCTGCTAATATCCGATCTAGCCAACCGCAAGATCACAAATTTCAGCCAAAAGGCGGCGAGTTTGGCTGCTCGATAGAGAAAGCAGCAACCCTAAACAGGTATTGCAATTTATTCGAGCTCTAAATGTTAATTCTGACAATACAAGTCCATGACAATTACTCCGAAAATGCAATCCGCATTTGAATTTCTGCTGTAGTCTTCCGAACGAATTGAGTTGACAATGATTTATTGTTGTCATCTTATTTTGGAGAGACTATAACAGCTATCGGTCATGGTCATAGTCGACTTTATCTCATTAAAGAAGCTCTGTGAAATGATTCTGCAGTACATGTATCCCCATTGTCAAATGTTGGCTATGGAGCCTGCTTCTTCTTTGGTTAGTCGTTTGTTTTCCTTTTCTCAAGTTCACTCACAAGTTCGCATGTTTTTCGGTCTTTCTTTTCAGGCATAGATCTATTTTTGCACGTAGCTCTCGTATCAGATGCGCAAGATCTGCTTTCCCATATACTGCTGCGGTTCTTGGCATGGCTCGATACTCCATCGACAAACTAGGTGAGGCGGCTTTTGGTTGCATGTTGGGAGGTCTGTTGGATACCTTTCGACATTCTTTCGGGATGCTTAGGACGCTGCTGTGCTCTAATCTGGTGACTCGTCTTGAACTTGCTTTCCCATGTGGCTTATTTTCGAGCATACTTAGTTTTTCGGTTTGAATATGTACCAGGGAGTGAAATGGCGAGGCTTGTGTTCCTTCCCTTTGAAGAAAGTCCAGTATAAAAATGGGATTCGTGATGAGAGGCTGCCGTAGACTTTGCATTGACACAAAATTGAATCTGTTCACCCATTACGTAGCGTGAATAAAAAGGAAAAAGTAGGGCGAATGACTGTAAGATTAAGTAATGAACAACTTCTGACATATTTCGTCTTCGTACGTATTGTTTAATTATGTAACTTTTAATTGGGTCAGTACCTGTTGTGGCGAGCTGAAATTCCTATAAAAGCAGCCGACATTTCATTCACACCTGAATTTTGGTAATTTCACTGTATCTCCGCGAACCTTACCAAATAAGGGGATTATATCCTCTGATTCGCTGCAATATTATTGATAAGATTAGTTATCAAATTGGCCGTGTATCCGACGGTTGCTTTGAATTGCTTAATTCTGACAATTTGCGCACACCTTTGGATCGAATAGGAATATATCTCTCTGATTTGTTTGTACTTAATGCCAATTTTGAATCAACCTTCGGAGGAAAAAAAGAAGAAGTAAAAGCACTCGGATTTTCCCACGGCAAGCTCCCTCTCTCCAGCTATCTCCTCCAAACCTGGCGTTGCCGCCGTCCCCTGACTGGTCCCGCCGCCTCGCTCGATGGTTCCCTGCCGCCAGTACCCTCCCGGGACCACCTAAGCTCGCCTTCCGTCCGCCTCTGATCAGCTGCTGTTCTCAGTCTCCTGCGCTGCCCAGAACCCGCTGGCATTGCCGCTCGCCTCCACTAGTTGGTGCTGTTTGCCCCCGTAAGGACCCAGTCGCTTTCCCTGACAATGGTCCCATCACTACCCAGTTGCCGACGTCGCTGCTGTAAGCCTCGCATCACCGCTGCTCGAACCGGTTCCCCCTGTTGGTCCCAGTCGCTGCCACCCAATTTGCTGATGCCGTCTGATTAGTCCCGCCAGTGTCATTGTTGATCTCGGGCCCCGCTGTCATCGTCCCTTGTTGATCACTCCTGCCGGTGCTGTTCGCTGTACACCGTCGATTACCTCGTCGCCGGTTCACATCGTCATCTCGCCTGAGGTAAGATTAGGTAACGCAGTATCCGATTTAGCTTGCTTCCTATTTTGGAACGTGTAATCTTTGAATAAATTACCTCGCGTATATCCCCCTGCACATCTTGGATAGATTAAAATATTTAATATCCTATTTTGATTGATCTTGAATTTGTTGAGGATATCCAAAATGGGGAATTGAATCTTTGAGCTGAAATATTGAACCCTAATTAATTTTTTCCTCTTTTATGCGTCATGAAGTGATATTTAATTAGCTAAGTTTAATCTTAATAATTATCAAAATCACTCAAATTTTTTCGTTAACATCATTAGATTAAGTGCATCACATAAAATAAAAATACAAAAATAAAATAAAAATCGCATTGTATCTAAAACTTGGATGTGCATTCATGCATGTTTCCTAATTTAGAATTTCATAGCATTAGGAATCATATAGCAATTTAGGAAACCATGAATTTTATTTAATGCCTGACTAGGATTACATATATTATGTCCTAGTTAATTTTAGTCATCACGTAGATTTAGGAAGTATCCTACTACTTTTTTTTTTGTCAGTCATATGCTAATCCTACTCTAACACTCATTCTCGAACTTTTGCCCTGCCTCCTTGTAGGGCGTGGGAATTGAAACCCACTCCTGAAATAAAATCGCCCACACCCCAATCTCCCATGAGAATGTGGGGATTTGAATCCCCAACCTCCCACTTCCAAGATGGAAGGGTGGCCACTGGGGTGAACCCCCAGTGGTTATATCCTACTACTTACTTACTCATATAGAAAATACCAAAAAATGTTGCATCCATAATTAATTTAGATTGCATTTAATTGTAGATTTAATTCATGATTAGTTCTATAATGTTCATGTTGCACATTGCACGTCATTTAATAAATTTTCCTCTTCATTTGTTGTTTATCATGCTTTTTTGCCTGTTAGCTCCTCAAACTTACTAATTATGACTGTCCATCTATCTATTTTGTTATTTGCAGGACGATTGCCTTTTTCATTTTGTTCAATGCACAACTTACAAAAGATTTCTACATCTTTTGAGCTCCAAAATACATTTTCCTTTGATGAACTCATCTACTAGTAAAGTGACATAAACAAATTTAAGAGATACAAACAAACAAGATCAACCATGAACCAATCCGAATGAAGAATATAAACATTGAGTACAAATGAGTATATTCCGTCAATTCACATTTGACAATTTGAGAATAACACACAAAATAGGAAGGACACAAACACATAACTTAAAGCACATGACTTCATTTCAAATATTGCACCTTGTAGTGAAATGCCTCATCTTGGATCAAAAGCATTTTTAGCCATAAGAAACAAAAGAGCCATCGGCCAAGGTCATTGGTTCACATGTCAAAGCAACATAGAGAATCTAACGCATGGAGAGCGAATTCCGTTACTGGATTAGTGGTGTATGTGCATCTCTTATCAACATATGAACAACAATTGGATATTTTTCCTAACCAACAAATTAATGCAACAGTGATTGCATGTGTGTGTCGTTTTATAAAAGCTAACAATCGTACACAACACTTGTAGATACTTCTAGCCTATGAGAATTGAAAAACCATTCAATAGCTGCTTCAAAATCCTCTAAGGCCTTGTTTGTTAACGTTCTTTGTTTTTGTTTATAAACAAATTTCTGTTTTGTTCCAGGGAACAAAAAAAGAACAGAAACACGTTTATTTACGTTTTTGTTCTAAATCTATTTTTTTGTTCCTAGAAACACATTTGAAACAGAAACAATAAACAAGAAAAACGTGTTTTTTTGTTTCTGGAATAGAATTTAAGAACAAATTTTATCTCTCCTCTCTTTTTCTTCTCTTTTTTTTTCTTCTTTTCTTTTTATTTTTTCTTTGGCCGGTCACCGGCCTTGGCCATGGCCGGCGACCGACGTCGAGGGCTAGCGACACCGGAGCGTTGCCGGCCCCCGGCGAGGTCGAGCGTCGCCGGCCCCTGGCGAGGCTCGGCCTCGCCTTGGCTGGGTGAGCTCGGGCTTGCCCAGATTCGGCGAGCCCAAGCTTGCCTAGCCATTGGCGAGGCTCGGCCTCGCCGGGCCACCGCCAAGCTCGGCACGGGGCAAGGGTGGGTGAGCTCAGGCTCGCCCAGATCCGGCGAGCCTGAGCTCGCCCAGCCACTGGTGAGGCTCGGGCTCGCTGGATTTGGGCGAGCCCGAGCTCGCTCAGCCAAGGCGAGGTCGAGCCTCGCCCAACCACGGTGAGGCTCGGCCTTGCCGTGGCTGGGCGAGGCCACCGGCCCTCGTCGGCCGGTTGTCGGCCATGGCCGAGGCCGGCGACCGGCCAAAAGAAGAAAAAAAGAAAAAAGAAAAAAGAAACAAAAATATTAAAAAATTAAAAGAAACAAAAAAAGAACACAAATTTACCAAACGTGTTTCCGTTCATTTTTTATTCTCGGAATAAGTTTACCAAACGCGTTTTTTTGTTAAAAAATTGTTTCCCGGAACAGAAACACTTTTTTCTATTTATGTTCTCTAGAACAATTTTTAAACAGAAATGTTACTAAATGCGCCCTAAGTAACTAGCAAGTCTACTAAATTGCTGCACTCCGTGTAGCCTTTATCATGAAGATTAGATGCAGGTGAGGAAGCAACATTCGGGACTATTCTGAAAGAATATTGACATTAATGGGCAACATGAAAACCTCCATATAGAAAGCCGGTCTTGCTGCGTGTGTCAATGCTTCACTAGAAACACTCTTCACATCATTACGTAGACAGTGAAATAACCACGACTCGCCTCCTAAAATATAATATCAAAATGAAATACAGCTCACATTTCTTTTCTCAGTGTCCTCCCCAATTTATATCCATCTTGTTCTTCTTGTTCTTCCAAGAGGGCTCCAGGGAAGAAGTTCATCAGTGCAAAAGAAAAATTGCCCCCCACATTGCCTTTTTGTTCACCAGAAGTGCATATAATTATTACAACACAATGGCACTTCATGTTCAGGAGAGCAAACCTCTTCCGAGGGAGGATATCATTAGACGTGAATTCAAGTAAAGCTACCCCATAGAACAACAATCCCATACAAATTATAATCAAGACCCTGAAGTAACTCTAGAGATATAGCAACGCAAATAGTCCACTTACAAACAAAAATCCCTTACACTTCAATTATTCAAGGCAATCCCACAAAATAAAGAATAAAAAAGAAGTCACTTTGGTCATTCAGAGGCCAATGTAAGTGAGATGATAAACCTTGATGCCTTCCAATCACCAAAAAGAGAAGCTTTTTTTGCAAAAGGAACAACCCCATAGATCACACTTAAAAGGCAATTTGCGTTATACCGACAGTGGATTCACCCACAACATTTTTATGGCAGTCTTTCAAAATCAAATGGGAACTGCACACATGTCGAGTTGGTTAGGATTCACCCATTTATGGTAGTATTAGCGCAGCACCAAGACAAATCAAAGAGGAATAGAGCAGAAACCAAATGCAAGAGGAGATCCAAAGATGAAGATGAGAGAGAGAGAGAGAGAGAGAGAGAGAGAGAGAGAGAGAGAGAGAGAGACTCGAGTTGCTTAGGATTCACCCATTTATGGTAGTATTAGCGCAGCACCAAGACAAATCAAAGAGGAATAGAGCAGAAACCAAATGCAAGAGGAGATCCAAAGATGAAGATGAGAGAGAGAGAGAGAGAGAGAGAGAGAGAGAGAGAGAGAGAGAGAGTTGCTTAGGATTCACCCATTTATGGTAGTATTAGCGCAGCACCAAGACAAATCAAAGAGGAATAGAGCAGAAACCAAATGCAAGAGGAGATCCAAAGATGAAGATGAGAGAGAGAGGGAGAGAGAGAGAGAGAGAGAGAGAGAGAGAGAGAGAGAGAGAGAGAGAGAGAGAGAGAGAGAGAGAGAGAGAGAGAGAGAGAGAGAGAGAGAGAGAGAGAGAGAGAGAGAGAGAGTATCACCGAAGACGAACCCTTCTCGCCCAAAGACGAAAGTTGTCGAGTGAATCGCAGAAAGAGAGAGACAAAGAAGAGAGATCGGCCATCACGTGATGGAGTCGAGAGCAGAATAGAGGAAAGCGTTCCAATAAGAGAGAGTTAGGATTTTGTTTTGTACATGGGTAAAATTGGACATTTCATAATATTTTGAGGGTAAAATAGACAACTAGCCAAACACCTAATATTTTTCCCAATGAGCTTTTGAGGCTCAAAGTCTCTTGGGAATATTGAACCAAACGGGGCCTATATATTGATGTAAATCTTCATTTCCCTCGCCAACATTAGTAGGTGTGTTATCATAATTTTTCACCTCATATTATTGGAAGTCCTTATTAATCTCACATCTACTAGAAATTTTTTCTCCAAAAATACGACATCTCGTGACTCCATTTTAGTCACACTTTTATCAGCTTGTTCACCTATGAACACATATTCTTAGGAGTGTTCAGAGTATCTTATAAAGATATATTTCTTTCGTTTATGACTTAATTTGCCATATTATGAGAAGAATCGTGAACATATGCTGTACACCCCCAAGGTCGTAGGTTACTTAAGTCTAATTTCCTACCAATTCACAATTCATAAGGGGTGGAAGTGATTGATTTAGAGGACATACGGTTAAGTGTATAAATAACAGTCAATAACACATCTCCTCTATACAAAATAGGTAGATTGCTTGTGCTACCTTAAACCTAACTATTTTCAATAAAGTTCTATTTCTTCTCTCAACAACCACATTTTGTTGCGGAGTACTGGTGGTGATAAATGGGTACACAACCCATTTATGGACCCATGTTTATTTAAATGGGTCGTTAATGGGCCGGGCTTTATTTTTCAAAGCACCCATGATGGGTTTTAAAAATAAAAAGACTAAAATATATGGGCTTTAAATGGGTCTACTCTGTACTCATTTAAGACCCATTTACCAATCCATTAAAGTCTAAAGATGGGTTCTCTACCCTACCCCTTTTCACTTTCATGAGTCTGATTCGCCGCCACCTCCATCTCTCGTCGCTGCTTGCCACCACCCATCATTGCCTCGTCGCCGCTTGCCAGCACCCATCATCGCCTCGTCACCGCCCATCGTCGTGTCGTAGACTGCAGGGTCGCTCGTGCTGGTCTGGCCTGGGCTCCAGAAGGGGCAGGTGAGGATCGAGCACTACGCATCGAAGAGGACGAAATTCATCATGGCACACGATTCGCGGATTGCATGCTTTTCACTCTCTTAGGACGGCAAGTTCCTGGCTACGGCGAGCACGAAATAAGATGACATTGAGAGCTTAGAGAGACTCTCATTAGGACCTTTAATGTGGTTGATGGCACTCTGTCGCAGGAGGTAAGTTGTCTTGACTAAGGAATTAGTCTATTTGGAATTGGAATGTAGTTTGTGCATTTTATTTTAGCTAAATTGAGGTGTTCAGTGCCCTTTGTTGAGCTCAGAAACGAGTGAATTGGAAGAACATTTGAATTGTCAGATGACGTACTCCTTTTAGGAGAAAATGTTACAGCAAAACATGGGTTTGAAATCTAGAAAGTGACTTTGGTGAATATAATTATTAGGCAATGTCATGACCAAATTTTAATGTCGGTTATGCATTGAGTAGTGTTTTATTTCTTAGGAGCTGGTTACTTGTAAATAACAGCTGTAAACCTTTATTTATAGTTATCTTTATTTCATTTGGTTGGACTACACTGTGTAACTCATGGTTCCATTGGTCTCATATTGTTGCTAATGCCCATTTATAGTTTGTTATTGTCAATCCTGTTCCATGTGGATGATTTGTCCTAGACCTTTTTATTTGAGAGTTAGGTTTGAACATTTGGTTTTCTGATGCTGACTTGTAAGTTACATTGGTTGTGAGTCCACCATGTTAAGACACCTCGTGTATTGAGGCAAATTAGTTGTTGCTAGTAAGATGTAGCGTTACCTATGTGCTGCTCCTACCATTGACAGCCATGTACTGCAGTTGATCTACATTTTTTATTTCCCTTACGAGCAGTTCGCTCTACCGCTGGTGGTGACCACTTTGTGAGTTGCTTGCCTAAGGACAAGACTGTGGTGAGCGGGCTCAGCGCCAGGGAGGGAGAGCCGAATCCAGTGGAGTCGCAGCGGGTGGTATCTTCCGAATAGAGAGTTGTTGCGGTTCCTCAAGCTTAGGCCTAGAAAGTTCTAAAAGAAGGTAAGGATGAATTTGATGACTACTGCGATTTTTCAATGTTCTAGTGAACAGAAGTTGCTCTTTTGACATCGTATTTCCTCCACTCTATTATTAGAGCTTCTTTTTGGCAGCTCATTCTTTACCCTTTATGTTAAATTCATAACATGCAATCCTAAACCTGTTCTAATTTATGTTTTCTCCAACTAATTAGTTGACATGTGAAGAGATAACGAGGATCGAGAGGAATATTCAACTACGGAACAATTCAAGAGACGTAGAGTTGCATCTTTAGTTCATGAGGACAAGGAAGATAACTCTACTTGCTCTAAGCATTCAAGAAAATGCACTTCGATTGTATGGTCTGAATTTGAAAAGTTCACAAATGGTGATGGCATGAAGAAGACTAAATGTAAGTGGTGCGAAGTAACTTATACGGCTAGCCATGGGACAAAAAACTTGTTGCGTCATTTAGATACTTGTCCCAACCGAGAGGTTAATGTCGATGGTTCCATAGTACAATTTGACCAAGGTGTGTTTAGAGATATGCTAGCAAGAGTGATAATCAAACACAATTATACATACTCTTTTGTGGAGCATGAGGCTACTAGAGAGTTGTTTAGTTACCTCAACCCTAATGTGAAGCACATTTCAAGGTTTACAGCAAGAAGTGATGTGGTAAAAGTTTATGAAAAAGAGAAGGGAATTTTGATATCCAAATTATTGTTTCTTTCGAGCCGAATATGTTTGACTTCTGACCTATGAACTTCTGTTACTACGGATCATTATATGACTGTCACTGCTCATTATATCGATGAGGATTGGGAATTGCATTCAAAAGTCTTGTGTTTCTCCTATGTGCCACCTCCATATAGTGGTCCCATACTTTTAGAAAAAATTGCTGACTTTGTTAAGAGAATGGGGTATTGAGAGAAAGATTTTCAGCATTACTTTAGATAATGCATCATACAATGACAGTATGGTTGATATTTGGAGAAATACACCTTTTGTGAGATCCTCTTTGTTATGATAGGACAGTTTTTTCATGTGCGTTGTGGTGCACATGTTTTGAATCTCATTGTACATGAAGGTTTAAAGGTTATTAATGGATCCTTACATAATATTAGAGAAGCTGTCAAGTATGTGAGGGCTACATAAGGGAGGAGAGTAAAATTTGTCGAATGTATATCACAGTCGTGCTTAAAGACCAGTAGAAAGGTACGCCAAGATGTGGCTACGAGATAGAATTCTACATACCTAATGCTTGAGGGTGTAATTTTCTTTGAATACGCATTTTCACATTTAAAGTTAATTGACCATAACTTTGTCAGATGTCCATCTTCTGAAGATTGTGTCAGAGGAAAGTAAATTGCTTTCTTGTTGAAACCCTTTTATGATATTTCTACTATGTTCTCTGGAGTTAGATATCCCACGACGAATTTATATTTTTATGGAGTATGGCAGATTCAGCTTCGTTTAATACAGGCAAGGGATATTGAGGATGAGGCTATTAGTTCTATGGCTAAGGCAATGCTCAAAAAGTTTGAAAAATATTGGAAGTGTTATAGTGTTGTCTTATCATCTGCTGTTATATTAGATCCTCGCTATAAGTTATATTTGTTAGAGTTTTGCTACTCAAAGTTGGACATAGATGATCATGTGGAATTTGTATGGGGCATTCGAGAAAAACTCTATACACTTTTTGATGAATATGTGACCTCTATGTCTAGAGATGATCGCTTTACTTCTTCAATTAGTCGAGGTAACATTTCAGTTGAGGGCATCGATGAGAACATTGGGGATGACATTGATGAGTATGATGCATTTGAGAGTGAACACTTTGGATCACAATCTACTAAGTCACAATTGGATTTGTATTTGGAGGAGAATAGGCTTGATAGAAAGAAGTTTATGGATCTCAATGTCCTTGATTATTGGAAGACTCATTCTCATCGTTATCCCGAGTTATCCCTCATGGCACGTGATATATTGAGCATTCCTATCACTACTGTTGCCTCAGAATCAACCTTCAGCATTGGAGGACGCATTTTAAATAAATATCGTAGTTCTCTTTTCCCTGAAATCGTAGAGCCTGAGCTGTGCACTAGAAATTGGTTATTTGGAGTTCTGCTTGAGGAAGATTTGGATGAGGAGTCTCTCATCATTGACTTTCAAGACTATTTGCATTAGGTACTTTTTTCCATCTCATTCTTTTTGTTTGCTCATATGATTTAATACACTTGTCTTCATAATGATGTATTCTTGGTATAATCTGTGGTGCTACAACTTCTAATCAAAGTTGATGCTTTTCCTTTTCAGGTTCTAGACTAGTTGTTGGGTCATAATGAGGAGGTACACGAAAACTTATAATCAAAGTTGATGCTTCAGAGGGTTGCTAAAGCATAAATTAATTTGAAATTCCTTTTCCTCAAGTATCAAGTTGAAATTGATGCCTTTTTGTCAGTGCTGGCGCTTCAACCTATTCCGAAGATGGAATCAATGCCTACCCATTGTTGAGGTACTGGAACAAAATTGCTTATCTTCATTTGCCTTCCCTTATGCTAGAGAAGGATAGATTGGTTTCTCATTTTTTCATTGGTTTATTTCGGCCTCATAGTAAAATGAACAAACACTTGTAAAGTAGAAAGAAAGCAACTTAGCTATTCTCTTAATGTTGGAACCCTTGTGAGAATACTTACATAATCTGTTTGATCATATTATAGAAAATGTGTTTAATCTTCACAGTTTCCCTCATCTGGTGGGCATGAAATATGGACAATTAAGACATGGATTTCAAGAGGTTACATGAATTTGCTGAGCTATATATATCTTCTAGAGTTTATTTTCTGTTTGCTCCTTGTTTACATTTGGCAATTGATGTTATGCAGGCAGTCGTTTGTGGCCTCTATAGGACTAGGAAGCTACAGTTCCATCCAAGCAATGATGAGATTGTGCAACTTCTTGTGGCTTTTTTATGCTTAAGTTTTGTGGATGAGGGAAAATGTAAGAGAAGTCCATTTGTTGGCCAAATGCATTATTAAGTGACTGACAAGTTGCTTCTCGAGTCACTTTGAGACATCAACATCTACTATTGAACTAAATTTTCTTTTTTGGGGCTTCTGTCAAGGATTAGGTGCTGTGGATCCAGACGTGTTGGGTATTGTGTGTATCATCAAATGTGGACTCCACACACATTATGCCACATCTATTTTAAAAACAAGTTTAAATGGGTCATAAATGGGTTGCTTAGCATTTTTTTTTTTTTTTGGTCGGTGGATGCTTAGCGATTTAATGGAGGGTTTTAATAGGTTGGCGGCAAACCTCTCTGGATGCAGAAGAAAAAAAGGAAAAGAAAGAAAAAGAAAAATGATTTTTTTTTTTGAAAAAGTATAACAAAATTGAAAAATTATTGATTAGATTTGTATTGCTTGGAAGTATTTTAGTAATATAATCTTTTAAAAAAAACATAAAAATAAGTTTTCCTAAATTTGGTTAAATATGAAAATATTTTATTAATATGGGTTGGGTCGGGTCGGGTCGGGTATGGGTCGAAAAATTTACATTAGGCATAAAATGAGTCATAAATGGGTTAATGGGTCAATTTGGGTCGGACTATTAATGACCCGACCCAAACTTGACCCGACCCACCCATCTATCACCTCTACAAAGTACCAAGAATAGTCGATTGTCTTATAATTTCCTTTTCATCACAAATAGTTTTAAATTACTTAGATAGATACTCATTCGGTTCTTAATACTTTTATTATTTTATGTAATTGATTCTCTAGCAAAACTATATCTTGTCTAAAGCAATCCAATGCTTTAGATTTGTGGGAGATCAAAAAGAAATAATCGAAACGTGTGAAGTCATCTATAAAAGTGATGAAATATGAGGCTTTATGCCTCAGCCTCACGTTCAATGGACCACAAATGTCAAAATATATGAGTTGTAATGAAAACTCAACTCTAGTTGCTTTACCAAATTGTTTTCTAGTTATTCTTCTATAAGATAATGTTCACATATAGGTAGATCAATTTTAGCGAGCGATCCTAAAAGGCTTTCTTTAGTTGACCTTTACATTCTTTGTAATCTAATGTGATCTAATCTAACATGCTAAATACTGGTATCGATTTCCACATTATTAGAAGATGCAATTAAAGAAAAACAACCATCAACATTAATATTGAATATGTCATAGTCAATGTGTAACATCATAAAACCATTCACTATGTGACTAAAACCATAATAAACTATTCCAAACACAATATCAATACAATCACCATATAAATTCAATACATAACTTGAGTTTAGAAGAACAACTACAAATACCAATTTATGCCGAATATTTAAAGCATAGAGAAAATCATGTAAGAATAAATTTTGGCCACCATGCAAAATCAGTTTACATGTGCCAATACTCTTTACTTTAACTTTAGAGATGTTTCCAACATATATCAATCTTTTTCTAAGTTGTATCTGACGATACTCCATAAATGATCCTCGGTCTCTAGTTCCATGGTCTATTACTTCTAAGTCTATAGTCCACATAAAATGAAATTCAGCAAACATTACAGTGCTAGAAACATAAGCTTCACTTAAAATAATGGAGAATGCGATATCGCTTTTGGCTTAATACATTCACAAGTGAAGTGACCCGGCTTGTCACAGTTATAGCACTTCATCTTGGCATTACTCTTCTTCTCACCATACTTCTTGCATCGGAGGAACTTAGCTCTCTTAGGTGTGTGATCAATTTCTTTTTCTTTGTTGTTGAATTTATAGTTCCTCTTGTGCTTGAAGCCCGAAACTTTGTGCGAACTAGATTCAATAACATAAGCATGTGCAGAAGATCTCATAGCCTCTAAGTGTTTATCCTATAATTCCAAATGACGTGCTATATTATCAAAAGTGACAATATTCTCATTGTGTGTCATGTTGATTTTTATACACTTCAAACTCTCAAAAAGAGACCTTATAATAGCATGAACTTGTTGTTTATTAATAAGGGTATATCCTACCATCTTCAGCTCACTATCATGTTTGACATCTCTCAAAGTACCACCTCATAGTTTGATTTTAGTACTTTTGATATATGTTAAACTTGATGGTGAACCTCCTCAATTTAAAGGTAGGCATAGCCCAAGATAGTCCAGATTGCTTGAAATTTGTCATAACTTTCACACTCACACATGATATCATTTTGCATATAATTCAACAGTGTAATGCGAACAATGCTATTTTTCTTTTCTCAAGCTTTATAAATTTCTTGATCTCTTCTATGTTAAGCATAAGTTCCATGTTTAGGTTTATCCATGGTATGGTTGAGGGTTTTCAAAAACTCTTGCTCCTCAAGGATGTACTAAACATTTCAGTATCAAATATCATAATTATCACCATTTAGCTTCTCACCCTTATCTTTCAACCATAATAGTCTTGGATGTTGAGATGATGATCAATTACTATTACACATGATCATAATAAACATAGAATCAATACTAACACATTTTTCAATAAAGACTAACTAAATTAATGATAATTCAACAAAAGACACTGAAATGAAAGTTCACAATGTTCATAATCAGCTTCCGTGTACGATTGTTCTACTATCATTAGTTTGATCAATTTGCGCAAATTTTAAGCTCTAAGTGATAACTCATTTAAATTCTACCAACCTGCGAACTCCCACTTGTAAAAACATTACATGAATTTATATAATCATTAAATTTTCTATTAAAAATCAAAAGGCATAGCATGATGTAAACCAACATACAAAATATTCATACATCAAGTATAATCATATGTGGAATTCAAGATGTAATGAAAAAAGCAAAGATCTCTAGACCATTATTTGAGTTTGCTTGTAATTAGGAAAATGCAAGCACGTCAAACCATAGGTGCTTTCATTGAACCAAACTTTACACAACTTGTATGTTGTCATTTACATGTATGTTAGCTTATGTATCTCCAAAACCATAGGGAAATACAACTAATAAGGAAAAAAATGATGCACTTATATCCAAAAAATACACACATTTAGGGTTCCATATGAAATTTTATACCTTAAAAAGTTTCAAACATGTAAAGTAACTATGTCACAATGAAGAACATTTCAATATGAACACAAGACACCAACTATGCTCCAATTGGAGCCCACATGCGCCCACAACGCTGCTTGACTGTGTGGTGCGTGTGGCACACATCCCAGGCCAAAAACCGGTTGTACTATGTTGGTCTGACTAGCCCAATCAGTTCAATTGGCCAACCAGTCAACCCGGTCCGATCGGTTGACCAATAAACCGAGTTGGGTTGTCGGATCGGATCTTCGGGTTAGGTTAATGGTTTGGTAGGGTAATGACATTGTCGATGATGTCAGTGGGTTAGTTACTGATGGTTTGCTAACGTCAGTGCTACACGCACAATCGACGCGCATGTGGCCGATGACGCTGCCCTTTACAACAATGCATGAAGATGTGTTCGACGTCGGTCGATAGCATGTGACCCTCCATTGTACTCGTCTCAACGAAATCTTTCACCTTGTTTATTCAAAAACAATTTTCACCGTGATTTTTTTTTAAAATTTGGCTGAACAAAATGCTCCATGCAATGTCCAAACCTGTTCTTCGCTTCGGTTCACATTGATCGTTGATTTTCCAATTTTCGGGCAATAAATATGTAGATGATATAAAGTTCAACCTTGTAATCTTCATATAAATTGGCAAGTGAAAAAATTCGAAGGAAAAGCAAGGCAATGATCATAATATAGGCTCCGATGCCAATATTAGTTAAAAGTCGACAGAATAATCAACTAACATCTTTGATGTACAACAAGCGAATTACTCATGAATGTTAAATCATGAGCAAAATGATAGATGATATGACCTCGCGATGGTCCGAATACAATCACAATGAAGTTATTCACATTCCACAACATTCATGCCGATTCTCTTTTTAAAGTAGTAATGGAAGTCTTTTGCATAATGTTCTTTGATGGAGAAAGGAGGAGAAGAGAGAACCGTTCTCTTTTAGAATGTTCTTTCTTCCATTGACAAAGACGGTTATCTCTAGAAGTTATTATGTCTGGGAAGTTAAATAACTCCCGCTTAATTAGATAAACCTTCACACCTCTTGGGAAGGTGTCTCTTCATCACATCACATCAAGACGAACCGGTGCATTTTATCGCACCCTATCATGGATGAACCAATGAAATATAGCAGAGATCATCCGGTAGTAGATCATTCACTTTCTTGAGCATGAGGATTGAAATTATCAAAATATTACCCCCAATCATCAACCAAAATGTGCAAAAAAGTTATGTTAAACTACGCAACAAAGAGATGGCACAATAGTCTCATGAGAGTAGCATCTTAGGCCATCAAGAGAATGTGTGGTAGACTTGGATAGATTTTTTTTTATCAAGAAAATTATCCAAAAAGCCCTAAACTTATTACTTTTTTCCCAATTGAGTCCTAAACTATTTTACCTTTTGTTAATTGAGTCCATCTAACCAATTTTGGCCAAAAATTGTTAACGTGGATGTCAGCCATCTTACGTGGTGCAATCAATGCTGATTAGACAATTTTAATAATATTTTATTTTTATTTTCAATTTTTTATTGATTTTTCCTTTAATTGTTTTTCCTTCCCTTCTTACTCTAGCTAGTCATCGGACCCTAGCAACAGTTGACAATTGGCTAGAGGTGAGGGCTATCAAGGTCAACCTTGCCCACATGAGGTCAGCCTCGGCATGTTTGGGCAAAGCTCGACCTCATTGGATTTGGCAAGGTTCACCCTCGCTAACCTGACAATGGTGAACATCACCCATTATTGGCAAGGGTCAAGCCAATGGTCGAGGGTCAAGCTTCATTAAAGCTAGCTCTCGCCTCAAGCTAGGTTCTAGGGCTCAACAACCAGCTAGAGGAAGGAGGGAAGAAATAAACGAAAGAGAAAGAAAAGAGAAAAAAAGGGAAAATAATAAATTAATAAAATATTCAAAAAAATTAAAATATTATAAAAAATTATGAGCATCATTGTTGATCATGTCACGTAAGATGACTAATGTATACATCAATGAATTCTAATCAAATTTGGCTGGATTGACTCAATTGACAAAACGTGTAAATATTTCAAATTCAATTAGCACAATGAAAATGTTCAAGACTCAATTGGCAATAGTACAATAAGTTTAACACTTTTTGGACTATTCCCCCCCCCCTCTTAATTTGCTATCTAGAGGAATTACTTAGAGAACAAATAGATTAGCATTGACTCCATCACTCGAGCTACTACAGTTTAGTAGTTGGCTTTGCACGGCAATACTCTCATTCTTATCAGGAACTGAAATCCACATTTCCTTTGTTCGATCATGAAAGGGGAATTAGATTGAAAATGACACATAACCAAGAGGAAAGGATCGGTGATTACACCCGAAATGTGCTCAATTGCACTCCAAGACTCTCGCTGTAAGTTTGAAGCAAGTCAAATTTCAATATGAAAGTTCAACTTTTCATAAAGTAGAAGTTAGGTTACCAAATATCTGATCTCATACAACCGCAGAATCTGATTGTGAATCACTTTTGAACTTTATACGCACTTTTTGAGAGCTTCGAATGCAATAGCAGAAAAATTAGAGATTGATGAGTAGGCATTAGACTAGGCATTCCTTCAGCTAAAGTGAAAATCCTACTTTCAAAGAGAGAATGGTGGAAGTTTGAGAATTTGCATTTGAGGTAAGAATGTTGAATTCTTGCGGGGGTCTTTTTTAATGCTAAAAGGTGTGAGAAACAAGCCTCCAGAATCACGCCGAAACTGAGCTGCTTTTAACTGTATGTTCGAGGTAAAGTGGTTTGACTCATCAATGGTTTACCAGCTTTTGGCAGAAAACCCCTTAAGAAAATCTTGTTTAGCACAATAAATCACTAGTCTGAGTTTGGTGTCAGATAATAGTGGAGCGTGATTCCGTCTGTTAATTGCATCTGTTTATGGGCATTCCTGTGATAGGCTTTTCATTAGACTTGCTGACAGAAGAAACTATTTTATAACATGCATCATTGATTGCATGACATGCCTCGAGATTCGGCTACGTGACTTGTTCATGTCGGTTCTCTGACCTTTTCGCTTGGAAATTGAATGTACTTCTAAGCCAATTCCTTCCACAAGAACTGTAATTCTCTGATCTTTGCAGGACTATCAAACGAAACAAGAATTGAGGTTTCAACCATAGATTGTATGTACTGGGTTAGAGTTCCTAAAACTAGCAAAATAATCCATTTGTGTTTTGGAGAGCTTCGCTACTTTGATTTATCTAACTTATTATGTATCAACTTCAGCAGGGCCGGTCACTCACTTCAGACTCCATCAGCAGAGAAGGAATGCTGGGCATTAAAGTCTACTTCGAAAGAGAGAGATCTCTTTGTTAAAAAGCCAAATGAAAACTAGGATTGGGAGATTTGCGGGTATAGATTTGGTGTGGATCTGACCTTATTTTAAGACGGTAACAAAAATAGTGAAGTAAGTGTAACACTGATTGTAAGTATGGCTAAGATAGTGTTTTGAAGAAAGGATCTGTAGAAATGCATAAGGAAAAAGAGATTGGAAACGAAGCTCATTACTGAGGAGTTCTGCTGATGCTGTGCTCGTGGCAATGAGGAAGAAGTACAGAAGATGGTGAAGTCAGAACTCATGATCGACATGAAGATAGAGATTGTTCGTTACGAGTCTGAAGACTTAGAGCCTGAAGACGTTAACAGGAAAAGCACGTGCTCTAATACATTAGGACGGTTAGTTTGTTAGATAAGGAATCAAGTTGTTAAGTCGGTTAACTCCATCTTCTTCCTCAAGTCTTATATAAGCTGCGATGTACTCTGTTCTTCAATAACAAAAAGAGAATATAAGATATAGAGAGAAAGAGATGAAATAAGATTGTATTACAGAAGAGATGGAAGAAAGCTCTCAGTGAATACATGATTCTGTACTTCGATTCAAGTAAAAACATAAGTTCTTTCTCTTTTGCATCTTGTACTTTGTTCTTCATTTCTTCACATGGTATCAGAGCACTCCTGAGAGCTCAAGTTTCTTCTACTATACTGCTTGAAGTCTTAATGGAGTTTGTGTGATCCATTTCGTATATGTGATCTAGACGATAGCAAGAAGTTCATAGAACAGAGTATTCTATAGTAATCAAGAAAGTACATTCTCAAAAGCTTCTGGAATACAGTATGACGGCAAGGATGCAGAAATATCCCTTTCCGATTCATGTCAATATAGCTAATTTTGTTACAATAAAATTAGCTGAAGACAACTTCCTCCTTTGGCAAGCACAGTTTAACAGGTTCTTGCAAAGTCAGGATCTTTTTGGATTCATCAATGGCGAAACACCACCACCATCTCAAATTATGCAGCTTGAGATTGAAGGTAATGAAACAGAAGTGGTGAATCCTGATCATACGGATTGGATGAAGACTGATCAGTTAATTTCATCCTGGATAAATGGAGCAATAACTGAGAACATTTTAAGCTTGATCATCGGGCTAGAGACTTCATATGAGGTATGGCAGACTCTCCTTAATCGTTTCACACAAAAATTTGTGGCTAAAGAGTTCAAACTAAGAGGAAAATTGCAAGCTTGTCAGAAAAGAGATAGAACATTGAATGCTTATCTTCGAGAGTTCAAATCTATTTGTGATTAACTCAATGCTATTGGAAAACCTGTTGATGAGATAACCAAGATGTTTGGTGTTCTCGAGGGATTAGGTTCAGAATATGAAAGTTTCAGAACAACAATATATTGCTTAAAACCTCAGCCTGATTATGATGAGGTTATCTCTCAGCTCGAGAGATTTGAAACTAGGCTACAGACTTACTCTGCAAATCAGTATAATCCTAGTCTAGCCTACTATGGCCAAAGAAAGTCTGCTGGAGTTATGCAAAACTCTAACTTCAGAAACCAAAGAGGAAACACTCGAGGAGGATATAGCTATGGCAGAGGTCGTGCAATGAGTGCTAGAGATCGAGGTAATGATTTTGCTGAGACAGGTAGAAATCAATACTACAGAATGAATCATTTGAATCTGAACCAAGAAAATCAGATTAACAAATCACCACACAACTGGTCTAACTATGGACAGGGGTTTAGACCATATGCAAATCCTGCACAAAAGTATCAAGCCACTAAGTCATATCCACCACAAAGTGCAGCATCTGATCAGAATATGCAGAATGCAAAAATAGCAAATAACAGTCTATTAGAATGCCAAATTTGTAAAAGACCAGGACATACAGCACTTCGATGTTGGTATTGTTTTGATAATTCATATCAAACAGATGAAGTACCAACTGCACTAGCAGCAATGCACATTGAAGACTCTCATGGCACTGAATGGTATCCAGATACAGGAGCTTCAGCTCATATCACTGCAGACCCTGGTATGCTTCAATATTGCACTTTATATAGTGGAACAGATACTGTTATGATAGGAGATGGATCTAGTCTATCAATATCTTGTGTTGGTAATGGCTTATTGCATACAAAAACTGGCTCGTTACCATTGAATGATGTACTGATAGTCCCTGCAATCAAGAAAAATCTTCTTTCTGTTTCGAAGTTAACAGATGATTATCCCTGTTCCTTTATTTTTGACAAACATGGGGTATATCTAAAGGACACCTGCAACAATTCAACAGTGAGGCTAGGAAGGAAAGTCAAGGGACTATATCAAATCGACCCTAAAGTCACAGAAGCTTTCTTCACTCAAACTCAAAAAGAAGTAGGAGAAGATTTGTGGCATTAGAGGCTGGCACATACCAGTTTAAAAATAGTGAAGTACTTGCAAAGTTAGCACCTAATTCAATGTAATTCAAGAACTCAAAGCATATGCAGTAGTTGCCAGATTGTTAAGAGTTCAGCTTTACCCTTTCCTATGTCAGACTATATAGCTAATACTCACCTAGAAAAGATACATTGTGATGTTTGGGGACCCTCACCAGTTCAATCTTTACAAAAATTTCGATACTATGTCATTTTTGTGGATAATTTCTCTCGATACAGTTGGTTATATCCAATGAAACATAAGTCAGAAGTCCATGATATCTTTGTCCTGTTTCAAAAGCAAGTCGAGAATCAATTTGATCATAAGATCAAACTCTTTCAGTGTGATGGAGGTGGAGAGTTCATCAGCAACAAATTTCAGAACCACTTACAACAGTGTGGAATTAAACAGAACATTTCCTATCCTTACACACCATAACAAAATGGAATTTTTGAAAGAAAACATCGACATGTGGTCGAGCTAGGAATGGCAATGTTGTATCATGCCAAAGTACCCTTAAAATACTGGGTAGATGCTTTTATGATAGCAAATCATATCATTAATTTGCTTCCTACATCAAAACTTCATATGCACTCACCTTACAATAAGCTGTACCAACAGCAACCAAGCTATACACATTTAAGGGTTTTTGGATCTGCTTGTTACCCTTGCCTCTGACCATATGCTCAACATAAGCTTGATCCAAGATCTCTTACATGCATATTTTTGGGGTACAGTGAAAGACAGGTCTATGTCAGTCGTCATGTGATCTTTGATGAAACCATTTTTCCTTTCACCTCTCGACTACCAGCTGAGTATTATCAAGGTACAGACTTATACAAACAGTGGATACATGGAGTGACTTTTCTAGACTCTATAGCTGCAGCACATGCTCAGCCTAAATCTAATGAACATATGGGCCATCTGCAAGATACATGAATGATACAGAATATCTACCCTCCTGTATCAGCTTCTACTGAAACACCACAAATGCATACTGAGGAACTAGTATGCTCTATGCTAGTATCCACTCTATCACAAGAAATCAACACTGAACATAGCAGCTCTTCAGACAACACATAAGGTATAGTGTCTGTTCATCCTATGCAAACCAAATTAAAGTCTGGCATAGTCAAGACAAATCCTAAATATGCATGCTTGGCTGATTATAAAGTTCATCTCGAACCAAAAACAGTCAAATCAGCACTAACAGACAGAGGATTGTATCAAGTAATGCAAGATGAAATGGATGCCTTATACACAAACCAGACATGGGAACTAGTACCTGGCACTGATCATATGAATGTCATAGGATGTAAGTGGGTGTTTAAAACCAAACTTACTGCAGATGGTCAGCTTGATCGACTCAAAGCGAGACTAGTTGCTAAGGGATTTCATCAAGAAGAAGGTATTGATTTCACAGAGACCTTTAGCCTTGTCATTAAACATGCTACTATTCGAATTGTCCTATCTGTGGCAATGACAAAGCATTGGCCAATTCATCATCTTGATGTCAAGAATGCCTTCCTACATGGCCACTTGAATGAAACTGTGTATATGCAACAGCCACCAGGTTTTATACATCCTCAGAAGACTCATCATGTATGTGTGCTTAAGAAATCCTTGTATGGTCTTCGCCAAGCACCACGAGCTTGGTTCGATAAATTCAGCAACTTTCTACTTGAGAATGGATTCTCGTGTAGCACCACTGATCCCTCATTGTTTGTCTTTCATCAAGGCTCAGACACCATATTATTATTACTCTATGTAGATGACATTGTGCTTACTGGAAGCTCAACTTCCTTACTTTCTCACTTGATTCATCTACTGAGTCTTCAATTTCATATGAAGGATCTCGGTCTCTTACATTACTTTCTGGGCATTGAGGTTAAACAAACCTCACAGAATCTCTTCCTTTCTCAGACTAAATATGCTCTTGATCTACTTACTCGAGGTAATATGAAAGATTGCAAACCTATTTCTACTCCTCTCTCTTTACGGCCTATCACTATCATTACAGAATCCTCTTGAATATCGAAGTCTTGTGGGTGGACTTCAGTATCTCACTATCACTCGTCCAGATATTGCTTATGCCACTAATCTTCTTTGTCAGACGATGCAGCAGCCCACCTTAGGAGATTTTTCTAAACTCAAAAGGGTTCTTCGATATGTAAAAGGCACTGTTGATCTTGGTTTAACCATTCATTCTCATAGCTTCTTGCATTTATATGGTTTTGCTGATGCTGATTGGGCAGGGTGTAGTACTACGAGGCGATCTACCACTGGTTTTTGTACATACCTTGGCTCCAACCTCATCTCTTGGTCAGCAAAACGACAATCTACAGTCTCTCGTTCATCAACAGAGGCTGAATATAGAGCTTTAGCCACAGCTACAGCTGATCTTACTTGGATCGGTTTTGTACTTCGAGACATTGGCATCAGTTTATCTGCTCCAACCTCTCTCTTTTGTGACAACAAGTCCGCCATTGCTCTCTCACTTAACCCTGTTTTACATGCTCGCACCAATCATATTGAAGTTGACTTTCATTTTGTTCGTGAAAAGGTAGCTTCCGGATCCTTAATTGTCTCTTATACTCCCAGTATTCGCCAACTTGCAGATGTCTTTACCAAATCTTTACCTCGATTTCTGCATTTTACTCTTCGCACCAAATTGGGCTTGGGTCCTTTACCCCTTCCCAATTTGCGGGGGATGTTAAAGATAGTGTTTTGAAGAAAGGATCTGTAGAAATGCATAAGGAAAAAGAGATTGGAAACGAAGCTCATTACTGAGGAGTTCTGCTGATGCTGTGCTCGTGGCAATGAGGAAGAAGTACAGAAGATGGTGAAGTCAGAACTCATGATCGACATGAAGATAGAGATTGTTCGTTACGAGTCTGAAGACTTAGAGCCTGAAGACGTTAACAAGGAAAGCACGTGCTCTAATACATTAGGACGGTTAGTTTGTTAGATAAGGAATCAAGTTGTTAAGTCGGTTAACTCCATCTTCTTCCTCAAGTCTTATATAAGCTGCGATGTACTATGTTCTTCAATAACAAAAAGAGAATAGAAGATATAGAGAGAAAGAGATGAAATAAGATTGTATTACAGAAGAGATGGAAGAAAGCTCTCAGTGAATACATGATTATGTACTTCGATTCAAGTAAAAACAGAAGTTCTTTCTCTTTTGCATCTTGTACTTTGTTCTTCATTTCTTCACAATGGCAACTCAAGGTGGTGGGCCAATATCCATTATTTTGGCAAGCCAGACAAGAGGGCAAGTTTACCATTAATAGCAGAGTAATAGCATATGCTATTAGTGTAAAATGAATATATTTATGAGCGGATCTTGTCCACTCTTGATTTGATGGTTACCTAGTGAGAGTAGATAGTTAGCATATTGACGCTGACCGTGTATGTCCAAATCGAGAAAACTTGAAAGCCATCCAACTTCCTTTCCTTATGTTGGGATGAGATCACAAAAAGAAGTCTCATTAAGGAAAGTGGAAGTTTGGTGAGGATCAATGGCTTCTTTTAAGTTGAACCAGAATATAGTGCTAAACTTTGTTGGGGGAAAATTGCTATTCGCCCCCAAGATTTTTGGGGTCATTGCAACTTGCCTTAAGGTATCTCAATTTTGGCATAAATTCCCTACTTTTTTCAAATTGAGTTCGATGCACCCAGCGATGATTGCAAACACATTGTCGCCTGAAAATGATTAATTGATGGCACGTGATCTTTCTTCTAGAGCCAGAATCACATTTTTGCCATGTAAATTTGTTGCATAGATCCAAATTACCATCTGGTGTTTAAAATATTTTGCCATATGCCCCTTGATCTTTTGAAATTTGTTGCATTCTTCCCCTTACAATAATTGTAAAGTCAAATGACATTAATTATGACTAAAAATGAAAGAAACCTCAACAAAAGGAAATTAACAAAAAATGTGTGTGTGTGTTTTTTTTTATGAGAAACTGTATGTCGAAGGAGATGGTTTTATCCGAACTTTATTTTCAAGAAAAGTGAATGGTTTTTCCTTATTTAGTTGCGAGCATGAACATGAGAGGAATAGTAGAGGGGGAGAGAGAGTTGCTTACTATTGTTGCACTGACGGCACCACATTGGTAAATGGGGAAAAAATAGTTCCTCTTTCATGAAAGGGGGGCGTTTGTTTGGAGTGAAATTATTAATTAGGAAAATGTTTTCATATTTTTCGGCCTCCCCCCCCCCAACAACCAAACTGATTTAAGAATAATCTTAATGTCATTTCTTTTAATTAAATCCAATAATGGACGATTCTCAGGCTTCAGATGTGGGAGATTTAGGAACCTTCCAAAATTGTTTTGCCTATCATCGCTAGAAAAATTTACTTCACTTACTCTTTTTTTTTCCTTTTACTATTTCTTAATTAAAAGTTATATTTTTCATTTTACAATCAATGTTGGGAGAAGATTGCAAAAATTTCAAAAGATCAAAATGCACATTGTAAAAAAGTTAACATCAAGAGGCAAATGTTACTATAAGGAGGCCAAAAGTAATTTTCCTAAATTTGTTGGATCTATTTGCCCCTCTAGAGGCAGCACCTCCTAGCTACGCGAGAGCACGTGATTGACTATTTGATGAGCATTTAGAGAGAGTCTACATTAGGGTTACATTGAAATCGATTTGAAAACATCTGGAAGGCTTTTTTTCCAAAATTGAAATATTGGAAGGAAAATTGCAGCAACCGTATAAAACCTGGACTAGTAACGTTTCCAAACTTTGCTTCGTCTATCTTGATAAAATTTCTCTTCATGTAAAATACCGGTTAAGATTGTACAGAAAACATCAAGCTTTCCCGCGTAATAGATGGAAAGAAATTCATGAGTCAATTTTTCTAGCTCTTTACGTTCTTCTCGAGTGAGACTATGCTCTTTTTGGCTTGAAATCTGTATGCATTATTTGGACATCACATTATGTTTATATCTATGGTAAAAAGAAATGTTATTAATTGTTAAAAAGCGCCCTAGCCTTGAGTTTTATTATTAATTATGTCCATTGGGCCTATGTAAGCTAAATGGATCAGTGACAAGATGTGGAGTTATGTTTGCCGTTTTGGAACGTCCTGGAGACTTTTCGCGTGGTGGGCTCAGAGATGGGCTCATTAGAAAACGCCTAACTCGGTCTTCCCCTAAACTCTTTTTTCTAAAGGTGCTTAATGTTGATTCGTATCTTTTTGACACGGGCCACCTATCTTAACACTGGATTGATCCACCACCTACTGATTACCGCACGGCAGAATCTCATTTAGCAGCCATCCTATGCATCTCCTCGTGCATGACAAGATCATTCGGGATTTCATCGTTGAAGAACGACAACAGTGCTCTCTCTCCAACAGCGAATGTGTCTCTCCTCCTCAAAAAAGTTTTAGCTTACCATGTTCTTCGCCAAGTCACCCGGCAATCCAGCCTTCTAGGATGTAAATCCTCTCACGCCCTCTCGTGGGAACCCTAATTCTTCCTCGAAGCAAAAACTCACGTGCGAACTCCCGTTCTATGCCCTCTACAACGTGTATACTAGAATCTGGTTTAGCCACCCGATTGTACATGCCCAACAAAATGTAAGATCTTCATTCTGAATGATATCTACGAACTATAAGGCTTAACCACGTGCGGTCCAGGTGTCGAATTACTGGATACAAACAGAAAACACCTCCCCCCACCCCCTCTCTCCTCAATAAAGACAATGAAAAATGGGCAAAAATCCCGGAGAGTTTCAATAGAAGGTATCGACCGAGTCATGGAAAAGATAGACAGGATCCAAAAGGGGATCACTTGAGATTGTTGTTAAGATCCATATCTTCTACTGTTCTTTAATTAATAGTATAATTATCGAGTTGGTTCAATCCAAAATCCATTTGATTATTCATTTGGGTCATTTTTTAGTTCATTCCAAGCTGGATGTTCTGTATATTTGAAGGACATCAAACCAAGCTGTCCTTATTGAAAATAGACGTGGGGCTTCAAATGTGCAACTGACGTGGCTCAAAGTAAATCACAAAGTTTGAGTCCCAACTTGCCCATAAAAGATACGAGATGTGATGTAAGAGAAGAGATGCGATTTATTTGATAATTATAAAAATATACAGACATATATATTTGTATATACACACGCGTTATGAAGTTATTTTTCCTAACAGAAGATAAATTGATAAAGGTGATTTTATCATATAAAGATGGAAGCCATAGTGGAAATAAGTCAGTTAGAAAGGTAAAAAAAATGAAACCAAATAAGATTAAAAAAATGTTTTATGTTTTAAGTAAGTTGCAAATTAATATGATTTTCCTTTAAAAATATTTTATTGTAAGTTTGAGATAAAAATCAAACTTTTTGGTAATATTAAAGTAACATGAGTTAATTATCCCGTCTTATTCCCTCACAATTAAAATATAATTTAATTGATTGAGTTATAATTTAGGTATAGTTTTATTATAATCTTTCTCAAATTAAGTAATTGAAGATGCTTACTTTAAATTTTAATGAACTAAACCAAATTACTTTTTTTTTGTCAGAAAAACAAATTACTTTAATAAAAATCAGTTATGTTTTAATTAGCAATAATATATATCACTAACATGTCCTTCTAAAGTGGAACTTATTCAGTTTAAGTTATATATTAATCCTTTTATATGTTGATAATTATATATTTTAACTTTGTCCATTACTAATCTGATTCAAATATTAAAATTAAGAGATATCTCATCATCTAATAAAATAATATATACTGAAAATTATGTACTTAAATTAAATTGATTTCGTTAAATTCAAAATGTATGTTTTCAAAATAAAATATATCATTTAAAAATTGTATTAAAGATACTTTCTCTGTATTTACCTTTCAAGTTTAAACTCAAATATTTGAATTACCAAGGAAAAAAGAGACAAAAGTTGTATTAAAAAAATTAAAACTCATGAACTTTGCCCTTATCCATATTTTTAACATGTTCTTTTTCATCACTGTAATATTCTTTGATGTACTGAAACTAATCACTGGCATAAAATAACTCATAATTAGATCAATAATACTATATTTATTAATAACATATCCCCTTAGTTTGTTCTAGATTTATTTGGATTTTTATCAAAGGATTTCCTTATTTTAACTACTGTAATTTGTCCAAAAGCAAATCTCATCATTTACGAATAGATTCAAAGATGTCCTCTCATTATCTATATATTTTTTCCATTTAAAATCAAATATTTAACTGGAGGATAAAAAAAAATGGTACTACAAAAATCTTTTTGATTGATTGTTGCTTACCAACTTTGTACTTATCCATAATTTTCTTATTTATTTTTTTCTTTTTAAATTTTAAACTCGATTAGAGATATAGACCCGAAAAATACTCAATAAGAGATAGAAATCAGTGGATGACAAATTATTTTAAGCTAAAACTTATTGGTTGAACATATTGCTTGACAAAACGATGTCATACTTTATGCCATGTGGCAATCACAGAGGCAAATTGAAGTTCCACGAGACTTATAGAATAGAAAATATTATCCTTAGCTCCCCCTTTAATTATATATAATAAATAAATGTGGGGGCGTGGAATAAGCTCGTTGTTTTTGTCCTAATCCAATATCGAATGTAATTGCTGGCTCTTGGATAAGTATATTTGATCCAACATTTTGCATATCAATCTGGAATTAAACGTATGCATTCAGGAAGAAAAAACCTCTCCCCTTTGTTAGAGTGTATGCAATTTATGGCAATTTAATTATATCGGTTATATAGTAAACTTGTTGGGATTCAACGTGATTATTGTTATAATTTTAAAGATGTAAAAACTTTTGAATAGATGAGCGACGCAAACAACTCGTTTAGTCCAATGATCTTATTAAAGTTACTATTTCCATGAATCTTCCAAATACATAAGGGCAATGAGAACAGAAGAAGAAGAAATCGCATGGAAACATCTTTTTTACATCATGCATGGGTTCACTCAACAAACAATGTTGAACCACGCAAGAGTAAACGAAGGCAAAAAAAAAAAAAAAAAAATCTACCAAAAATCACAATCTTCACGGACTAAAACTTTAGCAAATTGGGTTTTTACAGAGGACGAAGCAACGTGAATCAACAATGAACTTCAACATCTTCATCTGAACCAGAACTTCAACAGTGAAGACCGCAGATTTTTCACTATCTCCTTGACCGTCAAGCTAAACCCATCATCCATCTGGCAAATAAATAGATAAACAAAAGTTAATAAAAAGCTAGATAGTAGAAGTTCAAAATAAATAGAGAATAATTGTTTTGTTAGATCATTAATAGGTCAGGAGAGGATCAAGCTGCATTTGGATTTCATAATTTTTTTTTCAGCTTTTCTTTGTGTATAGTGAATTTCTTTTATTTATTTATTTTTCATGAATCCTCACTTTTCTTATACTAATTTTTCTGAAATGCACTACCTTTCTGAAGTTTTATCAATCGCCAAGCCTTTCAATGTTTTCCGCACCCTTTTGCTCTAGTCACGATTGAAAATCGAAATAGGATTAAAAAAATCATACCCTTTTCTCTAAACGCGATCTTCCTTGTATTTGAATTCGATAACATAAAAGACCAAAGATTAGCAACTTTTAAGAGAAAAGAGCCCAAATTTACATTGAAAGATTGTACTTTCACAAAGATATAAAACTGGCAAAGCGCTTCAAACACAACAAAGTACATTCATTTCAAGTGGAGTAATTGTTAATCAGCTTAGAAGAAGATGCTCAGATTTATTTTTACCTGGGCAACAATGGTGATGTCAAGAGTGGAGCTGCCAAATCTCACCACATTGCTTTGAACAATGGAAAGGTTAAGCTTTTCAACCTCCCCAAAAATTCTTGCTGCAATAGCCTTTTGATTCTCGCAGTGAATGCGGATAAGCACGTCCTTGTCCGCAACCCGAGCTTCAATCTCCGGTAATGCTTGGTTCGCAGAATAACCATCTGAGGACTCATCGCAAGACGAGCCGTCGTCATCGTTGCTAAGCTGAAATTTCTTCACGAAGACCGCCGATTCCATGGTTTTCTTCTTCGACTGCTCCTCTAGCGACTTCACACGTTCTTGAAGCTGTTTCAAGTACTTGATGGCATCTCCAAGAACAGAGGCCTTGTCCATCTGTAAGAAAAGAGATCAATAAAGATATTCGATTTCAAATTCGATCAATTAATCTACCATGATTGCCCTTTTGCTTACCACATGTATCCATTCTGTGGCATATAATGGAATCTGATTAATTTAACTAATAAAAATATCAATTAGTACCTTTTTTAGGCCTGGAACAATGGCAGATAGAGCAATAAACCTCTGGCTAAGCTTCTCTCTCCTCTTTCTTTCAGCTAAAATATGGTCTTGAGCACTTGATGGAGTCCTTGAAACAGGATAAGCTCTCTTAATCCCCAGACCGGCTTTTGGGCTGGAGTTCTGGTTATTGGGATGAACACCACCCGAGCTCAAAGATCCGAAGGTCATATTGTACTCTTGAGAAACTGCCTCTTTCTTTGGAGTTGCGGAAGGGTTTTGCAAATTCCCATAAACTTGCTGTTGCAGGTTCGAGGCCATTGAAGCCGATGTACTGAACGAAAAGAGGTGTGAGGAGGAGGAAGAACCGCAGGTACTGGCCTTCAAGAGCTTGGCGGGCCTCTCATGGCCAGTCCAAGATCTCTCGCTGGACGAGTCACTGCATGTGGTGGTGGTGGTGGTGGAGGTAATAGAGTTCTGGGAAGTGAAAGGAGGATACGAAGGATGGAGGTTTGGATACAAACAGTTCTGCAAATTACTGTTTTTGTTATTAGTCTCTCCCAGGGCAGTTGCAATTTCTTCAGTCATGAGTCCTCCATTATCAGGAGAGTTGGTGTTGTATTGGTGGATGAAGTTGTTGAAGTCATCCATTCTCTGTAACATTTATGATACCACATGGCAGAAACAAAAAAGTCCATTATGACACAACTGAAACAGATCTTTAATAAGTCACTGCATACATAGTTTTAATGGCTCAAAGTTAGAAATGTTTTGTGTTACCGTTTCGGTTATCCATTTTGCAGAGAGTACTTCCATTTGTGAAAATAAAAACGATGCTGATGATTTCCTTCTGAGATCTGCATTAGATCTTGCAGGAGTTAGACAAAATTCTAGTCCAGATAATAAATAGATGATGTATAGTTCTGCTCCTTGATGCAAATGCGATTGAGGAGAAAAAGCAGCAGTAGAGACCGTGCGGACGCTTGGAGGAACACGGTTGTTGTTCACAAATTAGGGCACGAGAGATGAGATGATATGGGACATGTACTTATGATCTTGTAACACAAGGAGCTAAGACAGATTCAAGTGAAGAAACTAACCTTCTTGGCTTTATCTGAAAAATGCTCTTCCTGTTCCGTTCCTTGTAGGCCACAAGACAACCACAAGGTACTGCTTTTGAGCCTCCGTTTATATACTTGCTCTAACTTGCTATTGATCCTTCGTTTTCATTCAGTCTCACGTGTGAATTGTTCAAAAAATTCTCTCTCTAGCTGTTGAGTGTTGAGGTGGAGTTGCTTAGAGAATAGACCAGACAGATTCTTAAAAAATGCGTGCCGAGAAGATATGGAGACGAATGAAAAGATTTTTCAAGTTTTTATATTGTAGAGTGCCAATCAGAAGCCTGTCTGTGACCAATTATGAGATTAGTTCCTGATTTAGTCTCTTTTTCTTTTGAGATGGATGGAGCAGTTTAGTTGTTAACATCGTATTTTATACGAGTGGGCCTTTTTTTTAGGGATATGCGGGCCTTCCGTAATAAAGTATCATCACCAAATAATACGAAAATAAATAAATTAAAAACACCAAAACAGAGCACAAAGCTCCTGGCTAGGAGACCATAGAGTGGATCTAAGGAGCCTTCCTTCTATAGGTGATTTCAGGCATTTACTTTGAAAGGTTCTAGTGAGCGAAAAAACCAAAAAAAAACACAGAAGGTATCTAATCAACTGAATTATTGACCTTATTTGGTCGGTACCGTCAAGTCTTTCCATTATTTACCGTCCAATTTGACGAAGGTAGTGTAGGGGTGGTGGCGGTAAATGGCCTCCAACACATGCGAGCGTCGATCGACCTCCAATGAGGGTCAATCCTCACTAGACGGGGTTCACTAAGTTCTTCCCAATAATGAGTCCCTGCAACTCTCAAATAACCTTTGACGGACCACTACGGCGCGCATGATAAAATTTCCACTTTTCTATTTCTCTGTTTTCTGAAATAGGTTTGGAACATAAATCCGTTTGATAACGCAATTTGATTTTTTTTATTTCTGGAACAGATTTCTATTCCAGAAATATATTTGAATAAAAAATTAGAAGTTAAAATTTTTAATTTCTTAGTTTCTAAAAAAGAAATTGAGAAATTCATTTCTGTTTCATAAATCAATTTCTATTCCAGAAATTTTGTCGTGCGCACCCTAGGCTTCATTGGCCCCCTCCATTTTAGAAGTAAAAGATGATATGCAAATGAGGAAGATCCACCATCTAAGTACTCATATTTTATCTTCCTCAAAAAAGCAAAAGCAAAAATATTTGAATCCAACAGAGAGAGATAATCACATCCTCCATCTCCCATGCCTTTCTCATTGTCTTTTGGAAAGCTAGGACATTAATGTTAGGGTTTGTCCGCAGCTTCTTAAAGAGCGTCAAGTTGACAAATTGACATTCTTTCAACTTCACTCTTCATACAACTCCATCCATAGCTACGTTTTTTAACTTCTGACTATTACTTTCCCAATTTTCTGCAGAGATGGGTCGCTCGAGCATCTGGATGACCCCCATCATCCATTTTAGCCCAATACAGAGAAAGCAGCACCAGTCACAAAGGTGCAGAGGTTAAAAAACGAAAAGAAGAGGACGAGGGAAAAGATCACCCGCTAGGGTTTGAGGGGGTTTTCTAGGGTCTGGCGCCCTTAAAGGAGCTACCACTGACATGGGTAGGGACGAGTCTTCCTAAGAGAGAAAAGAGGAAGAAAGGCTAAGCCGGGATCTTTCCTCCTCTATCTAATTGATCTTCTAGGGGCACATTTGAAGTCAATTTGACTCTCATGTTCTTGTATACCCAGTGATGTCTTGGACACAATCAAATATGGGAGTATTGCTGGCCTAACAGTATTGTTAACTAACGGTGCAATTCAAAGCACATGCTAAGAGAGTATTGGTTCTTTTTTTTAAGAAACAAATCTACTCATATCATCCAAGCTGGAGATCTAAAGGTAGAAAAGCCACCATTCCATGTGGAAAATTTATGGTACCGTCATATCATTATTTCTCCAAATATGGATTAAAAATAGCGTTCCATTATGTTCCATTCCCTTTTTTTTCCATCCCCATTTCCATTTCTTCTTATATATATTTTTCCACCTCATTCTATTTCTACGTGGCACACATACATCGTAATCGATCACCAAAAGCTGAAACCAATTAAACATTGGTTTGCTTATGGTCTATAGAGCTACTCGTTACTAAATAAAATTGTCCTTATATTCCAAAGGAAAAAAATTTGTGAGTTGCAGCAATTCGCATGACGTGAGACATTGAAACCAGAGTTATGTTTCATTACATATATTCAAATCACATCAAATTTGGCTTAATTACGGTGTTTAGGGCACGTAATAAAAGTCTCATTTTGGTATTTTGTTATAAAATGATATAACCACAATTCGATCGGGTGTACGTTGAGGCCATAAACAAGAGTCGCCAAGGATTTATATTAGCTATTTTGTTGATAGAGAATCATTTACATAATATCATGGGTTTACCATATCTTTTTACATATAGTGAGATAAGTGGTGCTGGTAGGATAAAATTGTTCTTCAGACGGTTAAACAAATCCAAATTTCGAGAGATTCAGAGGACCAATTTGTTGTCCTTTTTCATTAATTTTGAATCACCAAGTGTTATGAACTTCCTCTTTTCCTCTTGAAAGTATATTTCGGTAACAACTTATTCTACCTGACAAGTTGAGTTGAAAGGGCTGGTCCTTATTGAGTATTTTTATTGCGCGACTTCTTATGAACATCATATCTTTAGAATACCTATAACTTTAATAACATGAAAAAGGACCAGTAGTTTGGTTTTAGAGGTTTTCAACTGAGATGTCATTTGCTGTGAAATCGACTGGACTAAGGTCTGATTCTTGGTTGATATCCGTCAAATTAGCTGGTCCAAATTTAGTACGTAAAAGCTCTAGACATATCGTAAGATAATAATAATGATTATTCTTTATTTTTACAAGAAATGAAATGATAAGAATTGGACGCAAAGCTGATGGAGTTTAGTAAACTTTTTCTGGGAAGCATATTTTACAAAAACTTGTCACATGTACTCATGCCGCTTGCATGTTTTATAAAACCTAGGGTACTTCTTGCACGAAAATGCTCTTTCGTCTCGATCTTGACAACATAGTTTAGTATTTTATGGTCAGAATAATGTCGTTTATTTAAACAACGTGGCCAACTTAGTTTGACAGAAGCGGATTTCAAGGCTCTTTTCAGGGGTTGTGCCCTAGAGTCGAATTCACCAACAATTTATACCGTCTTCCTATATTATTAGCTGGAGCCTGGTCATTATAGCTTATAGATTATCAATATTATAGACCAATGACGAAAGACATTGTTAATGCGTCTATATGAAGCCTAACTGTCAGTGGAAAAATATTTCACTAGCCATATGTTCATAGGTGGAGAACTGTTTAAAAAAAAAACAGAGAGAGAGCACATTCTTTAACATCTTAATTGATACTTTCTAGGTTGGTCTTGAATTCGATTACCCATGTGTAAGAGTCTTCAACCCCTCCTTTAAAAAGACGGTTATAATCTATTGAAAAATGACATGGATCTACAGTTAATGGCCCAATCGATACACATAAAAATCAGTCATATGCCAATAGAATTTTCGAAATGTTTGATTTTTAAAAAAGTTAATGAGTCTCTCGAGGTTAATCATTAAATAAGCAATTAAAAAAAAATTTACAGTTCTCAACACACTAGTTTCCTCGCGTTACGTATAGTCACTATTTCAAAAAACAAAATGGGTTCTATTAAAATGTGCCCCTAGATACTAGTTGAGAAGCCACATAAAGTAAGGTTGCAATAATTTCTCATTCACTATTTTCTCATATTAAGTATGCGTAACAAGTACTCACAAAACACTCATTAACAAGATTAAAAGTTTCTCAACTTACAAGGAAGAAGATATCTTTATAGTGAGAAGATAATTGGCTAGTATTCACACAAAATCTTTTCATCCGGGAGCCTAATAAGAATCTTTATGCTAAAGATAATGGGGCTTTGGCTCAACATGTTTCTTAACTTCGTTTTCTACAGATTCGAATCTTTGAGCGGCTCTAAAGAAGGCTTCCAGACAAATGGGAGATGAGGATGGTCTTTTCTTGAACCACAACTTTAAACTTGATCTGTATTTTATTTGCAACTGATATTCTCCCTTCCCCCTTCCCATGTGGTTCCTTCTGTCATTTGGTCAACAAATCTCCGTACCCATAGAGCACTCGATCTTGTTTGTCGCAACTTTAAGCCTTAAGTGAGCCAAAAGAACATGGTGCTCTGAAAAAATATTCAAAAATCTATCTTCCCATTTCACGAAAATGATCCAATTAGTCATAAGTCTGTTGTACGAATATTAATTTAATTACATTTTTTTTTTCCATTTTACCAATTTAGTCATGACACTTTTCACAATATTCCAATGTAATTCTTTCGGCCAAATTTAGCCGAACCGTTAACATGATGGTATGCCGCATAAAATGACAGACAATAACCGGATTACCACATCAGTAATTTTCTGTGAAAACTGACTGAAACAGATATATTAGAATTTCGTATAAAAGTTTAGGACTAAATTATCAAAATTGAAAAGTTTATGAAAAAATTGATATCCGTATAATAGGTATGACTGATTGGGATTTCCCCCTCCCCCTCCCAAAAAAAGAAAAAAGAAAAATTATCGCTAAATAATATTTTTGGCCACAATACTTGATCTTGGTTTAAATTAATTCAAGTAGTAGTTTGAGGATGGTTCAAAAGCAAGATCGTATATACTACGTAAATATAAATAAAATAAGACGAGTATTTGTTTGGGGGAAATTATCCGAAATCATTGAGAATTGTCTTCGCCGCATCACCCAATCACCATTGACACCTATATATATAAAGACTTAAATCGATGGCGTGGAATTTTGACGAACTTGGAATTGCTTTTTAGATCTAGAATGTAGATCTAAAGTTGTCGATCTATGAGCCTTGCGTTTAGACAAAAAGAGATACTGAATAGTGAATACACATACTTCAACATTCTAGAAGAGCTGTGGTGTCAACATGGCAGGATGAACCACTTCATCATGAGATAAGACACATTCATTGTGGCAACAAATAAATTATAAACATGAGAGTGCCAAATCATGATATTGAAAGAAAGGTCAATATCCTTAGAAATTTCAAATTGATACCTTAATGATATATTTATCAAAAATTAATTTTCATTTCACCAATGGTATCTCATGACATATTTACTCCATCACTAATTTTCGTCTAAAAAAAATTCAAATTAGTACTCTTCTCCGAATCTCCCTCTATTAGCATTCATTTCAATATATAGTTAAAATACATACGTATCAACGCGCACATTATTGTAAGACGAATCTGACATAGAGAATGACAAATCCAACATGGAAAATCCACACGTATGCATTATGACGACAGGTAGACTTGGTTCGAGGGTAATGTGTCGTAAAAGTATCAAATTGAGATTTTTTACGAGACGAAAAATCAATTTATGATAAATATATAATTGCGATACCAATTCGATAATTTTAATGGTATTGACCGTTTAATATAAAGCAAGACTTTTAGTACATCTTGGTCTTTTTAAATAGATAAATCCCGTGTACAATCCTGAGCGGGCCATGTGTTCGAATGGGGAAAAAATAAACAAAAGAGATATTCTCAAGAAGTTCCATATGACCAAGTCATGGGAATGATAAACGGGATACGAAAAGCAGATCACATTGAAAGATTGTCGTTGAGATTCGTATCTTCTGTTTAATATAAGATAGTGGTGTTAATAATCTTCCACGAATGTAGCACTAATGATAGTTCATTCGTCAGGCCAAAACCCCTTTCAACATTTTTTGTTTCCTCTTTCTTTATTGAAGAAATGAAAATTGGGCCAACCTGGCGATATCATTATAATTTGGGAGGACATCGAAGCAAGTACTCCTTTGTCCCGTATTAGCTAACTCGAGATTCTGTCATATTCAGAGCGAGAAAATAATGGATTTTGTCATATGGGCTGTCTTGATTCTACAGACAAGTTTGAACTTGTCTGTGGTGCGAGGGTCTGCAAGTGAAGTCATTGTACCCCCTCAAGATCCTGAAGGGGACGTTCTTCTGCTCATGACTAGCTTTGGCGCCCTCAGAAAGCCAAGTTTGATGTCAAAGAGTACAATTTCTTTACATGTTTTTTCTTGCATATTTGCCCTTCTTGTAATTCGAGGTTTGGTGTCAGACGACCAACCGTGGTCCTACTTTGTAATGAACACATGAACCGAGTTTTTGTTCCTTTCTAGGTTGGAATTGTCTGTCAATCAAATATGATGGCTGCAATGTGACTTCGGAGATCATCAATCAGCTTCGTTTAATCAGCACTATTCAATTGACAATCGTTGTTGATGATTTTTGAGCGAATAACTAGCAACACAAGATACAAGAAGTGATAATTGCTAGGTTTACCACGCTTCTCTATAGGATCAATCTAATATGGGATATGGCAATAATTTGGAAATTCATATTAATGGGAGAACAGTAACAACCCGAATAATATCATATTAATGCAACGGAATAGAATAATTTCCCCTCTTGTGTAAGCCTAATAGGAAATGATATAGTAAAGCAAACTAAATATCAAGCACGTAAATACAAGGTGACTTTTTTTTACATGGAAAACATCCTCGGTGTGAGGAGATAAAAAATCACGGGACCGGAGTCCCCCCAAAAACTTTACTATCAACAAAATCAGGTGAACAAAGTTATTCTCTAGTAAATACTAGAATTATATAGCAACAAAGATCTTAAGAACATCATCATTGGCAATACACATAAAATTCACAAGAAATCAATGATAAATTTGACCAAAAATACAAGTCCTAATGAATCCACGAAAAACCTAGCATAGGGAGTTTCAAACAAAAATTAAACCATCCAAATTCGAGAATGCCTCGAACGTGCTAACAAAATTTCAGCTCAATTAAATCATGAATCGACCTTTGATGCCAGCTTAATATAAATCAAACTGATACACAAACCCCAAATTTTTTTTTTCTCGTTATTGTATCTCTACTAATCTGTTTGCCCTTACCACTTACAAGATAGTGAGAAACTATATTTCTACATATAACTTATCATATGGGCTTAAGCCATTTTAGGCTTGTTATTTATTGGGTTTCCTCCACATGGAAGTAAACCCCGCTAACACATATAAGTTATCATAGCCACCACTACAATAAAAAATCTATCGTAGACAAATTTTACGGACCAAACTTCCGATGTATTCTCAATATAGTTTCTACGAAGCAATGGGTTACCTTTCACCCTTTTTTCCCTCGAAAGATAGGCCTAATTCCCTAAAGAAACCCCTACTTTAGATCTAGTCTCAATTATACCTTAAGGTTTTTTGTTGTCCCATAAAAATCGCCAATTTAAATTCTAATCCCAATTCTATCCTAAAAAGCCACTAACTTTTGTTTGAGTCCCATATCTGCCCCGATCAACCCCCCCACCCTCCAAAATTTATCTTGATAAACAAGATACAAAAAACTCTTGAGCGTGAGCTATTTAAGCATCATGAGTTGAGTTTCTCGAGCATGAGCTCGCTGACAATGAGAGACGGAAGACTCTCGAGCATGAGAAATTGAAGACTGAGCACAAAATCAAAGATCCCCAAGTGAGATGGAAGGAATATTCTCTTAAGAGTAATAGCAATTGAAGAAATTCAACTCTAATTTTTACCCAAATTTCAAATCCAATATGATGTTGGGTTGACATGAAAATTCATCTCCAAAAGATATCTTCTGAACTATGAAATTTGGGAAAAACCCATAGCAATGACATGGAAATACCATATCACTAAGGGCAATTTTGGATGGAAGGTTAATGAAAGCAAATGTAGAGCTCAAGTAATAGTTGGTGACTTCTTATGAAAATAAAAAAAGTTCAAGGAAGAATTGGGATTGGATCTAAAGCGATTTTTTATGAGATGAAAAAATCTTAGGATAGGATTGGGATTAAAGCTAAAGTGTGGATTTTTTTTTTTCTTGGGTATAAGGACAAAATTTATATTCATGATGTCTATAAATAGTGTAGAATCAGGGTCCAAAAGGCCCAATGGATCGGGTGAAAGGCCCAACGAAGAACTCGTCTACTGACAAAAGGCTGAAGAAACCCATCGATTGATTCATACCTTTTGCTTATAAAATTAGCAAGCATAGAAAGATGCGTATTAAGGGTATAAGTGCTCCTTAGTCCATTGCGTTTTATGCTATTTTAAAGTAGTCCCTTGAAATTTTAGTTCAGGAAGTTCGGGGAATAACACCAAGTCCATAAAGTTTTAAAAATATTGTACTTTCTTTTTAGAATTCAACTATAAACAAATAAAACAAAATTTTCTCTCGTTTTTTGTGCCCATGTATCATTACTCTTGCTTCATGAAGCACTCTGCAAACCTATAAATCAGTCAAATTTAAGTCTTAGTTTTTGTAGGTGACTTCGAGACAAGTGACCTCAAGTTCCCAAGTTGCAAATTTCTTGGTGCTCCAACCAACCCCGCCAACCCTTGGTTAAAGAAGGGTAAAACAAAACTTCTCCTTATTTACTACTAAATCAAAAAATTTCTATGATGATATAAATTTGAGATGTCAACGCTGACACCAAAAAATGATCCAAGACTTAGTGGAAATTGTCGAGATTGAGTTATCAATGGATAAGGTCAAATAAATTGATTGCAAATTGATGAATGCTTGATTGACATAACGAGACTATGGTACTATCAATGAAAAGAGACCAAAGAAGCTATCGACATAAACAATGGCAATCAAACTTACCCAAAGAAATTCTAATTGAAAGAAACCTTAAAGATTATAATTGCCTACAGATAAGAATATGCAATTAAAGATCATGAAGCATAGAGCCAAGAATTTCGAAGGTAGCTAAAGTTCATGATTTAGAAGATAACCACACATTGACAATTATACTTTGTACAAGGCTATATGAAGCCCAGTAGAATCAATTGCAAAGGATCCGCAATCAAGAACAGTTGAAAAAAAAATTCTACAGTTCAATTTATCGATTATCATTCTTATTTGCAATTCTTTATTCTTTAAGTTATTAGTGATTCATTCCATACGCATTGCTTCTTATCCAAGTTGCTTTAAAACCCAATTCATTTAAAAAACTAAAGATCCATCCCTTGGTGAAAGATATTTTGTTAACGAATATTTTCGGCAAAACAGTTAAGAAGAAAGAAAAGTATATGAAAAAAGAAAAAAAAAGTGCATTTTATTTTGGTGTTCAGAATCTGAGGCTCGGATTTGTGTCCTAGAACCCAAGTCCGAGGTCCTCGTGACCAAACTATGTCGGGAGCTAGTGTCCATGTCGTCAGGGGTTGACTCCAGGATCGAGGGACTGAGGTTGGATTGATAGAGTTAAAAATTGAGTGCTCGGTTTTGCAACCAAAGCAATCGTCTGTGTACTTTGCGTGTCGGAGATGAAATTCTCAAATACTATTCCCAGAGGGGCAGTACTGTTAGTTTACCTCTCTCCATGATTGGTTTGAAGAACTTTGAGATTCGGGCGATTATAGATGATATAACTATTTACTCCAATAACAAATAAATGGTTTAAGTTTAATTAAGAAACTAATTGAGATAGACAATCTTATCGATCGATCGTTCGTCTCAATTGGATAATCATCATGGAGGGAAGTTTTGATATAACAATAGAGACGGGGAAAAACATTAACTGCGAAAGCATTTTGGTTGGAGAATGTAGCGAATTGTTTGGTTGGTACAAATGATCAAGAAGTAGTAACCAATATCATGAGAGGAAATTTTGCACAAAATTCCTTCACTTCCAACATTGCGTCCCATATCATTAGAGGGGATCCAAAGATGAAAGGAGAGACAATAAAACATGGCCATGGTTTAAATACAGATTTTGAAAAGTAAGCATTACACAATCTTCAAGATCTCTCTCTGTTTCTCTTCGTTTTTCTTTTTCTTTTTGTAAAGAGAGAGGATCCTCCATTTTTATTCCCGTATGTCATATTTTGACACCAATAAACAATCTCGAGATTAGCTGCTGCTATAGACCCAAGGTTGTGTGCTAGATCTCGAGTCTCGAAGATCACAAGTCCTGAATTGGGCAACCAAGTTAGTAAGGAATCGAGATGGGATTGCGAATTCCACGTTCGTATTATATTATCTCCTACTTATAGTAACCTTGGAAGCATCTAAAGGAGATTCAATTCACCCAACATTGTTCTTAAAGGGAGATCTCATGCACCGAATATCATTCAAATTTATGGCACTACCGTCATTATCTATTTCGTAGAGTTGAATCCAATTACAACATCACAAGACCTGGAAACCATCTACAGGTTGAAGGGTGATCCAAGCCAATGGAATCAATTTCTATTTCTTTTCATGTTTCCGGTCCAGATATCTTATTATCGAAAGCATACTCGAAAACAAATTCAGAACTTAGACAAATCTTATACTTCCATCTGAATATCTTATTATCCAATTACACTCCTATTTCTTCAAGAACAATAAACTAAATCCACTATTTTTTTTTTATAAAGAAACAAAAATAATAATAAATATATGTAGCTAGTCCGATCTAGTCCAATTTTCCCTTGGAATCATGAACAAGACATTCCCGGACACCGGTTCCATTTTTAGGAACTGAGAATTGGACTGACACTTCTGGGAACTAGATCAAACTGGCTAGTTCAGTCCGGTCCAAGTGGTTTCTGATTAGGGCGGTCCATTTTGCACAACCACTCATCAAAACAAATCCAGTTCACAAACGCTGCGCAGATTTAGACAGCAAGCATTTTTTATGTGTAGGATGAGACTCGTAAATGTACATACGGGTGGTTTATATGCTTCATCGCATAAGAAAGAGATTAGATTTCCAGATAGGACTACAATGCATGGCCCAAACGAATTTCAAAGAATTTTACAAGCTGAAGTAATTATTCACAAAATCCCTTGGAAAGGAAAGCTAAATGTCAGAAAACATGAACCCATAAAAAGCTTGAGATTTCTTCGCCATTTTATTTAATCAACAAAACCTGTCCAAGAACTTGCAAAACAAATCAAAAGACTCAAATCCATAAATTTAGACCTTAGCATGGCTTCACCATTGCAGACAAATCTTTTATCTACATCATCTTCGACATTGATGACTGTGTGTCATGCATCAAGCTCTAGCATGAATCGCCCCAAAGCCCTTATATGTACAATTTAATCACAGAGTCCCCCGATGAATACAAGATCCTAGCATGCCTTGCTGCACATAGGTCACGCTGTTCCATAAAGAAATGGAATTTAGCAGGCAGCAAAAAGCAATGGGAATCTCCAGCAAACTAACAATCGGGAGATAATTCTGCGCTAAGGAGTTTTATATTATAAGTTTTCCCATGCAAAGGAAGAGTATGAAGTCTTACAAGGGAAAAGACACGAGCACATGCCATAGTGCTTTGGTTGATGCGTCATACTTCATTTACACTCTCTGGACTGTTCCCGTCAAGCAATGGTTTCAAGTTTGCTTTCTCAGTTGTGGGTGCTTGAGTTACACTATCCTCGTCAAACCGATCCTCACTTTTAAGAAAGATTCCTGACAAGAAGCATGAAATGACTTATGTCAATAACACCAATCCACCTCAAAACAAACATCCATGAACAAAAGAAACTAACGAATTCATGTTTGCATCACAACAGGATCTGTCTCCTTTTGGCATTATTTACCCAGGCTTTACTGAAACAAGGATCCAAATTACCCACCTATAAACCAAATTCCAGCAGCAAGAAACAAAATCGATGTCAGAACTAGTGCTGTCTCCCTCCAATTATTAACACGATCCTGTGAATCATGAGGATGAACACAATACCATCAGAAAGTGGATGTATGACAAGGATCAAATAATTGCATAAGGACTGCTATTTTCCACTTAAGTTCTTTTGGACACAAGCAATTGAAATTTGAATAATCCAATGACATGAATACAATTATAGTCCAGGAAAAATAACTAAAAATGGCAAAATAGTCAGAAAAGAAAGCAATAAATCAGGATTATTTGTAAATGCCAGCACTTGAACAAATGTGAGCAACCAACAGGCCTTTCTTGCAGGTCAAACAGTTTGTTTCTTTGAAGAATAACACGAGAAGTAACAAAAGAAAATAAAGACCAGGGTATGATAATTCGAGCATCATGCTCAGCAGGCCATTCTCACTCTCAAATCAAGTTTGGGAAAACCACTTTCTGGTTGGTATACTAGCTTGATGAATAATCATAGAAGTTAGATATTAGCCAAAAAAAAGTTGTTTGAAGCACACCTGGAAAACCCCAACAAGTGGTGACGATGGCACATCACCAAAGACGTGAATAGCGACGGTTGAAATAGCCATTGATAATGGTCTTAGACTAGGCGTGACGCAATGGAGACAGACATAATTAACTGGAGCCTGCAAAGGAAGAATCGTGGAAGAATATTATAATAAGTCAAGATATACAAGAAAAATGCCGGTCCATTTTAAGCAAAAGAATTTGAATGCTGAAATGCAAGGAATGCAAGGGATTGAATATAGAGTAATAGGTCCTCAAGCTATCGACAAAAGTCACAAAAGGATAACCACTGATATGTCATTTGCACGTGCAAGACATGTCCTCTTGAAAGAAAAGGCAAGATACAATATCTACATAGTTGATAGCATCTACAAGACAAAAGGAGTACTGGTATAAACATGATAGATATGCTCAGCAAAGCTTGCAATAGGATGAAATGTTATATGACGATATCATCAATCAAAGAAAATATAAACTGGAGAGTCCTTTGGAACCACTACTCCTCCCATGTTCACATTCCAAGTCATTAAACATGTGGTGAGGTGGGGTCTGGAGCCTGTGCCCTATTATTGATAAGTATCCAGCTCTTATCCAGCTAGGCAGGCAACTTATTTGTCAGCATTGTGGCAAATAATTTATTCAAAAAAGATCTTAAGCTCAGGAAAGAAGTATTCCTCTGAGTGACACGGTCTAGAATCCATGAACTTTATGAACTAAAAGCACGCAGACACAATCTAACCAACACGTGTCAAAGGCTCCGTCATTAATGAAACTAAACCCAACAGTTTGGATCGTTTGACCATGGAACTGGTTGAATAAATAGCAAACAGCCAGCTTCTGGTTTCTAAACAGTACAATTTTCAAAATATTGGGAAAAATCACATGAATAGTAGGAAATGCAACTCACATACATTTTCAAATACCATCAAAGCTGCATAGACAGAGTATAATAAGCAATTGAACAGTTTAATAGTAGTCAGAAGACTACAATTAATGGTAATTGGTACTCATTGCAAACTGCTTTAAATGGTGCACATGATTCTCCAGGTTCAATTCACATGCAATAGAATCTTCACAATCTAGATAATCATGAACAGAGCTTAATAAAAAATTTCTGCTTCTGGTAACTTAATTGATTAACTTAGTGTGACATTCCCAACTAGAAGTGACAATATGAGGCAAAACTTTCCACTGCTAGTACACAGCATAATGTACATCAAAGTGTCAGAATACCCAACTAAGTGAAGATGGAGTCTGTCTTCGGAGAACCAGATTTGGAAAAATTCACTTGAATTATTACCTGTGTAGCGAATACAAATAGCTCTCCCAGTGCAAAAAGAGCTATGAAACCATACAGGCTCCTCAGACAGAAGGCGGTGAAGCAGAAAACAGCACCTAGAAAGGTTGTTCCGCCGAGAAGCTACATCAGAATAACAGAGAAATTACCAGTGTCAGAAGGAAAAAGAGAACAGTCGATGCAAAAGGGGTCATAACAACCCCCACAAGAGAAACAAAACATTTGCTCTAGATTCACTGACATGATAGAAGACTTCTCCAAATGTATGACATAATTGGTACTTAAAGAGGTAGATGGGTTGCCACTGGGTGGAGAGAGAAAGATATGGACCAGTGACCAAAAAAACAATGGGTCCAATAGAAAAGAAATTTTTATTTCCCGGAAGATGAGACACTGTGAGAGAGTTTTGAAACCTTATCTTAAAGAAAACATTACTACGGATCACATGTTATAGTTTTCAAACATCCATTTATCTTTGTTCAAGTATAAACAAGCTCAGGGACCCAAATATAGTAAACCTAAAACATAAATGGATTAATAATGGGATCATAAATAATGCCAGAACTTACCTTAAAAGCATTAGAGATGGTAGCATTCATGCGATCAAGAACAAATCCACCAGCTAATGTTCCAAAAATCCCACAGATGATGGTAACTCCACCAAACATCATATCTGCATTACTCTGTTATCCAGAAATATGTACTTACTAGATGGCCAAAAAACTGCTTATACTTTTTTAAGAGAACTTGCAATACATTAAAGAAAACACTATAATGACGCTAAAGGAAAGCAGCCATGATAAGCTAAATTCTGCAAACACTGATACCATATGATAGATGTTATAACCAGCCTTTGGCCCCCAATATGAGTATGCTCCAATGACAAAGTTGTAGGCAATATAACCTGTCATTTAACAAGTTATACATGTTAAAAGATTTGCTGTGTCAAAACAATAGCAAATAGTAAACACATAATTAGCACAGTAATATCCGATTCTGCCAATGTCATTAATGAATAAAAAGATAAAATGTTGGTAAAATCTGTGATAGCCTAGTGGCCTACAAGTGAAGAAAACTAGAAAAATTGAATTACCCAAAACATTCACAACAAAAACTTGATCAACCAGAAGTGCTTTCATATCTTTTGAAAATCTTGCTACTTCATTCCAGATTGTGGACAAACAGCCTGATCTCCTGCAAAGAAATAAATAAGCTCATAAAAAGAAGGCACTGAGATACAAATATAATTCCTTCCCCTCCTCCACCCTCTTCCCTCCGTTCTCTTTCTATCTGTCTCTACACATTCATGCTCATATGCATCAATCTTCTGCCAGCGAATAGAAAATATGAGGCTCTAGTTGCAAAAACTTGAATAAATTATTCAAGTCACAGGCCCTTGAATCAGCAAAAACTTTTTCTGTTTCAACCTTAGTCGCCAATTTAAAAATGTTTCAGGAACTATTTTCTTGTGGGCCCTTGTCATTTCAATGCTTCAACTAATGGCATTGCCAATTATACTCCATTTGGAATCAGTTTTTGCATGTCTTAGAAGGCAAAGCTTCTACCCAAAACAGTAAGTGGAGAATGCATTAGGTGCAAATCAAAGATTCCATCCCAAAAAACTTTCGTCCTTCTGGAAGAACAAATTATCAAAAGTCCATTTTGGACCATGGATTCGCTTTTTCTGCCAGGCATTGTCTTGTGTAAATAATTATTGCAAGCCTCAAAGAAAACGGAACATCATTACAGCCAGCTTTTTTACTAATTAATAATTGCAAAGATGCTTTACAAGGCTGGCTCTTACAGGCACTAACTCTAGACTTCAGCACTTTTCTACCAATGGTACAATCTAGTCTATTATCACATAGAATATAGGCTTTCTATCCATCTACTTGATCAAGTTACTGTAGAAGCAGAACGTTGTTAAAATGATCAATGATCCTAGCTCGAGTCCCAACTTATTGTACATCTACTTATGAACAATTTCCATCTATGATTATCGAGAACCTGAATTGTTATAATTCTATAATCAAAGCTCAATTAAATTTCTCCTAGTTCCTTTGTCAATTGACAACTTTTCCACTTCATGAAGCAAACACGAACTCATAATGGGTGTGCCGTACCCACTGCGAACTCTTTTTCCTGAGAATATTATATACCCAACTGATCAGCATTTATGAAACTCTCAGTTTTCCAGCCTTGTTGCTTCAAAATATTCGTTGCTGGAGATGCCATTTCATTGATGATTAACATATTTAATAGACATACATGCAAAAATAGTAGATAAGTTAATACACCTATATATCTACATTTATCTCTCCATCAGAGAACCACTTACTTGGATGGCTCATGATAAGCTTCACTGCCAGTACCTTCATTTCCAACCAGTTTAGAGGGATTAATACTCGATGCATCTGCTCGAGGAAATAGGAAACATTTAAAAACTAGAAGAAAGTAGATATTATACAGACTACTGCCAGGGAAGTGGTTGCCTACATTAGAAGTAGGAACATTAATTCCTTTTTTTCAGCAGATTCCAACAAATCATGTTGCAGACTCGGATGAGATAAGAGGTTATAACACCCTTAAATTTATTAACTGAACCAAAGAATTTTTCCTATTATAGCAATCCAAAAAAAGGAGAAAAATCAAAGATTATCCAGTCGTCAATTGCAGATTTAAAAATATCAATCATGCAAATATTAATGATGAGACAGGTCATGTAAACTCTGGGAACAACACTTACATCATGAAATGGAGCAACGTGACCACAATAAGACATCAATCCACCAGAATAATGAATTTATCCTTTGTTTGCATAACGTACCAGAAAAGCTACAAGACTATTCAAGTATTGTTGACCGATCACGAAGATTCAATACATGGTGTCACTGAGTTGGCGTACTTTCTTTTTTGTGCTGTATTACATCCACTTGCCAAAAGAAATCTTAAACCAAGCAAAAGCCAAAAAAAAATGTGCAATATTTTGGTGGCCCTAACAAAATGCAAATTGAACTCTTCCATTCTTGAAGCTTGTGAGCAAGTATTGTACTGTTGCATCAATGGCTTTGGTTGCTTCTTATGGACTATAATAAGAAAAAGGTCTTACTGAAAGTTTTTGCCAAAGTACATGAAATAACAAATTAAAAATTTTAAGATAAGACAAAAGAAAGTGCAATACTATCTGGAAATTCTAGCACACAATATTAGAAGAAAAATTACCTTCAGTCACAATAGCAGCTGTTTCAATGGATGCCACTGACTTTTTTGAATCAATGGGAGCAAAACCTGCAGTGATACGCTAATTTGTGGGTATAAAAAACAGATATCTTCTTCTTCTTTATAGGCAAAGACCAGATAGAATCTTGCTGCACTCTAGATGGAAATGCACCTTTTAGCTGCAGAGGCTTCATTACAAATCCCAAAACAGCAAATGGAAACATCAACACAGCCTCACCCCAAAATGCATACCGCCAATTGAAATGATCTCCAACCTAAAACAAAAGGGAAGAAAAGGTCAATTTATCAAACTTCAGCAAATGGCAAATAATTATAGCTGGCAAATGCCACCAGGCAGCGACCGAAAGAACAAATTTTCCACCAGGCAGTTGACAAGTGATACTACTGCCTCTATATTGATCTACTTAGACTTGGCATGTTCAAAGGATGCAGATTGAAAGCCTGTCATACTCCCAGCCCAGACATAATCAGCAAAATCAAAGAGCGAATGTGAGGGAATAAACAACTTACTAATCCTCCATACACATAGCCCAAAGCTACTCCAGTTGGTATACACATGTAAAACATCGCAAGCCATGCTGTTTTCTGCCAGAAATAATAAAATCTTAGCTAATATTGTTCCCAGGAATAAGAATAAAATTTACAGCAAACTTAACAATTACTTATCCACAAGAAGTGTGCTTATTCTAACAGCAATAGGTGTGGCACACCTGAGCAACAGGTGCATTGTCATCTATAAAAGGCGCTGCTAGACTTATGAAAGAAGCCTCCCCAACTCCAACCAGCCTTTAAGAAGTAAACCCGAAACTGTAAGCCCTTAGCACAATTTTAAAGTTAAGGTACCAAAAATTACAATTTAGAATGTAATAGCCGCAAAGCTTCCATACTCACATCCGGCATATCACGATAAACCAGAAGCTAAATGAACTACCACACCCAGCTGCAGCCAGTGTCCAAACAGATAGTCCAACTCCGATGAGCCTAAATGGATTGATACTGGAAAGCGAAAAAATTATGTAAGAATTTTTATAACAAAATGAAGAGAAAGATAAACTGTGCATACTTAAAACCTGTAACCTGCAGCAATCAAGAAAGATGCAGCCAATTTTTTTATTATAAATGGAGAATGTTTAACACTGAAATATTTTAGAGAAGAAGTTATTAATAAGTCAATATTATAAATGATTCCTACAAGAGCGAACACTGAAGGTTGCAAAAACTGATTGAAGATTGTGAGAACTGAAAGACAACAATAATGCACTCAGTATTAGAGGTGCACAGGAACACAGTCATGGGATCCTTACACTAGAACCAATCTTCTGGACACTTTAATTCCAAATTTCAACCAATTGATTCTCACGAAGTTTCTATGTTCTTTTTAACATTTTTTTTTTACAAGGAAAACTTTCATATCAACATAATTAACATATAAAACCAAATGGCACATTAGCTAAAATTACAAAAGATAAACACATCAATAATAGAAACAAGGAGGGCAATTAGAAAAATTGGAGGTAAGTCACTCTTGTTGAAGTCAAGGATTGGAAGATTCATAAAGGTTAAAGATGAGCCACTAAATGTGAGCGAGTGAGCTTAGTGAATGACAACTACAGTTTTTTCACAAATCAAATTGGATTCTCAACTTTCAAATGCTATTTTAGTTTTTCATTTGTGGTTGTATCTTACCAAAATTAATGAAATAATGGACTAGTAACCTTATTGTTCTGGGCTTTCTTTCAGCTCATAAGAAAGCGATCAGACTAATTATCATTTAATATATGTTGGTAATAAATGACAGAAGTGGGTACATTGAGAATGAACCCCGTACCCATTTACGTCTAACATATCTCATGTTACAGGTTCCTAATATTTGGAAAAATTTGATAACTGTAAATGTATGATAGAGTCCACCATCCTATATTAGCTAAATCTTAACCTTGGCCCCTCCAAATTGTTCATTGTATACCTGCTGTCTAAGTATGTGGCACTGAAATTATGAGCAAAGTTTTAAAGTAATGTACATCAGTACCTACTTAAAACTAGAAAAAAGAAGGCAGAACAGATATTAGTATAGAGTAGAAGAAATTCACCAAACCATATGATAAAATTGCTTCAGCACAGGAAGATATAGCTAAAATACTAAATAATTAACACCAACTAAGGTTTTCAAATATATCATGCAGAGGAGAAGCAGATACAATTCACTCAGAATAAAAGCAAGTGTAGTCTATATCATATTTTCAAAATGGTCATGTCAATATTATATTCAAAGCAGCTACATTGATCTGAAAACTCTTCAGGATATTATGACAATATAAGCCAAGCCACCTTAAGTACTTAATGTGGAAAAATATTCAAGATTATCTTGTAGCGGCATGAGATCCCTGACTAAGGACGTCTTCCAAGCCCACACAACCAAAGAATGACACCAATCAAAAGACCAAGGTTTCCATCATGACCTGTGCTGAACATGTTCAGGATTTTATAGCCTTGCTCCGTTAAAACTAGAAGTGATTTAGTCACTCTGAAAATCCCACAATCGTTCTCTCCCCATTCCGTGAATGACAAGTTCTTCATATAGAATTAGTAACATTGGGCAAAGTACATAGGGTATCCAAGCTGTACTGGAATTGGGCATTACCTCTTTGCTAGTGAAGCAAATATAGGGGATGCAACAAGAAGTCCAACCATAAATGCAGATGACAAGACACCATCCTGAAAATTATTCAAGTCAAAGTCCCCCCTGCAACCAAAGTGCTATGATAAGGTTATAAGACATTAACACTATACTATAAATTCCTAAATGCTTGAAAAACTAGCTATGATTACAATAATGATGGTAAGAGAAAAATTGCCCAGAAAATTTTAAAGGAGAATAGGATGGAATTTCGGCTTCGACTTAGGAAGATGATAAAAACGGAGACCGGTGCATGCAATGGAGATTGTCAGCTTACATTTCTTTACGTTTCAGCAAACTTTTATTAATAGAATTATGTTGGACCTTCAGAAGTTTTTTTTACATTAAACAAAACTGTATAGTCTGAAAACATAAAAAGGAACCCCAATAAGAAGAAAATCAAAAGCCTCCAATAGAATACTAGATATGTCAATCATTGTGATATTTTCAGCAAAATGGGAAAAAGATGAGAATGGCAGTACAGGAATACAAATTCTGGTTCTTGTTCAGAAAAAAAGATTAACCTCAATTTCACATTCAATCTGATTTAGATCGGCAACAACAACCAGTACCAGGTCTCAAAATGTCCAATATAAAGGTCCCATGTTACCGGAACAATAGACTTGTCTGCATAATCAGACAAAACAAAATTCTTTACTTACTGGATTCCTCTGCCTGAAGTGCATTTTCCATCCTTTGTGCAAGTACTCCGACTACCATTTACACCATTACTGGCTATCACTCCTCGATCCACATAATTTAACATGTTAATCACACAAAAGATGACAAGCAACCTGCATACAGAAAAGTAAACTTCCTGGTTATTGCCCTAAACAAGTCCAATATTTTAGTTACCCATTTCTTCGAGTATATTCTCTTAAAATCCTATACAATCCAGTAAGTTATGGTATGTAGATAAACATTGTGTGATAGTAACTACAATTACACAACCAAATAGAACAAGTCATCTCTGCTTAAGATTAGACAACACATTCAGGAAATTTTACACTTGAAGGTCATGGCCAGCCTCATTCACACTTGTGAGGAAACAATTATGACCTCATTGACTTCTCAGAAAAGTTTAACCGACAGTTAGCCAACCCACATTCTACTTTGGAAGCAATCTCCTTCATACAATACATGGTACAACAGGGCACTGTCAGCCGCAGGTGCATGCAACAAGATCACTCTCCAATCAGATGACAAAAGAATACATGACAAGTCATTGACCTGCCATATTCAAAGTGAGTCCAATCTAAGCTGCACTTGATGCTAAGGCCAGAGAAGAACATCATCGGCCGAAACAATAACTAACAAAGCTAATCCCGATCGACAGGTAATTTTCTGTTTCCAGAAATCTCATAGCAACTCTTTCCTCATAGAAACAAACGGACATCTCATACATGAGTAATCACCAGTCAATTGACCCAAACCCCAGCATGCTATAGTTCCCAATCACCAAATTACCACTCAAAAACCAACTGAACTCCGCAGCCCACAATGTGCTGCAATTGCCCAGCAACTATCACCCCGCACCCACCATTCCTCGTCACTTCATCGGGCACCACGCCGCACCACAATTATCATAAAACAGCGAGAGAAAACGATACGAACGGAGCTTCAATGTCCCGAGAGGCGAAACAAGAGCAAACAAACTCTACTCCCCATTCACCAATTCCCCAGCCGCGAAGAAACCCACGACCCAAAATCCAACCACGACTCCGAAAAAGGCACGGAGAGAAAGAAAAGCCGACCGAGTACCGTTTCGGCGTGAACCAAGAAGGAGCCGGGGACGAATCTTTGAGGGGCCGCCTCGCCATCTCCTCGGCGTCGGCGGGCTTCCGCGGCTGCGCGGCGGCGGCGAGGGGCTGCTCCGGCAGCTGCAGTCGTCGGGATCGCGGCGGTGGTGGGCCAGGGGATTCGGCCATAAGGGCCGAAAGTTGGCGTGAATTTATAGCTTTCTTGATCGGTGTTCCCATGGTGTCACGCAACGGAAACCGGGTGCTTCGCCATGGAAACGTGATTCCACCGCAGCTGTCCATTTTATATGGAGCCAAAAAGAAAAAGGTGAAAATAAAAAAGGAATTTTTTTATAGGAAAAAAAAAGGGTTAATAATCCCTTTCCAAGGAACAGGTATTTACCCTTTTGCACACTAAACCAGAAAATAGATTTTATCCGATTAAGAAAATTTAGAAGGTGAGGTTTGCTACAATAGTTCGGAATTTTCTTTCGGCTAAGCATCGTGTTCGAATGTCGATAATCATCTCTTGTTGAGAATCTTAAAAGATTATTTTCGTCCATTTCCTTTTTTTTTCTATGGGTATCTTAGAGAAAAAAAATACATTCGAAAAATGTCGCCCAAAAAAAAAAGACATTACAACACGTTTCTAATGTGTAAGGTTTTAAATTTGGGTTTCCTCTTTGAATTTACAATAGATACTTGGTGCCAGGCCTATTTAATGTAAGTTCTCAATCAATTGCGAAGTCAATAATGTAGTACGAAGTCAATGCAATTATTTGGAATCCTTGTTGATTAAGTATCAACTAACTTTAATCAACCAGTGCGGTGCTGACACTTGAAAGAAAGTGGGGCCCATTATATACCTTTCTGTATGATGTGCTTTAAAAGCATAACCTAGCATAATTTCATCAATATAATGTAAATGGTGTTCTTTCTACCGTAGTGAAGGACTAAATAAAATAAAATAAAATGTGAGGATAAATTACGGTAGAAAGACTAAATAAAATAAAATAAAATGTGAGGATAAATCTATAATTTATATTGTATAAGGGCTTGTAAATGCTCGGTAGAATTTCCTTGACGTCCGCGATATATCTGTTGGGATTTCATGAATCATGTATACGTAAAATTAACAAAAAGAACGCAGCGGAAACAAAAAGATATATTTTACATGATTCTCCGAAGGCGTTGTTCGTGCGTTTTAATAAAAAATCTGAATGTAAAAAGAAAATTACACGAAGTACCTCTCGAAGCGTGCTTTAAACAAATTGGTTTGGATGTTCTACAGTTCGAGCCCCACAAACGTTAGGCCTCTAGTTCAGACATACCAACAATTGACGTCGAACAAAAGAGAGAAGTTTTGAATATTCACCACTTTGATCGTGCTAACAATCTCGTGGAGACGATCCACCGTATCCTTGATGTATTATAGTCACGGCCCGAACGAGAGAGAATTCCTTTTCGTTTTCGCGTCTATCAGACACAAAACACATGCACACGGATTTTCTCTCTTTTCGGCGACGAGCACTTATGCACTTTCGATATTTCCTTTTGCGGCAATTCATTTTTTATTTTAAAGCTTCAACGAATCAGCAACGGTTGCCGATAATGGGATCAGCAACCGTTGCTGATCCTCATCTTTTATGCACGATCGAGACGATCGTGCATGAACGGAACGGTCAGCAACCGCTGACCGTTCAAGCACGATTTCGTACATGATGGTCGGCGGTTGCTGACCATCCATGCGCCAACAAATGCGTGCATGATGGTCAGCAACCGCCGACCATCATGCACGAACTCGTGCGTGCATGTGCACGAATTCGTGTGAAATCGTCAGCAAAAATTGCTGACCATTTCCACTTTAATCAATCAATCAATTAATTAATTAATTAAATGAATAAATAAATTATTAATCAATCCCCTTAAAAATAAAAAAGAACATAATCTTTATATGTACAAATGGAATACATTAACATGTATCCATTTTGGGCATACGTGTGCATCATATGCAAGTAGGCTCGTGACTATAATACAAATTAAATTAAATCTCATTTAATTTAATTTAATTTCAAATCGACTCAATTCGATTGCAGTAATTGCAAAAACATTTGCAATTATATTTCTCTCTTGTTCCACGTTATCCTAATTGTTTATGGTGTGTGACATCCCTAAGTTCATCACTAAGCTGGTAGTAAGACTTGTACTAACACATTAGTACTCCCAAAAGAATTAATTGTCCTGATTAATCTTTGGGTCCTACAAGCCATGATTGACATCTAGCAATATGTCATGGCTACTGAATGCTTTAAGAACATAATGAACCTGTCAGCTTTGGCTACAGTGTAATTCAATCCCCTCTGTCTTACTATGTCCCGATCAAACAAAGACCATGGAATATTTGTCAAGTCATTAATTCGATCATATGCACAAATCTAATTGACATGCATTTTATTTGAGACATAAACAATTTATTCTCGGTTACAACCCCGTCCGAGGATTTCAATGCAGTGTCACAATTAGATCGCATAGGACATCATTATCATACCTTGCATATAACAAGGAGACAGATTCCATATTGCACACACATGTAACTTCGTATATGAACAAAATATGACCATCAGGTACAAAGACGAATCAACGACCCGGCAATATGTGCACCTGTGAACTATAGTTGTTCGACACATAAGTTAACATTGTGCCTCAGGTTTAAGGATTATTTACACAAGACCAAAGCATGAACAATTAGACATTGACAACGCTAAAAGCTTCCATGTCGCTAATTGTTCCATATTCGTCACGTTCAGTGAATTTGTCTAATACAAACACCTGTGTTCTAACTTGGGCATCATAATACCCAATGACATGTAACTCATCATTCCCTTAAGTATCCAATACTTAATGGTGAAGTTAAGAACACATCGGTCTCAACAGGATTATTAATATCCACTCAATAATCCATCGACCGGGAACAATTTAAAGATTCAGTCTAACTATGAACCCGTCACATATATTCTTGACGTCTCAAGAATAGGTCTAGTTGCAACTGATCTTATGGAATCATTCATAAATATAAAATAATTGGACAAATGAATGAATACGTCATTGCCATTAATTAAATATTAATAATGAAAGTACAACTGAAATCCCTAATATGTAACTATTACATAGTAGCTTTAGGGCATACATCCAACAATCTCCCACTTGCACTAAAGCCAACTTGTTTGGTACCTCAAACCCATTTTGTCAATATGTCTTTCAAAAGAAGACTGAGGTAAGGCCTTAGTGAAGGGATCTGCCACGTTTTCTGCCGAGGCAATTTTCTGCAAGGCGATATCACCTCTCCCAACAATTTCTCTGATGAGATGGAAGCGTCTCTCAATATGCTTGGACTTTTGGTGAGACCTTGGTTCCTTAGCTTGAGCTATTGCCCCATTGTTGTCACAAAACAATGTAATCGGTTGCTCAATTGAAGGAACGACTCCAAGTTCAGAAATAAACTTCTTCATCCAAGCGGCTTCCTTTGTTGCTTCAGAAGCAGCTACATACTCTACCTCAGTGGTGGAATCGGCAGTTATGCTTTGTTTGGAACTTTTCCAACTAACTGCACCACCATTGAATGTAAAGACAAACCCAGACGTAGACTTATAATCATTAGGATCCGACTGAAAATCGGAATCAGTATAAGCTACAACTTTAAATTCTCCTTCTCCATATATCAAGAATAAATCTTTAGTCCTTCGCAAGTACTTAAGAATATTCTTGACTGCTATCCAGTGCTCTTCTCTTGGATCAGACTGATATCTGCTAGTAATACTTACAGCATGCGCAATATCAAGTCTAGTACATAGCATAGCATACATTATGTTTCCAATAGCGGATGCATATGGTATCTTCGCCATCCGCTCTCTTTCTTTAGGAGTGTGGGGACACATCTCCTTAGAAAGATGGATCCCTTGCCTAAAAGGCAATAATCCTCTCTTGGAACATTGCATGTTAAACCGTGTTAACACTTTGTCTATGTACGTAGATTGTGAGAGGCCAATCAATCGTCTTGATCTATCTCTATAGATCTTGATACCTAAAATATAGGTTGCCTCTCCTAAATCTTTCATGGAGAATTTCTGTGACAAGAATAGTTTTATCGATGATATCATTGGTACATCATTTCCAATCAAAAGTATATCATCGACATACAAAACTAGAAATGCAATTGCACTCCCACTGATCTTCTTGTATACACAAGGTTCATCCGGATTTTTTTATGAAACCAAATGATTTGACTATCTCATCAAAACGGATGTTCCAACTTCTGGAGGCTTGTTTGAGTCCATAAATGGATCTCTTAAGCTTACACACCTTCCATTTTTCACTAATGGATTCAAAACCCTATGGCTGTTCCATATAGATGTCCTCATCGAGAAAACCAATTAGGAAAGCCGTTTTGACATCCATCTGGAATATCTCATAATCCAGGTGTGCAGCTATAGCCAACATAATCCAAATGGATTTTAGCATGGCCACAGGTGAGAAAGTTTCGTCATAATCAATTCCTTCTTTATGACGATATCCTTTCGCCACTAGTCGTGCTTTGTAAGTTCCAATTTGACCTTCAGCATTCATCTTCCTCTTGAAGATCCATTTACAGCTAATTGGTACAATACCATCAGGCAGGTCAATTAAGGTCCAAACTTCATTGGAATACATTGAATCCATTTCGGATTTCATGGCTTCTAGCCATTTACTAGAATCGATGTCCAACATCGCCTCCTCATAGGTTTTAGGATCACCGGGTTGATCACTATCATTCACAACGAATAATGGTTCAATATGATCAACTGAGTGTCTATAACGAGCAGGTGGGCGAGACATTCTCGCGCTTTTCCTAAGAGGTTGTGTATCAGAAGCTCCCACTGAATCAGAGATTGGTATCTGAACTCGGTTGTTTGGTACTTCATTATTTTCTTCTTGTAAGACTATTTTCCACCCAGCACCACCTTCTTAGATGAACTGATTCTCCAGAAAAGAAGTGTGCTTGCTTACCAAAATTCTTTGGTCTGAATGAAAATAGAAGTAATATCCAAGAGTTTCCTTTGGATATCCAATAAAGCGACCTTGTTCAAATCTTGCCTCCAATTTATCCATTTTCAGCTTTTTCACAAAAGCTGGACAACCCCAAATCTTAATATGATTAAGACTAGGTTTCCTATTATGCCATATCTCATAGGGCGTAGTTGGAACAGATTTGGACGGTACTCTATTCAGTATATATATATAGCTATCTCAAGGGCATATCCCTAAAGGGATATTGGCAAATCGGTGTAACTCATCATAGATTGCACCATATCTAATAAAGTACGATTTCTTCGTTTAGATACACCATTATGTTCTGGAGTTCCAGGAGGTGTCCATTGTGATAAAATGCCATTTTCTTTAAGATAGTCCAGGAATTCACCTCCTCGATCTGATCGAAGAGCCTTAATACATTTTCTTGTTTGTTTCTCAACTACAGCCTTGAATTCCTTGAACTTTTCAAAGGATTCAGATTTATACTTCATGAGGTATAAATAACCATACCGTGACTGATCATCGGTGAAGGTAATGAAGTAATTGTAACCACCTCTAGCAGTTTCATTAATTGGTCCACATACATCTGTACGTATTAATTCTAATATGTCAGCAGCTCGCGCACTTTGTCCTACAAAAGGCACTTTGGTCATTTTTCCTAGAAGACATGCCTCACAAGTCGAGTATGACTCAAAATTTGATGGATCAATGTACCCATCATTACTCAACTTGTTAATTCTGTCTTCTCCAATATGACCTAATCAGAGATGCCAAACATACTTTTTATTTGGACCGTCTCTAGGGCGTTTATTAGTTATGGCATTTATATCAATTCTATTTTGCTTATTGACATTGGTAATCGCATTACCGAACATTGTAATGGTATAAAGATTGTTGGTTAATAAGCTAGAACCAACACATGTTCTATTATGATAAATATAACATACATCATCAACAAAAGAAAATTCATAATTCTCTTTACCCAAACGAGTTATAGAGATGATGTTCCTAATAGCATTCTTATAATGCAAACAGTTCTTTAAAACCAATACATGTTCAGAAGGCAAACATAAACGAAAAATCCCTATAGCTAATGCAGCAACTCTTGCTCCATTGGCAAACGTCAGGACAATCTCATTTCGCCGTAGCATCTTGCTTATTTCTAGATTCTGCAAAGGCATACAAATATGTGAAGTTGCAGCAGAATCTAGAACCCATGAGCTGGATTCAACACTAACCATAAGATTAGTTTCAATAAGCATAGACACCATACCTTCATAAGGTTGGTCCTTGGGCTTGACCTTCAAGCTCGCAAGGTACTTCCTACAGTTCCTCCTCCGGTGCCCTTTGACACCACAGTAATGACATTTCCCTTTATCAATCTTGGGTTTTGGTTGCACAACAGGTTTGGCAGGCCTCTTCCATTTATTCTTCTTTAAAACAGTCTTACCCTTTGAAGAAGAAGCCTTAGCCATAGCCACTACATTTGGTCTCGTGTTGTGCATTTCCTTCTCATAAACTACCAGCATACTATGTAACTCAGCGAGAGTTTTATCCATCGTATGCATGTGGAAGTTTTGGACAAAACCAGAGAAGGAATCGGGTAAAGATTGGAGGATCAAATCCACAGCTAACTCATTGTCCATAACGAGATTTAGCCTAGCCAATTCTTCAATGTGCCAGATCATTTTCAAAGCATGATCATTAACTGATGATCCTTCAGCCATCCTCATATGGTACAATGCCTTAGATATCTCATATCTAGAGGTTCGACCATTCTCATCAAAGTATTCCTTTAAGTGCAAAATGATCGACCTAGCATCTTCCATAGATTCATACTTCTTCTGCAATTCATTATTCATAGAAGCAAGCATATATGACCTAACTTTTAAGTCATCGTCACACCACTTATCATAAGTGACACTCTCCTCTTGGGTCCCACCCTCAGGAAAGGAGGTTGGCATAATTTCATCAAGCACATACACAATTTTTTCTGAATTGAGAACAATTCTCAAATTTCTCCCCCAGTCAGTGAAATTTGGTCTAGTCAAACAATTCTTGTCAAGTATAGAAGCGAGTGGGTTTGTAGTCACCATTTTCAGAGTACTAATACATCTGTTGCAAAAAATAAATTGTTAGCCGTTGTATCTTTCAAAATCACTATTTCATTTTGGCCTTTAAATGAAATAGATCCTTCTACTAAATTTATATTCAAATCCCATACTCCTTAAGATGGGAAGCGGTAATCTTTGTTGGGTAAAGATTACTAGTGGGGATTGGAGTCCCACTAGTCCAAAGTCCACCTCACCTAGCAGTTATTGGTGTTCTATGAACTAAGTGAGTGAACCAACTTGTTCAACGCATCATATGCGAGTCCCAACCATAACTTCGGCCTCTAGATCATGAAAGCCTCACCTAACAGTTATTGGCATCATGATCATAGTTAAGTCTAGCCCATCGTCTCATGCAAGTATTGAAAACACAAACGATTTCCTCACCTAATAGTTATTAGAAATCATTTGGCTCCAACCCCACAACATCATATGTATAATGGAGTGGTCCAATATTATAAATGGTAATTAACCCCTATGTATCCATAGCCGGTCAATTAACCACAATAATATTGAATCAAACCACGACAATGGAAGGCCACGGTCCGAAACCCGTTTCGACTTAAATATTACTAATAAGGAGATTTGGGTCATTATTAACGGTCTCACTTGGCACATTAACCAGTTAACATGCATGATAACAAAACACAATAAATAAATAGATATCACATAAATATCTATCCTAAATGTGATCATGGAATTATGGTTCAATGGGTCTCGAGCCAAAGAGACCCATTTAGCCATTTTAATGTTTTAATGATATGGCCTGTTCTTCACTTCTTCTTCAATCTTTGAACTCTTCAAAGACCGGGCCTAGAGAGCTCACCGATTTAATGGCTCCTCCAATGGCTCCTCCTCTTTTGTAGTATTTACATCAACAATTGAAATACTAAACTATACTAAACTTACATATCATGAACAATTAAAATAAAATAAAAGGAAGGACCAGCCTCCATTTAATATTTACAATCCCAAAAATGAATACCTGTAATCATCATACATTCATCCATACAACAATTGGGGATTTTTCCATGATCACCACCCTTCCTTACGAGCCATAAATTCAAAATTTAAAGCTCTGGAAGGCATACATAAAATTCTACATATCATTTGCAGAATATAAACACAAAGTATAACAAGTTACCGATTTTGATTCAAAATTGATTTAGTTCTAATTTTTGCTTGGCTGATTAAATTTATCACATAAATTAATCAACTTCCATAGGCCACATAAGAGCAAGAGAACCAATTCTCTTAACAAAAATAAATTGGCCATTAGAACGCAAAAATATATTTGAACTATAAATCAATTAAACGCACGAAAGATGCCTAAGGTTGGCTCTGATACCACTGTTGGGATTTCATGAATCATGTATACGTAAAATTAACAAAAAGAACGCAGGAACTTGTCTAATACAAACACTTGTGTTCTAACTCAGGCATCATAACACCCAATGACATGTAACTCATCATTCCCTTAAGTATCCAATACTTGATGGTGAAGTTAAGAACACACCGGTCTCAACAGGATTATTAATATCCACTCAATAATTCATCGACCGGGAACAATTTAAAGATTCAGTCTAACTATGAACCCGTCACATATATTCTTGACGTCTCAAGAATAGGTCTAGTTGCAACTGATCTTATGGAATCATTCATAAATATAAAATAATTAGACAAATGAATGAATACGTCATTGCCATTAATTAAATATTAATAATGAAAGTACAACTGAAATCCCTAATATGTAACTATTACATAGTAGCTTTAGGGCATACATCCAACAATATCAACTTGAAAATCATCTCACGAATTCATATTATTCAAATGGATATTTATACTATAAGTGTCAAATTAAGCTATCTTCTGATAACTTCATTGGATTGAGTCCAGATGCCTCTAGATGCCCATAGATTCTATTTGAAAGTTGTAACTATGCGAATACTAGTTCTTTGATTATCAACCTAGAGTGTAATAGTTTCTGTCCACATTCAACATGAGATACAAAAAACTCAAGACTGAAAGTTGCATGGCTAAATTTGTGGACGATGTTGTAAATTCATCAACTTCATAGTTGTGTAGTGGAAAATACAGCACCATGTTAACAGGCAATAAAATTAGGTGTTAACTGCATCTGACTCTTTGTTTTACTTTAACTCAGTGAGTAGATACTCAAGTGCTACAAAAAAATTCAGCAGTGTCCACGATTTTTTTTATTTTTTTATTTTATTTTTTATTTTTTATGGCTTAACGTGGTTGGTTGTACTCTTTTACTATAACTTATGTTGTTCTTTCTTTATGCAGGTAGTAGAGGATTTTCTAGTTCAATTATTTGAAGATGCAATGCTATGCGCTATCCATGCAAAGTGTCATGGCCTGAAAGAACAACGATCCAAGAGGTTCCTATGGGATGGCCGTGACACGTCTATGGATCAAGCAACCCTCGGCTTGTATCCATGACATTTAGGGTTTTCTCGAGTCTTCTAGAATACTCCTAGGGGCGAGCGATATTGTAAATATATTCGTATGTAATAAATGTTAGTAGTTGGTAGTTGGGGAGATCTAATCTCCACCGATAGATCGAGGAGAGATCTAGGGATACGGTTTGCATTGTCTTTGTAGCATCTCATTCTCAAGTGAAATACGATCCAGAGCTTCTCTCTCTAGAGTTTCTCTCTCTACGATCCTTGTGAGTGAGTGTGAGAAAGGCTGACTTGGGAAAAATTCCTAAGGCTGCACAGGCAAGGGAACGCTAGATTGATCGGCCCATGACAAAAACGTGTTATTCTTAAGTAAGTCCTATTTAATTTCTAGTGTTAACAAATTATGCTATGCTAGTGAACTATAGATAAGCAGGGATAAACAAATCTTTTTCCTGTCTGTAATTTGAAGACAAATGTTCATTTTGTTTGGATGGACAATTTAAATATATATATAGACACACACACACACACACACACATGTGTGGCAAAATGGTCCAGAAGGTTTGGAAGGTAAAATTTGAAAGTTAATAATACTCCCTAGACAACCTGTTCATGCTTAGCCCTTTCCATTCTTACACCATCTTGATTTTGGTTAAGTGATTACATTCATAACATGTATGTGTGTAATACATCGTACTGTAAAGCTCAGGAAGTGGCTGATCCTTTTGAGTACCTTAATGTAATTTGATTTTAATGGAATTAATGTCGAATGAAAGCTTAGAATCTTGTCTAAAACTTGCATAAAGAAAGCATGTCAAGATTTTAATCATAGAAATTTGTCAAAATCCAAGAGTAGTGACAGAAGGTCGGTTCTAGAAAACAATGTTACCACAACTTCACGATGACAACTAAAAATGGCAAATGAACTTTTTATCTTCTAAAAATTTTTGTTAGTATAATGAAGAATAATGAACATTTTTCATGAAGGACATGTTTCTAGATTCCAAAAGTATGATTCTATAAAAATCAAAGAACACATAATGGTCAAACTGGAAACAATTTTTCAGAGGCAAAACCGTCCAATTGAAGGACGATGGTACCTATTAAATAATATTTTTTTGTGAAGTTTTTATGTGACATAGATCTTGGTATGACGAACAAATCTCTTGAAGACTAACTCCAAAATCTCATCACAAAAAATCCTAAAAAATCATGAAACTACTGATGTCACTAGAAATAGAGCTGTAAGCAGAGCATATTAATTTTCCATATTCTGACTTCTGCATTTCAATAGCATTTTGGCATATCAAACAACTTCCGATCACAACTTATGATATGTCCACGGAAAGCTTAACATGGGTTTTACAAATCACAAGAGCACATCTTTGCAAAATATTATCATCTTAAATCTCAAAATAACATTCGAAAAACATTGGCCAAACAAGCATCCGAATTTCCAGAACATAGAATCAATCATCAATCAATCACCAATCAAGCATCTATGTGATCAGCTACTTGAAATATAATTCCTAGATCATCATAGCCCCAATTTTTTGTGATCGAAATAAGCTTTTCGATATGAATCAATCTTGCTTCATCAAATGACAAACAAATATTCATTGGTTTTAGAAGTCATACATTTATCACGATCGAACTTAAGCTCAACAGAGTTAGCTCGGCCACCAAGTATCTTCAAGATATAGCCGAGATTAGCTCTTCAATGATATGAATTGAAATCACAAGTCAAAAGTGAAAATTAGATCGAATCAATCTTAAGTCAATCTACAAATGATGCTCAGGAGGAAAAGAGATGATCGGCAAGAATCTAGCTAGGATCGGAGGGACTCTGGCCAAGGACAGCTCGGGGATGGATTAGCAAGTGGTCTCGCAAACTCATTAATGTCATGAAGCCAACTTTTATATTTGGTAATTCTTGATGATTTGTGGCGGGCAAATGGATTTTGCGAAGTGATTTTTTATTTTCAAACTTTGCGAATTTTAATTAATTTATTTTTGGATAAAAAAAACCTTCGTAATCAATAAACCATATAAAAAACCATATAAAAAGTGTGAGGCTGTTCCCTCCAGGCGGTTGGGAAGAGAGAGAGAGCAAGTGGGAATTCTGGAAATCCCGCTCCCCTCCTCATTTTCTCCCTCCTGCATTCATCTCTGAGTTCGCTCGCAACCTCCGACTCGACTCCCCGCATGGCGAGACTCAGGTGAGTTGCTCACCGTGCCGATTGGGCGAGTCGCTTTCGTCTCGGTTCTCTACTGGTTCGCTCTCTCTACATGTACTCTACTAGTTCTTCGTCTTGTCGTGAGCAAAGCGTGTCGCTTTTCAAAAACCTTGGTCATTTTCAGGGTCCTAATGAAGTGACGATCAGTCTCTCTCTGTGTGCAATGCAGACTTTGCCCACCCCTTGTCGTCGCCGGCATCGCCTCGTCCAAGCTCCGTACATCTCTCTTCAATCCCCCCATTTTTGTTCCTTTTGCTCTTCTGTTCCTTCTCTCCTTTCTCCCCAACCATGAAGAGGTTGAGTTAAGCCAAAAGATTCATCTCGGAGTATGTTTGTTTTAGTTTTGTCAATGCGATTGCCGGCAAGTCTAGTGCAATGCGCAATTTGGCTAGTTTTTCGTTGTATGCTTTTCTGCTTTGAACTACTTTATGGGAGTGCAGAAAGAGAGCCGAAGGACTTTGAGCCACAGGAATTGGACAACTCGTCCCTTTTCTCTATGTATTTTTACTGATTTACAATGTGAGTCCCGATTTCTCTCTTTGTATTAATTTTATGCATCTTTTTTTCTACCAATCTTGTTTGCCTCCATCAATGGCGAAGAGTCCCAACACGAGTACAAACCCAGGAGAATGCCGAGGAAAAGTGCCTTTCGAAGGAGTGAGTCTTGTTAATAGTAATGAATCTTGTTTTCACTTTGCCCAGCGATGCATCTCAGTTCATGTTGATTATGACAAAGTTCAACGCTAGCAAAATGATTGATATATTTCTTTCCTTGTCCCTTTAAGATCTAGAGGCATTGCAGCGGAAGCGACGCTTCAGATCTAGAACGGCCGCTCTCTAGGAAATTCAGCGCTTCCAAAAGTCTTGGAACCTCATCATACCAAGAGCTCATTTCATTAGGACTGTGAATATATGCTTTACCGAAAGCTTGATTGTTAACAAAGCTTAGTTACCAGGTACAAACATCCATGTGGTCGAGTGAAGTGAAACGAGGCTGTAATTGTTATTGTGCTTGTAGTGTAAGCGCATTATATGCACGTTCACTAGAATAGGAGCAGCCAAGGGTCAACACTTATCCATGCAAACGAATCATAAAAAATATGTGACAATTAGTTACGGGAACTCTTCTTAAGGTCTTAATATCTTGTTTGTAAATGTGTATAGGGCTGAAGAATGGAATGATGAAGGACCTAGAGTAATGCGTTGACAATCCAGAGAGTAGACGAGCCTCCATAAACAACAGACTAGTTGCAAAGGTTCGAGAAACTTTGCAGTAATTACCCGTATCGGTAAATTCTATTAGAGCAATCTAAACTTTTGGGGCAAGTTCTACTCAGCTCGTACTAGTAGTATGAATATATGTATGTACAAACACACACGTGCCATAAATGACGATCGGGCGGCAAGTAATCTACTCAACAAAGTACAAGTTCACAGAAGTTATGCAAGGAACTTTCGCATAAGTAGTCATCAAGAAGTGTAATTTCCTCAAGGTTAGATTTTTCAACTTGAAGGTAACGGACTGTGAAGTAAAATACATATGCCTGATGATCTACAGATAGAACAGAAAAAGCAAACTACAAGTCTGAAAAATGAGTAACGACACGCTATTAAGGACAAAGTTGTTGGATATAGAAGACAAAAGGAGAAAAAGAAAATGGATGCTTCCCACAAACTTGTCCTTGCTGTAGCAGAGGGGTCTCTTACATCTTCTGCACCGCAAATGGCGCCATCAATGTTATATGGTATGGATGTAAATAAGATCTTTTAGTTTATATTTACATTTTTCCTTCTTTCTTTTCGGAGACTTTAAGGGGATTGAGTTGGTTGGACTCTTTGGTAGAATCGCACGATGCTCTCCTACATTTGAATCTCTCAGTGTCTCTTGGTTGGAACAGAGGTGCATGTCAAGTGTCCATGTTCCTCCAAGTCTATATCACACAGAAGAGATAACAAAATATATTTCATATTCAAGCAGAAAACTATCAATGTCAAGTAGTTCTAAGTCGATGCAAGTTCTTTCAATAACATCTAATCATACTGTAGGCTTGATTGGGTCGATAGGAACTTTAACTGTTATTAAGTGTGGCCACAATTGAAACAGATTAGGCCAAGCTTTTGCATCACTATCGATGTGCATAACCATATATTATCGAGAAATACGCAATGAGAGTGTAGAAGACGCAATCAAGAAGTCTGAGAGCACTGTACAGATCGAACTGTACTCAGGCAACATACGATGATCCTTTGCCACTAATCACCGCATCATTGTTGAAGATGCAGTAAAAAGTCATGACACAATGATGTGGTGATCAGTGGCAAAGGATCAGCGTTTGTTGCCTGAGTACAGTTCAATCTGTACAGTGCTCTCAGACTTCTTGATTGCATCTTCTACACTCTCATTGCATATTTCTCGATAATATATGGTTATGCACACCGACGGTGATGCAAAAGCTTGATAATATATGGTTATGCACACGGACGGTGATGCAAAAGCTTGGCGTAATTTGTTTCAATTGTGGCCACACTTAGTAACAGTTAAAGTTCCTATTGACCCAATCAAGCCTGCGGTATGATTAGATGCTGCTGAAAGAACTTGCATCGACTTAGAACTACTTGACATTGAGACTTGACAACTTGTTCTCTACTTGAATATGAAATATATTTTGTTATCTCTTCTTTGTGATATAGACTTGGAGAAACATGGACACTTGACATGCACCTCTGTTCCAACCAAGAGACACTGAGAGATTCAAATTGTAGGAGAGCATCGTGCGATTCTACCAAAGAGTCCAACCAACTCAATCCCCTTAAAGTCTCCGAAAAGAAAGAAGGAAAAATGTAAATATAAACTAAAAGATCTTATTTACATCCATACCATATAACATTGATGGCGCCATTTGCGGTGCAGAAGATGTAAGAGACCCCTCTTCTACGGCAAGGACAAGTTTGTGGGAAGCATCCATTTTCTTTTTCTCCTTTTGTCTTCTATATCCAACAACTTTGTCTGTAATTGCGTGTCTTCTATCTGTAGATCATCAGGTAGATGTATTTTACTTCACAGTCTGTTACCTTCACGAAAAATCTAACCTTGAGGAAATTACACTTCCTAGATGACTACTTATGCGAAATTTCCTTACATAACTTCTGTGAACTTCTATGAACTTCTGTGAACTTGTACTTTGTTGAGTAGATTACTTGCCGCCCAATCGTCATTTATGGCACATGTGTGTTTGTACATACTGATGGATTTTTTCCTTTTTGATGGGCCTGAGTTGGCCCGTCATGGGCCCGGCCCGTGAGTTGAGGGCCCATGGAGGAAATTATAAAAGATAAAGGGAAAATCTGGAGGCAGTTAATTGATAGAAAATTACGTATTTTGTAAAAAGAGAGATTACGCTCTCTCTGTGATTACGCTCTCTGTCTTCACGTCTTCTCCTACCGCTTTCTCCCGAATAGAGAAGAATTCTCCTTTGAAGAACAGTGTCCGGTTTCCTTCTCAAATTGCAACATCAGTGTTTAGTCTGTGGACAAAAGGTACGCTTGATCCCGTGGTGTGCCTTCGATCGATGATTCATGTTTGTTTGTTCTTGGGCTCGTCTTCCACTTTCTTTTAGGGGTTCGATTTAGTGTCGAATCTAGTTTTAGGGTATAAGCAATACCCAACAATGGTATCAGAGCCCTAGTTCATGTTTCCCGACCCCCTTTTTTATTGCTTTGATTAATTTTTTCTCGAAATTCGAGAAAAATCACTTTTGGTCGATCGGGGACAGAAAAACTCAACACCCGTGTACTGTTCGCCCTATTTCGTGATTTTCTGCAAGTTGAAATTCATTTTTGATAGTGCAGGGATGAAACTCTCGTCGATACGAGAAAAATGAGTCACGGATCACTGCCGGAGGCCGCCGAACGCGCCGCCACGCGCGGCCGGAACGCACGGGGGTCATCGGCGCGTGCAACGCACACGTCGATTCGGTCCCCCGCGAACAAGCGCGTTGAACACGCCATTTTGCCCAGGTGCGTGTGACGCGCGCACGCGAAACAGCGCGTCGGTTGCGCCATTTCGCCTAGGTGTGTGCGATGCGCGCGGTTGCGCTGTTCGGCCTTGGCGCGTGCCTTGCACGTGCTCGATGTCGTCATCCAAGCATGTGCGTGGCATGTGCCAGTCGGTTTTTCTGACCGGCCCGCCCGTTGACTCGACCGTTGACCGTTGACTTGACCGTTGACCATTGACCCAAAAAAAAAGAAAAGATTTGCTTCTTTTTTCCCAATTAAGTCTATGTGGATTATATGTAATCCCTTATTTTTTCTGCATTTGTTGCAGGAACAATGGCTCCCCTTCGATTACGCACGCATATTCGCGTATTTACTGATAAACAAAAGGAAATGCTTTCTAGTTTGATAGCTGAGCTGACTGAGTATCGATGGGAGAGTGGTGACTTAATTGATCATGTTCTTGAAGTCAACGGGAAGATACAAAAGGTCACACGGAATGGTCGTCCCATGCCACGGTCTGAGATGGTGCGATTTTTCATGAACACTCTTCCACAAGAATGGAAAGGAGTGTTGAATCGCATATGGGATGTCAACAAAGCCGCTTCATATAGGAGTACTGTGATGGCTTTTATAGATGATTATTACCTGATTGTTACAAAAGAAAAGATCAAGAAATTGAAGAAAAAATGATCTTTCCCTGTTCACATTTTAAAGTGGTGATAGTTGTTTTGGCTGATCTTTATTTAGTGTATTTTGTGGACATCTTATGTAATGTTTTCTATTTGGTTGTTGTTGATGTAGCAACTAATATATAAGTTATATTATGTGAAAGCATTTTTATTTTATTGGATGTCAAATATTATTTGCTTTCTGTTATTGTTGACTGCTGTGGGTAGTTCAGAGAAGTTTTTTGTAGCTTCATAGAATTCATTTTGCATAAGACAATTATAAATTAATGATAATTTTAAGTTAGGATTTTTTGGAGGATGATTGGAAACATAGTGACCTTTTGATTCTAAAACCTTACTTGAAATTGTTCATTAATATGATGGGTTTGTGCAAAATGGATGCATAAATGATAGGCATTAATTATTCGTGCATATATGTATGATGTATTCAGATCAATGGCTTCAGCCACAAAGAGCATAGTTGCCGAGCTGAACAAAGGTGAAAAGCTCAATGGCGACAACTATGAAATCTGGCACATGAAAATCCAATATGTGTTGGAAGAGCAAGAGGCACTAGAAGCTCTTAACCTGACCATGGTAGAACCTAAAGAAGGAAACATTGCGCAGCATAAGTGAGATAATGATGTTTTTGCTGCATGGAAAAGAAAGAACTCCCTTGCTCGCATTACGTTGCTGAGTAGCATGGAAAATGACGTCATGCGAGAGTTCAGGCGTTTTGAGAATGCCAAGGAAATGTGGGAAGCGTTGGCAGCAAGGTTTGGTCATACTTCGGTGACCAGACTAAGACAACTCACTATTAGGTTTGACTCTTATAAGAAGCCTCATGGTCAGACCATGAAGCAACACCTTAGAAAGATGTCAAACATGATAAGTGAGTTGAATGATGCTGGCCATGTCCTGACTGATGAGCAGCAAGTGCAAGCAGTGATTCGTTCCTTACCTCAGAGTTGGGAGCATATGAAGGTGCACCTGACCCATAATGAAAATATCAAAACCTTTGAGGATGCAATGCGTCATCTTGAGCTGGAAGAGGACCACCTCTTGGTGGCTAACCCGGAAGCTGAAATTTATCATGCTGGTTCTAGCTCACATGGAGCTTCGAGCTCCAAGCGCAAACGTCCTAACTGGTTCGATAAAAGGAAATGCAAGGGAGTAGGTCCTTCAAGGAAGAAACCTAAGCTTGATCAACATGAAAGAGGAAAGCGTCCTCAAATGAAGAAGCTTACAAGGGTGAAGTGTTACAATTGTGACAAGAAGGGTCACTATGCTCGCGATTGTCGTGAGCCAAAGAAGGTACACACCCCTTATACTATTGGAAACTTTGCCTATGTGTCAAGTTCTGTATTTATGACTGAGTCTAATCCTTTGTGGACTATAGATTCATGAGCGACAGACCATATAGCGAAGGATAGAGAATCATTCGTGGAATTTCAACGAGTATCAACTGGAACTAAGTGGATCTATGTGGGAAACAACTCTAGAGTAGAAGTAAAAGGAATTAGCACCTGCCAACTGAACATGCGTGGTGGATGCACTTTATTCCTACATGATGTATTGTATGCTCCGGAGATTCGTCGAAATTTAGTGTCTATTTTATTGTTGGTCAAGCTAGGTTTTAATATGAACTTCCATAATAGAGGTGTGGATTTGTTTTTGGATACAAATTTCTATGGTTGTGGTTATTGTCTGGATGGTTTCATTGTATTAGATATTAATTATGTTAATGCAAATGTTTGTTATTCCCTTCTCACGTCTCTTAATTCATATGATAATGATGTGAATGTGTGCCATACTAGACTTGGTCATATTGGCCAACAACGTATGAATAGACTAGCCAAAGATTGCTTGTTGGGCAACATTGAAAAAGTTGATTTGCCTATATGTGAGCATTGCCTAGAATGGAAAACGACAAGTAAACCATTTGGAAAAGGTAAAAGAGCTGAATTTCCTTTGCATTTAATTTATACTGATGTTTGTGGTTCGATGAATGTGAGAGGAAGGCACGTGGCTGTTTATTTCATCACATTTATAGATGATTATACTCGATTCGGATATGTCTATTTGATTTCTCATAAATCTGAAGCATTGAGTTGTTTCAAAAAGTTTATGAACTTGGCAGAAAATCAATTAGACAAGAAAATAAAAGTATTAAGATCCGATCGAGATCGAGAATATTTATCTGATGAATTCAGAAAATTATGTGATGAAAAAGGAATAGAAAGACAGTTGTCTATACCATATACTCCTCAACAAAATGGTGTTGCGGAGAGAAGAAACAGAACCCTACTGGAAATGGTTAGGTCCATGATGGCGCATGCTAATTTACCTATCACCTTTTGGAGTGATGCGTTATTAATTGCTACATATATACTTAACCGAGTGCCTTCCAAATTAGTTACCTCCACTCCATATGAGTTATGGACAGGTAGAAAACCGGACTTAAGTTTTCTTAAGCTATGGGGTTGTACTGCCTATACTCATGAGTTCTCTCACAAGTTTTGAAAATTGGGTCCCAGAGGAAAGAAGAGTATTTTCATAAGATACTCTGAACACTCGAAAGGATATGTGTTCATAGGTGAGTAGGAAAGTGGAAGTATAACTGAATTCAAATCACGGGACGTCACATTCTTAGAGAATGAATTTCCTAAGAAGGGCGAAATAGGTGAGGAACACTCCCTATTTGAAACCTTGCATTAAGATAATGAACATAGTGGAGTTCGTCCAAGTGGGAGTAACATGAGAAGTAATTAATTTGATTCAACTCACTCTCAATTACAACCACAAGATAAGATGATATCGTCATTATCTAATCCGAGTGGGAGCATGATGGGGAATGATGTACAAAGTGCACAATCTCTCATACGGCGAACAAGTCACAAAAGTATTCCCCGTCGACGTTTTGACATTGAAGGGGAAACTTTTATGGTTGCTCCACAAGATGAAGATGAGCTAAGAAATCTTAATGAGGCTCTAAATTGCCCTAGTAAGGAAAAATGGATGCATGCAATGGAAGAGGAGATGGAGTCAATGAAGTCAAACCAAGTTTGGAAACTGGTTGACCTTCCAAAAGGACGCAAAGCTATTGGGAACAAGTGGGTTCTCAAAATAAAGCGTAAATCTGATGGTCCGATAGAAAGGCATAAGGCTCGCCTTGTGGCGAATGGGTATAATCAACAGGAAGGAATTGATTATGAAGAAACATTTTCTCCTGTGGTGAGATTTACCTCGATTTGCATTATTCTGGCAATAGTGGCTAATATGGATTTTGAGTTACATCAAATGTATGTAAAGACTGCTTTCCTCAATGGAGAATTAGAGGAAGAAATATATATGGAACAACCTACTGGTTTCATTATGGAAGGCCAAGAAGGAAAAGTATGTCGACTTTTGAGATCGATATATGGCCTAAAGCAGTCATTGAGACAATGGTATATATGTTTTCATAATGCCATAATGGCATATGATTTTACAATGATAGATAGGGATTATTGTGTATATATCAAAAGATCCAAATATCAATTTGTGATCATATCATTATATGTTGATGATATAATAATTGCTGGAAGCAATATGAAGTTTGTTAATACTGTTAAGAGTTGGTTATCTTCCAACTTTGAGATGAAAGATATTGAGAACAAGTGGGTTCTCAAAATAAAGCGTAAATCTGATGGTCCGATAGAAAGGCATAAGGCTCGCCTTGTGGCGAATGGGTATAATCAACATGAATGAATTGATTATGAAGAAACATTTTCTCCTGTGGTGAGATTTACCTCAATTTGCATTATTCTGGCAATAGTGGCTAATATGGATTTTGAGTTACATCAAATGTATGTAAAGACTGCTTTCCTCAATGGAGAATTAGAGGAAGAAATATATATGGAACAACCTACTGGTTTCATTATGGAAGGCCAAGAAGGAAAAGTATGTCGACTTTTGAGATCGATATATGGCCTAAAGCAGTCATTGAGACAATGGTATATATGTTTTCATAATGCCATAATGGCATATGATTTTACAATGATAGATGGGGATTATTGTGTATATATCAAAAGATCAATTTGTGATCATATCATTATATGTTGATGATATACTAATTGCTGGAAGCAATATGGAGTTTGTTAATATTGTTAAGAGTTGGTTATCTTCCAACTTTGAGATGAAAGATATGGGTGAGGCTGCATACATCCTTGGAGTTAAGATTTCAAGAGATCGTTCGAAGAGATTATTATCTATTTCGCAAGAAACATACATAAATAAGGTTCTTGAACGATTTCGTATGCAAGATTGTAAACCCATTGATACTCCTATTGCAAAAGGTGAATGATTGAGCCATAGACTGTGTCCAAGGACTCTACAAGAGAAGGAACAAATGAAACATGTTCCTTATGCTAGTGCTGATGGGAGCTTAATGTACGTTATGATGTGTATAAGACTCAACATATGTTTTGCAGTTGGAATGGTGAGTAGATACCAATCCAATCCAGATCAAGCACATTGGAAGGCCGTTAAAAGAATACTGAGATATCTAAAGAGAACTGCTGATTACAAGCTGAATTACTAAGGAAATGATCTGCAACTTGAAGGCTATACAGATGCTAATTGAGGATGAGATTTAGATGAAAGGAAATCTACCTCTGGATTTGCTTTCTTACTGAACAATGGTGCCATATCATGGAGCAGTAAGAAGCAAACATGTATAGCCTTGTCCACGATGGAAGCTGAGTTCGTGACATTATCAGCAGCGGTACAAGAAGGAGTTTGGCTTAAGAGATTTTTGGATCATTTAGGTGTTATTGAGAAAGCTGCAAATCCATTATTGGTTAACTATGATAGCCAAGTAGCTATAGCATACACCAAAGATCCAAAATATCATGGCAAGACCAAACATATATAGATACTAAGTATAACTTTGTCAAAGATATGGTTGCACGAAAGGATGTGAACTTACAGTACATATCTACGCATAGAATGGTATTAGATCCTATGACAAAACCAATACTTACAGATGTGTTTTATGGTCATGTAAAATCTCTAGGATTGCGTAGAGTCTGATTTACTGGATATTGTAATTTCCTTGAGTTGTTCACATTTAATGAATTTGTGTTTTCATATTAATGCCTATGAATCTTTGTTTTACATTTATGCATCTTAATGCTCAGTGCTTTATATTATGTTGAGAAAGTATGTCGGACAGATAAGAGATTAGCCCACTCACAAGGGTAATCGCATCTATTTACTATGTGATAAATAGAGATGAGATGGTTTTTAAGCTTATTATATAGGTGATAATCGAGAGCTCAAGCTTAAAATATATATATCGCCTTAACTAAGTGTTAAGATGATGATATGATATTTACTATGTCCGAAAGAAAATAACCCACATATTTTACTTTATCTGTCTATAATGTCAGATGTGAGTTCTGATGAATTCTGTGTATGAGTAAATATGTGACCTCAAGTTAGACATTGGGTATGTTTGAACTATAATCTGTACGGTATTAAAGATGTAGACATACGCTCCATGGGAAAGGAGTTAAATACCGTAATACATATTTCATACTACGTATGCATGATACGACTAATAAGAGTGGCAAAAGTTTGATCTCAACTTTTATGCCGTGTGACACTCTTGAGGAAAAGAGTTCCTCAATTTAAGTGCCCTCGTGACTTTTACTTATTCTCAAGATTTTTTATTTAGTGTTTGCTATCTTAGGATGTTGCCAATGGTCATGAGTTGATTCGATCTAATGGGACATTTCTAGAAAATCAAGCTGAACTGAAATTGAGAGTTTGAAGGAAAGAGGAAGATCGAATTTGGAGAATCACATTGTAGTTTTGTATTCACTGGTCGACCAATTATGACTGTCTTTGGGATAATCATAATTGTGAATACAATATATATATATATATATATATATATATATATATATATATATATATATATATATATATATTATTGTTTAAATGAGATTAAGAAAGATATAAATGTGATCGATCGATCTAGGGTACTGCATACTAAATTTACTAGGAATATGTTGCCCATTATGAGCTGCTATATATTCCTAACAGATGTATGGCAACGAGCTCTCAAAGTATGCTGGTCGCACGGACTATTCACAAGTATGAATGTTGCAGTGAGAAAAAGAGGATTCTATTCGGCCCACCATGTCAAGTGGAAGTTAATTTTTTTTTAATTGATGTGCCTGAGTTAGGCCCGTCCGCCCATGTTGGTTTTGGCCCACCATGTGCGAGTGGGAGATGATGGATTTTTTCCTTTTTGATGGGCCTGAGTTGGCCCGTCATGGGCTCGGCTCGTGAGTTGAGGGCCCATGGAGGAAATTATAAAAGATAAAGGAAAAATCTGGAGGCAGTTAATCGATAGAAAATTAAGTATTTTGTAAAAAGAGAGATTACGCTCTCTCTGTGATTACGCTCTCTGTCTTCACGTCTTCTCCTACCGCTTTCTCCCGAATAGAGAAGAATTCTCCTTTGAAGAATAGTGTCCGGTTTCCTTCTCAAATTGCAACATCAGTGTTTAGTTTGTGGACAAAATGTACGCTCGATCCCGTGGTGTGCCTTTGATCGGTGATTCATGTTTGTTTGTTCTTGGGCTTGTCTTCCGTTTTCTTTTAGGGGTTCGATTTAGTGTCGAATCCAGTTTTAGGGTATAAGACATACATATACTCATACTACTAGTATGAGCTGAGTAGAACTTGCCCCAAAAGTTTAGATTGCTCTAATAGAATTTACCAATACGGGTAATTACTGCAAAGTTTCTCGAACCTTTGCAACTATTGTTTATGGAGGCTCGTCTACTCTCTGGATTGTCAACCAGATGTGAACGTTGCTCCTATGGGTTTTGATCTATTTAATCCAGATCTGTCACTTCCACAAGCCTCATGATCAGCTCCTATCTTTAAGTTATAATATGCTATCAATAAGCAAATGAACACAAATGGCAGTGTTCTCGGCGGCCCAAGAACTTACCAACGTTACCATCGTCCAGTAGATCGATTCATCAATCTCACTATTTCTGGACCAATATTGTGCATGGCGCTCATACTTCCACGAGCTAGAAACCGCATTTACAAGTAACTCTTCATCTGGTTAGGGTAAACTGCATATTTCTTAGGTCACTCGCCTGTTTCTGAGTTAGTGATGAAACAAACAACGGTTTCCCGCTCTAGATGAAAGGCTAATATTGCACTACGGCGTCTTCTAGTTGTGGAAAACCACTTGGCTCATCTCTATTCAACAACCTTGGTGGATCTCGTCGTTAAAATTTTGTGAGACCATTATCAACTATTATAAAAGTTTAAGCTATCAGATGAAGTATTATCTATAGACTGGAATTCAAGTTTCACGCTTCATTCAGTCGTACCCTAGTTTTTGTTGTGTGAACAAAGCATATGTAGATTGACTGTTATTTCATCAATGAAAGAAACTGTCCCAAGGAATCATACGGACTTCTTATGCACCCTCAAACCATCAAGGAAATATTCACCAAGGGACCGCCATGCTCGATTTTCCCCGTCTCTTCAGCAAGTAGGGTGTCTCGTCCTAGATGTCCACACTCCAACTTGAGGGGGACCATTCGCAAGCTAAATCCGCCATATCATGCGATCATCCTTGAATTTATCGCATACCATGTTTATAGCGGGATGCAGGAAAAACATTTCAATTATCCCAACTTTACAGCTGTTCATGCTGGGTTTATCTATGAGTAAACATCTGCGCATATGCCATGGAAGAAAACAAAGCAGAAACCATAGTTCAGTCCTTGATTCTCTCCAACTTTTCATCTTCAATTACTTTTGAAATGGCAGATAAGAAAACGGAAGTCCTCAACCATGCCCCCCCTTGCATGTCATGCTGGTTGAGACAGATCCATCCCATGTAGTTTCCTCTGGTAACTCAAAAGTCACAGAGAATAAATTTGTGCGAAATCCAGTCACATGAAAGCAACAAGATCAATCCTGGGCTGTGATGTTGCACAGAGAGCGAGTGCGAGAGAGAGAGGAAACAAGACTGATGTTAAAACCAAGCAAGTGAAAAATGATCATTCTGAAGATGCTTACCGGCGGTAAGTCCCAAGACCTGGTTGTTTCCCAATTAAAAAATTTAGACACGGGCGCATAGGAAATCAATTTAACACACTACCAAAATTAATTGTCACATTGTTATTCTCGCTCATTTATTATCACCCCAACCCCACACATTCAAAATCTTTTCGCCTTGAAATCAGCAAATCGGACCAACCGCGAGGATCTCCTCTGTCAGCTTGTTGTCCTCGCCAATCTTGTAGTCGGTGAATGTCTCAAAGTTGTTCTTGAACAGGTCGGGCAGCTTCAACAGGGTGTCATTGTAGGCCTTCCTGTCGGACCAGTTGCTCACAGGATCGAGAATCTCCAAAGGCACGCCCTCAGTTTCGGTAGGGATCTCCAGCCGGAAGACGTCGGTTTTCTTGTAACTAGCTTCCAAGAGGCTGCCCGAGTGCATGGCGTCGATGATCATCCTCGTGTATGGCAACTTGATCCGACTGGCAGAGCCATAGCTGTACAATAGGTGCGAAAGGTTTTGGTGTCGAAATAAATAAGCAGCAAGATCCAGTCCAGAGCGGTGCTAAAACATGTCATACCTTCCCCCTGACCATCTGGTGTTGACGAGCCACCTAGTTTTATCCAAACGTGAATTGTTGATGAGTCCCCACAGATAAATTTATAATATAATGAAAATAATTGGAAATAAAAATTTCTAGGATCGTACTAAAAGCATTTCTGTTCTTTTTATATTTTAGAAATAGAAATTTTGTATAGGCTCTGTTTGGTAAAATCTGTTTCTATTCCCTGAAATAACTATTTATATTCTTTTGTTCCAGGGAACGAAAAAAGAATAGAAACCTATTTGATAAAACTTTTGTTCCCGAAAATAATTTTTTTTTTGTTCTCGAGAATAGATTTGGAACAGAAATAAGAAGTAAAAAAAAGTAACTTCTTATTCTCGCGAATAATTTATTGAATTTATTTTTCTCTTTTTTTTTTCTCTCTCTCTTTCTTTTCTTCTTCTTCTTCCTTTTGGCCAGTTGCCGGCCTTGGCCATGACTGACGCCGGCAACCTCGTCGGAGCATGCCGACCCCCGAAGACACCAAGCCACGGCAAGGCTCATCAACTCAAGCCTCACCGGGCCACCTCTAGGATGGCGTCACCTAGCGGTGGCTTAGCCTCCCCAGCCAGCACGAGGCTGGGCCTCGCCAAGCCGAGGCGAGGCCGACCTCGCACCACCTAGGTGAGGCCAAGGCTCGCCGTGGCTAGGCTAGCCTTCGGCAAGCTCGTCGGGCCTCGCATTGGCCTAAGAACAGAATCAGAAAAAATCATTTTTCATCCAAAATTGTTTCCCGGAACAAAATTGTTACTAAACGTGCCTTTACAAAATGAGTTTTACTACTTAGAAATTCATTCATGCTATAGAAATTGAAAAAACTATTTTTTAACATAAGTTGCTCACCATACACACCCCAAGTAACCAAGATATAGGACAGGTGGAGCATAATAGAATTAATAGAATTGCACCACAAATCTACATGTTTAGAGATTTAAACAATATCCTAAGTGATACTACTACTTCGTTAAAAGACAACGCAAACACTAGCTTCGAGATAAGAACAACAGGAGTGCCATAATTTTTTTTCATTCACTTAAGTCTCACATCGGAGTAAAAATTTGATTATTTAAGTGTAATTTCCAGTAAATCATCTTACATGACTTTTTTTATTTATTAATTTCCCATTTCAACATGGATTTATATTTTTGTTTTTAAATTTTTTATTATTTGTCCACATAAGCGCCGACAATGCCACATAAGACAACCAAAGTCCACATCATATTTTTCGATGAGACAAATTGCCAATAATACTTAAGTGATCGATTTTTCAAATTGGTAATACTCAAGTGAGCATCGTACGTAAGTTATAACACTCCTAGTATACTTATCCCAAAAATGCTTATGCATTTGTCCGTTGAAGGAGTGATCATTTAAATATTTGGAAAAATGATCAATTTAGTTTTAAACTTATTTTACGAATGTTAATGCAGTTTTAACTTTCTAATTTTGTCAGTATAGTCCTACGCATTTGCATGATATTTATATGTAGTCTTTCCTGCCAATTATCATTGCAAATTGCGACATAGAAATCAACAAATTGCCCATGTTAGCATACCACTTAAGACAGTTGGCAATAACTAGACGTTACATTAGCAATTTTCGATGGCAATTGGCAGGAAAGACTGCATTGAAATATCGCCTAAAAGTTTGTGACTACATTGACAAAACTAAAAAGTAGAGCTGATTAAGTAGAATAATTTGTTGTTAACAAGAATATTATGATAATTGTAATTGTATTATATGACAATGCAATCAGATCATTGGCAAATACATATTTTTTGTCTATTCTAAAAGCTTCAAAATTTCCAAAGAAAGAGAAGAAAAAAGGTAAAAAAAAAAAAAATCTTAAATCTAGCATATGCAAGATATTGTGGTCGATTTAAGATAATAGGGGCGTTAGAAATCAAAAAATGGACGGAAAAGTGTAAGCCTTTATACCTTTATCATTTTCACATAATTGCACATTTAAATGTTAAACCTAGCCTATTTATTTTATTTGAGTTGATGCGAGTAAAACAAACAGAGAGTATGATGGGTTTCTAGAATCAAGGGCTATATGGTGGTTGGAAAAAGGAGAGGCGAAGGAGGTAATTTATAATTAATACTATTTGTATATTAGTACATAATAATTGTTTTAGTGATATTTTAATCTCGATCTTTGTTGAAAATTAAATTTAAAACATTTTGAGTCTCCTATGCAATGGGCCTCATTCATAAGAAGTATTTAGTTTTATATGTCTTATAAAGATAATTAATGCAAGGCATTTGTCTACTTGAGACCCTTACGGTAAAGTATAGAAAGAATGCCGCATTGATTGGCCCTCCCCAACCTTCACTTATTAAAAGAAGAAAATGCTTGGAACAAGAACAATAAGAGTATTATAACTTTTGTATAGCGCTCACTTAAGTGTTATAACTTTTTTTTTATCACTTAAATGTCACATCGAAGTAAAATCAATCAATTAAATGGCATTTTTGGTAAATCTTCCTACGTGGATTTTTTTTATTATTATTAATTTTCTAAATTTTTTTATATTTTAGCGTTGACGATGTCACATAAGACAACTGGCGTCGGATTCTCCAATGAAGCAAATCCCCGATGGCGCTCAAGTGATAAATTTTTCAAATTTATGCACTCAAGTGAGCAAAAAAATAATAATTATATCTAAGTGAGCGTTGTACGAAAGTTATAACATTTATATTTTCTTATCCCTACTAGCTCCAGTATCACACATGAGAAGCTATCTACAGGCTCTTGAAATATGAAATATGAAGTCTCATTCCATGATTTGGAAGCATAAAGGACAACTAATAAGCTACCACTAAGTGTAGTAGTGTGAGAGAACATCAAAGTACGCTAATTTATTGGCACAAAGATACTAGAAAATGCTCTTGGCGAACACCATGTTAGGACATGTACTGTCGAGTCCACTGCTTGACGGTACCCTCATGGTGGCTCATTCCGTTAAAAAGAAAGAAACAAATCAATTTCTAGAGGAAGACAGAAGGAAGAGAGGACTTGGCGATCTTAGGCTTTATTTAAATCTATCCATCCATATCTGTCATAACTACAAATTTACCATCCATTAATTTATGTTAAATTGGATAAATTACCATGTGTTATCAAACTCGGCAATTTGATAGTAAAATTTAATAAAAATAATGGAGCGTAAATTTGTTACAATTGCACGGGTTTGAATTTTTTTTATAATATTAAGCCTAAACCATAGGGGAATTTGCTTTAAAAATAATACTGATGGTGTCATTCAGCTTAATCTTATGGGAACTTACATAGTTCAACTCTAATGAAAGCTAAACCTGTTAATCAAACTTAAGGAGATCGAGATTGTGAGGTGGGACCCAGTCTTGATCGTAATAAAATGAGTTTGGCTTAGTCTGCACATGTGGAAATCTATGAGTGTTTTATGTAAATCGGGAAAATTGTCGAAAATATCCTAAGTCAATTATATGACAATTAATTCAGTTTTAAATATTTTAATTGTACTAATTTAGTTCCAAAATTTTTGAAGATTTACCAATATAGTCCTTTTAGCTAATTTTGATAGGAAACTGATCACTTTGACACTACTTGTGCTGACATTATGCAATTTTTTTTAATCTTTTTAAAACTTTTTTTTTCTCTCTCTCTCTCTCTCAATTTTTACCTAAGTTTCTCCATCATGACCAGTACATGTTTGTAAATCTTCGACTAGGGCCGGACTTTATTGCGCCCATCACATGAAAATGGTGAGAATCCATGATATATGAGGAGCCAGGCCCATGAAGACCACAAAAGGAAGTCAAGAGCTTAGTTCAAAAAAAGAAAAAAAAGGAAACGACTCCTTGCAATTGGATTCCCAATTGATGTTACTCTAATAATTGAGTTCAACCAGATTATATAATTGAATAGCCTTGCGCTGTCAATAACATAATTAGACAATTTGATGGGTAAAATTCAAAAGGAGGTCAAAAAGTTAAAGGACTTCGTGATCAAAAGATAAAGTTGACGTTAATTTTGTTGTTTATGAGGATTTCATGTGTTCATATATTCATAGTGTTTTAGGAGGTGAAGATTAGTTTAAAAAAAAACGAAGAACCAAACTCATACTTTCGAAATGCAATGTCTTTGAAAATAATTTCAAGCTAGAAATTTTGACAAGAAAAAAAATTACTTGGGAAGAGAGAGAGAGAGAGCTCCATTGAGCTAGAGGATGAGATGTTTGCAAGGAGCACCTACTTGAGCTTCAAAGAACCAAGGTCATTAACCATATTTTGAAAACATATGAAAAAATACTCACATATCAATATTTACATATTGTAAATATTTGAAACGTTTCAAGTTAAGCAAAGATGAAAGTATGTCCACCGCAAAAATTAAATGAAGTAAAGAGCAAAAAGTAGATATCTATTCAAGTGGTTTTAATTAAACTGCATGGTCCTCATATGGGCATCAATAAGTTTTAGTATATATAGAGACAATCATGGGAAAGCATCTGAGAAATCATGCCTCTTGGGAATGCTCATCTTCCACCCAAATTGAGTTGCTGATGTTGTTGAAGCACGTGCCGGATCAATTTCTCTCGCCTTCTAGACTTTGTCTTCGAGATGTGATCTTGATCTCGAAGCTAGCATTCATGTGCTTGCAAGCATATCCGTGGCTTCGACCAACCATGAGACAAGTCTCACATGAGGTTCGCATTCAAGTCCCCCTAGAAATACCACTCTCTATAGTCATACCGATCACTTTTTGAATTTATTCTTAGTTCTCTCTAATCCCGACCATGTTTTTATAGAGCAATCAGAAAGTGAATTTCGAAAATGCATTATATCAACACCTCTTGCCTTCTCTAATCCCAACCATGTCTTTTTTATTTCTCTTTTCCCCTTACTCATTCACTAATAAAATTCTATTAAATAGTAAACTATACTTAAATAACTAAAATATTAAAATACCCAAAATATGCAATAAATATATATACTAAATATATATTAAATAATATATATAAATAAAAATAGGAATAAATAAAAAATATTGTTTTTTTGAATTTTTATATTATAATTCAAATATTACATATAGTCAACATAATTTTAATTCTATTAACTTAAAAAGTTTACTATTCAAGAAAAATAACTCTATATTATTAATATTAGAAATCATTTCACCTTTATACCACCTCCCCGATTGGATAATTTTATCCGGGCTATATCTATGTTTTATTCGACTTTATACTGTTTTGGGTATGAACCAAACATTTTATTATATCTTGAACTTTATCCTAATTACTAAACTTAACTTGAGATTTCTATATATATTGCCTAAGAAAAGAGGAGGGGGATTATATTACCAAATAAGTTAATTTCTAATTGACATATAGGTCATTGCAGTCAAATTATATATAAGCGGAGGCAATTTGCTTGAAAAGTGAAGATGTACATGGGACTCCAAAACAGATTTGAGGCTTATATTGTCATTCAGATGAATCTTTCTAGGATATTACACAAGATTACCTTTTAAGTCGTTATTTAATATTGTAAAGTAGAGTAAGGACTGGGCAAGAAGAAAATCAGAAACCATGGTTGTGTAGAGATAAGGCTTGGCCCCTTCACCACACTTGAGGAAGAAGATTAACCGTATTTTCTATGAAGATGCATGGAAAAGTGAATTTGCTTGAAATGTGAAGATGTACATGGAACTTTAGAACAGATTTTGAGGCTAATATTCATTCAATTGAATCTTTCTAGGAAATTACACGAGTCTACCTTTCAAGTTCTTCTTTTCTTTTTTATATTGTAAGAGTAAGAATTGGGTAAGAATAAATCACAAACCATGATTGTGTAGAGATAAGGTGTGGCCCCTTCACCACACTTGAGGAAGAAGATTAACCATCTTTTCTATGAAGATGCATGGAAAAGTGAATTTGCTTGAAATGTGAAGATGTACGTGGAACTTTAGAACAAATTTTGAGGCTAATATTGTCATTCAATTGAATTTTTCTAGGAAATTACACGAGTCTACCTTTCAAATTCTTCTTTTCTTTTTTATATTGTAAGAGTAAGAATTGGGTAAGAAGAAATCACAAACCATGATTGTGTAGAGATAAGGTGTGGCCCATTCACCGCACTTGAGGAAGAAGATTAACCACCTTTCTGTCTTTTATAGTTTCTTTTTTGGAGCTACTTTTTGCTTCTTTTTCCCTTTGCCACACTGACTGATGAAGAAGAAAATAATTGACCGTTAATTTCTTACTTGCACATAGGGCAATTAACGTGCATGATGGGAAGTAATTGAAACAATAGTTGGAACAACCGCGAGTCATTCATTAGAAGCTCGAACCCCACCCAACCCCCCACCCCCCGACCCCTCCGGTGCTCAGGCAAAAATCAAGGAAATTCACTCTTTATCTTTGTTTACTAGCACTTTATCTTTGTCAGCTTTTAGATTCACGTCGTCGATTGAATTCAGACATATATCTTTATTTTAGGTTCTACATCATCCATTAAATTCTAGCTTGGTGTTTTTATGTTCTAAAGTTATGACCTTGATTAACTTCTGAATAGTTTGTTTACACCCTACTGAGTCTAATTTTTTGGCCTTTTCATCGATAAAATTCCGAACTTCATTTGGGATTGCACAATGTTGTTTGGATTAAAGAAGTTGGTTTCCGGTTGCTTGTGATATTTCCTATCCAAAATAGACGCATAACACTAATTTCTTTAAATAAAAAAACCAAAAAACAACTTCCCAAAAAAGATACATAATGTATTAGTTTTAAATTTTTTGTGATATTTACCCTATGGATTTTCACGTAAACTTGTCACATCAACATATCGCGTCACCATGTATCATCCATGTGAGCAAATTTAACGATAAAATTTGTCAGAAGCTCAAAGAGATTAAATTTATCACAGATGTACCAGTTTGAGATTCTTGATAGTCAAAAAATTAGTTTGGATAAATTTAAAAATCGACAAGTTTAGGGTTTTTCGTGATATTAATCCTTAAAAAATTATAGAAAATTATCTATGTCAACACCAACTATCCTACATGGCACTGTTGACATCCACGTTAGTGATTACCGATTAAATTGGGCGGATGGACTCAACTAGTAAAATGTAAAAAGATTTATGACTCAATGGCACGATAAAAAAATTTCGGACCGAATTGGTACAAGTACAATATATTTAGGAATTTTTTTGGTAATTTCTGGTCCGTTTAGTTCATTGCAGATTTGGATTAATTGAGGAATGGGATTCAGATTTCTTGATTTTTCATGTTTGGAGGAAAAAAAACCTACACTTGGATTTAGATAATTCATGAAATAGAATTCTTCAAAAACAATTATGAAATTTGATTAGCTAGTGTCCTTTGGTCCTAAAAATTTCACAGCCATCAATTAAATTTTGGTAAAGGATGTCGATACACTATGGCCGGATACAAACCGTAATACCATCGATCGGCGAAAATACCCCTACACACGAAATATCAATTTTCAAGACCTCAAACCCAGCTTTCATTAAATTGAATTCCTAACCCAACTGTGGCTCGCGCTCTCCGATCCACTAGATTTTTCCAAAAGAGATTCGTAAAGTGGGGCAGAATCATCACTTGCTTTTATTACGGTCAAATTGAAGACTTGTTGACAAAACGATCTCTAATGGAAAAAAGAAGACCTATAGTGGTAGACCAGGTTGCCACTTGTCAACCTTTCACCGCTAATTTTCCATGCAGTATTTGACTGGCTGGCCCCTAACTTGGGTTTAAAAACAATTTGCAATTTTTATCTTGAGGGGTTTAATTGCTCCAATTATCTTTACTTGGGGGACTGCAATTTTGTTTAATACCCGGGCCACTTATGAAATTTCCAAGTGAGTTTATTTAGATCCTGGATCAAAATTATTTTCTATTTTATCTAATCACTTCGTGTACTTATAACTACAACCGCGTGAGACAGCAACTTGCCACTCCCCATTAAATAGGGATGCTCGAAGAGCCCTAGGTCTCTTGGTCAGATATGCAGATTTACGTATTTGACCAGCACCAACACGGTAATTAGATTCCTTGTTTAATTAATTTGCATAATCGAACTTCTTTACACGTTGGAAGTCATTGTCTAAGTAGACCAACCACTTCGATTACAACAACCAATCCGTATTTAGCCTTTGTACATATTTGACCAGCACTTTCAATTACGATAGCAATGGCCGGCCACAGCATAAAAAAAAAATGTCGTTGGGTGGGAGTCACCATCTGCATTATGAATCTTCAGTGGAAACAACGTTGCATTTTTTATGAGATTGTCCAGTCATTAAAAACATCTGGGTTGATCTTATCCTACAAAATTGTCTTGAAGAATTCTTCTCCATGAATGTTTCTCAATGGTTGAAATTCAACTCGGCTGACATAAGGAGATTTAACTCCCACTATGATTGGAGTACTACTTTTGGCATGAGCAAATGGCTTTTTTGGCAATGATGAAACAAGTCTATTTTTCAAGAAAGATTTTTCTTTCCTTTCAACCCTTTACAAGTAATCCTTCCACATACAAAGGAAATCATTTCTTCGCCATGATCAACTTGTCTACAAGTGGATCACCTACTTCTCCCATTATGGTTGCTTGGGATCCTCCTTTATCAAGATGAATTAACTGAATACGGACGGAGTGTCTAAAGGTAATCCTGGACTTGCAAGAGCCAAAGGATTATTCCATAATGAAAGGGGAGACTGGCTTGGTGGTTTTACCTCATTTCTTGGAATATGTTCGTCTTTACAAGCTGAACTATGGGCACTATGGATGGGACTTACCATTGCAAAGCAACAAGGTTTCCACAAACTCATCATTGAGATGGACTCCAAAATTATCAGCGAACTTGTTAACTCAAAGAGAGTAGCGGATAACACTAGTCCAGCACTACTTAAGGATATCATAAGGCTATTGAGCTCCCATTTTGAGTTCAAAATTCATCACATTTTCCGGGAAGGAAATCGGCCTACTGATATGCTTGCTAATGTTGGTATAGCGAAGCGCTTGGGTACTACGTTTTACTCACAGCCTCCTAGAGAATTATCTTATATTTTGCTTAGTAATAAAACTGGTATTGTAGACGTAAGACGTTAATTTTTCTTAGTTTTGTACCTTGTATTCACCAAAAGAAAAAATGAGTTGGCTAACAACAGCCTGTCAATAGCAACAGCATTGTCGTGAAGATGTATATTTCATGATTAAAAATGACTTCCATTGATTTATGATAACAAATAGTGAATAGTTGTCAAGTTTGATTAATGACAATTCACCAATGTCTACCTTAGAAAATTCTAGTCGCTAGCAAAAAGTTGTAGATTTCTTTTCTTTACAAAACCATAATAGTTACCAAAAAGGTCCTAAATCTATTGTAAGTACGCCAATTTAATTTTAAATCTTTCAATTTGACGAATTCATTCTTAAACCTTTTGACAATTTGTCGATGTGGAAATTACTGACGTAGACATCTATCGTCCTCCGTAATTGACCACCTTCTTTTGATATAGCGGATCCTCGACCTACATATTCCAAAAACCAAAGTCCTTGTCGTTAAACCTACCACTCTTCACCTTCCCTTTGTCCATATTTGCACTCCCACTATTATGCTGAACTAAGCTTTGATACTAGTTGTTAGGAACGCGAAACATTAAAGAGAAAAAAAATAGAGAAAAAGACACATGAATTTTTACCTGAAAAAACCCTTTACGGTGCCACACTAGATGATCTTTTCACTCTCAATATCAATATTAGTTTTCAAAGTTACAAGTTTCGACTATAAAAGAGACTGCCCTAATATATAACATTAATCTAAGGCGTACAGAGTTACATGTATGCCATTAGCAGTCATACTTCCTTCTCTCTTTAACATGAAAATTACATGTGGACCATTAACAGTATAAAAAAAAAACTATTTGTTTTAATATTATTTTTCTTTACGAGGCTCCACAATTCCACCGGCTTCTACATACAGCACTAGTTAATATAATATTTTGCTTATGAATCCTCTTATATGTGAAGATCGAATGAAGAAAATAGGCGTTTCACACGTGTTTCCACAAAATGAAAGAATATTGACCCATCCATTGCATGGAGATTTTGCTTGTGCTTAGTTAAATCTTATTGATGATAAAGAGCACAAAGAAATACAAGAAAGAGATATAATATACTCACATGGCACGAAAAAATTTGCTGAAAATGAAGAAACAATAACTGATAAACCAGGATTTGTTTGATGAGAAAATAACCAAAAAAAATCATAAACTTATTGCACTTACGTCAATTCAGTACTAAAGCTTTTACTTGTGTCAATTGAGTCCTAAATATTTTTCACATTTTTTTTTCAATTGAGTCCGTCCAATCAAATTTAGCCGAAAATTGCTGACGTGGACGTCAACCATTCTACGTAACACAGCCGGTGCTAACGTGGAGTAATAAGATTCCGATTTCTTGATTTTTCATGTTTGGAGGAAAAAACCTACACTTGGATTTAGATAATTCATGAAATAGAATTCTTCAAAAATAATTATGAGATCTGATTACCTAGTCTCCTTTGGTACTAAAAATTCCACAGCCATCAATTAGATTTTGGTAAAGCGCCACTCTATTTCCACATACACTATGGCTGGATACACACCACACTATGGCTGGATACACACCATAATACCATCAATGGTCGAAAACACCCCTACACACAAAGTATCAATTTTCAAGACGTCAAACCCAGCTTTCACTGTAAAAAATAAAAAATAAAAAATAAAAAATAAAGACCCAGCTTTCATTATATTGAATTCGAAACCCAACTCCGGCTTGCGCTTTCCGTCCCACTAGTCGTCGAGTCTTCCATTTATAATTTTTTAGCAATTGACTAACTGAACCGACCTTATCCACCAAATCGTTGGACATGTGAATTTCGACGAAAACTCGAAGTAATTCGACCATTCTTATCTTATAGCAAAATGATTAACGACTAAGTCTCATCGTTTGCGCTCATTATGCCCACGGCGCCCGCTAAACCTATATTAAGGCTTAAGGAATAATAATGTCCATCTATAAGTACGTCATCAATCTTGTTAACAGTATTAGACCTGAACCATCTCACCTCCCAAAAACCAACCATCCTCCAAATCATGATTTCCTCCTTGCTGCAGTCCAACCGACCTCCTTTCGGTGTCTTCTTCTTCTCAGTCTTCTTGGTTGGCACCACTTCATTTCATGGTGCCGGCGTTTCTGCTTCCTCCACTTCTTTTCTTGCTATCAACGCCACTGAGAATAAGGATGAAGCGGTGGCTCTCCTGAATTGGAAATGTACTCTTGACAACCATAGCCAATCTCTCCTCTCTTCATGGCACGGTCACAATCCTTGCCGCTTTACCGGTGTCACTTGCAACAACTTCGGAGCCATTGCCCATCTATATCTTTCCAATCTGGGTTTGAGAGGAGCTTTAGAAGGCCTTGACTTCTCACGCTTCACCAATATGGTTAGCTTGGAACTTGCCAACAACTCGTTCTATGGCACCATTCCCTCGAGTATCGGTAACCTTTCGAAACTCAACTATCTTGATCTTTCTGGCAATGAACTGTTCGGGGACATTCCTCCGGGTGTAAGCATGCTAGAGAGTCTTCACTATTTGTATCTCTGTGCAAATAACCTGAGAGGACACATTCCTCCAAGTATAGGAAACTTGAGCGGCCTAATTGATCTTCGTCTATGGAAAAATCAACTTTCAGGGCCCATTCCCACTTCCCTTGGGAAATTAGGCAATTTAATCATATTAAGCATTTCATGTAATACCCTTTCTGGTTCCATTCCGAGAGAAATAAGTGACTTGAGGAATTTGGAGTATCTCATTTTATGGAAAAATAGATTTTTCGGACCCATACCTTCAGAAATTTGGAGGCTTACTTCTCTAAATGTACTTGACATATCAGAGAACAATTTCATCGGCTCAATTCCTCGATCCATTGGTAACTTGACGAGTTTATCTTGTCTTGACCTATCCCAAAATGGAATCTCAGGCTTGATCCCTCAAGAAATATGCAACTTGAGGAGCTTGAAGCATCTTCTCTTATTGAGAAATAGACTGTCGGGTTTCATTCCTTCAGAAATAGGTAGATTGGTACTTCTCGAAGAGTTGGATTTGCAAATAAATGATTTGGTCGGTCCAATCCCATTGTCTCTTCAGAACTTGAGCAGTCTAAATTTTTTAAGCCTTTACTCAAATCATCTTTCGGGCTCAATTCCACAAGAGTTGGGAAAATTGACATACCTTACAGTATTACGATTATTGGATAATGATTTGACCGGTCCAATCCCTGCATCAATTGGAGGTCTTGCCAATCTAACTGAATTAGGCCTTGGCGACAACAAATTCTTTGGTTCCTTGCCTTTTAAATTTGATAAGTTAACACGTTTAAGTCGTTTGGATCTATCTAATAGTGTGCTAGAGGGGGAACTACCAGACAACATATGCCTTGGAGGATCATTGCAGTATTTCTCCGCCATCAATAATCATTTCATGGGTCCCATCCCAACAAGCTTGAGGAATTGTAGCACATTAATTAGATTGAGGTTAGATGGAAATCAACTTACTGGAAACATTACAAAAGCTTTGGGAATATATCCGCATCTAAATTATATAGATTTGAGCCACAATCATTTGAACGGTGAACTCTCGTGGAAATGGGAGTATTATCGTAATCTTACATGCTTAAAGATATCAAACAACAACATTTCTGGTGAGATACCTGCAATATTTGGAAGGATGGCTCAAATACAAATACTAGACCTTTCTTCCAATTATTTAAGTGGAGAGATTCCAAGGGAATTGGAAAGCCTATCAATATTGCTAGAACTCGATCTAAGCAGCAACACGATCACGGGAAATGTCCCGACTGGAATTGGACTATTATTCCATTTGGCACATCTAAACTTGGCATCAAACAATTTGAGCGGAATGATACCGGTGCAATTAGGCTCATGCAAAAGCTTGTCGACCTTGAATTTGAGCAGAAACCAATTCCAAAGAAGCATTCCTTTTGAGATAAGCAACATACAAGTCCTCAAGGTTCTTGATTTGAGTTATAATATTTTAACTGAAAAAATACCAAGAGAGCTTGCAGAACTGAGAAAGTTGCAAGTTCTAAATATCTCCCACAATAGGCTCTCCGATTCTATTCCACATACTTTTAGTGATATGTCAGCCTTAATTTCCATCGATATATCCTATAACAACTTGGAAGGTCCTCTCCCAAATGTCAAAGCTTTTAATGAGGCTTCATTTGAGGCAATTCAGCATAACAAAGATCTCTGCGGAAATGTTGTTGGTTTACCAAAATGTGATTCTACTACGAGGAAGAAACACAATAGACGCGTTGGAGTTAAAATTACAATTATCCTCATTCTTTCATTCTTGGTGTTTTTCCTTCTCTCTTGCACCTTGATCATTCTTGTAATTGTTAATTATCGTCGAAGAAGGATTATCGAGAGAGAACACAATAAACGGGCAAATGATTCGAAATTCATGAGTATTTTGAATTATGATGGCAAAGTTTTCTATGATCGAATCATCGAGGTCACACAAGGATTTGACTCCAAGTACTATGTGGGTAAAGGAGCATATGGAATTGTTTATAAAGCTGAGATATCAAAAGGCCAAACGATTGCTGTCAAGCAAGTCTCATCATCCCAAGAAGATAGTGAGATCATAGATTTGATACCATTTGAAAGGGAAATTCAAGCCTTAACTAATATACGCCATCGCAACATTGTGAAATTTTATGGGTTCTGCCCTCATGCCCAATGTAGATTTTTGGTGTACGAGTACATAGAAAGGGGAAGCTTGAAAACAACTTTGAACGATGATGAAAGAGCATTGGAATTTCAATGGGACAAGAGGATAAATGTGGTCCGAGGAGTTGCGGATGCATTGGCGTATATGCATCACGGATGTTCACCTCCACTCATTCATCGAGACTTGACCAGTAACAACATTCTATTAGATCGTGATCATGAGGCTCGTGTTTCTGATTTCGGCACTGCAAGACTATTAAGGCCAGATTCATCAAACTGGACTGTTCTTGCTGGCACCATCGGGTATATTGCTCCAGGTGCTTCGTAACTTTTTCAATTTCGATGCCATTCAATGTTAGGCATCCTTTCTGCAATTGAACATTTTTTTACTTTGGTCAAAGTTCATTAGTTATTTAATCTTCTCATGGAAACTTTTTTACTCATATGGAGCTTTCAAGTTCAGTGTTAACGATAAATCCGATTTCCCTAATAAGGAAAGATTGGCAAAATGAGGTAAAACATCGTAATGGATCCATTTCAAAGATATTAAGTTCGTGTTAACTAAATAATCCTCATACTTATAATGTCCGATAGAATCCTCTGAATTCTACTGAAAAATAAACTATCAAATTAGTGTTGTATGTGAAGATTAAGTTAAACCTTGTACTTGTAATTGACATGTCATGGGAAGCAATGTTGTCAACTTGAATATAGCTTATGATCGAGGTTATAACAAAATGGTGAATTCTCTACTTGTAGAGCTGGCTTATTCTACAGCTCCTACTGAAAAAAGCGACGTGTACAGTTTTGGAGTCATCGCATTAGAGACAATCATGGGAAAGCATCCAGGAGACCATATCTCCTGGGAATGTTCATCGTCCACCCAAATTGAATCATCCACGTTGTTGAAGGATGTGCTAGATCAACGTCTGTTGCCTTCTAGACTTCGTCTACGAGATGCGCAAGACGTGATCTTGATTGCCAAGCTATCTTTCGCATGCTTGCAAGCTGATCCGCGACTTCGACCAACCATGGGACAAATCTCACATGAGCTTCGTGTTCAAGTACCCCCAGAAACGCCTCTCTCTGTAGTCAGCTTAGAGCAACTTCGCAACCTCAGTGTCAGGAAAGTTGGAGCATTCACCGGAGAAGGTAAGTTCTTATAATGATAATGATTGCCTTCTAAATGTCTTCTTATTTCTCATTAATCCTAACCCTGTGATATATGATTTTCACTACAGAGCCAACTTCTCTTTGAACGTTAAAAGAGTAGAACGATGTTTATCGTCGCGGCTCTAGAAATAATTGTGGGAAGGCTTCTGAGGAGATCTCATTTCACAGTTATTTCCAACTTTATGCACGGCAATCAAGAAATGAATTTGCAGAATGCAATGGATCGACATCTCTTGTTTTCTCTCAATCGGTATTAAAGAACATGTAGTTTCTATTGCTGGAACAGATAATGATACAAGTTGTCTATGCATTTTTATCGATGTGAAGACGTCATACTCAAATTTTCAATTGGTCCAATCAAATCACGTTTTACTAATGTGCAATGTCATCATGAAAATTTCAGTTGGTCCAATTAGGTCACCAGTATACTTTAATATGTTTAATTTTCATTCTTTCATTAGATAATTTAAACGAAATATGGCATGGAGACCAATTTAATAACGCTGACAATTGATGGAGAAAATTACTTGGATTTCGCACGTGTCATGTTGACTTGAAATTGCAAAACTATAAGAGAATTTCACGATCAATTCTAAACTTATTGTACCGATTTAAATTCAATCCTAAACTTTTAAATTGAACTAATATAATCTTAAACCTTTGAAGGAAAATGTCATTAAGTCCACTCTACCGAGCCTCCCCGGATTTATTTGATACAGTAGTTCAATCATCGCCGGTCATCCCACGTCACAACAAGCAATTTTTTGTGGGTGAAACGACTCTATTTTTCTTCTGATTTCTTCTTCTTCTTCTCTCCTTTTCTGTTCACGAATTACTCATCATCCTTGAGCTTGCCATTGATCGGCCAAAGCTCCTTCGGCGCCAGTTCATCAGTACCCACTACCGTCTAACCTCCAGCGTAGTTCGTCAACCTTTTCTTGTTCGTCGTGACCACCCATGAGGTGGTCGTTGCTTGCTCTCAGATTTGAGATTTGAGGTGTATGCATGTGTGTTTGAGGAGTGAGATAGAGAGGAGGGAGCAAAAGAATGAAGCCAGAAGCGATAGAGACTAGCCACGCACTCTCGAATCTAGATCTAAGATAGTTTGGCAAGAGATAGAGAGGGTGGTTACCGTCGCATGGGACGGGGTCTTGTTGCTGAATGGCAGTCTCCATAGCTGGCATCACGAGTTGTGGTTATGCCGTCACATGAGATGGTTCACGAGTTGTGGTTTCGGCAGCATGAGATGGTTTGGAGGAAAATCATCCAAAAAATCCTAAACTTATTGTACTTTTATCAATTCAGTCATAAACCTTTTAATTTCACCAATTGAATCATAAATCTATTCACTTCTTACCAATTGAGTTTATCCAGCTAATTTTAGCCAGAAATTGCTGACGTGAAAGTTGACGGTGCCACATAGGACTAACGGTGCTGACATTAACAATTTTTAATAATATTTTTATTTTATTTTTATTTTTGTCAGATTTTTTTTCCCTTTTTTTCTTTCTTTTCTTTTTTGCTCCTCCTTCTTCCTTTTGCCCATGGCTTGCCATCGGCCATGCCGGGCCGACTGGCCTCGCCTACTACAAGCGAGGTGCGGCCAGGCTAGGGTGATCCCCACCAAGCTCACCCTCACCCAAGCAAGACTTGGCGAAGGTCAGCCTCACCCAGGCAAGACCTAACAAAGGTCAGCCTTGCCCAAGCCAGATCTAGCTAGGCCGACCCTCGCCCAGGCTAGGGCAACCTCGTCGAGTGTCAGTATGGCAAAGTCGACATCAGGCAAGGCCACCTTGGCCTAGGCAAGGGCCAGCTTAGCCCCATCTGGCCTAAGTGAGACCCTCACTAGGCCTTAGCTAGGCGGGCGAGTCTTGGCAAGGGCTCACTAGTCAAATCTGGCGAGGCCACCCTGGTCTAGGTGAGGGCCATCCTCGCTTAGTCCAGGCAAGGCACCTAGCCTGGGCGAGGGTTCCTCTCATCGAGGCTCGCCTAGCCACGCCTTACTTGTGGGGGGTGAGGCCAATCAGCCCAGCCATCGGCAAAAAGAAGAAGGAGCAAAAAATAAAAGAAAAAAAATCAGAAAAATTAATTAAAAATTTCTTAAAATATTAAAATATTATAAAAAATTGTCTGCATTAGTGCCGACAGTCCTATATGAGACCACTAACTTCCACGTCAATGATTTCTGGCTAAAATTTGGCCGGATGGACTCAATTGACAAAAAGTGAAAACGTTTAGGACTCAATTGACAAAATTGAAAGGTTTATGATTGAATTGGCAAAAATGTAATAAGTTTAGGGATTTGGTGAGTTGTGGTTCAGTGGCATACGTTGATTTGACAAGTAAGCTCATAAATAAACGAAGCTGCCGAACCAACAACAATGGCTGCAGGCGGTCGAGCGAGGGTCAACGAACCCCACCGGAGGTCTAAATGGCATTGGGCAGCGATAGATGAGCATCAGAGGAGCTTTGGCCAAGCGATCGCAAGCTTGAGGACGACAGATAGTGAGGCACTGTTTGGTAACCATCCAAACAGTGTCTGATTCTGATTTTTTGTTCCCATAATCAGTTTGGGAACAGAATCGTGTTTGGTAAATTTTTTGTTTCCGGAATCAATTTTGGACCAAAATTAATAATAAAAAAAAATTTTGATTCTCCGTCCGAGAATCAAAAAGAGAATCGTGAAGCCTTATCTCCTCTCTACTCTCTCTCGTCCTCTCATCTCCTCTGCTCGTCGATCTCTCTCCCTCCTCAAGAACGGCAACTGCTGCTTCTCCCTCCTCAAGAACGACGGCTGCTCCTCCCTCCGCAAGAACGGCAACGGTGACTGCTGCTTCTTCATCGTTGAAGGGCGTCGTTCAAGTTGAGTTCCCTTCTATGGGTGGTTCGGTTTCTGCGAAGGGTGGCGCTCACTCGGCGAGAGACCCCTGGGCCCAAATCGGCGGGCGCCCTCGCCAATCTAGCCGAGGAGTCGCTCGGCAAGTGACCCCTGGGGCCGACTCGGCAGGCGCCCTCGCCGAGCTGGCCGAGGGGTCGCTCGCCGTCCGACCCCTGGGGCCGACTCGGCAAGTGCCCTCGCCGAGCTGGTCGAGGGCGAGCGACAGCAAGCTGGCCGAGGGGTCGCTGGCCTTTTCTGTATTGTGCTGGATCTGTAATTTTGTGTGCTGTGTTTGGTCGAATTCGAATTTGGAAATTGCGATCTTTGACTTATAGTGCAAATCTTAGATCCGAAATGATGCTAACGTTTAGGTGCGATGGATGTATCATGTAAGCGAAGTGGAGGTCAAGCAGTCCTTGTATTTTAAGGTTGGGTAGGAGCCGTGTCTATTATCTTGATTATTTTTCGCGCCCCAGACTGAGTTTATCTCCTCGATCCGAACAAAAACCGGGCATTGCATTGCGACTCGGGTTCACAAAGGGTTGTTCTTAGTGATCAGATCCCAATTGATTAGGACGAGAGTAGATTTGGTTTTATGTGGCGGCCATTGTTATGAGAATTTGGAGCTTTTACTTTTCGTGTAGTATTTGTGCCCTTTCATTATGGACAGACGATTTTTGGCTACCTTTTTTCGCGACGGCAGTAAGTGTTATGTATTGAATCTTTCGTCTGGAATCTTTTTTGAACTTTAGAAATTTATATGGGAGTTAAATAATCTTCAGGGAGGTGATCAGTGTGATGGGCATATGTGTCGAGTTTCTAAAGATTTGTTATTGTCTGTATGTCTAAATAGTTTGCAGGTTTTGGCTATAGGGGCGGGGCATTTGGCAGGTTGGAGGTTTCTTTTGAGTAGTGGTGTTAATAAGTAGTTACAGCATAGAGAGATTGAGTTAGGTGTTTTTTGTTGTAACCCTTGAAGTGGGATGCAAGAAAATACAATTCAGAATCCAAGATTTGTGATGCACGAAAGGAAATTGTTAGTAGGCAATGCGTATGGAACAAGTTCCAATAACTAAGCTGGAAATTGAAATTTTTTATGAGTTTGGTTCTTTCTTGGTACTAATGTTTATGAAGGAAGATTCGGATCATATATAATGTACAACTCGACGCGGGGATCTTTTAAAGTTCTTGTTCAAGTGCGTCCTCCATTGTTGACGGATTCATTACAAGCACTTTACAAGCACTTTAATTCTTGTTTCGATGTCGTGCAGGGTTACGTCGGGATTCACAGCTCCGGTTTCAGAGACTTCCTTTTGAAGCCAGAGTTGCTTCGTGCTATTGTGTGGACTCCGGTTTTGAGCACCCATCCGAAGGCAAACTTCATATTTATTGAACTTCTTTTGATGTTTATGTATTGGGGCATGGGAAAGAGCTTGAGGTACAAGCTGTAATGCTCGAGATAAAGTAGTTAGCCATTGTTGCTTGCCTCTGAAAAAACTCAGGCACCAAAAGAAAAGGACATATACAAGGATCTCAGTGTCTTTGTCTACTGGGGTAAAAGTGTATCTTCGTTAGTGATTCGTGAAATTAATATACAACTTTAAGCAATTTTAAGCGGGTATTGCATGAACACGACAATCTGAATATTTATTAACAAAATGGTATCATTTTTGTTGTGAAATGTCCGAACTTAATATAGAATTTCAATTTCAAAAATACCAATGACACGCGATACAAAATTTGTAGTTCAATGCATTTGAAATATTGAAAACTTTCTTTTTTGTGTTGCTTGATTGGTGATTACGAGATCGTCACGTATCATGTAATGTTAAAAATAACTAGGAGTAGAAGAGATAGAGAGAGAGAGAAGTGAGAGATGTGGTCAGGTTCATGAATTTGATGTATAGACAGGGGGTGCCTGAACAGATGAACATCAAATGAACAGAGTTCAATGGTTTAGCTGAAGACCAATCAATCAAACCAGAATTTTACACTTGCTGGGATTAAAGGGGAAAAAGAAAAATTGAAGCAAACAATTTCAATCACTGATTTACATCGCTAGAAAAGAGAAATTTCAAAATAAAAGTTCCTTGTCCCAAACAAATTTAGGACCACCCGCTTTAATACCATCTTTCAATACCTTAAATAGATAGTGATTCTCAACAGCATCTCTGCGCCATCAATGACGTGTTGGCCCGATGGGATGAGCAACCTCACTTTCGTTGTTGAAACAGACTCTCTTGTCTCAGCAGAATTCACAACTGATTTTTTGTTACTAGTAATCTTTTTAGTAGTTTCGTCTCTTTCATTTTATTTGCTTTTGTTTGGACTACAAAGTCATTAATCGATCTAGAGACAACAATATCTGGCTGGGTCACTCCCTTAATTTTATATTATAATTTAGTATTTATATTTATTACATGTTTTAGGGATATTAGTTTATACTATGGTTTATTATTTACTATATAATAAAAATTGATTAGTTAATATTTTTATTACTTAGTATAAAAATATAATTAATCAGTGAATGGTTTATGAAAATTCAATACCAAATTTATATTCATCTAAAAAGGTAATTAAAAAAGAATTGGAATAGAAATATTATACAGTTACCAAACGCGTTTCTATTATTTTTCTATTCCAGAATCAGAAATTTTATTCATTACCAAACACGTTCTTTTGTTCAGAATCAGTTCCTAGGAACATAATAAAAAAAAAATCATTTCTGATTAGAATCTGTTCCTGGGAACAGAATCGTTACCAAACACACCCTGAGAGGCCAAAAAATAATATCGAAAAATCATCGCATCATACCAACGGATGCAGCAATCATAGGATGGTCGTAGAAAGATGCGAATTTCAAGCACTATAAATAGAGACCGCACCTCCACAAGAAAATTCCCATATGAAACCCGAGCAAATGTTGTGATTTTTACTATATTCAGGTATTGACAGTGATATTTGATCCATGGCATCCATTCAAATTGAGGAAATTCTTATATGAAACGTTAATGGTTGGAATCCCCTCAATTATAATCAAGACAAATCGAAACATCATTAAATAAATGAAATGCTACAGGTTTTTTTCCCCCTTTAATCAAAGGAAATTTTCATTCCTTATCCAAAAGATACATAAAAGGATCCATTAAAAAATTTAGAAATTACCACAACAAAACAAGCCTAAGCTTTAAAACAATTTTAAAAACCAAAAATTAAGGTATATCATCATAGCATGATCGGTAGTGGTAAGCATACGTTTATCATTTAAAAAAAGATATGTGACTATATCCAAGCAAAAAAATTGACGGCCGATCACTAAATCATACATCATCAATAATGAACACACGCTAAGAGGATCTCCATATGTAACTATAGATTTGTCTTTCAGTGATGTGACCCTGAGTTCACTATCTCTAACTAAACAAGCTTAGAACTGACATTTGTGACAACAAGCCATTTAGCAAGTGCGAGACACCAAAATTTTTAATAAAAACATGTTGAACAAGCATAAACTTGACACTGGAATTGGTGTGAACACTATTCAAATGGAAGACGGAGTACTTTTTCATAACTAGATCAAGAGAGAAATGCTTTTAAATCTAAGATCGAGAGAGTATAGCCAAAAACAAGAGAAATAATGTGGTAACAAAGGAAATTTTCCGACCACTTTTGTGGAACTTGGGATAGATAATTAGTCAAGAGAGCAATCAAACATTAAAGAGGGCATCATCTCAAGCTCCTTTTATTTCATGAAAAAAATAAAAATTTGAAAAAGATATTTTCCTAAAAATAATCGCTTTGTAGCGTATCGCTTACAAAAATGAATCAACGAAAAATATTTTCTCCATTGACGAAGATATTTAGACATATATTATTGTCGTTAGTTAAAACATTTTTCATTGTCTGATTATTTTAAATGATACAAGCGATCATTTTTATGAAAATGTTAACAAACAAAACCTTCATTTCATATTGATGGAACCCAATTTAGAGTGTGTTTGATAACATTTTTGTTTTGATTGAATAATTTTTTTTTTTCAGAAATAGCATTTTTTTATTTATATTCCCTGAAATAATTTCTAAGTAAAAGAACATATTTGATAATTACACAAAATTTATATTCTTGGAATAGAAAAAGAATAAGAATGCCACTGTCGCCGGCCGATGGCCAGCGAAGGGGGGCTGGCAGATGGAAGGGAAGAAGAAGAAAAGAAAAAAAAGAAAAAAAATGACTTATTTCTAAAAATTATTATTATGAACAAGAAGCTACTTTTTTTCTAATTTTTGTTTATGTTCTAAATCTATTCCTCGGCTATTTTTCTATTCAGAGGAATGGAAAAATTAGTTGACGTTACCAAATGGATCTATGTTCTTTTTCTATTCCGGAAATAAAAGAACAAAAACATCAAGGAGTACAAATGTTACCATATGGGCCCTTAGCGAGTGGGGTGTTTTTTTAATGAGGACAAATGAATCTTGTTGCATCAGCTTATAAGTAACCATCTCGATCATGGAATTATTTTTGCTAGAATATTGTATATATTGAGGAAATTGTTATCGCGAATAACAGGCCATGCATGGGCCGGCCCATTAGGCCCAAGGACCTGATTTAGCCCAGCCCACCCAGGTTAGAGTCGGGGTAATGGCCCCTTCTTCAAGCAAAGGACAATAGTAACCTACGAATACGAGACAACAGCTCTTTCGAAATTGAAGTGCACTCTAGGGGTGTCAAAAAGAAAAACCCACACCAGCCCAACCGAACTCAACCTGTCCCAACCCAGCCCAAAAATTAGGGTATTTTGGGGTCAGGCTTTAGTCTTCTTTGGGTAGGAATTTTTAGATGTTGTTATTGTTAGGGATTTCATTGTTAGGGATTGCGTCAAACCAGGTCAGGTCAGCACAGGTTTTAAGACACCCCCACAACCCAATCTCCCTCTCTCTCCACGTGTGCACAACAAGGATGAAATCGTAGATCTAAGCCGGACTAACCTGTGCCAGTCCGACCCGACTGGACCCATCAGCACCCCTAGGTTCTCCACCGTCTTTCCTCTTTCATTTGAGTCCTTCATTTCATTCCTTTGCTCTTTTCTCCAACACGCCGGATGTGAACGTTGCTCCTATGGGATTGGACCTATTTAACCCAGATCTATTGCTTCCACATGCCCTCATGATCGTTTCCGTCTTTTGGATTTAATATGCTGTCAACTAGCAAATGAACTAGCACAGACGACAATGTTCTCGGCGACCCAAGAATGTACCATCCTCCACTAGACCGACTCGTCTATCTCACTATTTCTGGACCAATATTGTACTGGCAATCATACTTCCGCGAAGTAGAACTGCATTTATGAGTAGCTCTTTCATCTGGTTAAGGTACGCTGCATATTTCTCAAGTCACTCGCCTGTATCTGGGAAGCTATGAAACAAAATGCTGTTTCCCGCTCTTCGGCAAAAGGCAATTATTGCACTGGAGCGTCTTCTAGTTGCCAAAAACCACTTGGCTCGTCTCTGTTCAATGACCTTGGTAGATCTCGTTCTCAAGATTTCATGGGACTATCATTGACTGATCTAAAAGCTTCAGCTTTAAGATAAAGTACATTATTTATAGGCTGCCATTCAATTTCACGCTTCTTGTAGCTCGAACTCTAGTATTTGTTGCGAGAACAAAGCATATAGACTGACCGTCATTTCATCGGCGAAAGAAACTATCCCAAGAAATCATAGACTTTCTATGCACCCCCAAACCATCAAGGACATGTTCACCAAGGGACCGCCGTGCTCGATTTTGCCCATCTCTACAGCAAGTCGAGTGTCCTGGATATCTACACTTCAACTTGAGGGAACCGACCAAAAAAACTTGAGGGGGAGCGTTAGTTGTCATCAAATGAGCAACTATCTTGCGATCTATTTCCATAGTTTTTTGTAATTCACCACTTGATTTTCTGCTTGATTAAGCAAGCTAAATCCACCATATCATGGAAAGTCATCTCGAGTGTCCCAACTTTACAGCTGTCCATTCTGGGTTTATCTCTGAGTAAACATTTGCGCATACGCCATGGAAGAGAACAAAGCAGAAAGCAAAACTCAATCCTTGATCCTCTCCAACTTTTCACCTTCAAGTACTTTCGAAATGGCGGATAAAGTGGAAGTCTAGTCACATGAAAGCAACGAGATCAATCCTGGGCTGTGATGTTGCGCACGGAGCGAGCGAGAGAGAGAGAGAGAGAGAGAGAGAGAGAGAGAGAACGAGTTTGATGTTAAAACCGAGCAAGTGAAACATGACCATTCTAAAGATGCTTAGCGGAGGTAAGTCCCAAAACCTGGGTACTTTTAGACACAGGCACATAGGAAATCAAACTTAATACACTACCAAAATTAAATGTCATACTGCTATTTTTGCTCAATTATTATCACCCAAACCCCACACACATTCAATCTCTTATCGCCTCGAGATCAGCAGATCGGACCGGCCGTGAGGATCTCCTCCGTCAGCTTGTTGTCCTCGCCAATCTTGTAGTCAGTGAATGTCACAAAGGTGTTCTTGAACAGTTCGGCCAGCTTCGACAGGGTGTTGTTGTAGGCCTTCTTGTCCGACCAGGTGTTCACAGGATCGAGGATCTCCGAGGGCACACCCTCGACCTTGGTTGGGATCTCCAGCCCGAAGACCTCAGTCTTCTTGTAACTAGCTTCCAAGAGGCTGCCCGAATGTATGGCATCAATGATCTTCCTGGTGTATGGCAACTTGATCCGATTGCCAGAGCCATAGCTGTACAATAGACGTGAAAGGTTTTAGTGTCAAAAAAAGCGGCAACAAGATCGGCTCCAGGGCGGGGCTCAAACATGTCTTACCTTCCCCCTGACCATCCAGTGTTGATGAGCCACCCAGTCGCGCCATGCTTCTGCATCTTCTCGGCCAGCATAGCAGCATATTTGGTAGGATGCAACATTATAAATGCATAACCGAAGCAAGCCGAGAACGTTGCGCGCGGCTCCTTGACACCCTCCTCTGTTCCAGCAACCTGTTGAACAGATCAACAGTTAGCACTTAATCAGACGCCATCTTCTGCAGATTAAGCATTTGGAAAAACAAAGGAACCGAAGTTCAACAGTTGGACACATACCAGAGCGGTATAGCCGCTTATGAAATGGTACATAGTCTGTGCCAGGCTCAGCTTACTCACAGGAGGGAGCACTCCAAACGTGTCACATGCCAAGAGAATGACATTCTTCGGGTGTGGGCCAACGCACGGGATTTTCGCATTTGGTATGTACTCAATGGGATAGGCCGCCCGTGTGTTCTCTGAAACACAAGAATAGATCAGGTGTTACAAATATTTTGATTGTAATAACAAACTGTCATCACATTGTTTGCAAGCAGAACTTGGTCATTCAGAATTGACCACCAAAGTCTTCTCATCAATAAATTAAGGCTTCTTCGATATTTTCAGTGAAGATATCTGAGATTATTCAAAAAGTTATAATCTTGATTTTTCTGCTTCAAGTCATATTCTATTCAGCTACTGAAATTCTCCGACTATCATATTTATCACCTAAACACCATACCGATTAGATCAAAACCGTAAATCATTGGGTTGTGCTGACCCAGTTAGCTCAATGAAAGAAAGGGTTGACTTCAATTTTCTTTCAGGAATATACGAACCAAGTCATAGCTAACAAAAACTTTGACATTTGAGCATATTAAAAATGAGAATATCCAGCATAACAAAATCATGAAATATGCAGTTGTTTTTCTTATTTAAAACAATTCAAAGAAGTCACTTAAGAACAACTCCAAAATAATAGAAATTATCAACGACAAAGATGTTTACCTGTAACTGACTTGTCAGAGTAATCCACTTCCCTCGTGTGCTCTTCAAACACCACGTTTTCCACCACTGTCATCCACAAACATCTCAGAGTCATTTTCATGCCTTGAGGGCATACGTAAACCAAAATCCAATTTCATTCAACTCAAGTACACTGATGCACCCAACCAATTCGAGAAATTCAAAAAGGCGTGTTCAGAGATTACCAGTTCCAAACTTGATGGCATTCCAGATATCAGGCTCCTTCTCCCTCGACAAATCAATACATTTGGCATAGCAACCCCCTTCAATATTGGACACGCCGTTCTCACTCCAGCAATGCTCATCATCGCCAATCAAGTACCTAGTGTGATCAGTAGACAGGGTAGTCTTGCCAGTACCTAAATTCAAAAGAAGTTCATCAGCAACGATCAAGGCACTGCAATCTCTAAGTTGTGCAGAGGATAAGGACTTTATAGAGAGAGAGAGAGAGGGCACATATCATATGTCACAACCGACTCGGCTCCATTTCCGATCTCCGATGGATACTATACCTGACAATCCAAAGAAGAGGGCAACATCTCCGTCCTTCCCCATATTGCATCCAGAATGTAGGGAGAGGATTTGACGCTTAGGCATGAGATAGTGCATTACACTGAACAGACCCTTCTTCATCTCCCCGGCGTATTGAGTGCGGAGGATGACCATTTCCCTCCTAGCAAGCTTAAGATCTATGCTAGTAGAGGATGTCATGTAATGGGTGTAACGATTACACGGGAACTGGCCAGCATTGTATATAGTGAAGTCCGGAGTACCGAAATTCTCCAGCTCTTCAGGAGTGGATCGGATGCACCTGCCAACCCACCCAGTTATCGAATTGCGTACACTAGGACTAATTCTTCCTCCACCGTGGGCTAATGAGTCGGAATCATATAACACTATGCACACATACAGGATTCAATATTTTTAACATGACGGCAACGTTCAGGAGACTTATCTGGGGAGGCTTAACCTTTTGTGGACCGGAGACTATAGAAACAATTACTGCAGAAGATTTGTTAAAATAGTTCTTTTGTTTCACTTACATGTTGTGCATGAACAAGGAATGGTAAGCTGTTGCAGACACAATCCTCACTTTTATTCGGTTCGCCGGTTCCCAGTTCAAGAATTGGTCATTAACAAAGACCTGCAAATTCATGAGTTAGACTCCGTCATATTAACTTACCAATATGGGCATCAACTTTGAGAGTCAGACTGTCATAGAACAAGTAAAAGATCCCATGTGAATGTCGCGACCAAATTTTTCGGGTGTGAACCACCTAGGGTTTGGCTAATGGATTGTTAAGACTAGACTTAACTCGGGCTCTCTCAAGCCCATACCAATTCGCGACTTAGGTTTGAGTTCTTAACATGCAAATGATTTTCAATTAGGAATCGCCACTAATCTATTTTTGGTGGGTCGATTAGAAACCCAAGTAAAGTAATGGGAGATTTACTTTACTCATATGAACCAGAGACTATGGGTACGGGGACTTGGTTACACTAGATTTCTCTAATGCCCTTTCGGTACCATTCTTTATTTAAAAAATGTTTGGCAAGCAATTTGAATTGATTTTAATTTATCTCCCTAACATGTGAGGTGATCATACGGGTACGCAAACCACCAATTTAACACTCAGGAAAACAATTAAATAATGCATGACTTATCTCAAAGCAACGAAAGCATCTGCAGTGTTAGATCAGAATTCACATCAGCAATTCTAGATATGATTTCTAATTAACAAGCAATCAATCAATTTTGCTTTCACTTTTTTAACGAGAATATAGTCAATATGCAATGTAATGCAATGCTTCTAACCTAATATGAAATAATATGGCATGGCGAAATGTCTTAAACTATATGAATGAGTAAAAGATTTTGTGATTTTTTAATGAACATGCAATAATTAAATATGCAATCTAAATTAACCAAAATGATCTAATTCTAATGACGTGCAATTTCTGATTAAACGAACCTAGCAATAATCACTAAATGACATGCATTTCATGAACCTAATTCTACATGACGTGCACATGATTTTTTTATTTTTTATTTAACGAAAATTCATAATTAAAATCACTAAAAAGGAAAATCAAACTAAAGTGAAATACTATCTATTCTAAATGCTTTCTAAACATGCATTAAAAAAACTATCATGCAATTTATCTAAAGATCTACCTAGACCTAAAATTAAACATGTAAATTTATCTAATATGCAATGATGTGCAAAGAATGCCCTAATTCTAATTTTTTTTTATGAAATTCGAAATTAAAATTAAACATGCAATTCAAATAATAATAATAATAAAGAAACTATCATCCTAAATGAATGCACTTTTTCTTTTTTCTTTTTCATGATTCAAAATAAAATCCCTAATTTAAACATGCAAGATAAAAAAAAAAAACAAACCTAGTCCTAATTCAAACTCTTTTTGGATTTTTTTTTCCTTTTACGAAAATAAGACTGACTCAAACACCACGGCATCAAATCAAACAAGATAAGATTGATATCCGAAAATTGGCGAACCGTATCTCGCGCATGAGATCGGGTTGTCCAATTTTAAAATTAAATCGCGAATCGAATCTCGAGCATGAGATCGGATTGTCGATTTTTGTAAAGAATTGCGAGTCGGATTTCGGGCGTGAAAATCAGACTGTCAATCCCTAATTTGAGGGGCACTTTCATGTTGGAATCTCAATCATACCTTAAAGACTAATTCTAAAAAAACATCAAATAAAATAAGATAAATAAATAAAAGAAATAAAGTAAACAATAAAAAAAAAAAACTACCTAAATTGGTTTCTTTCCAAAAATCCAATCGGTGAGGTATGGATCGCAATGGAGATTCGCAGTAGCTCAACAAGGCCGCGACAAATTCGATGGACTGTGGTGGTGACTCGGCGTGGCTCGACAAAACCGTAACAAACCGTGGGTATCAACGTCGATGCGGCAAGACCAAAGGATTTCACCGATGTTGGGCTGGGCTACGCTGGGCGCCATTCAAGCCTGAAGAACCCGCAAACCCGTCTGCCCCCAAAGGATTGATGCTGCTCAGTCCGCTTTGATGCACACCTGGACGTTGGCGGAAATTGGGACGGCACCAAATATTTGTTGGAGAAGCTGAGGGCGTAGCTCATGGACACCACATCTTGGCAGGGAAATCTGGAGCGCTGGGGAACTTCGAGGCTACACCTGGACTGCAGTAGCATCCGCACAAATCAATGGGCGTTGGCGACACCGTCCCGACCACCTAGAAGCACGTCTGAATTGCTGGCCGAAGATGGGTCGTGGTGCGCTCTTCACGGACACGATATCATCACCGAGAAGGAGCAAAAAAAATCCAGACCCCAAGGATGGTTCGGACACGATCGTGCTGCTGTGGCGTGCCCATATACGGAGTGGATTAGCTTTTTGTCCCTTTATGGTTGTGCAACCTCCAAAGTTGACCCAGAGAGAAAGACCCTCTCCCTTTGAATTTTTGTGAAGCCCTCTCAAAGTGGCCGTGTGTATCTCGGACGCGGCTGCTTCTCTTGACAGCACCATACGATCTCAAGGGAACAGTCCGTGCATGACCTCACGGCTTCACCGTCGACAAGAAGGCACCGCAGTGGATCATGGCCTCGTGGCGGCACGAACGGCAGCAAGTGATGTAAAGCTCAATCGTGGGATTGGCAAGGCCACTGCCGCGAGAGGCTTCACGTGATGCTCAGCTAAACACTCCTCTCTCTCTTTCACGTGTGTCGACTTTTTAACCTAGCAATTGAGAGAAGCCTCTTCTTTTGTGCGGCCGTGTGTTTCAATGTAATGTGGCCTCCGAAAACCCTACGCAAATTCATCTATTTATAGGCCGCGAATTAGGGTTTTTAATCTTTCCAAATCGGTATCCACAAAAATTCTTTTTCCCAAACGCAATATTCGCAATATATTTTCACAAATTTCTCACCTATCGATAACGATTCAAGATTCCAATAAGATTATTCTTTAATTCCAAATCTTGCGAAGATAAACCGCAATATTCTTTTCCACATGTGCCTTATCCAAAAAAAAAAAGTTCATATCTCGGAAAAATGTTAAAATTTTATATTCCCACGAGATAATTTTCAATTAAAAACACAGGCTTGGGCCAAACTTCTCGCTTTGTGGGCCTGATCCATCTAATTTGAACTCATCCGCCACCGGTCCAATAAAATGCAAAAAATGCAAATAACAAAATAAATGTAACCTAAATCTATATGTTATGCAATTGATAAAATTAACCCCTAATTTTTAATGCAATAAATGACTAAACGGGTCGCCAAAATTTAGGTGTCAACAGCGAAAAATGTGTGTGTGTGTGTGACCACTTCATCAAGTATGCCTAAAATTGTCCATTGCAGGCCAAATTCTTACATCATATGCAGCATCGACAAACATAAACATTGTAATTCATATTGTCCCTCGAGGGAATCTCCAGTAGAACCCACGTTCATTTTTGCTACAATTCCTACACCAACTGTTGCGTGACACAAATAACTACCAATTGAAGACTTCCAAGTTTTCATGTGCCACGGCGTCTTTATGACAAAATAAACTTTGAGTCCAACGTGTTACAACCAGGTTGGGTCCGTGAGGATCATAAATTCGTCCCAGCTTTTGCTAGGCTGATTGACGATGCATTTAACAAAAAAAGAAAAAAGACACGGCCAATAATATATGATGCAGTTGAGGCTGTACAAAACCAAGAAATTGCCCAGAAATTCCCCTGCTTCTAGTGCCAATAAAGTTATTCACAAGAGGACGAAATTGCCTATCCCACCAAATGATCTTGAGAGCCCACACACCAACTTCAAAATAAGGACAAGAAAGATACCATCCCTCCCATCATTTTCATCCCAAAGTGAGCTGTGGTTTCTCCTTTTAGGAAAATATATTGTTTATTACAAGATTAGTAAAAAATGATTCTGCTTTCAATCATAGAAATGCCCAACTACAGCATCAGAGGGAATCAATACTACAGACAAATATCCCAGGAAAGATGAGAACAAACCTTGTCCAAAGAATTCAAGTAATCCACTGCTCTCTCTCTGTTAACCAAGAAAGTCTGCTCGTCCATCTCAATGTTAGGTGAGCCCCTGTACATAAAAAGATTCAACCAGGAGTTGAATGGGGATTAAATTAGATATCACAACCTTTTTCAACTTAATTAATGGACAAAATCAGCAAGGATCTGCTTTTTGTCTTTTTTACTCTCGCGACGAAAAAGCTCGCACTTACTCTCCCCACCACAGTTCATCCTCGGTGGTCTCGTCCTTCACGACACGCTTATCCCTCGGAGACCGGCCAGTCTTCGCCCCGGACAGGGTCGCCAGAGCCCCGCTCGACGTGATGTACGACCCTTTCTCATACTTAATCGCCTGCTCGTACAGCTCTGCACAACCACATACATCCACGCCCTCAAAATTGTCGATCAATTGGACAAATCGCCCGCACAATAACAAAAAATTCAATCTTCTCATTTCAAAATTCCTCCTATGAGGAAAGTTCACGGCCGTCCAAACTCGCACCGAATAAGTCCACCGAGCCCGCGTCGCGATCCGGGCGGGCCCCCTGCTCTTTTCCATTAGACATACGAAATCATAACTTCCATGAAACTCCCCGACCCACTTCCACCCATTTCGACCCATTTCAAGACAAGTCAAAAAGAGACGCCCCAACGCAAATTCCTCATGAATTACAGCATTTGGAAAGTCACAAGTTACAAGTTACAACACGACCCCGCAAGTTCCCATCACGAGTTGACGTTGAAAAGGCGAAAGAAGATTAGACGTACCGGCGGGGGAGAGGTTGTAGGCAATGGCCGGGATGAAGTAGTGGCGGGTGTCCTGCGACTGAAGGGTAAATAAAAAAAACATAAGGATAGATCTATAATATATATTATATGAGGGTTTTTAAATACTCGATAAAATTTCCTCGACGTCCGCAATATATCAACCTGAAAATCATCTCACGAATTCATATTATTCAAATGGATATGTATATTAAAAGTTATAAAACTTATCACAAAAGTGCTATTAAATCCTAAATTTTTCAAAATGTACAATCAAGTTTTAAAATTTGTCAAATTGATTCAATTGAATCCTTCTTTTAACATCGTTAACATGTTTAACCAAAAATGTTAACGTGACATTTTTAAATTTATTTATTTATCTTATGTGACATTTTTTGTTACTTTTTATAAGAAATAATAGTAAAAAAACTGAAAAAGCTAAAATAATTTTAAAAACAAAACTAGGAAAAAAAAGGGTAGGGACAGTGGGTAGGCGCCACCACTAATGCTACCATCGTCAGAGGGCCTGGCTGCAGAGGGGGGTAGCCCTCGTCGACTCGGGTGAGGCTCACCCAAATCTGGGCAAGCCACACTAGCCGTAGCCAAGGTGTCCCCAGATCTAAGCGAGCCTTGCCTGAGCCTTGCTTAGGCGAAGATGGCCTCGCCCGGGCTAGTGAGGATCACCCCACCTCCGCCATCTAAGGTCAATGACCTTCGCCGGCCACTACCATGATGGGTGACGACGATGTGCCTAGCCATGATCCCTCCCTTTTTTATCCAATTTTTTTAAAATTATTTTGGCTTTTTAAAGTTTTTTACTATTATTTAAATAAGATTTAAAGAAAAAAGTAATAAAAAAAATGCCATGTATGATAAATAAATTAATTTAACAATATCACCTCAATATTTTCCGTTAGACAAATTGATAATGTTAACGGAAGGAGTCAATTTCACTAATTTAATAAGTTTTATGAGTTAATTGCATTTTTTAAAAAATTTAAGATTCAATTGTATTTTCACAATAAATCTTAAGACTTGTAGTACATATCCCTCATTCAAAAGAAACGTTTTAATATTTTAGGCGCCATTCATTTGTGTCCGTAAATAAATCAGCCCCAAAGCCAATTTGGGTTCCCATTCTAAAGTGTTAAATTAATATAGCTTAATTCTTTTTTTAGTGTCTAAACTTATAATTGTGATAATCTTCAAAGCAATTGACCCATATAAAAGCCGACCATGCGAAGTATAGGCAAGAGCACTTTTTTTTTTTTTGAGCTTTATAGGCAAGGGCACAAGTATCCGTCTTTCTTATGCTCTAGACCATAGTCGATAAATGTTCTACCAACAAACTACACGTATATCAAGGACATAGGTGTAAATGAGCACAAACAGGAAGCAAAAATAATTTAAAGGGAAAAAGCCACCAAATATTTTAAACTATGTCCACTGTGACATATTTACTCTAAAAAAAAATTGTGACATAAAAAACTTCAAACTTCGATTCTTGAATTATGCTTCTCTTATCACAAATATATATATATAATATTCTTTTTTTTTATTATGTATTTTTACTAATACATTCACGTCATTATTTAATAATTGAAATACATCATAATAAAATTATTTGCTTAATCTTCCAAAGTGATCTATGGGCAAGAGGACACTATCCTTTACAATTTTATAAGCACAAAGATTGATACACTTATAGAGAGACAACGGATAGACAAATTACTGAAATGGCAAGAGATTGATAGGACACAAGAATGAGCTCAAGATATTAAGATATTATTGGAGGGGATGAGCTCAAGATATTAAGATATTACTGGAGGGGAGAAAAACACTAAAAGTGTCAAAAGTTGTGTACCATGCTCATTTTAGGGTCAAAAGTTTTTGTTAGTTCACCTAAGTGTTAAATCGAAGAAAAAGCGATCACTTAAATACCCCTGACAAGAAACTATGATCAGAGAAATTATGTGACTTTTATAATTAAAAATTTTATTTGAGGTGGCTTTTTTTTTTGCATTGAAGTGATTACATTTTTGTAATGATTGGCACTGAAGTTGTCATATTTTAACAACAACTGATACTGAAATGATCACTTTTTAAGCTATTATATAATGTCGTCTAGCGATTATATGCTAAGTGGGCACGCTGGCGAGCCATGTAGGATTGAGAGATTAATAAAATATGGCCAAGTCGGATTTCCAATGATTCAAATCGGAGTTGACACTTAAGTGATTATTTTTTTTTAAATGTGGCATTTAGGTGATTTGGAAAAAAAAATTATCACTAAAGTGAGTGCCATATACAACTTTTGAAATTTCCAGTATCATTCTCCCATTATTGGAGAGTTGAAAAAAAAAGCAAATAATTTAGACTCCTTTTTGTTTAACGGAAAATGAATAATTTTAAAAATATTTTTATAAAATTAATTATTTGTATTATTTGAAATAATTAATCAATAAAAAATGTTTTTATTATCGATGGCGTTTTATGTCTAAATATTTTTGTGAATAATGAAAATATTTTTTGTTCGTTCATTTTTATAACAAATACAACCCATCATTTTTCGGAGAAAATTTTCCACATCATTTTTCGGAGTCTCCCGGGGCTGACAAGATTCCAGCCGTGGTTTGCAATGGAGACATCGATATGATGGAACGCGCTTGATGTGGGATCGCTGCTATGTGGCAATTATATCAAAGCTATCCCCTTGAGAGGTGGAGGCCACGTCCAACTTCAAGATTGTAGGACTAGGTACGAGCAATATCAAATTTATAATGGATCGGATCCGCCAGATTAGTTCCGTTAAAAAATAACGAGTTGAATTACAGGTATAGCAAACCCATTAGGCCCTATATCACTGTGCAACAATCCTTCTGCATATCCTTCTACAAATTCAGCCACAATCTTGTGATTATTTAGCCATTTTGTGGGAACAACCTGAATGTGGATGAAGCTTGTTCCCTATTTACCTGAGCTTGAGAATGAGGAAAAAGTGGAGTGAGCCCGAGATCACCATTGTCGACAGGACTCTTTATACTGCATCTTCAACACTCATTCTATTTATCGTACAAGTCATGACACAATGATGCGGTGATCAGTGGCAAAGGATCAACGTCTGTTGCCTGAGTACAGTTCGATCTGGGCAGTGCTCCCAGACTTCTTGATTGCATCTTCTACACTCTCATTGCCTATTTCTCGATAATATATGGTTATGCACACAGACGGTAATGCAAAAGCTTGGCCTAATCTGTTTCAATTGTGGCCACACTTAGTAACAGTTAAAGTTCCTATCGACCTAATCAAGCCTGCAGTATGATTAGATGCTGCTAAAAGAACTTGCATCAACTTAGAACTACTTGACATTGAGACTTGACAACTTGTTCTCGTCTTGAATATGAAAAATATTATGTTATCTCTTCTTTGTGATATAGACTTGGAGGAACATGGACACTTGACATGCACCTATGTTCCAACCAAGAGACACTGAGAGATTCAAATTGCAGGAGAGCATCGTGTGATTCTACCAAAGAGTCCATTTGACTCAATCCCTTTAAAGTCTCCGAAAAGAAAGAAGGAAAAAAGGAAAATATAAACTTAAAAATATTTTGTACATCATACCATATAATATTGATGTCGCCATTTGCGGCACAATATGGACAAGTTTGTGGGAAGCATCCATTTTCTTTTTCTCCTTTTGTCTTCTATATCCAACAACTTTGTCCTTAATTGCATGTCGTTGCTCATTTTTCAGACTTGTAGTTTGCTTCTTCTGTTCTATCTATAGATCATCAAGCAGATGTATTTTACTTCACAGTCTGTTACCTTCAAGTTGAAAAATCTAACCTTGAGTTACACTTCCTAGATGACTACTTGCATAACTTCTGTGAACTTGTACTTTGTTGAGTAGATTCCTTGCCGCCCGATCGTCATTTATGGTGCCCGTGTGTACATACATATACTCATACTACTAGTATGAGCTGAGTAGAACTTGCCCCAAAAGTTTAGATCGCTCTAATAGAATTTACCAATATAGGTAATTACTGCAAAGTTTCTCGAACCTTTGCAACTAGTCTGTTCTTTATGGAGGCTTGTCTACTCTCTGGATTGTCAACGCATTACTTTGGGTCCTTCATCATTCCATTCTTCAGCTCTTTTCTCTAATATGCCTTCCTTTAAACTTCCAGATGTGAACGTTGCTCTTATGGGTTTTGATCTATTTAATCCAGATCTGTTACTTCCACAAGCATCATGATCAGCTCCTGTCTTTAAGTTATAATATGTTGTCAATAAGCAAATGAACACAAATGGCAGTGTTCTCGGCGGCCCAAGAACTTACCAACATTACCATCGTCCGGTAGATTGACTCATCAATCTCACTATTTCTGGACCAATATTGTGCATGGCGTTCATACTTCCACGAGCTAGAAACCACATTACAAGTAACTCTTCATCTGGTTAGGGTAAACTGCATATTTCTTAGGTCACTCGCCTGTTTCTGAGTAGTGATGAAATAAACAACTGTTTCCCGCTCTTAGTTGAAAGGCTAATATTGCACAGTGGCATCTCCTAGTTGTGGAAAACCACTTGGCTCATTAACCTTGGTGGATCTCGTCGTTAAGATTTTGTGGGACTATTATCAACTATTATAAATGTTTAAGCTATTAGATGAAGTATTATCTATAGATTGGAATTCAGGTTTCACGCTTCATGTAGTCGTACCCTAGTTTTTGTTGCGTGAACAAAGCATATGTAGATTGACGGTTATTTCATCAATGAAAGAAACTGTCCCAAGGAATCATACGGACTTCTTATGCACCCTCAAACCATCGAAGACATATTCACCAAGGGACCGCCGTGCTCGATTTTTCTCGTCTCTTCAGCAAGTAGGCCGGACCAATACCAAAGTGGATTTGAAAAAACAAACTAATTACCAACTATTAGAAGTTAATTAGGAATAATCTTAATAATGCATTTTGTTAAAGATTATTAAGATAATATTTTTCATCTTTAAATAATTTTAAGTTTTCACGTGATAATATCTTAGATAATATTTTATTATCTATCAAATAATAACTATGGTTCATCTTTAATAATATTTAGTAAAGAATATCTTAATAATATTTAGCTGTCTTATCCAAAGGATATCTTAGATAATTGTTTTATTGAGCTAGTTATTATTTGATAGGAATAATCTTTAATAATATTTAGTAAAAATATTTATTTATTGTCGTCATTTTTTGGTAATTCTAATTAGACTTATAATGTTATAAGTTTGATGTTTTCCTCTTCTTTAATCTTATATACTTTCAGCCAATGTTCAACTTGGCCATTGTATTTTAATTTAGTTCAACTTGGGCAATCTTATATACTCTTGCACTCAAACTGATCTTGTTGTTCTATTTTATTGGGTCTTGTTACAATCTAGCATGGCAATTCAACTCAGTGTCTCGTCCTAGATATCCACACTCCAACTTGAGCGGGACCGTTCACAAGCTAAATCCGCCATATCATGTGATCATCCTTGAATTTATCGTGTACCATGTTTATAGCGGGATTCAGGAAAAACATCTCAATTATCCCAACTTTACAGCTGTTCATGCTGGGTTTATCTATGAGTAAACATCTGCGCATATGCCATGGAAGAAAAAAAGCAGAAACCATAGCTCAGTCCTTGATGCTCTCCAACTTTTCATCTTCAATTACTTTTTAAACGGCATATAAGAAAACGAAAGTCCCTCACACCCCCCACCCCCACGGCATGTCATGCTGGTTCAGACAGATCCATCCCATATTGCTCTGGTAACTCAAAAGTCACACAGAATAAATTTGTGCGAAGTCCAGTCACATGAAAGTGTCATGGCCCGAAAGAAAGCCGATCCAAGAGGTTCTTATGGGCCAGCCGTGACACGACTATGGATCAAGCGACCATCGGCTTGTATCCCCAACTGTTAGGGTTTTCTTGAGTATTCTAGAATACTCCTAGGGACGGGCGATATTGTAAATGTATTCGTATGTAATAAATGCGGTTAGTTGGTAGTTGGAGAGATGTAATCTCCACCGTTAGATTGAGGAGAGATCTACGGATACGGTGTGCCTTGTCTTTGTATAAATAGGGGTCTCCTCCCCTTCATTGTATCATCTCATTGACAAGTAAAATACAATCCAGAGCTTCTCTCTCTAGAGTTTTCTCTCTCCTTGTGAGTCGAGTGTGAGAAAGGCTGCTTAGGGGTAAAATCCTAAGGCCGCACAGGTCAGCCTTCAAGTGATCGAGAGTGATCGATCGGCCCATGACAAGTGGTATCAGAGCTAAGTTTGTTCCAAGCGCAAACACAATGGCTAATCCACGATCTGATGAGGCGCTTGCCATGGGTGGTGACTACACTGGGTGGTGACTACGCTGATCGTGGGCAGAACGCCGAGATGGTACGAACCCTTGGAGGCCATGATGGTAGCCATGCACGTGGAGATAACGGAGCTTAAGAGTAAGCTCGCTGAATTAGAAGCTGCACGTGTGAACAGGTTGATCACCGTGCAAGGTCCACAAGTGGACACGCTGAAGCTGAAGGAATTCTGGGGCTCGGGGGTGGCCAAAAACGTGGACAACTTCCTCTGGTATATGGAGCGGTACTTCCAAGCCATGGGGATCAACGACGACCAAACACAGGTAAACACTGCATCGATGTATTTAGCTGATAATGCATTGTTGTGGTGGCGTCGTCGGTCGAATGATAGGTGTGGTGATCCTATCACGACCTGGGGTAGATTCGTCGAGCAATCTTGAAACCTCATCATACCAAGAGCTCCTTTCATTAGGACTATGAGTATATGCTTTACCGGAAGCTTGATTGTTAACAAAGCTTAGTTACCGGGTACGAACATCCACGTGGTCGAGTGAAGTGAAACGAGGCTGTAATTGTTATTGTGCTTGTAGTGTAAGCGTACATTATATGCACGTTCACTAGAATAGGAGCAGCCAAGGTCAACACTTATCCATGCAGACGAATCATTAAAAATATGTGATAATTAGTTACGGGAACTCTTCTTAAGCTCTTAATATCTTGTTTGTAAATGTGTATGTGGGAAATTGTAGCTCTAGTTTGCAGACATGGGTGAATCTATTTTGTGATTAATGGCTTGAGATTGCAACTGCATGCGATTACTTTAGTGCCGCATGCCAATTCACCATTTGGCCGTCATTTGCTGCAATAGGTGGGGCATTATTTTCTTCGAATGACAGACTTTTGTTAATGATTCCAGAAGTGAAGAAAATTTAACACATCTATTCCATCTTCACCGGGGTCGCCATGTGGTGCATGTGATTTGAATAAATTTAATCCCTGTTATTTGACAGATCTTTAGTGGACTTGCAGAACGTTTATATTCTTACATGGATTTGCCTTCGGATTTTTTACTGAACCATTGCTTTTTTCGTTTCTGAACTGAGTGTCGAATTTGTGCAATTAATATTTGTCCATATCTCTAAGAGGAGAATGATCAGATGACACATTTATGTCTCTAATGCGGTAAAACAAGCTGATGAAAGATATTTATATCTGCATTCTTGGCAATACCAACGATATAATGTCATTTAATCAGCTAGTTCATCAATCTTTAAATATATCAAATGCTTTTAATATATAAATTTCCTTTTCGACCTACGTGGTAAGTCAGGGAATGATTTTCATCGGCGCCTCAGATTCAATTGCTTTTGAGTTAGATGTATTGATTAGCCAAGTCATCTCTTACTAGAAAATCTTGAAATCTAAATGCATTGTGGCCATTGGAACCTTTGCATGCATCCGTTATGTTGATTCTTTCGGGTGGTATTCCTGACGGAATTTTTTTTTTGTGATTGCAGGTAAGAGAAATTAGCAACAGTATAAACCCTGCTATCACTCGTTGGAAACTAGAAGCTCTATGTGCTATCCAGGAGGTATCGGTGCCTTTTACTATTCTATATGCTTCACTCAGAGTCATGGCCATTGAGCAAATTTCATTTGGGTGTTAACTGCATTTGTTTTACTTTAACTCAGTGTTGTGAGTAGAAGCCGTTTCATTTGATACTCAAATGCTACGAAAAAATTCAGCAGTGTCTGCGATTTTTATTTTTATTTTTATTTTTTTATGGCTTAACGTGGTTGGTTGTACTCTTTTACTATAACTTATGCTGTTCTTTCTTTATGCAGGCAACAGAGGATTTTCTGGTTCAATTATTTGAAGATGCAATGCTATGCGCTATCCATGCAAAGCGTGTTACCCTTAGTAAGTCCTATTTAATTTCTAGTGTCAACAAATTATGCTATGCTGGTGAATTATAGATAAGCAGGGAGAAACGAATCTTTTTCCTGTCTGGAATTTGGAGACAAATGTTCATTTAATATATATTATATTATATTATATATATATATATATATATAATTTTTAATTTGTCCATCCAAACAAAATGAACATTTGTCTCCAAATTCCAGACAGGAAAAAGATTCATTTCTCCCTACTTATCTATAGTTCACTAGCATAGCATAATTTGCTGACACTAGAAATTAAATAGGACTTACTAAGGGTAACACGCTTTGCATGGATAGCGCATAGCATTGCATCTTCAAATAATTGAACGAAAAAATGCTCTGATGCCTGCATAAAGAAAGAACAGCATAAGTTATAGTAAAAGAGTACAACCAACCACGTTAAGCCATATAAAAATAAAAATCGCAAACACTGCTGAATTTTTTCGTATCATTTGAGTATCAAATGAAACAGCTTTTACTCTCAACACCAAGTTAAAGTAAAACAAAGAGTCAGATGCAGTTAACACCCAAATGAAATTCGCTCAATGGTCATGACTCTGAGTGAAGCATATAGAATAGCAAAAGGCACCGATACCTCCTGAATTGCTACGTAGAGTTTCTAGTTTCCAACGAGTGATAGCAAGGTTTATACTGTTATCAATTTCTCTTACCTGAATCACACAAAAAAAAAAAATTCCGTCAAGAATACCACCCGAAAGAATCAACATAACGAATGCATGCAAAGGTTCCAATGGCCATAGCGCATTTAGATTTCAAGATTTTCTAGTAAGAGATGACTTGGCTAATCAATATATCTAACTCAAAAGCAACTAAATCTGAGGCACCGATGGAAATCATTCCCTGACTTACCACGTAGGTCGAAAAGGAAATTTATATATATGTGTGTGTGTGTGTGTCGGGGGGGCAAAATGATCCAGAAGGTTTGGAAGGTAAAATTTGAAAGTTAATAATACTCCCTAGACAACCTGTTCATGCTTAGCCCTTTCCATTCTTACACCATCTTGATTTTGCTTAAGTGATTACATTCGGAACATGTATGTGTGTAATACATTGTACCGTAAAGCTCAGGAAGTGGCTGATGAGAATCCCATTGAGAAGCAATATACCCCATTTACTCCTATTAATGCGATGCCTCCTGCTGTTGACTAGATAGAAACTGCTTGCATCACATTTGACATACCACCGATATGATCAAATCTCAATGAACTGTTAGATCCCAATGACCGCAAGGTCTCCTGATATTGATTATGTTGACAGCCACTCTCGATACTTGGACTATGATTTGCTTCACTTATAATATTATTTGCTCTTTTCATCACAGTGAGGAAGGATTTTGAGCTGGCTCGACGGCTTGGAGGCAGGGGCCGCTTTGGTGAATGTAAATAAAATTTACCAAAGACCAGCAATTTTGTGGATGTGGGGAGGCTGTTGCTACGGTCCCGTGACTCCGATTGCCATACCTAATTCGTTTGAGATCCACAATAATTGTTAGGATGTTAGGAAAATAATCTGGTTGGCACTAACTGCAATCTCTCAATATTAGCATTTGTTTTCATCCCCAACCATCTTCTACATTCAGGGAAACAATTTGCGTCGTAGAGCTACGGATGACAAAGAAACTCCTTGCTAAATGTTTTGGAAGGAGATTTTCTGGCATGGCAATTATATCGACAGGAACAGAGAATTTTTCTGTTTCTTCTTGTTTTGCATCATTTCAGAAGATAAACAAGGTGGAAAAAATGAACACGGAGGATCCATCAAGTCAGCCAAGAATATACAGGGGCACTTGTATCTCTGTGCAGACAATTAACGGCGTATAAACTAGAGAAAACAATACAAGACTTATGCAATTTTCACCCAACAAAATAGCTTCGCACACTCCCTAAAGTTTAAATGAGCCAATTCACATAGAGCTCGTTAATGGTAAGATTGACCGAAAAATAATATGTTTAATGTATATATTCAATCCGACGATTTTCATTTTCTTACATTGTTGTTTCTATTCTTTTATATTAGAATTGGAGAAGTGTACATATTTGTTACCCTACCCTAGGGAGTGACGTAGTTGACTTTCCTAGAATTTCGGTGACTTAATTCTACACGTTATCTAACGAATGTGTATACTACGATTTGAACATGCCAGCAAATTACTTGGAAGAAAATATTTTTTTAACTCCTGTCTCAATATAAGCTAACTAATTTTAGTCAAATTGTGATTAACTATCATACTAAACATATAGAGGGGATGCTTGGTATGAATTATGGTTTTTGAGTCTCAACTTTTACTTTCACTATTTGAGTTAAATCAATCTTTGAGGATGTTACTTTTTCTTAACTGAAAGAGAAAAGAGAACTTCATTTTCATGTTAAATTTTCAAATACTATTCAAATTGATGGGTGGGTGGGCAAGTGATTCCAGGATAAAGGGATTTTTGTGGTTAAGTGTATGGGATGGTGTGTATGAGAATGGATATTGAAGCATAAAATGCAGAATAAAAGATAGACTATGATCGCCACCAAGGTATAAAAGGATGCACCATCAATCAAGGATGAGGATTGGGATTGATGAAGTTCACCATCAAGGCTTAAAGGACGAATCACTCACCAAGAATAAAGGACTTTGGGATAAGAGAAACCCACCACCAAGGCCTAAAAAAAATCTACCAGTCGAGAATAGAGGGCTTCTTGGTTCACTATTGAGGAGTAATCCACTCTCTACGAATAAAAAGATCGAAATAGGAGTTGTCACAACCCCAATTCCATCTCTAGGGTCATGAGCGGTAAGGGTTATTTTCGCGACATCCCAAGCTCACCGCCGCCCCGATTCTTTTTATCTTATTATCATGCACATGCGGATGTGAATAAATAACTCCCCAGATAAACAATAGATTCTCCTATCCCGAAATCCTTTATCCTTGGCGGGTAGTTCGTCCTTTAAACAGGAGTTGGTGATGAATCACTTGACCCCTTAAACCCCCCATTCTCAGAATCACTTGCCCATGCACGCATCAAACTCTTGGCCATCTCTTCAAAGCATCTCAGCAATGACCATCATTCTAGTTATATGATTTTTTCAATGACGAGCCAAAACTACTGTATAGTCCTTGTCTCATTTTGAAAATTACAAGAAGATTTTCCTTCACACATGAAGTATTTTAAAATTTTGTTTAACATATACTTGAAAATTTTAACTCATACGAAGTTTCTTTAGTAAAATATATTTCGATGACTAAAAAGTCAAAAATGTAATTTCACATATAATTTTCATATTTTTTTACCCTCTCTCGTCTTTCCTAATAACGGAAAAGAATGTTATTTTCCTCTTATTATCCTACGCTTCTCTTTTCTTCACCCCAACATAGTAGTGTCCCTCACACGTCCTGCTAATCGCTCCATAAGTAGAGCCAAATGGTTGACGTCATTATCCATATATGAACTGAAGATTTGTTCTTCGTTTGTTTGTTTGTCGTGACACCTTCTGAAAAGCACATTTCTAGGCTACAACATCTTCAAAGGAAAGTTAAGCGTATACAAGAGAAGACTGCTTGATTCACGTTGCTTCACTCAGTGCAATGTTATCCTAGACACTATATTCTTCCTTCTCTTGCCACAGGTTCAATGACAAGAGATCGCAATACAGAACAACAAAAGGGCTCTTCTGGACGTCTCCTATAAGCTGGACATCACTGAGGTGAGTCCTCTTAGAACCGAGTGCTCTTGCACTGATTTTGCACAGTCGCTTTGGTTTCCTCGGTGGTTAGGGGAGAAAACTGTTATTAACGACGCACGTAGGAGTTCATGGAGTCCTCAAAGAAGTGGCTCATGTACTGAGCTACTTGGAAAGATCGGGCAATTTAGTTCACTTATATCAAACTGGTCGATGAGCGATTAGAGATTCCTGAAGAAGAAAATAATACTGTTAAAAAGGAAATACTTTAAGGATGTGCAGGATCGCAAATGGTTGGCAATGAAATATATGAGCGGTTCTGGATCATAGATCGCTCTCAAGAGACCAGTTTCAAGGAACTCTTATCCTCTCTAGTTATCAGCAATTCCAATTTAAAGCACTTTCATGTACTTCACCTCCTTACTTACATTAAAAAGCAATCGCAAGGAGTTCATCATTACAACTAGAAGGAAACAATTCCTATTATTTCATCCAGGCTTTACACTTGAAGTTAGATAAGCAACAAATTCTCGTTCAATTGACCATTGCAAATAAATTATGTGCTTGGTAATCATATTGAAAATTATTAACCAAGAAGATGGGAAAGATCTAGTACAGTGCTGGTGTTCCTGAAGAAAGAATAAGCTCCAATACTTGGAAAGAAAAAGCTTGGAAGCTGCTTTGCTGTACTTCCTTCTCGATTAATATTCAGACAACTTTATAGCATATCCGAAAATTTCTGCAGTGTTAGAGGTTCTAGTAAACAGTTGACTGGGATTTAATAGCCCATATGCAGCCTGAACTTTTGTAAGCTCTTCCTCCTATTGAGGTCCAGTTAGCTAAACTAATCATGAAAAATACAAAAAAACATATGCTATAAGATTTTCATGCAGTGGTAGGCTTATTAGTTATTAGTCTCTTTGAACCCATCCAATGATCAATTAAATATTTCTCTCAATCTCGGCTTATGCATCCACTCAAATTTTATCAAATTATGCTTGCCAAAAGAAAAACTCGATCGTATTTTTTCTTAACTTATTTATTTATTTATTTATTATAACTAGTCAAGACAAATGGCTCACTAATAATCATTGCTCATGAGATGGGCAAGATACGGCAGATACTCCCTATGTTGGAAATAAAAGTTTGTTTTGGCCTTGTCCGAGCACTAGCACATTTCTAGTGCCCCGAAACATCCACCTTCATATTTGGTAAGCATGAGTTCACTCCGAATTTCGCAGAGTATATCATTGTCATGGGGAAATCTTTAGACTCTAAATTAACTAGTGCGCCTATCGGAATAGAGCCAACATCAATTTGATCCAATTTTCTGAGAATCAAAGAGGATGAAGTTAGAAAAGTTTTGAAAGGAGATCGCAACACATGCCCGTCCTCATTTTTGGATGAATACTTTAATAATGGCACCTCCTTTCAAATAATTAGGATCTTTCTATTAGCTTTTTTTTGTGTTCGTAATTTTCCCTCATCTTAAGAATGCTATTAGTTCCTCAACTGAATGGATAGTCCAACGAGTGAGAATCAAAGGCACATGTTTTTGATTAATTGAAGAGTCATTTTGTGCTGAACCAAAGCCTTCCGTTCTAGTAATTTTCCACGGTTAAATCGATAGGTAGGGGCCATGATGGTAATTTTCTCGATGCATTCATATCAAAATTCATATTGCGAAACCTCGCATTACTCTTTCAAGAGTCGTTGATAAAGACATGGAATGACCGACACATTTGCACCAGCTGAGTCCTTCCCAGCACATGTTTTTGCCTTGCATGGCTGCTTTGAACCCAACGCCGTTAGATTGATCGAGTTTCCACAGGTGCATCAAAGGAGTGCTTTGAAGATTTTAATTGAAATCTTCGTGAGATTGAGATGGTGATCGAGGTGAGGACAACGGAGTGGAGAGCTGAAGAAGCAGAGGCAGGTGATTGATTTGCAGAGACAACAAGGTTACGTTAGAGTTGAAGGAAGCGAACGGTAATGGAGGGACTATGCTTGTTGTCTTCTCAGATCTAGGGTTTGTCCTCGTCACGTTTGCAGGGAGAGAGGAGAGACAAGGGGAGAGAGAGAGAGAGAGAGAGAGAGAGAGAGAGAGAGATCGAGCTGTGCTGGGGTGTCAAAAAATCCACGTCGGCCCGACCCAATCCCAACCCCATAAATGCCAACATCTACCCGAAGAAGACTAAGGCCCGGCCCCAAAATACCCTAAATTTTAGGGTGGGCTGGCGCGCATTTTTTTGACACCCTTACGAAGATGATCAAATCATATACTTTTGTTTTTCACCATGGTTGAAAGCCTGAAAAGAGTTGCCTTCCTACGTGAAGACAATACAACGGAAAAAGTTACAATCATAAAACTCCGTCTCACAAGAGAGTTATCGGCGTCCCCTTTGCAGTTCGTCGAACTCCCTTGAGTTCACCTCGGGAGGGTTGCGACTTTTGTCCGTGAAGATTGTTGGGAATTCATTGGGTCTGATTAGAGCCGTGAGATTTTTCATCTTAGTTTTCTTGGGTTTCTAGCAAAGCCTACCCATTTCTTGGTTTTTGGTGGAACTGAACGCACGCCACCGCCTCTCGCAATTCTTTGACGACCCGTCTTGTTGTTTCTTGCTTGTTCTTTTTTATAACAACAGCAACTCGATCAGAGTTCAAGTGCTAGGCGTGGAAGGTCAAACCCTTGCGGTTGCGGCCAATCCTTCATCCTAACGAGTGGCGGTCGCGACCGTCACCTTCTTCTCATCATCACGAGCGATGGAAGGAGTCAGACTGAGCTTTCCCTCGGAGACCAAATCGACTTCCATCTTTCTGTCTCCCATTGAAAGATGATTCGCAAACTGACACCATACGCCCGTTTTCAGCAATTTGGCTGTTAGGGACCTTAGGGTTGATGTTGATAGGGGGTTTTGAGAGAGAGAGAGAGAGAGAGGGGCAATACTTGAGAAATAGTTGTTTTGCTTACTGATTAAACGTGCAATAAACAAATGGTAAACAAACGGGCGATACTCTTGCCTGTGTGTGAGTTTGCGATGGAAACTTGTGTGTGAAGGACTGAGATATACATAAGATTAAGTTGTGGGCATAGGCAGATCCATCCTACCTAGGAAATGTTTACTTTTAGAATAATTCGTGTTCTTATTTCAATCCTGATGCTATTTGTAATCGTCAAGAAACATTAGTAAAAGGATTACGTTGTTCCTCTATTCATTGAATGTGTTCATTGAGAAACATGTGAAATCGGATTCTTCCTCTTACAATAACATTGTCCGACTTCGTTTTAATATTCTAGTTTGGTCCAAACTACGTCCCACTATCTTTCCAATGTTAGAAGCTAAAGGTGGGAAATTCATACGACTAGATATAAGATTTTTCGACCAAAAAAAAAAGATTTAAGATTTAAGAAATAAAGACTACTGAAGAATTTAAATGATAAACGTAAGAATTTAATTGAGACAACGCGAATTCTATTATATTCATGATTTCTGCCAAAGTTATGTACCTCTAAATTTGGGAGAATGCATTTCTAGCTCCTAGACATAACAATAGCATCTCCATATGATGTTATATCTTTCGGACCGATACTTACAACATGGGGAACCAACTTACACTATAAGAGCCGAAGAATTCAATCCTTAGGGCAGTTCCAAACTCGTACAAACTAGATCACTCAGTTGTCTAAGCTTCAATAAATCAAGCCTAAGATTGCAAAAATATTAGTGGAATATTGAGTTTGATTAATTTAAAAGCTTTGAAATTCTTTTTTTTTCTTTTCCATTTTAAGGGAAAATTCTAAATAAAGGCTTGAAGAGCCGTTATATTCTCAAATAAGGACTTGAAGTGGACATTATATTAAATAAGGGCATGGAGTGGATTTTGTTTTAAATAAAGGCCTAAAGTAGCTATATCAATTTCAAAAAAAGGCTTAAACTCATCGGCTAGTGAAGGGAATTTCATCTTTTATATTTTTTAAGTTTTTCCTTTTTTCTTTCTGCTTGGTTTGTTCTCTTCATAAAAAACAAACTCAAAACTAAAACTAAAACTTCAAAAAGAAGAAGCAAAAATGTAAGTGGGAGATTGATATGGCAATTTATTTTGAAATAAGATCCACTTTAAATTTTTGTTTAAAAAATAATAGTATTTTGAATTTTTATTTGGAATTTTTTTGTTTTTAAATATATGTACTATAGTAGTTCTCATGCTATTGCTGTGTGAAGGGAGAATCCTGCATGCATTAGGGTGAACGGAAGAAATCTCAAAAAAGTACGTATAAACAAGGGCTTCAATTGGTCAAAAGTCGTTGCAGACGGTCAAACATAACCTTTACTACCAACTCTCTGGGGAAGAATAGATGTACGTCAATCTTCTTCTTCTTCTTCTTCTTCTTCTTCTTCTTCTTCTTCTTCAGAAACAGGTTTTGGAGACGTGCCGAGTGCCGAGTTGGCAACCAGAAAGGAACGGACCGCATGCCTTATCTACAGCAGATTGACGTACATCTATTCTTCTTCTTCTTCTTCTTCTCCTTCTTCTTCTTCTTCTTCTTTTTTTTGGGGGTGGAGATCTAAATTGTAATATAATATCAAAGAATTCAACCAAAAAGTTTTATACTATTAGATGGTTGAAGAAACATGAATACAAGATGTAACATGACTATAATTCGTCAAGAGAACTCAAATTCTAACATAATGTTCGATGACTCATTTAAAGACATTATGAATTATTATATTTTCACCTGTTTATTATAAAAATGAAATCCTTTCATTAATTGCATTGAAATATTTTGATAGCAATAACATTATAAGAACAAAGATGACAAAACATGCATTGTGACTCTTAGCTTTTTGGCGTCTCACTTGAGACATAAACTAAGCTCCAATTGTGCAAATATTTAATTATCCCCCTTAATCGACAGTACTTGGATAAATGGCAAGAGAGGATTTCGTGGGATATATAAAGGTGCAAGGAGGAGATTCTACGAAGAAGAAGAAGAAGAAGAAGCTCGATCGAAAGAAGAAGCAGAACTCGGTGCATAAAGACAGACGGGGCTGGATGTGTACAGGGCATCCTCTTCATCTCCGTCCATGCCATCCTCCGCCTTCACCAACCCACGGACTGACCGCATCGTCGTCGTCTTCTTCATCCCATCAGCCCCCCTTGCACCATCTCGTCGCTTCAATCATCAACCATCATCTGTGAATTTCCATCAACTTGGCCAATAGCCAGAGACTCCACCACCACAGCAAGGTCTCATTGTCGTCACCATCGCTGTCCATGCCCTGCAGCAACCCATCCCGACCACAATACCAACTCCTCGCGCTGCCATCCGCTATATCTTCAGACCAGCCGCCACGGCCTTGGTGACGGTCATGACCCCGGTGCTGCGGAATCTTTTAGTTCGTTTTGGTTCAAACCCATTAGTCATCGCCTTGGCATGGACACCCTCCGTTCATCTCGTTAAGAGGATTCCGACTCCAACCTCTAAACTAAGTCAAGAATCCTCTTTCTGTTTTAATCATGTGCCTTTCACTTTGGATTCGACTCCGTATCTTCTGTGCTCAGTGTTTCCGTTCGTTGATGTTTCTTGTCCAGATTAAGCTCGTCGCTAACGTTCTCAACCTTTGGCCTGGAGTTGCGCAAAGCTGGGTCGAGTTGAACCAAGTCGACGCCACTGAGCTTTAGTCGCTGCCCAGGGCAGTCCAGAAAAAACCACCTTCCGTTGTCCTCCTGTTTGGTCGTCCCTTGCTATTTTCCTTCGATGAACTCGGTTTTGCCGACTATCTGTTTCCCGGCATTCGCGGAGGCCGCTCGCCAGCGTTGCTTCTTGTCTACACGAATCCAGCACGGTGCATCCAGTAGCCATTGTTGATGAATCGGTCTGGGTTAAATCGGACCCAGCCTTGCCGTTACCGTCGACATATCTTTCCTAAACCACGATCAGCCTTCTACCACCGAGAAGTGGAAACAAGAGACAAGGCATTCGAGAATTGGATGACAGAACCGCGGGGAGCAGGCGCTCGAAGACAGGAACTTGAACCTTTCGTGCAAGGAATTGGCGATTCCATGTGAGATGGTGGAGCGGATCACGAAGACAACCTGGTCTTGATGAGCCAATGGATGAATGCTTCTGACACCTTTTGTTCTCATTATTTACTTTCCTAATTGTTATGAGTAGTGTTCTCTGAATCTCTTTACCCGGTCAGATCATTGCTTGGAATTGCAGGGGTGCCGGCAGCGATGCTTTTGATACAAATACGAAAAGAATCATTCACAATCATTATCCTCATGTCCTGATTTTGCAGGTCCAAGAGAACATTCGGTGCATGCCTTTTGCTGGCGGGATCTGGGTGGTTTGGAACTCGGGAGTCCAGCTCCTGTAAATTGCAGAACAGAACAAAGTTTATATATTGGTCAAGGCGAGCGCGATTTCTCGATCCAAGCATCTCAAGGAGCGAGGTCTCTCAATCTATCATCATCTACCACAAACTCCTTGTCCTGAAGCTGAAGGTAATCTCTCTCTGTATCGGCTTGAATTGCTAGTGAAAGATTCGGTGATTGATGATGGCTATCCTACTCTTTGTTGACACGTTATTATTTGTTGATATATAAAAACGAAAAAAAAAAAAAAAGCAAAAATATATACATCGGAAAATACGAAGATGAGCCTTATAATTAAGAGCTTGAATAAATGGGGCCTCAAAAACAATAATTGAAAAGGGGGAGAGCAGAGAGTTTAAGGAAAAAAAAGTAAAAATAATAATCAAATCCGAGGTCGGTTCAACACAGCCCTTCCCCTAGATTTCCGGCCCATTTTTCAGCTAATTTCCAATCCCCTCACCCCACTAAACTTGAGCCCATAAAAAAAAAACAAAAAAACAAAAACAAAAATAAAGCCTGAGCGGAGGAAATTCTGGCCCAAGAGACCAAACGAGCCCTTTCCTTCTTTTCCTTTATCTTCTTTCTTCTTAACCCATTTCATTTCCCCAAGCCTGGCCTTTGTGTTCCCCTTCTTCCTCATGTTCACGCTCATGCCTGTGAGCAGAAGAATGGCGACAGACAAAGAGCGTCCGTGACTGAACGGTGGCTGAGCGAAGAAAACCAAAGGGTTTCTACGTTTTCTGGTATAAGTACGTACCGTCAGAAGCCGAACTATTGTCTGTTTGATAAGGAATTGGCTTTGCTGTGAATTTGGAGTGGACTTTTCACGAGATCACAGTATTAACAAATGGGAAAAAGAGGGCACATTTTATATCTCTGGGACCTTGTTAATGGAACCACGATTAACTTTTGTTCTTATTTGAATAGCCTGAGTAGCTTAGATTTGTGACACTAGTTAATTAAAATTGCGTATAGACCTCTTGCATTTTCACCTGTTTAACTCTGCCTCCTATATTCTTAGACTCGCTTTGCCTCTTAGAACAAATTTGCATGAGCAGGACTGGTTGAAATTTCATTTAGAAAAGGTATCCGTGAAACTTTAAGCTCAGATCACTCACAGAGATTGATTCTAAACCCTAACATCTCCCTGCCAGCACCTACCACTGTGAGAATCCATTCCTAGTGCCTCCAACGTTGCCGAAGTAGGCGCAAAATCGCCATCGCCTCCTTGCTCCTCTCCCTTTTCTATCTCTTGATTGAGGTTCGTGACACAAATGTCCAGATTAGGGTTGCTTGTCTTCAATTTGGATCATATGGCAGGTTCCAATCATTGCTAAACTCCGATCTGCCTACAGTGGTTAACAGCCTCCCCAATTTTGGTGATAGTCTGTAGAAAGGAGAAAGAGAGAGAGAGTGATAGGTTTCGGGTGGTCAAGGGAGATGGTTGGTGGCTTCGTCATTGCCATAGTTTGGGACGAGATTTGGGAAAGAGATTGCTCATACTTACTAGATAATAGATGATTTCTACCCTGTAAAAGAAGATAGACCACAACTCAGGATATCTAAATTTAAGCGAAGTATTCAAACTTCTTACTAGAGAAAATTTAGTTGTTTTGAGGATTACATTTTTTTATAATGTCATGTACAATATTCCCATTGGCATGTCTTACTATATTTTGATTGAATATTTTACTTTGGTGAATTTGTCCATCCTTTTACTTTTTCAATGACTTACATAAGTCGACATTGTTCGAGATCTCACCCTAGTAAATTTCTGCCTGTCACTGAATGAAGTGGACATCTTATGGAATCTTCCATCATGTCAGCGTCAACTTGTTAGTTATCAAATCCAAGTAATTGTCAGAATTTGCTTGTGAATTCAACTGAATCGTACCATCTGAAGCCTCGTCACCCAGTACCCATTTATCGCGAGCCACAATATCCAAAGGCGATTTAAAACTGATAGGTTGACCTTGTGTCGATCGTATAAAAAGAGGGTATCCATCATCTCTCTCTACTTCAATTCTATTTGTCTATTTTTCTCATTTTTAATGCAGCTTTATTTTTTTTCTGTTAATATTATTACTTTAATTTCTTTGAAAAATTAAAAATGTAAGCACACGATAGAATGCACTAGTACTTCATTTAGACCTTACCGTAAGGATCCCACAATTGTTACAAAATATGGATGAACATGGTTTTAGGGTAGAATTTGGAATTGAAGAATCCAAGTTCCAAAATATGCGAGGTGGGTTTCATGTTCCAAAAGTTGGTGAATCTATTTTTACGGATAGATTCCAAATTCTAGTTAGATGGAACCTAAAATCTAAAACAAGTTTTTGTATTTTTTTTGTATTCTTTTTTATGTTTTCGCATTATCCTACGTATTTTATGTTGTTAAAAAATAAGTGTATAATTTGGAATTACTAGTTTGAGTCTTCATTTTATGAGTGAGACTTCTACTTTGTTAATATCTCATAATCTTTGCGTGTCTAAATATAAGTTAAGGTCAGTAGATTGTGATAGTAAGTGATGTTCTTTAAATGTGATGTTTCATTGATGCTGTTCAATTGATAATACATGTGGAATTTGGATAAATCTTAGAATTGACTCAACAACAAATAGAAGATCAGTTTTAGCCAGTAGATTTCAAGTTTCACTTGGAACCTATATCGCTCATCCTTACAACAAAATATTTGATTGAAGCCATGATTACTTAGTGACCAAAAAAAAAAAAAAGAGCCCTGACCACTTGTTTCACTAGTAGGCATACGAGCTCATTTTGTCAAAAGTTAGGAAGCTTGCTCATATAAGGGTAGCGGATGTCCAAGACATAAATTGACCAAAGGTTCATTAATATATGGACCTATTAAACGGGTGGATTGGGTTGAAAATGATTTAATCAAATTGACCAATTTAATTCATTTTGACCCATTTTTATTTAATGCAAATCCAATGACATATACCTGATTTGACTCGTATATGATTCATATTGCTAAAAAACTTCATATTTAACTCAATATGAGAAAACTCAACCAGAATGAGGTGAGAGTGCAGAATTGAGCGAGTGCGAGATTGAGTAAGAGTAAGAGAGTAAAAAAGAATTATAGAGATGGATTAGGTCTAAATAAGTCATGAAACCATTTAACACCCATATTATCTTGGGTTTTATCATTCTAAGTTCATTTATCGGCCAAATAAATAAATAAATTCATTTATGACTCATTTACTAAATATAACTAACGTATATAACTATTCAACCCATCAAATATGGCTCAATGCACGACGGTGACATGGTCACATAGTCAATGTAGCCCCAATATTAACAAAGTTGAACAATCTTAAGCATAATCCCACTAAAAATTACGAAAGCTTGCTTGAAGTAGATCTAATTGATAATAGATTTGCATTGAGCTTTCCTGTTTAAGCTGAAATGGACCAGCTTCCTGTATCGTTGTATGTTTTAACATATAATCGTATGCGGTTGAATCGGATCAGTTCGATAAGTTTGCTAAGTACTGGAATATATTTAAAAGGCAATAATCACTTACGAATTCTTCAATATCTTTTCTGTTTTTACCTTTCCAGTAATTCAAATGACTATTCCAATGCAAATGAACTTCGTCAAGAGAAAACGTGGTGGATATATTGCTTTCATCATAGTGCTGAATGCACAGGTTAACACTAGTAGTGATCAGCAAACCCGAATTCAAAGCGAAATTATAATGAATAAAATTTAATTAATTAACAATTAAGTTGTGCAATTGCTAATTACATTTACTGCCTAATAAGTCCATTACAAGTGGAGAAAAATAGCTACAGAAGGATATAAGGACTCCGGTTTTGCCTCACAGCTGAAACATTTTGCTAATGGTGGAAACACAGCGATTTGAAAGGCTACATACCGGCTGAGCATCTTCATCCTATTACTACAGTAGACCTCCAGCAAGACAATATTCATTTAAGAACTGTAATTCCGCTCGTGTTGGGCGACAGCTTCTTCATGCTTCATGTAGTACTTAGAGTTGCGAGACAGATTGATCCTTTTCCTTCTCTTCTCCGGTATCTGATCAATGGAGCACTGCGAGAAACCACGCCTCACAAACCTACGCATTGACAAGGACTCAAGTAGTTGCAAGTAAATGAATAGTCAAAGCGCACATTGGCTGGCAACTGTGGTTGACCAACGTGCACAAGTGTTTCCGCTGCAAGAGGTAAACATATTCATGTTTATGAGAACCAGGATTAGGAAATATACCAATCTGCAGTACGGGTTGTGAGCAAGAAAAGCCTCTCCAACCCAAGAGAGGATGCTTTCTTTTCAATATAATCTGCAAATGACGAACCATAATCAGTTGATACAGCAATCAATTAAATGGAGAAACAAAGAATCACCAAAAAACCAGTAGCACTTTATTTCTATGCAATTGACTTTCAATAACGAAGTTGAACACAATCAGCTTTTTCTACAGGCAAAAGAAAGGGCAATAGCGCTGTCTTAAGTCTCTATTTTTGCTGGACATCAGATGTAACAGCAAGATGCAAAAATATATCATTGTATGCCGTATATGCCAGACTTCATAAAATAGAAAGGATTTCAAAGTCTCAAACTTCAGCATAAGTGGGATATTCAGAAGGTTACATGCATTTTTAAGAGAAAAAAACCTGTAAATGACAAATTTCTTCCCACGTATCAATTTTATACTAGTAATGGTCGTTTGTACCTTTCATCCTTGAGAATGAGGGTAAGGATTGAAATACAGCAACCCCAGTTATGTAATCTTGGTATATGGAAACATGTGTAGTATCTAATCTCGGTATTCACATTAGTCCATCCTGATGTCTGGAACTTTGGCTTCAAAATGGATTTATTCTCATGTTCTGCACTTGCTTTGCCGATTGCAAAAGTTAATATTCCAGATTGCTCCATTTTATTATTGCTAACTCAAAATTATTCTTTCTGTAGACAAATTAATAACTAAATACTTAACTTAAAAGGAGCAGATCCCAAAAGGACACTCTTATTCGGAAGGCATCTAATTGCAAGTTCAACCCAATAGTTTGCATTCTTAGATCGAGATTCTTAAGTTATTAACACCCAGGGCATGCAACTAAAATCAACTTGCAGACCGCAATCAAAGATATGGAACAACAAATAATGCTGGAGCCATATGGTCAGAAGCAACTTCTTACCAAGTAATTTATCTCCCTGTCCTTGTCCACGGCAGTCAGGAGAAACTGCAATTGCAGCAACCTCCCCCACACTTCTCTTCAAAGAAAGGGAAAAGAGCAGCGCAAGCTATGATCTGACCCTCTCTCTCTACCACAATGAATGAATCCAATGCTTTGAGTAGCTATCCAAAATGTAAAGGCCAGAAGGATATACTGTCAACTTCAGATTGTGAAGTAAATAACTTAAAAGATTTATTCTCTTCAAAAAAGCATGTAGAAATCTCAACAGACAGCATGGAGGAAAATTGCAAGATTCAGCAATCAGAAGCCCAAAAAGGGAGGAGGCATAACCTCTTGATCAGTCCTCTTAACCAATGTGCCAGAGTCTTCCAGAGGTTTTATTATCTGTCTTATTCCAGAAAAGTCTGTTTCCCTCGCCATTCTGGTACCCTCATACAGATCACTGGAAAATAGATTAACAAAAATTAGCAACAAATGAGACGGCGTCAAGTATAAATCATGTCCCTTACAATGGTACAAGAAAATGTGTGATTTTCTATTTCAGCAGAATTAGGGAAGCATTCAATTACATTGATTACAGCCACATCGATCTATCATCCCAATGGTATCTGTTAAAAGGCTATACAGGAATATACTCTCTTGTAACAAGATAGAAAAGGAGGAACGAAGAATGTGTGACGGTAGAATACCTAAACATTCACAAAATAACTTTTGATGATCAAACAGATGCCAATTGAGTAATTTCACTACTGTCACAATCAGGATCTACAAACAAGGGATGCCCAGGGCAAAAAGTCAAGTCAATAACTTGGTAGCATGGATGATCATGCGCTCAGAGGCCAACCATTATGCATCACTAACTTATTGACAGTACAACCTAAGCCCTTGCCCTAGTAAGGGTGAGGACAAGGGGATTTTAACCTTCACCTACTGCTGGTGGAATAAAAAGTTTGACCCCAGAAAATTAAATATGCAGGTATGAAGAGTATGAGCATAGTTCCATCATAGCGCCATGATAAGCAGAAGTAAAACACTGCTTCAACCTATTGAACAGCATATATACATCAACCGTTGGGACAGTAATTTCACACCTACCTTCTGCTGTTGTGTTTTTAGACATGGCACTTTGTATACTCCAAAAACTTAACGATAGCAAAGAAAAAGAGTTCAATAAAAGCTAGGATGGATTGGGGGGGGGGGGAGCAACAATGGGGAAGAGAGACACTTTTACCTTCCTTGCCATCAGTGAGAGCACCTTTTACATAACAAAGAGAAAAGCTAAATCCCACTACAGACATGTTCAACTTTGAGATTACAAAACCACCAATCACAGAGAACTGTTGTAGAGATTTGTTTTGATGTTTTTGAGAACAGCAGTAATGACATCCAGTTTCCTCACTGGTACTTGAAGTCTGGGGATCTAAAAGATCCCATAGTTTCTTTCCCAAGGCAAGGAAGAAAATGAGGAGAAAGAAGATTGGCAGAATTACTTCAGTGTAGAACTGTATTATTTTCACCTCTCGGCTCTTTTCTAAACAACAATGGAAGTTTTCCTCATTCACTGTTGCACTTACATCTTTCAAATCATTGCATAACCTAAATCACACGCCATTTGAAAAGTTCAATGGTTAACCATTCTATAAAGCAACCTCACCCATCTCTTGCTCAGAATTCTAGAAAACTACGACATGTCAAGATTTCACAGAGCTGATATATTTTGTAGTAAATTCTCTCCTCACAAAGCTACTATTAAACTGATAAGTGGCAAAATTCTGGAGCTTACTGAAACAAAGAACTATTGAAGTAGAGAATCCATACCAAGCCACCATAGTACCAATTCCATCTCTCTGAAAGAGTTCCAGCAGCAAAGCTCCATCTAAGGTGCCATCCACCAAATGTACCCTCTGAACTCCACGCTGATTGAAAAGCAGGAAATAGAATCAATAGCAATAATGAGGAAATTATTGATACAGTGCTTATATTTTTTCAAACATTAGCATAAGCATGCAGGAAGAAGCAGTTCCAGGACCTGGCGGTTTGAAGATTAATTATGAGACAAGTGCTGAAAGTGCACTGGTCTGATAATATCAAATAAGTTCTACTGCATTATGTTAACACAAATGGACAATATATGTGGCAGAAGCAAATGATGGTTAAGTTGCACACTACCCAACAAGATGACCTTTGTCTTGTTCCTCCATCTGAACTATAATTTCTGATGATAGGATAATGCATTCTATAATTGATCAAAGATTCAATTTCTCCTGAGTGAGCAGTCATTCAGCAACCACTAATTTGTTCTATTAGTCTTCACACGATTCTCCAGGAAAAACTGAATAGAAACCAAATGAACTGCAAAATGCCTAGACACAAACTTACGATGACAAAATTTATTGGTCTTCATGATTCACAAGTTCAAAGATTCCTGCATTACTACTCTTTTTTCTGCAGAACTAGTCTACAGCTCCTTCACCCAATATACAGTAGGTGAAAGTGAGTCCCGCCCCAAGGTTGCAAGCCCCAGTTGACAACTTAACTGAGCTCACATAAAAAGTGATCAAAACCTTTCGACAGAAGCTGTGGTGGGACATGTCCCAAACATGATAATGTCGTGCACGGCACCAACGTGATAGAACTGTGCCACAAATATATGATGGGGCATGTCCAAACATGATTTTCTAGTTACGACAGTTAATTACTAGATAGAAAAAGTAAGAAGTTACCCTGCAAACCAAAGCAGCAACAACCAACTCTGCCAGGTAATCGAACCGACTTTGACGTTCCAAACCTCCAATAGCAAAACTTGTTCACCTTCCCAAAGTCCATTTCCGTTGTCAAAACCAACACCGTTTTGAAAGGTAGCATTCCCTTTCTCAAGGAAACCCTTTCCATTATGTGAAGGAGTGAAACTACTTCCATTATACAGAGGAGCTGCTCCATTGCAGTTCTTGCCTCCAAGACAGGTGCCAAATGCATCACCTTGACTGACAGCTTCCATATAGTTAGCTGCTGTTTCACTTTGCTTAGCTCGTTTTCTGATCAACGTGCCTGCTTCATCAAGGGTTAAAAATCTGATAAGGCGTCCATTTTCATCGAGGATTTGACCATCTATGATACAAATAAGTTTTTCTGCACCAATAGCTAGAGCACAAGCTGTAGCGACTTCATAAGTGCTGCATCGATTTAACAGGAGTTCATCAAACGACATTAAAAAATAAAGCTATTAGAGATATGGACCACATATTAAGCACCTTATACATTAGTCTCCTTGTTTGTGAGAGTCAGGGAGATCCTATGTCTAAAGCATCATTCTTGAGATATTACAATGAATGGTCAGTCGGTATATGCATAAAACATTCAGCACACACTTACAATCTGTAGAAAGCTCCCTTAGCTTTGCTACACCGAGAAACAGGAAGAAGATAATGATATGACCCAACTTTCCCCATAAGTTGCTAATCAGTTTAAAAATTAGTTCTACACATTTTCTGTCAACAAGTTGACTAAATGCTTGAATCTATGAAATTAACATTTCCATTCTCCAAATCATCCCCGCAATAACTGTTTAATCAGTTTATCAACTTTACAGAGGAAGAAACACATGGGTGTTGGAGACACCCAAAGCTGTGAAGTCTCATCTGTAGTAGGCCTCATAAATAAAATCTAAACAGAACAAATTTGAATGGAAAGTTACGTCCACAACAGTACATCTTAAACATCACCTTCATTTTGAAGACAACTGAAAGGGTATGGCAAGATGATCGCATAAGCAAAACAAGCTTTTAAGATGGGATAGGCATCAAAATCAATCATCCATACTTGCAATTCAGAACTTCTCCAGAGCTGGAATAGCCCAGGTTGCTTAATACAACTATACATCCACCATCAAGCCTCTCACGAATGCGAGAAACATCCACTTTCTTTACTTCACCCGTTGCCCCAAAATCAACACCTTCAATAACTCCTCTTCGCTACAAATAAAATAATCCAGTTAGACGTGTGATCGAGTAATTCTACGGCTATCAACCGAACAACGTGCGATCCTATCCAACATCAACAGGGGGCAACCTATGTGTATGTTGATACGAAATGATTTTGCCTCCTTCGAGAAAAAAAATGTTTTGTAAATGACTGAATTGTCCCGCTCTTTTTGGAAACTACAAAAATCACTCGTACCTGATTTTTAATCTCTGCCCCTCTCTCCCTCCCTCTCTCTCAATGAAGATTTGAGTCATGGTAATCGCGACCCAATGACCAAAAAAGTCACCACCACCACGACACTTGGCCTCACCTAAGCCTAAGGTTGGCGAAATCAGATTTGATCTCATGGTCCCGAATGTCGCATTGAAAGCCCAAATTTGAGGCGAGATGGTGAAGCTAAGGTGGTATGGCAAAGGGCATCGACAACTTGAACGAAGGTTGGTAAGGATGACTGGCGGTGACAGCTGAGAAGCTATATTGAAATACAAATATTATAGGAAATTGTGCAGTGTCTAATGCTCTTTTCTTGTATCATTCACGATTAATCTTTTAAAAATTGCTTTTTTATTTTGCTTTCGCTTTAAATATGTTTGACACAATCCTAATTCAAAGGGTCCCATTCAAATCGTTATTTTCGCAGAAATATATTTCAAATATGAGGAGATGGTCCACCACATCGCTAGATTAGATTTTACGTAGCTTTTCTAGATTGCACGCTTGTCTCTTATTGTGCTGAACATCAATTTTGACGCATAGTTTGCTTGTGGACATCCTAGACACCAACCTCTTTTTTTTTTTGGTGACAATTATCCTAGACACCAACTTGACTGATATGACGAATTAAAAAGGCATTCATATATCTTGTCGTGATCCTAGAACAGGCCAAAGTGGTGGGGTTGGTAGGTAATATTCTTTGAGTTCATAATTTGATCACTAGGGCATAATTGGGAGGTGCTTTTCACCATTGGGATCTTCATCGTTCTTCTGGAGAAGTTCATTGGGAGACGATGTTGACTCCTCGACGAAATGGAAGGTTGAGAGGTCACAGTCCGAGCCAAATCTTGCTTTGCCGTTCTAATGCAATTTTCAGGAAAATGACATTAAAGTGCCTACTCTCATGTCAAAACCTTTTACCACATCTTGTTCTTAAACTAGTATTTGCGCTTTCATCTTGCAAGGTAAAATTGTCACATCATGGCTTCTTGAAGAATCCAATCCACACTCACTCAAGAGTTGCCATGACCAAATCTTGATGAATAGAACTGCATCAGTAGTCTTGAGAATGAAGTGAAGCCAGCCCTTAATGTACGGAAACAACTTACCAAGCGTTTTGATATACTCCAAGCTCGTCTCACTCCATCTCCCGCAGTTGCACACCAACAGTCTGATGTTGATCCGGAACATAAAGGCAAGGGCGTATTTATCGGGTTCGTTCACTGCTAGTGATGTGGCGAATGCTATAGTTAATGATGGAACACAAGTTACGGCAAGTGATGGGGCAAGCGATGGGGCGCAAGTTTCGCCCTTGGCCACGCGAAGGACTGCCGAGGACAAACAAATCTCTAAGCTTGAAGAGAAGCTCCGACAACTCCAGGGCCATGAGATCAAGTATTGAGAGTTGTATCTCATTATGTTCAGCTAAAAGTGTCCTCGAAGTTTTCCCTATACTCGTGTAAAAAAAGCAAGTGTGCCAATTGATAGCAACACCTAATTCTTGATTGTGTGCTATATTATCTGAAAGAAAATGCGTGTGTGCTTAGTGTAATTGGTTTAGCAAATTACTAGTGCTCTTTAGCCTGACTTGTGTTGTTAGTGATGAAAGTGCACATAGACTTGGAGATAAAGTCAAACCACTATATATTATTGTGTTATTGTTTCTCCTTCATTTACCTGCATAAGCACACAATTTGCTTATAATCTTTAAAATGTGAAATTGATCTAATCTTTACTTAGCATTTGCTAATTTCGGAAAAAGATTGTCAAAATTTTTAAAACAAATTATTCACCTCTCCCTAATTCGTGTTGTTAGTCCTAACATAATAAATGCAAATTAGAACATAAAAGTGCACAAGAAGCTTCTTCCCATTACCAAAGAAATATCTTTAAGGTTAAACTTCCAATTCGAAAAATCTAGACTAATCTGATTGTATTCATCTTCATTTTTCAGGTAGCAAGAGGCTTCTTCCCATCACCAAAGAAATATCTTTAAGGTTAAACTTCCAATTCGGAAAATCTAATCTAATCTCATTGTATTCATTTTCATTTTTCAGGTAGCAAGAGCCAAAGGTCCTTAATTGGATGTGACTAAACAAAGTTTGCTTGTACTATAATCTACAAACTATCGAGGGAAAAAAACACTACAAGCATCATAATTTTTATATATTGCTCATTTCAATGCTGTAACCTTTTGTTTTTTGTTACTTGATTGCCATAGCTATTTTTCCCAATTACTTGAGTGTTTCACTTTTCAATTGATTAGTTAAGCGTCGAAACCTTTTATAATGTTCACAACAAGTGCTATGTATGTCAAATTTCCAGCACTTATAAGTGCATGCTTTTAAAAAGTTATGGTATTCATGTAATCAATTGAAAATTACGATACTCAAGTGAAAGTTTTTTTTTTTTTAAGTTATGATACTTGAAAGGTCGAAAAAAATTATAACATTTTAGTGAGTATTACACAAAAGTTGTGCCATTTGTGATGCCTTTATCCTATCTATTAATATTCAATATTCTTTTTTATTTGATTAGACATGTGGGTGTCTTCACTTAATTAGCCCAAGGACCATAGTGGAAGCCTCCTTGAAATGCACATACTCATTAAAGATTGCTATATTTGTATGGAAACTAGTCCAATTTAAGCTTGTTCATGGAGAAGATGTTCTCATTAAAGAAGAAAAGTGTTAAAAAAAAGTCCTAAACCTTTTTTCAATGCCAATTTAGTCATTTCCAACTAATTTTGGCCATTTTTGCTGACTGGGCACCGGTTGGCTGACATAGCACAATTGGCGTTGATGTAAATAACTTTTAATAATATTTTAATATTTTAAAATTATCTTATTTTCATTTTCTTTTTCTTTTTTTCTTCTCCTTCTCCTTTCTCTAGTTGGTCGCCGGACCTTGGTGACCGACCAAAGGCAACGGTAGAGAGGTCGAGCCTCGCCCATGGCCGGCGAGGCTTGACCCTAGCTAAATCCAGCGAGAGTGAGCCTTGCTGGCCTAGCGCGAGGCCGCCCTCACGGCCCGAGCGCATGGGCAAGGCTCGATCTTGCTAGATCCGGCAAGGCTGGACCCTCGCCAGCCCGCCGTGAGGCTACCCTCACGACTACTAGTGAGGGCTTGAGCCTCACCAATGGCTGGCGAGCCTTGTCGACTAGTACGAGGCTACTCTCACCGGCCATCGCCTCTAGTTGGTTGTCAAATTCCGACGACCAATTGGAGGAAGTTCAGCGACCGGCTGGAGGAAGGAGGAGGAGAAGGAAAAAAGAAAAAAAGGAAAATAAAAAGAAAATAAAAAATTTCAAAAATTTTGTAATATTATTTAAATTTATCAATGTCACTGCCGATCATACCACATTAGCCAGCCGATGCCCAGTCAGTAAAATCTGGCCAAAATTAGCCATAAAAGATTGAATTGGCACTAAGTAAAAAGGTTTACAACTAAATTGGTAAAAAAAAATAGTTAGGACTAAATTGGCATAAATACATTTAAGACTTTTTAATATTTTTCCCCTCATTAAAGCGCTCTAGTTTCGATTCAACTCACTTTTCAATCTTGTCGAGGGTTTCATGCAACTCGAATACATATAGTTAAGAACGACCTTAAAAAGATTTGTAGTTTAATCTCCTAGTAGGATACACACCTCGATAGCTCATTAAACTTTTGGTAGTGGAAAACCTTTAAAGAGTTTCCCGGCAAAAGCAAGACAGCGGATAACCTTGGCACTTATATACCATAACTTGTTCCATGCGTTGCCAGTTATGTAACCATTTTTACAGGCACTAGCACCACGTGAATCATATAGCTCTCATCATCGAGTTCAAGTTGAGGGCAAAGGCCTTATATGATACACTTTTTTTCTTTCAATGTGGCGTGGGTAGTTACAGGTTATGTGGCTTTTTCTTTCTTTCTTTCTTTTTGCCAGTATTTCGAGATGGAAAAAGATGTGTCCAAAGGTGAAGATATAATTGATAGATAATAGATTAAGGCAAAGGTCGCTTCTTATGGATATAGACATGCATGCATGACTCAATCCAAGATGATGGTCAAGGTTATTGAGCGACCTGATGATCGCTCCTCCAAGGACTGTTTATGTGAGCTTATGTGAATTTTGAGTGATGTTACAACATGTTGACACCTTAATGTTGACCCTCAGTCTTGTCGTCCATCCCATGAAAATTGGGATCAAGTTAATTGATAACATAAAATTTGACATTTAAATAAACAATATCAAGCATTCTTATTCTTTAATTAATTCCTCCGCTTTTAGAAATTAGAGACGAATATGAAATTTATTAAGGTAGAGTGATTGGTGGTCTATCGGAGAAATCTTGGGAAATAATACGTCAAAAATTGAAGCATGAAGAATCTCGTCAAAGAAAGAAAACGAAGAGAGATTGCAGCAAGAGAAAATTTCCTTGGTTGCTCTTTCTTGTTATAAGAGAAGATTTACTTTAGGCAATGAACAAGACCACCGTTAAGGCAGTATCTTCACTCACTTGGAAGGAGATAACTGGATTTGTTGATGTTTGGTAGTCGAGATAAAATTCATAGTATGATAAAAATTATCGTATCCTATGTTTGATGTTTACTCAGAACTGAATAAAATCGGATATAAAAAAGATATAATCTAGATAAAATTATCCCATAAAAGAGGTGGGATAAACTATAAAGGTAATGAGATTTTATAAAAATTAGTTTTCTTGAATAAAAAACTTCTTAAATTAATAAAATTAAAATAATATTTGAATATAAACAACAACTGAATTCTAATATAAAAATAAAAACAATTTTTATCCATGTTTTTATTTACATTTCATTCTTTCTATCTTATAATTATATATATATATTTATTACATATTTTAGTATTTTAGGTATATTTGTATTGTTTACTATTTAACAAAATTTTATAAGAAAATGATGTAAGGGAAAAAAAAGAAATAAAAAGAGATGGAAAATAATTAAAAATAAGCAAATAAAAATGAAGTTGGCAAGAGTGTCATGAAAGATTTTTACAGTCTTTATTTATTCAATTTTTAGATTTTTTTTTTATATTAATATGTTGTTTATACCAAGTAATGGATATCATAGGATGTAAATATATATGATTTTGTTGTTATTGTAATTTACCAAACGGTGGATATGATATATCAAATTTCCTAAATTTCATATCATATCCTATTTAGTATTATTCCGCCTAGAAATTGAGACAACCAAACATAATTTTCTTACTCTAAAGAACATAGAGATGTTGACTTTTAATTTTTAGCCAAAAATTTAAGCAAAATTAGCAATTTAGGTAGTTTTTTTATTTATTAAAAACGGTGAAAAAGCCACAAAAGCCCTAAACTATGCATGTTGTAATATATTTACCCCGTAATTTTCTATGACATCAAAAATCACATGCCGTCTCATTGTGATACATTTACCTAAACCCTAATTTTGTACCTATATGACATATTTACTCTTTGTTAAGGTTCCATTAGATAATTATTTAGCCAAAACATCGTTTTTATTTTATTTTAGTCACGTGGGTGATGTTAGTATTTTTTATTTTTTTTTATGGTGCTCATTGATAGAACCTTAATGGAGGTAAATGTGTCACACATGTACAAGTTTGAGATTCTTTTTTTGTGTTATAGAAAAAAGTTTTGAGCACTTGTGTTACAGTGGATGTAATTTGGGAGTTTTTGTGGTTTTTTCCTTTTAAAATACTAATAAATAAAACCAAAATTCTAAATACCAAAAAAAAAAAAAACATAAAGGGCTTAAATTCCATCAAATGATTGGAAAGGATGTTAATTATATGCACTGGGCTCGATCCAATTCGTCCAAGCCAAGCCCCTGGCCCATGCACTTTTATTAAGTCTATATGTTAAGTCCAACTTGCATTACAAAGACCCCTTGAAAGCCCAGAAACCAGACTATCTCTAGCCCTCAGTTTGTTCATTATATCCTCGTACCAGAAACCAGCCCCATCAAATTGGCTAGAACACTCAACCAACCCAGCCCTAATTCTCGTTCTTGACCCTGCCATTCGAGGGAACGAGGGGAAAGCGAAGCAACCGTGGGAGAGCGCGAAAACGTGAGGAAAAAATCGGTCGAGGTTTTTGCAAAATAATCGATTTCTCATCACGTAGACGCAAGGCTGACAAAGCGAAACAAGAAAAGAAGGTTTTCTTTTTGTTTTTTTTTTTTGAAGTGGGGGTGTGCTGCTAGGGGCTTCAAAGAAATTCCCATCGGAAGGAGAAAGTCTTGTTGCGAGGGTGAAAAGGACTTAATCGGCATATATACTGCGCTAGCGAGCATTGGTTTAAAGTGTAAGTTAACCTTATTGTTAGAAAATTAGCCATTAGAAAGGAGCATATATAAATCAAACGAGCTCAGAAAAGGCACATGTCTCATAATCCGTGAATAAGAAAACTAACAATAGTCTCCAGATATATACATCAACGATTCAACAGAGATCGTTCAATAACTAAAGACATCACAGCCAAATCATCCTGATAGTTCCTGACACTAACTCCGCCATCCAACCGGCAGAGATGGAAACCAGAACGATCTTTTCCCTAAATCCGCGCCGTTGCCTCGAGCCCACCTCAGAAAACCGCATCCAGCAGACAGCAACAGCAAAGTGCCGCTAAGCTGCAAAAAAGCCGAGATGGAACACACGCGCGTTCATGAGTTCAGGAGCCGAGCAAGGAAAATATGCACGCCCATAACAACAAGCTGCTGGAAACCGACTGGCTCAAATACAAAGTAGATTTGAACCAGAAACTAAAAGATTCACACTTGATTTGATTATATTATACTTTTTCACAAGCAAATTTAGTCGCGTGCTTTACCATCCTTCAAGAAAGCCGGTGTCCTTCCGGCGGCGCTGCTCCTCGTAGTATGGCTGGGCCGGCTGGCCATATCCTTGCTGCGGAGGATATCCCTGTGGAGGATACCCCTGTGGCGCGTAACCCTGCGCCGGATACCCTGGAGGAGGATAGCCTTCGACTTTCGGGTACCCTGCAAGTAAAATATTTTGTTTTACGATACCAAGAAAGACCCGCAAAAATCAGAAACGAACATACTACAGATGATGAATTTGAGAAATAGCAGAAAAGCATGGCGAATCCAAGAGAACAAGGTTACCTTGCGGAGGAGGGGCGCCGACCGGCGAATGATTCTGGTTGTAGTAAGTGCTCATCTCTCTCTCTCCTCTCCTCTCCTCTCTTCTCTTCTCTTCTCTTCTCTTGCAAGCGTTTCGGAGCGGGAGAAGACGAAGGTGAGAGAGACGAGGGAGGAGAGGTGGATTTATATAGAGAGAGAGACCGGGACGTGAGACGTGCGGTTGAGGGAGCACCCAAGAATTTTCTTCTTCTGGAGAGAGGAAGAAACCGACTAGCCATGGCGGTTGACGAACGCGGTATCTTGCCTTAAGGCTTCGTCCAATTGAAATGGCAAAGTAAGCTTACGTGCGCCGACCGCGAAGGTTCGCTGTTGTGTCGTCGTCCACGTTGGAAAGGAGAGAGTTTTTGGAGACGGCCGTTCTAAAACGGCAATCTTCGTCTTTCTCCTCCTATTTTGAAACGAGCTACCCAGATATTCACGCGGTGTGAAATACTAATTTTTGTGACTAAAATAATTGCTCAAAAGTATATGACCCATGACGTGGGACCCACATGACGTAACGACACATGCACATCGAATTCACATATACCGTGTAATAATTGCTCATAGAAATCTATTTATTTATACGTGGGAATAAATAAATAATTTTTTTTTTTTGGACTATAACAGAAAATAGTCGATTTTATGTTACTTTGGACCTTTGGTTCATTTCACTGCTTTTTCCGTTCTATTTTGAAAATTTCGTAAGTGGAAAGTACCATGCTATTGCTATGTAGACATCTAGTTTTTCATTTAAGAATTTTCCAACGTGATTAGGATTTCAGGAGCTTAATCAAAGAGCGTAATTAGATTATGCTCGTTAGGATCTTTCTCACGGAGTCTACTCCCATCTCTCATATAAATTCTCTCTTTTTTTGTGTAAATATCTTGTTTATTGACATCTAAATTTTTGCCTAAAAATCATTTTTGGGATAAGACTATATCAGTGACTAACTATTGTACGGTACATTTTAGGTGCCAAAATATTTCAAAAATTCATTTATTAATTTTTTCGATTATTAATACAGCAACTTTTCAAGGGTTCAAATCCCCACATTCTCAGGGGGATGGGGTAGGGACGCGTAAGTTTCAAGAGTGGGTTTCGACTCCCACGCCCTACAAGAGGCAGGGTGAAAGTCTGAGAGCGAGTGTAGAATAGAAATAGAGTAAGACTGACAAAAAAAAAAAAATACAGCAACTTTTCAAAAGCAATTACATAAGCGGCTCTAGCTGCCCGTGCTTTTAGAAAATCCAGCTTGGCATTTTTTTTATGAAAGAATAACTTGCTTGAGACAATTATATAGTCAGATTTTAAGTAAAAAAGATGGCACTATAGTGATCATCCATCAAGTTTTGGTTCTAAATTGATGATAGCAAAGTTTTGGCACTAACACGTGATTTGAGTTGTGCAGTGCGCCAATAATGTCAAACAACATATTTGAATACATTTCTTTTTCATAAACTGAAGAATTGGGATTGAATTGGTCCCGAACATGCTCTGTCATTGATGTCCATACCCACAAGGTCTGAAGCTTTCATCTTTCAATCTCAAGAGAGAGCAAAGTCAGAGAAGAAGCAAATGCAAGGCTAAAAAGGAGAGATGAAGAAAATTTTGTTCAGTTCCTCCTTTTTCTTATTAGAGGAAAGTAAATAGATTGTGATTTTAAATGAAATTATTTGTAAAAGAGAGGGTGTGCGTGTGTTTGTGCTTTGGCGTTTGCTTATGAGTCTAAAAATGCATAGAAAATTGGTGGCTAACGTAGAATTTTTATTTTGTGATAAACCATGCAAAAAGCGTGAGATTCCCTCCAGGCGGTTGGGAAAAAGGACGAGAGATAGAGAGAGCCCGCGCGAATCAAATCCCAACGTCTTCTCGACATCCGAGCTCCTCATTTTCTCCGACTCAACTCCCCGCTCCTCTCTCCTCATTTTCTCCCGGTCTCTGAGCTCGCTCGCTCGCGACCTCCGACACAACTACTCTGATGACGAGCCTCAGGCGAAAAGCTTATCACTGTCGCGCTAGTATCAATCGGTTCTCTCTCTCTCTCTGTCTCCATTTACTCTACTGTTCTTCCCGTCGCTTTTTGATTGGTCTGTCTCTGCAGACCCCGGACGTCTTCCTCCGATCCGCCCCCCCTTCCCGTCGCCGGCGTTGCATGCAGAACCCACACATCTCCCTCCGATCCGCCCCCCTAGCCGCCGCCGACGTTTCATGCAGCCGCCGCACCTCTCCCTCCGATCTGCCCACCCTTGCCGCCACCAGCGTTGTCCCAGCATCTCGGTTCTCTCTCTCTCTCTTTTTACTCTATTCGTTCTTCGCGTTGCTTTTTGATTGGTCTCTCTGTCCAATGCAGACGCCGCACCTCTCCCTCCGATCGGCCCCCCCTTGCCGCCACCGGCGTTCCCCCAGCATCTCGGTTCTCTCTCTCTCTCTCTATTTACTCTATTCGTTCTTCGCGTCGCTTTTTGATTGGTCTCTCTGTCCAATACAGATGCCGCACCTCTCCCTCCGATCCGCCCCCAGTTGCCACCGTCGGCGTTGCCCCAGCATCTCGGTTCTCTCTCTCTCTCTCTCTCTTTACTCTATTCATTCTTCACGTCGCTTTTTGATCGGTCTCTGTGCAATGCAGACGCCGCACCTCTCCCTCCGATCGGCCCCCCCTTGCCACCGCCAGCATTGCATGCAGACGCCGCACCTCTCCCTCCGATCCGCCCCCCCTTGCCGCCGCCGGCGTTGCCCCAGCATCTCGGTTCTCTCTCTCTATTTACTATATTCGTTCTTCGCGTTGTTTTTTGATTGGTCTCTCTGTCCAATGCAGACGTCGCACCTCTCCCTCCAATCCGCCCCCACTTGCCACCGCCGGCGTTGCCCCAACATCTCGATTCTCTCTCTCTCTTTACTCTATTCGTTCTTCGCGTTGCTTTTTGATCGGTCTCTGTGCAATGCAGACGCCGCACCTCTCCCTCCGATCCGCCCCCCCTTGCCGCCACCGGCAATGCCCTAGCATCTCGGTTCTCTCTCTCTCTCTCTCTCTCTCTCTCTCTCTATTTACTCTATTCGTTCTTCGCGTCGCTTTTTGATTGGTCTCTCTGTCCAATGCAGACGCCGCACCTCTCCCTCCGATCTGCCCCCCACTTGCCACCGCTGGCGTTGCCCCCTCTCTCTCTTTACTCTATTCATTCTTCGCGTCGCTTTTTGATCAGTCTCTGTGCAATGCAGACGCCGCACCTCTCCCTCCGATCGGCCCCCCCTTCCTGCCGCCGGCGTTGCATGCAGACGCCGAAACTCTCCATCTGATCCGCCCCCTCTTGCCATCACCGGCGTTGCCGAAGCATCTCGGTTCTCTCTCTCTCTCTCTCTCTATTTACTCTATTCGTTCTTCGCGTCGCTTTTTGATTGGTCTCTATGTCCAATGCAGCCGCCGCACCTCTCCCTCCGATCCGCCCCCACATGCCACCGCCGGCGTTGCCCCAGCATCTCGGTTCTCTCTCTCTCTTTACTCTATTCGTTCTTCGCGTCGCTTTTTGATCGGTCTCTATGCAATGCAGACGTCGCACCTCTCCCTCCGATCAGCCCCCCCTTGCCGCTGATGGCGTTGCATGCAGACGCCACACCTCTCCCTCCGATCGGCCTCGCCTTGCCGCCACCGGCGTTGCATGCAGATGCCGCACCTCTCCCTCCGATCCGCCCCGCCTTGCCACCCCCGGCGTTGCCCCAGCATCTCGATTCTCTCTCTCTCTCTCTCTCTCTCTCTCTCTCTCTATTTACTCTATTCGTTCTTCGCGTCGCTTTTTGATTGGTATATCTGTCCAATGCAGACGCCGCACCTCTCCCTTCGAACCGCCACCACGTGCCACCGCCGGCGTTGCCCCAGCATCTCGGTTCTCTCTCTCTCTTTACTCTATTCGTTCTTCGCGTCGCTTTTTTATCATTCTCTGTGCAATGCAAACACCGCACCTCTCCCTTCGATCGGCCCCCCTGCCGCCGCAGGCGTTGCATGCAGGCGCCGCACCTCTTCCTTCGATCGGCCCCACCTTGCCGCCGCCGGCGTTGCATGCAGACGCCGCACTTCTCCCTTCGATCGGCCCCCCCTTGCCGCCGCCGGTGTTGCATGCAGACGCCACACCTCTCCCCTCAATCGGCCCCCCCTTGCCGCCGCCGGCATTGCATGCAGACGCCACATCTCTCCCTCCAATTCGCCCCCCCCTTGCCGCCACCAGCGTTGCCCCAGCATCTCGGTTCTCTCTCTCTCTCTCTCTCTCTCTCTCTATTTACTGTATTCGTTCTTCGCGTGGCTTTTTGATTGGTCTCTCTGTCTAATGCAGACGCCGCACCTCTCCCACCGATCTGCCCCCACTTACCACCGCCGGCGTTGCCCCAGCATCTCGGTTCTCTCTCTCTCTTTACTCTATTCGTTCTTCGCGTCGCTTTTTGATAGGTCTCTGTGCAATGCAGACGCCGCACCTCTCTCTCCGATCGGACCCCCCTTGCCGCCACTGGCAATGCCCCAGCATCTCGGTTCTCTCTCTTTCTCTCTCTCTCTCTCTCTCTCTCTCTCTCTCTCTCTCTCTCTATTTACTCTATTCGTTCTTCGCGTCGCTTTTTGATTGGTCTCTCTGTCCAATGCAGCCGCCGCACCTCTCCCTCCGATCCGCCCCGACTTGCCACCGCCGGCGTTGCCCTAGCATCTCGGTTCTCTCTCTCTCTTTACTCTATTCGTTCTTCGCGTCGCTTTTTGATCAGTCTCTGTGCAATGCAGACGCCGCACGGCTCCCTCCGATCGGCCTCCCCTTGCCGCCGACAGCGTTGCATGCAGACGTCGCACCTCTCCCTTCGATCGGCCCCTCATTGCCGCCGCTGGCGTTGCATGCAAGCGCCGCACCTCTCCCTTCGATCGGCCCCCTCTTGCCGCCGCCAGCGTTGCATGCATGCGCCGCACCTCTCCCTTCAATCGGCCCCCCTTGCCGCCGCCACGTTGCATGCATCGCCTCTCCGTCGATCGCCCCCTTGCCGCCACCGGTGTTTCATGCAACCGCCGCACCTCTCCCTTCGATCGGCCCCCCATTGCCGCCGCCGGCATTGCATGCAGACGCAACAACTCTCCCTCCGATCCGCCCCCCTTACCATCGCCAGCGTTGCATGCAGACGCCACACATCTCCCTTCGATCTGGCCCCCCTTGCCGTCACTGGCGTTGCAGCAGCATCACGATTCTCTCTCTCTCTCTCTCTCTCTCTCTCTCTCTCTCTCTCTCTATTTACTCTCTTCGTTCTTCGCGTCGCTTTTTGATTGGTCTCTCTGTCCAATGCAGCCGCCGCACCTCTCCCTCCGATCCGCCCCCACTTGCCACCGCCAGCGTTGCCCCAGCATCTCGGTTCTCTCTCTTTGTTTACTCTCTTCGTTCTTCACGTCGCTTTTTGATTGGTCTCTCTGTCCAATGCAGCCGCCGCACTTCTCCCTCCGATCCGCCCCCACTTGCCACCGCCGGCGTTGCCCCAGCATCTCGGTTCTCTCTCTCTGTACTCTATTCGTTCTTCACGTCGCTTTTTTGATCGGTCTATGTGCAATGAAGACGTCGCACCTCTCCCTCCGATCGGCCCCCCCTTGCCGCCACGGGCATTGCATGCAGACGCCCCACCTCTCCCTCGATCGTCCTCCCATTGCCGCCACCGGCGTTGCATGCATGCGCCGCACCTCTCCCGTCGATCGTTCCCCCCTTGCCGCCCCCAGCATTGCATGCAGACGCCGCACCTCTCCCTTCGATCGGCCCCCCATTGCCGCCGCCGGCGTTGCATGCAGAAGCCACACCTCTCCCTCCGATCCGCCCCCTCTTGCCGCCGCCGGCGTTGCATGCAGACGCCACACCTCTCCCTTCGATCAGCCCCCCTTGCCGCCGCCGGCGTTGCATGCATGCGCCGCACCTCTCCCGTCGATCGGCCCCCCCTTGCCGCCACCGGCGTTGCATGCAACCACCGCACCTCTCCCTTCGATCGGCCCGCCATTGCCGCCGCCGGCGTTGCATGCAGACGCAACAACTCTCCCTCCGATCCGCCCCCCTTGCCATCGCCAGTGTTGGATGCAGACGCCACACCTCTCCCTTCGATCCGGCCCCCCTTGCCGTCACTGGCGTTGTAGCAGCATCACGGTTCTCTCTCTCTCTCTCTCTCTCTCTCTTGGAACTTTGTGATACCAAGAGCTCCTTTCATTAGGAATGTGAGTATATGCAATTAGTTGCTTTTGAGTTACATGTGTCTTACTAGAAAATCTTCATGCTTCTGATTCTTTCAGGTGGTATTCCTGACTGAATTTTTTTTTTGTGATTGCAGATAAGAGAAATTAGCAACAACATAAACAATGCTATCACTCAGTGGACACAGGGAGCTCTACAGGCTATTCAGGAGGTATAGATGCCTTCTGCTAGTTTCATTTGATACTCACTATGAAAAAATTCAGCAGTTTCTTTCTTTATGCAGGCAGCAGAGCATTTTCTGGTGGAATTATTTGAAGACGCAATGCTTTGCGCTATCCATGCAAAGCGCGTTACCCTTAGTAAGTCCTATTTAATTTCAAATTATGCTATGTGTGTTGGACTATGATTTGCTTCACTATAATATTATTTTGCTCTTTTTATCACAGTGAAGAAGGATTTTCAGATTGCTCAACGGCTTAGAGGCAGGGGCCCCTCATGTTGGTAATAAATGACAAAAGTGAGTACATTGAGCATGTGGCACTGAAATTATGAGCAAAGTTTTAAAGGAAGCTAAGATATAATTGCTCAACGACTATCCACATGTTTAGGTATCCATCTCGATATAATTGCACTTTGATGGAAATATGAAAAGGAAGCTAAGATAGCACTTGATTAACAAAGTTTGGTTGCAAATTCTGATTAAGATGAATTTTCGGCTTGTGAGGATTAAACTTCATGCTTATAAGAATCTAAAACCATCGAATCTTTACTGAAATATGGGAAAACTATTGGATTCATTATTTTGGTATTTCCGGTGCTCTAATCATCAGATCTCCATGCCTCTGCCAGTTAGCATTTCATGCCATTCATTTACCTGAGATCATGATCTATTTTTTACCATGATGGGAATTATTAGACTTTCGTGGAAGTGTCACAATATACGATAAGTAGAATAAGTTATACAGCAGGAAACGCGTGCTTTATTTGATTTCTTTGTTGCAATCTCATCTAGGTCTCACGGTTCTTGGACTTGTCATAGCAAATTGGTCGATCTAATAGAATTAGTCTGCAGTGACGCTGCTCTTTCACAAATAAATTGAACTTGACATGGTAATTCATTACTCGTCATGAGATTGAACTTGCAAATGTGCTTGACGTGTCTGATCTCATTTAAGTTTGCATTTGCATTTGCTTATTGATGTTGAAGGAAGATTCATAGATATGCTGTGGTAATTGTGAAACATGAGAGGTTTTCCACCAATATAAATGCAATGCTAATCAGTTTGAGATTTGGATGAGCCGCTTAGGCTTGGGGCCAACATGAGATGAGAAGATCGACTTATGCTTTGTACTTACCGATCTTTGTCATAGGCATGGAACTTCAGTTCTCCTTTGGAGTGCTTTTTGTTGAAATTTTTGCCCTTGAAGATGCTTCCTTGGGAATTTAGTCTTTTGGAGCATATGTCTTCAATGATACATAGACAAATGATGCTGAGACAGCTATTTGTAGTCCACTAAACTAGCTGGTGAAACTTTTATATCGTTCTAGATATTAGTAATGTTGGACATTTTTGCCTTCCTATGTTGTGGAAAGTCGAATTAAGTTGTACTGTTGGAAGATATGTTTGTATCATTATTATTCTTTCTTTTGTTATATTAGGATTAGAAAGATAGGAAAAGATGTAAAAATATTCTATTTCCTTTTATTGATTCTTTCTTTGTAATTAAATACATTGCTTTGTACAAGAGTTTACATTCAATGAGAAGAATACAATTTTCCCTATTCTTCGTTCCTTCTTTCACATGCTCTTCCTTTACTAAATCTGACATGGTATCAGAGCCCCTGTCGATTCTGGTATAAGCTTCCGCCTCTGTCTTGATTGCCTTGAGGAACTGTAATCTGCAAAACAGTTACCAAAAGGAATCAATCTTCCTTGAAAGAATTCTGCTTTGCTACAATGGACAAATCAGAAGTCCTCACCTTGAAACTAGACGACCAGCCAGCAAGAGATGCGCCACCACCAATCCAAACATCACAAAACCCAACAGATTCAACTATTGTCACAACTACAGTCGAACAACAACTCGACCAGAGCCAGATCCTTCAGCACGGGCAATGGCAGACTTTTCCGGCTCAGTTTAATCTGGGGCAACCCTACTCGGGCCATCCTTACCAGTGGATGCCATATCCATGGATCCATGGGACAAATCCCTCTACATCACAGCCAGTCTACCAAAGCGACGTGCGGACCGAAGGTGGCCTACTAGCCAACAGAGGGGCAGGCTCTACCTTCGGCCCAGAGCAAACGGGCGGAATAAGAGAATTGGGGGGAACAAATCCTTACACGAATTCAAGTTCGTTCAATGCGGGTCAAGGAAACGGGTCAAATAATCCGAATATAGGGGCGAATACCTACCCGATTTCTCCCGGTTTTTTTCCATATCCATTCCTTGCTACCGGAGGATGGCCGGAGCCCGGCGACCCTCTTTATACGACGAATGCCGATGGACTAGAACTGAAACTCATCAGTCAACAATTAACGGGTCCAGACAACTATGCAACTTGGTCGCGGGATCGCCGGCGTGCCCTGGTAACAAAGGACAAGGAGGGTTTTCTGGACGGAACGATTTCGATTCCGACCGATGAGCGCATGGCTCGGTTTTGGAAAAAATGTAATCAACTCGTTAGAACTTGGATCGGAAACACTATCACAGCCGAGGTCGCAGCAGGACTTCCCCCGATGGAAGACACAAGAGAGATGTGGAACAACATCAAAGACATGTATGGCAAGCTAGATCAAATCAAGATCTTTTCCATAACACGGCATATTTCAGATCTCAAACAGGGCAATATGAGTATCGCAACTGTTTATAACAAACTGTCGGCGCTGCGGAATGAGATGGAATCGGCCGAAGAAAGGTTCGACTGGCCCGATTCCATCCTACAGCAGTATAAAACCATGCGCGAAAGGGAGAAAACGATTAGGTTTCTCCTAATCTTGAATGAGACATACCTCGGCTTCCGATCTCAGATCCTAACCATGGATCCCATGCCGAATCTTGGCCGGATCTATCAGCTTGCCGTCCAGGAGGAGAGCCAACAGAAGATGGCGATCTACGGGAAAGGAAACGACGCGATGGCTATGGCCGCAAGAGGCGGCCATTTTCGCTCGGGACAGAGGAACTCGGGAGGAACAAGTCGAAAGGGGGCGAATGTGGGTTCGCAAAACCCTAGCCCTAATTTCGGTGACCAGACGGACGGCTCGGATTTTCTTGAGCAATCGAACGGTTCTCATTATTTGGCGACTGGGCCAGATGATGCGCGTGGATGGGATGGGCCACGGAGCAGTCTCGCTGGAGTGAATGTGAATGGGCCGCGAGGAAACAATCCTTATGGGCCAGATAATATGGGCGGCAATTTTCAGTCCATTAATGGGCGCGGCAATTTTCAGCCCGTTGGACCAGAAGGTTCGTATGGGCCCACTTCGGCCCAGATTTTTCAGCCCAGCAACAGGTTCCCTTCTACAGCAGCCAAAAATGGCCCGAAAGGAAGAGGTAAATTATATTGTGACTATTGTAAACGTCAACACCATACAATTGAAAATTGTTGGAAATTGCATGGGAAACCTGGCGAAAAAGAAAAAGGGAAATCTTCACAGGTTTTTCAGGTTTCAAGCCAGCCATCAGAAAGATCAATTACCTATGAGCAGTATCAGGAACTGATGAGTGCTTTTAAAAAATTGGATGCCTCAGATAAGGCTGGGAGTTTCACAGGTACATCATATTGCTTGATGAATTCAATTTCCAAGAATGCATGGATTATAGATTCAGGTGCTAGTGATCACATTGTCTGTGATATTGCCTTCTTTTCCAAAACCAATAAATTATCTTTTCCTATCTCAGTGCAACTTCCAAATGGAAATTTCACACAGGTTGTCATAACTGGCACTGTGAATCTTAGTCCCCTAGTGAAACTTCAAAATGTGCTTTATGTGCCTGAATTCCAATTCAACCTCATATCAGTTAATCGAGCTTCTCAAGAAAATTCATGCCATGTCCTATTCACTCCAGATAATTGTTTCTTTCAGGCCCTTTCGACTGGCAAACTGATGGGCTTGGGTAAAGCTTCTCAAGGGCTCTATTTTTGGATGGATTTTCCTAGCAATTTTAAATTGTCTTCTTTTGAATTCAATAAATCATTGTGTAACCATGTTATCAATGACAGAAATTTTCTCTCCCATAAAAGATTGGGACATAGTGCTTCATTTCCTTGTCCTCAGTGCCCTATTTGTCCTTTAGCAAAACAGACTCGTGCTCCTTTCCCACATAGTGTTTCTAGAGCAGATGACATTTTTTCATTAATCCATGCTGATGTTTGGGGACCATATCATACTGTGCATCGAGATGGATCCCGATATTTCCTCACGATTGTTGATGATTTTTCTCGTGCGACATGGATATTTCTCATGCAATCTAAAAGTCAAGTTCTTTCTCACCTAAGGACATTTCTTTCTTTATCCAAAAATCAGTTTGGAAAAACAATCCGTCGCATTAGATCTGATAACGGAAATGAGTTCTTCAATAATGAGTGTGCCTCTTTATTTTCATCACATGGAATCCTACATGAGAGCTCGTGCACTTATACACCACAACAAAATGGTGTGGTTGAGAGGAAACATCGTCACCTCTTAGAAGTAGCACGTGCCCTTAAGTTTCAAGCATCCATCCCTGAAGATTTTTGGGGAGATTGTGTGGTCACAGCGGCATATTTGATTAATCGCATGCCATCACGCATTCTGAAAGGGAAGACTCCATTTGAAATGTTGTATGGAAGGAAACCAAATATGAGTCATCTCAAAGTTTTTGGGTGTCTATGTTACGTGACCATCATGGGGCATAAAGACAAGATGGCACCTCGTGCTCGACAATGCATATTTATGGGCTATGCAACCTTGCAGAAGGGATATCGACTTTATGTGCCATCTACAGGAGATTTCTTTGTTAGCAGGGATGTTGTTTTTCATGAAGATAATTTTCCCTTCTCAAATTCCACTCTCTCATCTGAAGAAGAGAAGATACGGAATAAGCAGTTCTTATTAGAAGATGATTTATCTCCTGGAGAAACAATCCTTATTGCTTCTCCTCCAAGACCAGCTGGAGTATTATCTGATGTATCTTCTCCTATTGAGAATGCTATTGAAGACCTCACTGACATGAGTCCTGCAGAAGAGCCAACACAATTGAGAGAACTTCCAGAAAACGGCAATAGGGAAGAATTACCCTTAACACAACAAGAGCCTGTGAGACGTTCTAGTCAATCTACTCGTCCACCCACTTGGACGAAAGATTATATATGTGGTTCTTCACAATCCTCAGGTACTCGATATCCTATCTCATCTTATGTTTCATTCAATAGGTTATCTCCAGAACATCTTTGTTGTATAAGTCGCATTTCTGACGAACAAGAGCCCTCCAATTATCATGAGGCCAAGAAAGATCCTCGTTGGCAAAAGGCCATGGAGTCTGAATTACATGCATTGATGGAGAACCATACTTGGGATGTTACATCACTTCCTACACATCGTAAGGCGATTGGATGTAAGTGGGTCTACAAGATCAAATACAGAGTAGATGGCTCTGTTGAAAGATACAAAGCTCGATTAGTAGCAAAAGGCTTCACACAGCGAGAAGGTTTCGACTACCATGAAACTTTTTCGCCTGTGGCCAAGGATGTCACAGTTCGTGCATTTCTATCTGTTGCCGCTTTTCGTGATTGGACCTTGCATCAAATGGATGTTCACAATGCCTTTTTACATGGTGATCTGGAGGAAGAAATATACATGGAACTTCCACCAGGATTACGGAGACAGGGGGAGTCTATGGTATGTCGTCTCCGCAAATTTCTTTATGGACTAAAGCAAGCCTCTCGACAATGGTATGCAAAATTCACCAATGCACTTATGGCTGCTGGTTTCAAACAGTCCAAATATGATTATGCATTGTTCACCTGGACCAAAGGTATGTCATCTATTTATTTAATGATATATGTAGATGATATACTCATTATGGGAAACGATGATTCTGCTGTGAAGAAACTTAAAGGATATTTGCATTCAACTTTCCATATCAAAGATCTAGGGCCACCTAAGTATTTTCTTGGAATTGAGATAGCTCGTTCAGATCAGGGAATCTCATTAAGTCAACGGAAATTTATAATGGAGATCATATCAGAAGCAGGTTTATCAGGCTGTAGACCATTGATTATTCCTATTGAGCATAATGTCAAATTGACTTCTATTGACTATGATAATGGGATATCTTCTTCTTCTGATGATCCATTGTTGAAGGATCCCTCAGGATATCAGAGGCTTGTAGGGAAACTAATATATCTCACCATGACTAGGCCAGATATTTGTTATGCAGTACAGAACCTTAGTCAATTTATGCATAGTCCGAAACAATCCCACATGAATGCGGCCTTGAAGATTGTGAGATATTTGAAGACATGTCCTGGCTTAGGGATACTCCTCTCTCGGAAATGTAATATGGAAATGACAACCTACTGCGATGCAGATTATGCCACATGTCCTATGAGTAGGAGATCTATCACTGGTTTCTATGTCAAATTCAGGGAGTCACTACTCTCATGGAAGACAAAGAAGCAATCTACTATATCCTTGTCTTCAGCTGAAGCCGAATATCGATCCATGGCCAAGACTGTTTGTGAGATTGTCTGGTTAAGGGGTTTACTTAAAGATCTCGGGGCACAAGTTAAAGGACCGACTTTACTTTTCTGTGATAACGACTCAGCACTCAAGCTTGCAGCGAATCCTGTATTACATGAGAGGACAAAGCATATAGAAGTCGATTGTCACTTTACTCGAGAGAAAATTCAAGAAGGAGTTATCGAGACAAGAGGGGTTAGAACCTTGGAGCAGCCTGCGGATATATTCACTAAACCTCTATGTCAAAGACAACACACATATCTTCTAAACAAGCTAGGCGTCTTAGACATATACAAGCCACCAGCTTGAGGGGGAGTGTTGGAAGATATGTTTGTATCATTATTATTCTTTCTTTTGTTATATTAGGATTAGAAAGATAGGAAAAGATGTAAAAATATTCTATTTCCTTTTATTGATTCTTTCTTTGTAATTAAATACATTGCTTTGTACAAGAGTTTACATTCAATGAGAAGAATACAATTTTCCCTATTCTTCGTTCCTTCTTTCGCATGCTCTTCCTTTACTAAATCTGACACTTACCATTGGATAGGCTTGCCAAGATATGGAGACTTATAAAAGGCGCTGCTAGACTTATGAAAGAAGCCTCCCCAACTCCAACCAGCCTTTAAGAAGTAAACCCGAAACTGTAAGCCCTTAGCACAATTTTAAAGTTAAGGTACCAAAAATTACAATTTAGAATGTAATAGCCGCAAAGCTTCCATACTCACATCCAGCATATCACGATAAACCAGAAGCTAAATGAACTACCACACCCAGCTGCAGCCAGTGTCCAAACAGATAATCCAACTCCGATGAGCCTAAATGGATTGATACTGGAAAGCGAAAAAATTATGTAAGAATTTTTATAACAAAATGAAGAGAAAGATAAACTGTGCATACTTAAAACCTGTAACCTGCAGCAATCAAGAAAGATGCAGCCAATTTTTTTATTAGAAATGGAGAATGTTTAACACTGAAACAATTAACAACAGGAATATACAGACAACAGATAACTTATAATGATGATGACCATATATTTTCCATCAATAAGAGAGAAAAAGTGGGAGTTCTAAGAAATATTATTTAACAACTATCAACTTTCTGAAGAGAAAAACTTCCCTTCCCACCATGGACAAATTCAAGAAAGGAAGAGAGAAAAGGGAAGGGGAAGGGGAAGAAGGGGGGGTGAAATATTTTAGAGAAGAAGTTATTAATAAGTCAATATTATAAACGATTCCTACAAGAGCGAACACTGAAGGTTGCAAAAACTGATTGAAGATTGTGAGAACTGAAAGACAACAATAATGCACTCAGTATTAGAGGTGCATAGGAACACAGTCATGGGATCCTTACACTAGAACCAATCTTCTGGACACAAAATTCCAAATTTCAACCAATTGATTCTCACGAAGTTTCTATGTTCTTTTTAACATTTTTTTTTTTTGCAGGAAAAACTTTCATATCAACATAATTAACATATAAAACCAAATGGCACATTAGCTAAAATTACAAAAGATAAACACATCAATAATAGAAACAAGGAGGGCAATTAGAAAAATTGGAGCTAAGTCACTCTTGTTGAAGTCAAGGATTGGAAGATTCATAAAGGTTAAAGATGAGCCACTAAATGTGAGCGAGTGAGCTCAGTGAATGACAACTACAGTTTTTTTACAAATCAAATTGGATTCTCAACTTTCAAATGCTATTTTAGTTTTTCATTTGTGGTTGTATCTTGCCAAAATTAATGAAATAATGGACTAGTAACCTTATTGTTCTGGGCTTTCTTTCAGCTCATAAGAAAGCGATCAGACTTATTATCATTTAATATATGTTGGTAATAAATGACAAAAGTGAGTACATTGAGCATGTAAACCCCATACCCGTTTACGTCTAACATATCTTATGTTACATGTTCCTAATATTTGGAAAAATTTGATAAATGTAAATGTATGATAGAGTCCACCATCCTATATTAGCTAAATCTTAACCTTGGCCCCTCTAAATTGTTCATTGTATACCTGCTGTCTAAGTATGTGGCACTGAAATTATGAGCAAAGTTTTAAAGTAATGTACATCAGTACCTACTTAAAACTAGAAAAAGAAGGCAGAACAGATATTAGTATAGAGTAGAAGAAATTCACCAAACCATATGATAAAATTGCTTCAGCACAGGAAGATATAGCTAAAATACTAAATAATTAACACCAACTAAGGTTTTCAAATATATCATGCAGAGGAGAAGCAGATACAAATCACGCACAATAAAAGCAAGTGCAGTCTATATCATATTTTCAAAATGGTTATGTCAATATTATATTCAAAGCAGCTACATTGATTTGGAAACTATATTATGACAATATAAGCCAAGCCACCTTAAGTACTTAATGTGGAAAAATATTCAAGATTATCTTGCAGCGGCATGAGATCCCTGACTAAGGACTCTTCCAAGCCCACGCAACCAAAGAATGACACCAATCAAAAGACCAAGGTTTCCATCATGACCTGTGCTGAACATGTTCAGGATTAATAGTCTTGCTCCGTTAAAACTAGAAGTGATTTAGTCACTCTGAAAATCCCACAATCGTTCTCTTCCCATTCCGTGAATGACAAGTTCTTCATATAGAATTAGTAACATTGGGCAAAGCACATAGGGTATCCAAGCTGTACTGGAATTGGGCATTACCTCTTTGCTAGTGAAGCAAATACAGGGGATGCAACAAGAAGTCCAACCATAAATGCAGATGACAAGACACCATCCTGAAAATTATTCAATTCAAAGTCCCCCCTGCAACCAAAGTGCTATGATAAGGTTATAAGACATCAACACTATACTATAAATTCCTAAATGCTTGAAAAAACTAGCTATGATTACAATAATGATGGTAAGAGAAAAATTGCCCAGAAAATTTTAAAGGAGAATAGGATGGAATTTCGGCTTCGACTTAGGAAGATGATAAACATGGAGACCGGTGCAATGCAATGGAGATTGTCAGCTTACATTTCTTTACTATTCAACAAACTTTTATTAATAGAATTATGTTGGACCTTCAGAAGTTTTTTAACATTAAACAAAACTGTATAGTCTGAAAACATAAAAAGGAACCCCAATAAGAAGAAAACCAAAAGCCTCCAATAGAATACTAGATATGTCGATCATTGTGATATTTTCAGCAAATTGGGAAAAAGATGAGAATGGCAGTACAGGAATACAAATTCTGGTTCTTGTTCAGAAAAAAAGATTAACCTCAATTTCACATTCAATCTGCTTTAGATCGGCAATAACAACCAGTACCAGGTCTCAAAATGTCCAATATAAAAGGTCCCATGATACCGAAACAATAGACTTTTCTGCATAATCAGACAAAACAAAATTCTTTACTTACTGGATTCCTCTGCCTGAAGTGCATTTTCCATCCTTTGTGCAAGTACTCCGACTACCATTGACACCATTACTGGCTATCACTCCTCGATCCACGTAATTTAACATGTTAATCACACAAAAGATGACAAGCAACCTGCATACAGAAAAGTAAACTTCCTGGTTATTACCCTAAACAAGTCCAATATTTTAGTTACCCATTTCTTCGAGTATATTCTCTTAAAATCCTATACAATTCAGTAACTTCTGGTATGTAGATAAACATTGCATGATAGTAATTACAATTACACAACCAAATAGAGCAAGTCATCTCTGCTTAAGATTAGACAACACATTCAGGAAATTTTACGCTTGAAGGTCATGGCCAGCCTCATTCACACTTGTGAGGAAACAATTATGACCTCATTGACTTCTCAGAAAAGTTGAACCAACGGTTTAGCCAACCCACATTCTACTTTGGAAGCAACTCCTTCATACAATACACAGGTACAACAGTGCACTGTCAGCCGCAGGTGCATGCAACAAGATCACTCTCCAATCAGATGACAAAAGAATACATGACAAGTCATTATCATCAGTGATGAACACATGGCAGGAGGATCACTTATGTAGCTATGGATTTGTCTTTTAGTAATGTGTGCCTAAGTTCAATGTCTTTAACACTAACAAAAACATGTTAAACAAGTTCAGATCTTATATTTGTGAGAGCAAACCCTTTAGCAAATGCGGGATGCCAAAACTTTTAGCAAAAACATGTTGAACAAGCATAGGATTTGACACTAGAGCTTTTGTGAATGCTCTTGAAATTGTAGACGAAATACTTATTTATAACTAGATAGGCAAATCTAAGATTGGGAGAGTAGAATAAGAAACAGGAGAAATAATGCAATAGTATCAAAGGAACATTTTTCGACGACTTTTGTGGAACTCGGGATAGATAATTAGCCAATAGTCAAGAAGGCAATCAAACATCAAAGAGGGCATAATTTTAAGCTCCTTCTATTTTGTGAAAAAAAAAATGGAAAAGAAAAAGTATTCTAATAAAAATGATCACTTATACCGTATTGCTTACAAAAATGAATTGACAAAAAATATTTTATGCGTTCATAAAGATATCTAGATATATATTATTGTCCTTAGTTAAAAAAAAAATTCATTAGCTAATTATTTTAAGGGGAAAATTATCCAAAAAGTCATAAACCTATTGCACTTTTACCAATTCAATCATTAATCTTTTAATTTTGCCAATTAAGTCCAAAGCCTTTTTCATTTATTGTCAATTCAATCCATCCAACCAATTTTGATTAGAAATTATTGATGTGGATAGTTGGCTCTAACGTGGCACTTTTTAATAATTTTTAAATTTTTAATTTTTTTCTTCTTTTTATTTAATTTTTTGGCTTTTTTGGGGGGTTTCTCTAGTTGGCAAGGGTTGCTGGCCAACCCTCGCTAGCCCTCACCCGTGGCCAGCAAGAGTTGCCCACTAGATCCGAAACACCAAAAAGAAAAAGAAAAGAAAGTAAAAAATATATATTATTAAAATATTATTTAAAAATGTGCCACGTCAACGCCGACTGTCCACATTAGCAATTTCCGATCAAAATTGATCGGATGGATTGAATTAGCAAGAAGTGAAAAGATTTAGAATCAAATTGGTAAACTTGAAAAGTTTAAGACTGAATTGATAAAAATGCAATAAGTTCAAGATTTTTTGAATAATTTTTCTTATTACAAATGATCAATTTTACGAAAATGCTAATAGATAGAACCTTAATTTCATATTGATGGAACCCAATTTAGTGAGTGGTGTGTTTTTTCTGGGACCGATGAATCTTGTTGCATCAGCTTATGAGTTACCATCTCGATAACGGAATTATTTTTGCTAGAATATCTGTATATACTGAGGAAATTGTTCTCACGAGTCACGACTAGCAATGGCTCCCGACTGTGCCGAGGCCAATGGGCTGTGCTAGGCCCCGCGTTACGCTCGAGCACGTTTTGCCCAGGTAAGGTTTTTATTAAATAATTAAAAAATAAATTTTCAATAAAATAAATTATTTACACTTCATGGTCGTTTATAGGGAGTCCCAAGTAGCGATAATTGAACAAGAATGAAATACGCAGCATAGTATATAAGACTCCGACTTAAACGAATTCATCTCGTTAAAAAAAAAAAACGAATAATACCATACAAATTGCAGCTATTAAAATACATATACATAAGAATCGAACTTAGATAAATACAATTTCATAAGAAAAATTACAACCTAATAATTAAAAACACAATACTAAACAGATTGATAAAAACACATTTTTTTTTCTGGTAGCGGGCCTCTTCTTTGGCTTGACCATTTCAACGACATATCTGTCTTGTTGTCTTTTCGAGTGACTCATATGACGACTAGATTTTAAAGATAATTTCACTGGTTACAGCACATACCAGGTAAACAACCCTCTTCTTGCCATTGAGGAGGTCCATAATGTTGAATGTCTTCCAAACATTTGACCCTTGTCCAAGAAAGTTCTTTCAGAGCTGGCAAGCCATCTGGAAAATGGGTTGGGCACCGCCAATAATTTAAGTCAATTGCGAATTCCAAGCTTGTAAATATCCTTCAACAGAGATCGCCATTTTTATTTTTTTGTGAAGTAAGGAGAAGTGCATGATCGTGAAAATAAGAGGAGGAGGTTTGAATTTTGTAGAAATTGAATTTTTTTTCATTTTTTTTATGATGAATGTGACCGTTCGGCCACATGTATTTTATTCTTAATGTGGCCGAACATCACACTATTAGAGATAATGGGCCATTCTTGGGCCGGCCCATTAGGCCCAAGGACCTGATCCAGCCCAGCCCAGCCCAGCCCAGCCCAGCCCAGCCACCCAGGTTAGAGCCTACGGTAACAGCCCCTTCTCCAAGCTCAGACAACGGCAACCTACGAATAGGAGACGGTGACTCTTTTCGGAATTGGAGTGTACTCTAGAGCCTGGCCCAACAATCATAGTCTTCATCGAGTAGGGATTTTTAGATGTTGGTATTGTTGGGTTGGGGCTGGGTCGGGCTTTGACACCCCCACAACCCGATCTCTCTCTCTCTCTCTACATGTGTACAACAAGGATGAAACTAATCAGCACTGGCCCGACTCAATCTGACCCGTTCTCTTTTTTTTTTTCTTTTTCTTTTTTAATCTGACCCGTTCTCTTGGGTTGTATGATATTCGGGTCGGGTAGGGTCAGGTCAAGCATATCATGTAGTGTTTTGGGTCAGGTAGGGTTAGGTCAATATTGTGTAGTGTTTTGGGTCGGGTCGGGCTTTCATAAGCAACCCAAACCACGGACCTCCCTATACTCCACCCCCTCTTTCCTCTTTCATTTTGGTCCATCTATCTTTTCATTCTTCTGCTCTTTCCTCCAACACGCCTGCCATTAAAAACTTCCAGATGTGAACGTTGCTCCTATGGGATTCCAGATCTATTGCTTCCACATGCCTCATGATCGGTTCCTGTCTTTTAGTTTTAATATGCTGTCAACTAGCAAATGAACTAACACAAACGGCAATAACGTTCTCGGCAACCCAAGAATGTGCCATCGTCCGGTAGACCGACTCGTCTATCTCGCTATTTCTGGACCAATGTTGTACATGGTCATACTTTCACGAGCTGGAAACCGCATCTACGGGTAGCTCTTCATCTGGTTAAGGTAAACTGCAGATTTCTTGCCGTAATTCGCACTCTAGTTTTTGTTGCCATAACAAAGCACATGTAGATTGACCGTCATTTCATCGACAAAAGAAACTGTCCTGAGGAGCCATACGGACTTCTTATGCACCCTCAAACCATCAAGGACATGTTCACTAAGGGACCGCCGTGCTTGATTTTCCTCGTCTCTACAGCAAGTTGAGTGTCCGGGATATCTACACTTCAACTTGAGGGGGGGCGTTAGTTGTCATCAAATGAGTAACTATCTTGTAATCTACTTCCATAGTTTTTTTGTAATTCACCAATTGATTTTCTGCTTGATTAAGCAAGCTAAATCCACCATATCATGGAAAGTCGTCTCAATTATCCCAACTTTACAGCTGTCCATACTGGGTTTATCTCTGAGTAAACATTTGCGCATATGCCATGGGAGAACAAAGGAGAAAGCAAAACTTAATCCTTGATCCTCTCCAACTTTTCACCTTCAAGTACTTTCGAAATGGCAGATAAAGTGGAAGTCCAGTCACATGAAAGCAACAAGATCAGTCCCGGGCTGTGATGTCGCGCACGGAGCGAGCGAGAGAGAGAGAGAGAGAGAACAAGTTTGATGTTAAAACCGAGCAAGTGAAACATGACCATCCTAAAGATGCTTAGCGGAGGTAAGTCCCAAAACCTGGTACTTTTAGACACAGGCACATAGGAAATCAAACTTAATAACACTACCAAAATTAAATGTCATACTGCTATTCTTGCTCCATTATTATCACCCAAACCCCACACACATTCAATCTCTTATCGCCTCGAGATCAGCAGATTGGACCGGCCGCGAGGATCTCCTCCGTCATCTTGCTGTCCTCGCCAATCTTGTAGTCAGTGAATGTCACAAAGTTGTTCTTGAACAGTTCGGCCAGCTTCAACAGGGTGTTGTTGTAGGCCTTCTTGTCCGACCAGGTGTTCACAGGATCGAGGATCTCTGAGGGCACACCCTCGACCTCGGTCGGGATCTCCAGCCCGAAGACCTCAGTCTTCTTGTAACTAGCTTCCAAGAGGCTGCCCGAATGTATGGCGTCGATGATCTTCCTGGTGTATGGCAACTTGATCCGATTGCCAGAGCCATAGCTGTACAATAGATGTGAAAGGTTTCAGTGTCAAAAAAGCGGCAACAAGATTGGCTGCAGAGCGGGGCTCAAACATGTCATACCTCCCCCCTGACCATCCGGTGTTGACAAGCCACCGAGTTGCGCCATGCTTCTGCATCTTCTCAGCCAGCATAGCAGCATACTTGGTAGGATGCAACATTATGAATGCAGCACCAAAGCAAGCTGAGAACGTTGCGCGCGGCTCCTTGACACCCTCCTCTGTTCCGGCAACCTGTTGAACAGATCAACAGTTAGCACGTAATCAGATGCCATCTTCTGCAGATTAAGCATTTGGAACAACAAAGGAACCAAAGTTCAACAGTTGGACACATACCAGAGCAGTATAGCCGCTTATGAAATGGTACATAGTCTTTGCCAGGCTCAGCTTACTAGGGAGCACTCCAAATGCGTCACATGCCAAGAGAATGACATTCTTCGGGTGTGGGCCAATGCATGGGATTTTCGCATTTGGTATGTGTTAAATTTATGACTCGACTTTGAGATTCGTTGGATTATTGAAAATTTACAATTGAGGAAATATAAAATAAAAAAGAAGAACCTGCAGTTTCGAATTCCTTTGAAAAAGGAAATATGGGCACACATATTATAATAATACATGTTTCCCTCCTTTGGCGTGAAGACCCTCCGTGAAGATTGAATTTGGTGGGGCCCAAGGTCAAACTTTGACCTTGGGCATACTTATTATATATATATAAGGGCGGACGGACGTAGGGAACTTTGCTCCGCGGCTACTACACGTACAGGCTGAAGTCTTGTTGAAATAAACCCTACGTAGAAGTCGCATAAGGGAGCCGCAAAAGAGGTCTTCTTTTCGGGGTGTTGCTATTGCACCCGTACGAGAGAAAAGGAGGAGCCGCATGTCTTCAAGCTGAAGCGCGATCAAGAAAAATGTTTCTTTTTCAGCGTTTGTTTTTGAGCTTGTTTGATAATTTTGTGCCGTGAGTTGGGTTTGGGGTTAAATTGTTTTTGGGAAACACCGAGAGAGTGTTTGAGTGACTTGAGTGTGTAATCTCCTTGTATCGCTTGATCTATAGTGAAATTCGCTGCTGCTCTCCCCGTGGACGTAGGTCTTTACGACTGAACCACTAATCTCGTGTCCGATTTATTTTTCTTTTTCGTCTATATTATTGTTCGATCGCTCGCCCTATCATCGCAACAGTATGTACTCAATGGGATAGGCCGCCCGTGTGTTCTCTGAAACAAAGGAACAGATCAGACGTTGCAAATATCGTGCTTGTAATAACAAACTGTCATCATATTGTTGCGAGCCAAACTTGGTCATTCAGAATTGATCATCAAAGTCTTCTGATCAACAAATTAAGGTTTCTTGGATTTTTTCAGTGAAGATATCTGAGATTATTCAAAAATTTATAATCTTGATTTTTATGCTTCAAATCATATTCTATTCAGCTACTGAAATTCTCCGACTATCATATTTATCACCTAAACACCATACCGATTAGATCAAAACCGTAAATCATTGGGTTGTGCTGACCCAGTTAGATCAATGAAAGAAAGGGTTGACTTCAATTTTCTTTCAGGAATATACGAACCAAGTCATAGCTAACAAAAACTTTGACATTTGAGCATATTAAAAATGAGAGTATCCAGCATAACAAAATCATGAAATATGCAGTTGTTTTTCTTATTTAAAACAATTCAAAGAAGTCACTTAAGAACAACTCCAAAATAATAGAAATTATCAACGACAAAGATGTTTACCTGTAACTGACTTGTCAGAGTAATCCACTTCCCTCGTGTGACCTTCAAACACCACGTTTTCCACCACTGTCATCCACAAACATCTCAGTCATTTTCATGCCTTGAGGGCATACGTAAACCAAAATCCAATTTCATTCAACTCAAGTACACTGATGCACCCAACCAATTCGAGAAATTCAAAAAGGCGTGTTCAGAAATTACCAGTTCCAAACTTGATGGCATTCCAGATATCAGGCTCCTTCTCCCTCGACAAATCAATACATTTGGCATAGCTACACCCTTCAATATTGGACACACCGTTCTCACTCCAGCAATGCTCGTCATCGCCAATGAAGTACCTATCGTGATCAGTAGACAGGGTAGTCTTGCCAGTACCTAAATTCAAAAGAAGTTCATCAGCAACGATCAAGGCACTGCAATCTCTAAGTTGTGCAGAGGATAAGGACTTTATAGAGAGAGAGAGAGAGAACGAGAGAGAGGGCACATATCATATGTCACAACCGACTCGGCTCCATTTCCGATCTCCGATGGATACTTTACCTGACAATCCAAAGAAGAGGGCAACATCTCCGTCCTTCCCCATATTGCATCCAGAATGTAGGGAGAGGATTTGACGCTTAGGCATGAGATAGTGCATTACACTGAACAGACCCTTCTTCATCTCCCCGGCGTATTGAGTGCTGAGGATGACCATTTCCCTCCTAGCAAGGTTAAGATCTATGCTAGTAGTGGATGTCATGTAATGGGTGTAACGATTACACGGGAACTGGCCAGCATTGTATATAGTGAAGTCCGGAGTACCGAAATTCTCCAGCTCTTCAGGAGTGGGTCGGATGCACCTGCCAACCCACCCAGTTATCGAATTGCGTACACTAGGACTAATTCTTCCTCTGCGAGCTGACCCACCAAGAGGACGAAATTGCCTATCCCACCAAATGATCTTGAGAGCCCACACACCAACTTCAAAATAAGGACAAGAAAGATACCATCCCTCCCATCATTTTCATCCCAAAGTGAGCTGTGGTTTCTCCTTTTAGGAAAATATATTGTTTATTACAAGATTAGTAAAAAATAATTCTGCTTTCAATCATAGAACTGCGCAACTACAGCATTAGAGGGAATCAATACTACAGACAAATATCCCAGGAAAGATGAGAACAAACCTTGTCCAAAGAATTCAAGTAATCCACTGCTCTCTCTCTGTTAACCAAGAAAGTCTGCTCGTCCATCTCAATGTTAGGTGAGCCCCTGTAGATAAAAAGATTCAACCAGGAGTTGAATGGGGATTAAATTAGATATCACAACCTTTTTCAACTTAATTAATGGACAAAATCAGCAAGGATCTGCTTTTTGTCTTTTTTACTCTCGTGACGAAAAAGCTCGCACTAACTCTCCCCACCACAGTTCACCCTCGGTGGTCTCGTCCTTCACGACACGCTTATCCCTCGGAGACCGGCCAGTCTTCGCCCCGGACAGGGTCGCCAGAGCCCCGCTCGACGTGATGTACGACCCTTTCTCATACTTAATCGCCTGCTCGTACAGCTCTGCACAACCACATACATCCACGCCCTCAAAATCATCGATCAATTGGACAAATCGCCCGCACAATAACAAAAAATTCAATCTTCTCATTTCAAAATTCGTCCTATGAGGAAAGTTCACGGCCGTCCAAACTCGCACCGAATAAGTCCACCGAGCCCGCGTCGCGATCCGGGCGGGCCTCCTGCTCTTTTCCATTAGACATACGAAATCATAACGTCCATGAAACTCCCCGACCCACTTCCACCCATTTCGACCCATTTCAAGACAAGTCAAAAAGAGACGTCCCAACGCAAATTCCTCATGAATTACAGCATTTGGAAAGTCACAAGTTACAAGTTACAACACGACCCCGCAAGTTGCCATCAGTGCATCACGAGTTGACGTTGAAAAGGCGAAAGAAGATTAGACGTACCGGCGGGGGAGAGGTTGTAGAGGACGTGGGTGAACTTGAGGGCGCTGTCGCTGACGGCGATGGCCGGGATGAAGTAGTGGTGGTGTCCTGCGACTGAAGGGTAAATAAAAAAACATGAGGATAAATCTATAATATATATATATTATATGAGGGCTTTTAAATACTCGATAAAATTTCCTTGACGTCTGCAATATATCAACCTGAAAATCATCTCACGAATTCATATTATTCAAATGGATATGTATATTATAAGTCATAAAACTTATCACAAAAGTGCTATTAAATCTTAATTTTTTCAAAATGTACAATCAAGTTTTAAAATTTGTTAAATTGATTCAATTGAATCATTCTTTTAACACCGTTAACATGTTTAACCAAAAATGCTAACGTGACATTTCTAAATTTATTTAGTTATCTTATGTGACATTTTTTGTTACTTTTTATAAGAAATAATAGTAAAAAAACTAAAAAAACTAAAATAATTTTAAAAACAAAACTAGGAAAAAAAAAAGGGTAGGGACAGTGGGTAGGGGCCACCACTAATGCTACCATCGTCAGAGGGGCTGGCTGCAGAGGGGGGTAGCCCTCGTCGACTCGGGTGAGGCTCACCCAAATCTAGGCAAGCCACACTGGCCGTAGCCAAGGTGTCCCCAGATTTAAGCGAGCCTTGCCTAAGCCTTACTTAGGCCAAGATGGCCTCGCTCGGGCTGGTGAGGGTCACCCCGCCTCCGCCATCTAAGGTCAATGACCTTCGCCGGCCACTACCATGATGGGTGACGACGATGTGCCCAGCCATGATCCCTCCCTTTTTTATCCAAATTTTTTAAAATTATTTTGGCTTTTTAAATTTTTATTATTATTTAAATAAGATTTAAAGAAAAAAGTAATAAAAAAATGCCATGTATGATAAATTAATTAATTTAACAATATCACCTCAATATTTTCCGTTAGACAAATTGATAATGTTAACGGAAGGAGTCAATTTCACCAATTTAACAAGTTTTATGAATTAATTGCATTTTTAAAAAATTTTAAGATTCAATCGTATTTTCACAATAAATCTTAGGACTTGTAGTACATATCCCTCATTCAAAAGAAACGTTTTAATATTTTACGCGCCATTCATTTGTGTTCGTAAATAAATCAGCCCCAAAGCCAATTTGGGTTCCCATTCTAAAGTGTTAAATTCATATAGCTTAATTTTTTTTTAGTGTCTAAACTTATAATTGTGATAATCTTCAAAGCAATTGACCCATATAAAAGCCGACCATGCGAAGTATAGGCAAGAGCACTTTTTTTTTTTTTTGGAGCTTTATAGGCAAGGGCACAGGTATCCGTCTTTCTCCTGCTCTAGACCATAGACGATAAATGTTCTACCAACAAACTACACGTAAATCAAGGACATAGGTGTAAATGAGCACAAACAGGAAGTAAAAATAATTTAAAGGGAAAAAGCCACCAAATATTTTAAACTATGTCCATTGTGACATATTTACTCAAAAAAAAAAATTGTGACATAAAAAACCTCAAACTTCGATTCTTGAATTATGCTTCTCTTATCACAAATATGTATATATATATTCTTTTTTTTATTATGTATTTTTACTAATACATTCACGTCATTATTTAATAATTGAAATACATCATAATAAAATTATTTGCTTAATCTTCCAAAGTGATCTATGGGCAAGAGGACACTATCCTTTACAATTTTATAAGCACAAAGATTGATACACTTAATAATTGAAATACATCATAATAAAATTATTTGCTTAATCTTCCAAAGTGATCTATGGGCAAGAGGACACTATCCTTTACAATTTTATAAGCACAAAGATTGATACACTTATAGAGAGACAACGGATAGACAAATTACTGAAATGGCAAGAGATTGATAGGACACAAGAATGAGCTCAAGATATTAAGATATTATTGGAGGGGAGAAAAACACTAAAAGTGTTAAAAGTTGTGTACCGTGCTCATTTTAGAGTCAAAAGTTTTTGTTAGCTCACCTAAGTGTTAAATCGAAGAAAAAGCGATCACTTAAATACCCCAGACAAGAAACTATGATCAGAGAAATTATGTAACTTTTATAATTAAAAATTTTATTTGAGGTGGCTTTTTTTTTTGCATTGAAGTGATCACATTTTTGTAATGATTGGCACTGAAGTTGTCATATTTTAACAACAACTGATACTGAAATGATCACTTTTTAAGCTATTATATAATGTCGTCTAGCGATTATATGCTAACTGGGCATGCTGGCGAGCCATGTAGGATTGAGAGATTAATAAAATATGGCCAAGTCGGATTTCCAATTATTCAAATCAGAGTTGACACTTAAGTGATTTTTTTTTTTTAAAGGTGGCATTTAGGTGATTTGGAAAAAAAAAAAATCAGCACTAAAGTGAATGCCGTATACAACTTTTGAAATTTCCAGTATCATTCTCCCATTATTGGAGAGTTGAAAAAAAAAAGCAAATAATTTAGACTCCTTTTTGTTTAACGGAAAATGAATAATTTTAAAAAAATTGTTATAAAATTAATTATTTGTATTATTTGAAATAATTAATCAATAAAAAAAATTATTATCGATGACGTTTTATGTCTAAATATTTTTGTGAATAATGAAAATATTTTTCGTTTGTTCATTTTTGTAAGAAATACAATCCATCATTTTTTGGAGAAAATTTTCCACATCATTTTTCGGAGTCTCCAGGGGCTGACAATATTCCAGCCGTGGTTTGCAATGGAGACATCGATATGATGGAACGCGCTCGGTGTGGGATCGCTGCTATGTGGCAATTATATCAAAGCTGTCCCCTTGAGAGTTGGAGGCCACGTCCAACTTCAAGATTGCAGGGTTAGGTACGAGCAATATCAAATTTATAATGGATCGGATCCGCCAGATTAGTTCCATTAAAAAATCACAAGTTGAATTACACGTATAGCAAACCCATTAGTCCCTATATCACTGTGCAACAATCCTTCTGCATATCCTTCTACAAATTCAGCCGCAATCTTGTGATTATTTTTAACCATTTTGTGGGAACAACCTGAATGTGGATGAAGCTTGTTCCCTATTTACCTGAGCTTGAGAATGAGGAAAAAAGTGGAGTGAGCCCGAGATCACCATTGTCGACAGGACTCTTTATATTGCATCTTCAACACTCATTCTATTTATCGTACGAGTCATGACACAATGATGCGGTAATCAGTGGCAAAGGATCAACGTCTGTTGCCTGAGTACAGTTCGATCTGGGCAGTGCTCCCAGACTTCTTGATTGCATCTTCTACACTCTCATTGCCTATTTCTCGATAATATATGATTATGCACACAGACGGTAATTTGGCCTAATATGTTTCAATTGTGGCCACACTTAGTAACAATTAAAGTTCCTATTGACCCAATCAAGCCTACAGTATGATTAGATGCTGCTAAAAGAACTTGCATCAACTTAGAACTACTTGACATTGAGACTTGACAACTTGTTCTTGTCTTGAATATGAAAAATATTATGTTATCTCTTCTTTGTGATATAGACTTGGAGGAACATGGACACTTGACATGCACATCTGTTCCAACCAAGAGACACTGAGATATTCAAATTGCAGGAGAGCATCGTGTGATTCTACCAAAGAGTCCATTTGACTCAATCCCCTTAAAGTCTCCAAAAAGAAAGAAGGAGAAAAGGAAAATATAAACTTAAAAATCTTTTTTACATCTATACCATATAATATTGATGGCGCCATTTGCGGCGCAGTATGGACAAGTTTGTGGGAAGCATCCATTTTCTTTTTCTCCTTTTGTCTTCTATATCCAACAACTTTGTCCTTAATTGCATGTCATTGCTCATTTTTCAGACTTGTAGTTTGCTTCTTCTGTTCTATCTGTAGATCAGATGTATTTTACTTCACAGTCTGTGTCACACCCTGAACCCTGAGCGAGTACCCATCCCTCTCTGGTCGATAAAATTTTGCGACTTCCCAAGACTAGCTGCCGATCCTTTTTACTTTATTGCACATGTGGAAGCGAAAAAGAATCCTCTGACAATAACCATCTCGGGATAGAAAAGTAGAATAATAATTTCACAAACAAACATGCCTTTATAAACATATGCTGAGTTAAGTACAAGAGTCTATGGTCAAAAGACTACAAAAGACTATTCTCCAAAGAGAAGCGGTCCTATCCGACCCATACTTCAGATCACCTTCTCTCTGCTTCAGGTCCTCCACTCGATGACCCTGAAAGTGGTTATACAATAACCAGTGAAACAATGTCTCAGCAAGTCTAAGCTCTAAACTGCGGCTAGGAGGGAAAGACGCTAAGAAGCATTCTAAGCACGCAATCACACAATCAATGAGACTTACCTCGTCTCAGTTCCACCCTACAGGTCAGCACAGTTCATATCACAAATCAGAGCACCACTCAAGCTCAATTAATTGGAACACAATACTCAATTCAACATGCGTTCCTAGTTTTGATCTCGGCATATAGCACGGCCTACTCTTAGTTCGGTGGTCTTCTAGCATTGCCAGGCTTCGTCTCACCTCATTGAGCACGGCACGTCACTTCGTCGATGGCTTTCCCGAATGAGCATAAGGTCTAGAATCCACTGCGACCGGCTTCCCTTTAACAAGGGGTATCCCAAATAGGGATAACGTCCAGCTCAACAGCCCAGGACGATTTCTCTTTGTCATCACACGATCACTCAAATATGGCCCAAGGCATCATGCATTGCACTCAAATGCTTCAATTAAAATAGTGAACCTGACATTTTTCTTCGTATTAGAAATCTGCATGAAAATAGTCGTGTGTGGGTACACGGTCAACTCGGCCCAGAAAAAATTGACATTCTTTCTTTTTAAAAATCCCACTATTTTATATAGTATATAAAACCATTTTCGGTGTTAAAATCTGACACCAGGGATTTTCTGAATAAATATTGGAAATCCACAATTTTTGGAATTAAATACCAAAAATCCAATCATCACTCAATTTGCATAATTTAACACTCAATTGCAGAAATTAACCACACCATTGCAATCAGCACGAAATTCCGGTCACCGGCCATTTCGGCCTAATTTCCGGAAAAATAATTAATAATTAATTAATTTCGAAAATTAATTAATTCATTCATTTTAATTTCCAAAAATACTAACCTAGGCCAAAATTATGAAATTAATTACCAATACAGACCCGGAAAATTCCCGAACCCTTCTAGATAAATAGCACAATTTAAATAGGCCTTAGCTAAACCATTCTAACCACCTAACATGCTCAATTAAATAATTAAATCATTAATTTAATCTAATTAACAACCTAATTCCTAATTAAATAAATCTAAACACCCCTTAGCATCAATGCCTACTAAGAAGAGTTTAGAGAATAAACTCACCAGTGTATCGCGAAAACCAGTTCACTGCGACGACGATGCGACGGCGGCCGAAATCTTAATTTTCGGCGGTGTCGGCGAACTCTCGGACCGGGCCTAAAACGGGCCAAACAAATCTTAGCCCAACTGAGATTTGTTTTCAACTTGGGCTGAGCTTCACTTGATTCGCGGGCTGAAATTCAAATGGGCTGAAACCAAACTAAACTTGGGTTTTAAATTCTGCTGGAGGTGGGCTTCAAGTCTGGGCCGTAAATGCTGGAAATTGCTGCTGGGCTCACTGGGCTTCAAAGACTGGATTGAAGGCGTGCGATGCTGGGAGCTAAAAATGGGCCGAGCAAAGCTGGATCACGGGCTGTCTTCGTGGACTTCGCTGGCCGCATGGAGGAAGACTGCAGCTGGGAGACGCGCGACTGAGGAGTTGTTGAAGACGAGGACGTGACGCTCAAGCCGTTGCTGGATGAAGACACGGCGTGAAAGGCACGAGCTTCTTCGGTCGTGAGCTGGACGAACGAATTGCTGGCTTCGCTGGCGAGCTGGCGAAGGGGCACACGTCCAAGAAGCCACAAGAGTCAACGAATTGAGTTCTCGTTGAAGATTGGACTCGCGGGGCTCTCTTCTTTAGACGAGTAGCAGTGGAGATAGCCTCGGTGAAAGGAGCAGGGGCGAACTTCAACTTCGGTGGAGTTGCTTCGTGGAGATGGGCCGTCCGGTTGCTGTTTGACCGAACTTGGCAGTTCGGTGGATGAATCGTGGGGCGACAACGGGATGGAGCAGCTGAGTTGGTGGGATTTATGGGGTCAACAAACCATATGAGAAGATGCAAAGTTGACTGGAACTTCGGTGGAGAAAATGGGCATGCGGAGGGTGAGATGCGAGAGAGAATAAAAGAAATAACGGGGCAGAGGGAAAATTGGGGGATTCGGTGGCTTTTGAGAAGAAAAATGAAAGAAGAAGATAGATGTGGATAGCTACAGGAGGCAGCAAGTATTGCACGCCCAAATGGATAAGATTAAGGGGCAAAGCCAACAAAACTTATCCCCTCAATTGAATGCATTGTCCCCTGTTTGGCTTGCATAAATATCCCAATGTTTCTTATTACTTTCTTGCAAGTAAATCTACCAATTCATCCAATTTTTAAAGCCAAAAATGCACCCCTTTTCTTAGCTCCGAATTTTACACTTTGATCTTCAATTTCTCCAATAATTTTCCTCATTTGATGTCCAATTTTGATGTAGAAAAATCCCACATAAATTCTACAAGTCCCCTTCACCATATAGCTCGATTTGCAAGTCGAAAATCTCTTCAATTCGGCCAATCCGAATTTCCGTTTATTTTCCGCGACGTCCGAATCGGATTTTCGTAAAAATCTCAGAATCTCTGAAAATTTCTCGGAGGATGAGTCGACGTTCCTAAAATAGCTCGTGACACCACAGAACTTTCAATTTCTAAAATCGGGTTCAAATAAGCGGTTAATTTCAATCCGGCACGCTTTTAGCGTGATCTAGTCTATCGGGTAGTTTTTAGGAATTTTTTATGCAATTTACCCGTGATCGATTTGTTTCGAGTCACAAAATACATCTTCGACACACTGGCAACTCTCGGTTGTCGTGAAAATCTCAAGGTTTCAAATACGGACACAGGGTACCCAAAACGTCAGAAAATCAATTTAGTGCCGATCGGTGAGAATTTTGAAATTAAGTGGAATCACCCACATTCTGATCACATATCTCAGCCAAATCGACCTATCTCTGATTTTTTTATCGATTCTGACAGTACCGCAATGACCCTTGTAGACCGACACAATCGAGCAGTCGATTCATGTTCGAATTCTCAAGTCCATTGCATTTAAATTCCTTAATTGATTTCCCAGATAGACCAGTTATCTCATGAGTGGTCAACTCAGAGAATAACACTATAGACGCGTCGACAAAAAACCCGATTTATTTAATCGAAAACTAATTTAAAAATTCAGGCTGTCACAGTCTGTTACCTTCAAGTTGAAAAATCTAACCTTGAGTTACACTTCCTAGATGACTACTTGCATAAGTTCTGTGAACTTGTACTTTGTTGAGTAGATTCCTTGCCGCCTGATCATCATTTATGGCACGTGTGTGTACATACATATACTCATACTACTAGTATGAGCTGAGCAGAACTTGCCCCAAAAGTTTAGATCGCTTTAATAGAATTTACCGATACGGGTAATTACTGCAAAGTTTCTCGAACCTTTGCAACTAGTCTGTTCTTTATGGAGGCTTGTCTACTCTCTGGATTGTCAACGCATTACTTTGGGTCCTTCATCATTCCATTCTTTAGCTCTTTTCTCTAATATGCCTGCCGTTAAACTTCCAGATGTGAACGTTGCTCTTATGGGTTTTGATCTATTTAATCCATATCTGTTACTTCCACAAGCATCATGATCAGCTCCTGTCTTTAAGTTATAATATGCTGTCAATAAGCAAATGAACACAAATGGCAATATTCTCGGCGGCCCAAGAACTTACCAACATTACCATCGTTCGGTAGATTGACTCATCAATCTCACTATTTGTGGACCAATATTGTGCATGGCGTTCATACTTCCACGAGCTAGAAACCGCATTACAAGTAACTCTTCATCTGGTTAGGGTAAACTGCATATTTCTTAGGTCACTCGCCTATTTCTGAGTAGTGATGAAATAAACAACTGTTTCCCGCTCTTAGTTGAAAGGCTAATATTGCACAGTGGCGACTCCTAGTTGTGGAAAACCACTTGGCTCATATCTATTCAACAACCTTGGCGGATCTCGCCGTTAAGATTTTGTGGGACTATTATCAACTATTATAAATGTTTAAGCTATCAGATGAAGTATTATCTATAGACTAGAATTCAGGTTTCACGCTTCATGCAGTCGTACCCTAGTTTTTGTTGCGTGAACAAAGCATATGTAGATTGACGGTTATTTCATCAATGAAAGAAACTGTCCCAAGGAATCATACGAACTTCTTATGCACCCTCAAACCATCGAAGACATATTCACCAAGGGACTGCCGTGCTAGATTTTTCTCGTCTCTTCAGCAAGTAGGCCGGACCAATACCAAAGTGGATTTGAAAAAAACAAACTAATTACCAACTATTAGAAGTTAATTAGGAATAATCTTAATAATGCAATTTGTTAAAGATTATTAAGATAATATTTTTCATCTTTAAATAATTTTAAGTTTTCACGTGATAATATCTTAGATAATTTTTATTATCTATCAAATAATAACTATTGTTCATCTTTAATAATATTTAGTAAAGAATATCTTAATAATATTTAGCTGTCTTATCCAAAGAATATCTTAGATAATATTTTATTGAGCTAGTTATTATTTGATATGAATAATCTTTAATAATATTTAGTAAAAATATTTATTTACTGTCGTCATTTTTTGGTAATTCTAATTAGACTTATAATGTTATAAGTTTGATGTTTTCCTCTTCTTTAATCTTATATACTTTCAGCCAATGTTCAACTTGGCCATTGTATTTTAATTTAGTTCAACTTGGGCAATCTTATATACTCTTGCACTCAAACTGATCTTGTTGTTCTATTTTATTGGGTCTTGTTACAATCTAGCATGGCAATTCAACTCAGTGTCTCGTCCTAGATATCCACACTCCAACTTGAGCGGGACCGTTCACAAGCTAAATCCGCCATATCATGCGATCATCCTTGAATTTATCGTGTACCATGTTTATAGCGGGATGCAGGAAAAACATCTCAATTATCCCAACTTGACAGCTGTTCATGCTGTTTGATGTTTTCCTCTTCTTTAATCTTATATACTTTAAGCCAATGTTCAACTTGGCCATTGTATTTTAATTTTTGTTCAATTTGGTAATATATACTCTTGCACTCAAACTGATCTTGTTGTTCTATTTTATTGGGTCTTGTTACAATCTAGCATGGCAATTCAACTCAGTGTCTCGTCCTAGATATCCACACTCCAACCTGAGCGGGACCGTTCATAAGCTAAGTCCCCCATATCATGCGATCATCCTTGAATTTATCGTGTACCATGTTTATAGCGGGATGCAGGAAAAACATCTCAATTATCCCAACTTTACAGCTGTTCATGCTGGGTTTATCTATGAGTAAACATCTGCGAATATGCCATGGAAGAAAAAAAGCAGAAACCATAGCTCAGTCCTTGATGCTCTCCAACTTTTCATCTTCAATTACTTTTTAAACAACATATAAGAAAACGAAAGTCCAATTTGTGCGAAGTCCAGTCACATGAAAGTGTCATGGCCCGAAAGAAAGCCGATCCAAGAGGTTCCTATGGGCCGGCCGTGACACATCTATGGATCAAGCGACCCTCGGCTTGTATCCCCGACTGTTAGGGTTTTCTTGAGTATTCTAGAATACTCCTGGGGACGGGCGATACTGTAAATGTATTTGTATGTAATAAATGCGGTTGGTTGGTAGTTGGAGAGATGTAATCTCCACCGTTAGATCGATGAGAGATCTATGGATACGGTGTGCCTTGTCTTTGTATAAATAGGGGTCTCCTCCCCTTCATTGTATCATCTCATTGACAAGTAAAATACAATCCAGAGCTTCTCTCTCTAGAGTTTTCTCTCTCTTTTTCTCTCTCTTTTTCTCTCTAAGATCCTTGTGAGTCGAGTGTGAGAAAGACTGCTTAAGGGTAAAATCCTAAGGCCGCACGGGTCAACCTTCAAGTGATTGAGAGTGATCGATCGGCCCGTGACAAGTGGTATCAGAGCTAAGTTTGTTCCAAGCGCAAACACAATGGCTGATACGATATGATGAGGCGCTCGCCATGGGTGGTGATTGCGCTGATCGTGGGCGGAACACCGAGAAAGGCACCGCCAAGGGCAAGAAGAACTGTGCTGGTTCGAGTTCAAGGGATCCAATGGGGGATCTTGCACAACGGATGGCGAAGCTAGAGTTGTTCGTCATCGATGTCCAAGGATCGATCAATGACCTGACCTAGATCGTGGACGGAGTAGACGTCGGAAGGGAGGAGCTCGTGGCTGAGGTGCAAGAGCTCAAGACCAGCATGGGAGAGCTCTGACATGAGTTGCTGGGGACCCTACAGGAGGAACTTGCGCAACGGTATGAACTGCAAGGTCCACAAGTGGACACGCCGAAGCTGAAGGAATTCTGGGGCTCGCGGGTGGCCAAAAACATGGACAACTTCTGGAGCAGTACTTCCAAGCCATGGGATCAACGACGACCAAACACGGGTAAACACTGCATCGATGTATTTAGCTGATAATGCATTGTTGTGGTGGCGTCGTCGGTCGAATGATAGGTGTGGTGATCCTATCACGACCTTAGATTCGTCGAGCAGTCTTGGAACCTCATCATATCAAGAGCTCCTTTCATTAGGACTGTGAGTATATGCTTTACCGGAAGCTTGATTGTTAACAAAGCTTAGTTACCGAGTACGAACATCCACGTGGTCGAGTGAAGTGAAACGAGGCTATAATTGTTATTGTGCTTGTAGTGTAAGCGTACATTATATGCACGTTCACTAGAATAGGAGCAACCAAGGTCAACACTTATCCATGCAGACGAATCATTAAAAATATGTGATAATTAGTTACGGGAACTCTTCTTAAGGTCTTAATATCTTGTTTGTAAATGTGTACGTGGAAAATTGTATCTCTAGTTTGCGGACATGGGTGAATCTATTTTGTGATTAATGGCCTGAGATTGCAACTGCATGCGATTACTTTAGTGCTGCATGCCAATTCACCATTTGGCCATCATTTGCTACAATAGGTGGTGCATTATTTACTTCGGATGACAGACTTTTGTTAATGATTCCAGAAGTGAAGAAAATTTAACACATCTATTCCATCTTCACAGGGGTCGCCATGTGGTGCATATGATTTGAATAAATTTAATCCCTGTTATTTGACAGATCTTTAGTGGACTTGCAGAACGTTTATATTCTTACATGGATTTGCCTTTGGATTTTTTACTGAACTATTGCTTTTTTTCATTTTTGAACTGAGTGTCGAATTTGTGCAATTAATATTTGTCCATATCTCTAAGAGAAGAATGATCAGATGACATATTATGTCTCTAATGCGGTAAAACAAGCTGATGAAAGATATTTATATCTGCATTCTTGGCAATACCAACGATATAATGTCATTTAATCAGCTAGTTCATCAATCTTTAAATATATCAAATGCTTTTAATATATAAATTCCCTTTCCAACCAACGTGGTAAGTCAGGGAATGATTTCCATCGGTGCCTCAAATTCAGTTGCTTTTGAGTTAGATGTATTGATTAGCCAAGTCATCTCTTACTAGAAAATCTTGAAATCTAAATGTGCTATGGCCATTGGAACTTTGCATGCATCCGTTATGTTGATTCTTTCGGGTGGTATTCCTAACGGAATTTTTTTTGTGTGATGTAAGAGAAATTAGTAACAGTATAAACCCTGCTATCACTCGTTGGAAACTAGAAGCTGTATGTGCTATCCAGGAGGTATCAGTGCCTTTTACTATTCTATATGCTTTACTCAGAGTCATGACCATTGAGCAAATTTCATTTGGGTGTTAACTGCATCTGACTCTTTGTTTTACTTTAACTCGATGTTGTGAGTAGAAGCTGTTTCATTTTATACTCAAATGCTACGAAAAAATTCAGCAGTGTCTGCGATTTTTTATTTTATTTTTATTTTTTTATGGCTTAACGTGGTTGGTTGTACTCTTTTACTATAACTTATGATTTTCTTTCTTTATGCAGGCAGCAGAGGATTTTCTGGTTCAATTATTTGAAGATGCAATGCTATGCGCTATCCATGCAAAGCGTGTTACCCTTAGTAAGTCCTATTTAATTTCTAGTGTCAACAAATTATGCTATGCTGGTGAACTATAGATAAGCAGGGAGAAACGAATTTTTTTCCTGTCTGGAATTTGGAGACAAATGTTCATTTAATATATATATTAAATTGTCCATCCAAACAAAATGAACATTTGTCTCCAAATTCCAGACAAGAAAAAGATTCGCTTATCCCTGCTTATTTATAGTTCACTAGCATAGCATAATTTGTTGACACTAGAAATTAAATAGGACTTATTAAGGGTAACACGCTTTGCATGGATAGTGCATAGCATTGCATCAAATAATTGAACCAAGAAATCCTCTGCTGCCTACATAAAGAAAGAACAGCATAAGTTATAGTAAAAGAGTACAACCAACCACGTTAAGCCATAAAAAAATAAATATAAAAATCGCAGACACTGCTGAATTTTTTCGTAGCATTTGAGTATCAAATGAAACAGCTTTTACTCACAACACCGAGTTAAAGTAAAACAAAGAGTCAGATGCAGTCAACACCCAAATGAAATTCGCTCAATGGTCATGACTTTGAGTGAAGCATATAGAATAGCAAAAGGCACCGATACCTCTAAATAGCACATAGAGCTTCTAGTTTCCAACGAGTGATAGCAGGTTTATACTGTTATCAATTTCTCTTACCTGCAATCACACAAAAAAAATTCCGTCAGGAATATCACCTGAAAGAATCAACATAACGAATGCATGCAAAGGTTCCATGCAAAGATTCCAATGGCCACAGCGCATTTAGATTTCAAGATTTTCTAGTAAGAGATGACTTGGCTAATCAATACATCTAACTCAAAAGCAACTAAATCTGAGGCACCGATGGAAATCATTCTCTGACTTACCACATAGGTTGAAAATGAAATTTTTATATATGTGGCAAAATGATCTAGAAGGTTTGGAAGGTAAAATTTGAAAGTTAATAATACTCCCTAGACAACCTGTTCATGCTTAGCCCTTCCATTCTTACACCATCTTGATTTTGCTTAAGTGATTACATTCAGAACAAGTATGTGTGTAATACATTGTACTGTAAAGCTCAGGAAGTGGCTGATGAGAATCCCATTGAGAAGCAATATACCCCATTTACTCCTATTAATGCGACGCCTCCTGCGATTGACTAGATAGAAACTGCTTGCATCACATTTGACATACAACTGATATGATCAAATCTCAATGAACCGTTAGATCCCAATGACCGCAAGGTCTCCTAATATTGATTATGTTGACAGCCACTCTCGATACTTGGAGTATGATTTGCTTCACTTGTAATATTATTTTGCTCTTTTCATCACAGTGAGGAAGGATTTTGAGCTGGCTCGACGGCTTGGAGGCAGGGGCCGCCTTTGGTGAATGTAAATAAAATTTACCAAAGACCAGCAATTTTGTGGATGTGGGGAGGCTTTTGCTACGGTCCCGTGACTCCGATTGCCATACCTAATTTGTTTGAGATCCACAATAATCGTTAGGATGTTAAGAAAATAATCTGGTAGGCACTAACTGCAATCTCTCAGTATTAGCATTTGTTTTCATCCCCAACCATCTTCTACATTCAGGGAAATAATTTGCGTCGTAGAGCTACGGATGACAAAGAAACTCCTTGCTAAATGTTTTGGAAGGAGATTTTCTGGCCTGGCAATTACATCGACAGGAACAGAGAATGTTTCTGTTTCTTCTTGTTTTGCATCATTTCAGAAGATAAACGAGGTGGGAAAAATGAACACAGAGGATCCATCAAGTCGGCCAAGAAATATACAGGGGCACTTGTATCTCTGTGCGGACAATTAACGGCGTATAAACTAGAGAAAACAATACAAGGCTTACGCAATTTTCACCCAACAAAATAGCTTTGCAATGAGCCAATTCACATAGAGCTCGTTAATGGTAAGATTGACTGAAAAATAATATGTTTAATGTATATATTCAATCCGACGATTTTCATTTTCTTACATTGTTGTTTCTATTCTTTTATATTAGAATCGGAGAATTGTACATATTTGTTACCCTAGGGAGTGACGTAGTTGACTTTCCTAGAGTTTCGGTAACTTAATTCTACTCGTTATCTAACGAATGTGTATACTACGATTTGAACACGCCAGCAAATTACTTGGAAGAAAATATTTTTTTAACTCCTGTCTTGATATAAGCTAACTAATTTTAGTCAAATTGCGATTAACTATCATACTGAACATATAGAGGGGATGCTTGGTATGAATTATGGTTTTTGAGTCTTGACTTTTACTTTCACTATTTGAGTTAAATCAATCTTTGAGGATGTTACTTTTTCTTAACTGAAAGAGAAAAAGAGAACTTCATTTTCATGTTAAATTTTTAAATACTATTCAAATTTTCATGCATTTAGTTGAAATGTCTAAGAGATTGTATTTGAAAGTCACGGTGCAAGATTGAAGCAATAATGGCAACGTCTTGTAGAATGATAATCACGTTAATTATGTCTGTTATTATCAAGTTGTGTAAAACCACAGGTAGGTCCAAATGTCTGAATTGCTGATGGTTTGACTCGATGACCTCAAAAAGTTCACACATATGGTTGGTAGTGCGAATATATGCACCCTAGCTAGAGATAACATGCTATAATTGTCATGTATCATGCCCATTAATGCTATGCTTAAGGATTGATGGTTCCATAGCTCCATGATATGTGTGTTCAGCATACCATGATGAGCTGATCAAAAAGCATAGATTGGAGAAGAACAATTAAGAAATGCACCACGACAGAAAATCAACTTACTGGATGTGAATGGCTTGGAAAGGAGCAACTACTGATTCTTAAGCATCTTACCCAAGGGAAAATGCATGCATAGAAAGGACGAGTAGCTGATGCTTAAAGCTCGACATCTATATATAGTGTTGAACTTGTAAAAAGTTAAATAGGAAGGCACTATGTTATCAGTTTGTAATAGTTGGAATCATGTCCCTTTAATATCTTGGCGGATTGATTGTTTGTCTGTCAAGATGACATTGAGTTCTTCTGCATTTTACTTGGTAAATTACCTAGTTCCACGCAGTTCTGAATTGACGGGCTTCCTTATGCATCAATTATTCAAATGTAGGGTTCATCGTGCTGGACCTCGAGAAGAAATATATTTTAGGCCAGAAGAAGTGAAGGCAGCCATTGTTACTTGTGGAGGACTTTGCCCTGGTCTAAATGATGTCATCAGACAGGTTGGACTATGATGCTAAAATGCCACGTATTGTTTCATAAGCACAGATCTATCATCCATTAGTGTATATCCTTACTAAAAGAATAATTTGTGTGTTGGATGATGATGGGCAATATCTTTGGCACTATATAATTCTGGGAAAGGATAATAAGAGAAAACTACTGAAGTTCATCTTTTACTTTCAGTGAGATCTTCTCTTTTTGAGAGTTACATTTGACATGGGTTGACCTTGATGCTTATGCAGATTGTCATCACTCTAGAAATATACGGAGTGAAAAAGATTGTTGGCATACCTTTTGGTTATCGTGGTTTTGGTGATGAAGAATTGACTGATTTGCCGGTGCGTTCTGCAGCTTTAAACTTCTTCACCCTTAAACATCAATTAGCCATTAAAACCTGTAATTCTATAACTAAGGAGAATATGTACGGCTTCTCTGATGTTTTTGCAATTTTGAATCAACTGTTTCATTTATGGCATTGACGATCAGCTGTCGAGGAAAGTTGTTCAGAATGTTCATCTATCTGGTGGAAGCATGTTAGGAGTTTCACGTGGAGGACCCAGTATTCCTGAAATTGTGGACACTATGGAGGTAACCTTCATTTGGTGGAAAAGATGTTGCAGTAATAGCAGGTCTATCCATTGTGCGGTTAGTAATCTTGCTGTTGAAGGTTCTGGTGTTTATGAATTTGATTATCAATGCAGAAAAGAGGCATCAACATGCTTTTTGTCTTGGGTGGGAATGGTACACATGCTGGGGCAAATGCTATCCATAATGAGGTAGTTACTCTTGACGTCCATGCTTGGTAAGATCAACCCAGTTATTTTTTGTAATTAGTAGAGTCAAATTGTGATCTGACATAAGCAGTCTCTGTGTACTACCTAGTGATAATGATGAATAGTTGTCCCTATCCATTAGTTTGTCATATGTTCTGAAGCTAGTTAACTGGGGTGATTTGGGCAAATGTATGCTTGAATGCATCACACGGATTTGTTTGAGTGTATCTCATCCTCTCCACATTCCTATGAGGTTTCTCGTGTCAGTGTGACAAATAATGGCATAGTAGCACCAAATGATCTGCAGCCAAGTGTTCTGGTTGTCTTTTTTGTCATGCAGTGCCCTGAGTCTGGCTATTATCACGGTGGAGGATGTCTTTGTGCTGTAGGATGTCCTTAGAAGATCAATTTTAAAAAAGTTGGCGAACTAATTGTCAGTTTGGGATACTTTTGAATTGTTAAAATCTGCTTTCGTTTCTTGGTTTACCTCTCCCTCTCATGTGACCTTATGCCTAATTATGTCCATAATGCTGATAGAATGCTTCTGTTAGATGGACACAGCACTTTCTTAGATGAGTAATAATTTGAAGGAATAATATATCACGTGTTGATTGGGCGTGTTATAAGTAGTAAACATGCCAGAAGTTAATTATTTTCAAGTGTAACTTGAGAGATTAGAAAATCAAATTGCTAATCTACTTTATAGGTTTTATATCTTTTGAGCATACTCATTTGAGATGCATTATTAAACAGGGTACAGCGTTAATCTTTGAATGGTTTATCTCATTTCTAGTATTAAATGAAAATGTTCACTTTTGACAAAATGTTTGCCATGTTAAGGATCCACCTGCCAGGCATGGTAATGAAGGTTTTGACAAAGTCATTTTGTTATTGTCATATATGGACCAACATAAATATCGAACTTTATTGGCATAGATCATGTGAGACACATGAATGCAAAGAACTCCTAAATTGGTCCTCCTTTTCGATGATTGCATTCTTTTCCTCTCAAATTCTGCCTTCTCATTGGTTGAATGTGCATTTATTATGAAAAAAAAAGGAAACTTATTCCTCAAACTAAATTAGCTTGGAATAGCTTGGATGTGCCTTTTCTCAGAGGAAGAAATAGAATTATGCTTTGTGATCGAATGCACTCCAAGTCATGTGACTGTCCTTGCTTTTTTCAACTTTAGTCTCGGAAAATGGATCTTCCGGGTTCTTACATTTTGCTCACATTGTTGGTTTTAGTGCCGCAAAAGACGTTTGAGGGTGGCTGTTGTGGGTGTCCCAAAAACTATTGACAATGATATATTGCTGATGGATAAAACATTTGGTTTTGATACTGCTGTTGAAGAAGCACAGCGTGCTATAAATTCTGCATACATTGAGGTACGTGTTGGTTTTGGCCGCTAACATTTTTTATTAATGTGAACTGTGATTCTGAAGTCACATATATTGACTCTCTCTCTCAAGAAGAAAGTAGAAAGAATGAAAGGCACATGGGCAGTTTATAGACTCATCTCTAACTATGTATACCGATTAAACGGGATACTTAATTCGCATCCTAGTGGTTATCATTTGCAGATCCAGTATATTCCTTTCAATAATAATTCTCGTGATGCCCTCCCCGCTTTTAGGCCGTTTCTATGTATCTCTGTGAAGATAGGCAAGGTTATATATTTCTCTGAAGTTAGTCAAGGTTGTTTTGAAAGACATAAAAGTGCAGTCTTTCTGTAAGTTATCCATCGCTAGGGCAATTGTTATCTTGCAGTCAGTTTCTACTGAATGTGATCATTTCAACTATTGCTTACAGAATATATGCTCTTCTGGGCAATAAATATCGGTAAGTTGAAGGTTTTCATTTGAAATATTTCTTGTCCTTGGTTTTCATGTTAGCAACTATTTTAGATGGTGTGGAAGTACTGATATGTCATTGATTGGCTAGTGCTTTATTCTTCTCCTCCATTTATCAGGCGCACAGTGCGTACCGTGGGATTGGCATTGTGAAGTTGATGGGGCGTAGCAGTGGTTATATAGCCATGCGTGCATCTCTTGCCAGTGGACAAATCGACATATGTTTGATTCCAGAGGTATGCACATGGAGGTTTCTTACTTTCTTATTTCTAATTATTTAGTCACCTAACTAATCCTTTTATTAGGTACCATTTCACTTGCATGGACCTCATGGTGTTTTAAGGCATCTTAAATATTTGATTGAGACAAAGGGATCAGCTGTTGTCTATGTAGCAGAGGGAGCTGGCCAGGTAGGCTCATTAATATAATCAAAGTGGTAGATCATTGTTTAATGGTGTTATGCAGGTTAATTGATCTAGATGTGACCGTCTGAGTGGCATTATAGAGCTGGTATGCCCACTACAGGATCATATGTTTTCTTTTCAGAGCTAGCCATGTCACTTCAAGCAAATGACTCTTCCATGCATTCACTGCCACTTTGCCTTTTCGTTTAAAAACTTACTTTTATTACCAGTTTCTCAGATACATTTAGTGGGAGAGTGCAAAGTTTACAATGTGCGTAGTCAATTAACTAGAAGGCTGTAAGCATGGATATAATTTGATAAATCACATCGTCACGAGATGATGTAAATCTAAAATGTCAAAGAACACTTCTTGTACTTTTCTTTTTATATTTTCTGTTGGTTATGTTTCTGGATGGATTATTGCATGAATTCTTTGACTGTGAATCAAGGACTTAAGCAATCGATGACTCTCTTTTTTTCCCCATTTGCAGAATTTTCTTGAGAAAACTAATGCTAAGGATGCATCTGGAAATATTGTACTGGGTGATATCGGTGTGCATATTCAACAGGAGGTTGGTGTTTGCACTTTCCTTTGGCAGATTGATCCTCGTGAATACTATTGGCTGAAAAGAGACTCATGCCATGTGTGGATATCGTGTTATGCTCACTAATCTTATTAAATAACATAAGCAAGGTGAAAAAAAAAAAGGTAAGTTAATCCTCCTTTTGTGAAGAGTATATCTGGCAATCATAACTTGTTCATGAATATATAGTTTATCTGATGTCAAAAGACTTATTTTGTCAAAGAATTGGATTTCTTGTTCAAAGATAAGAGCATTAAAGGGTTAATCAACATATTTTGGATTGAATGTCTCCCACAGAAAGCATTCATTTGACACAATAGCAGGAGTTGTGCCCATGCATTGGGTAAAGCAATATGTCTTCTTTCTTTTCTAAGTGTCTTTTTGCAACACTAAGCGATGGATCCCCTCTTCATACCTATTATGTCTAAGCATTTTGAAATCAAGAAGGGAGTGGACTGGTTGTGTTGGGACTTTATGTTAATCTTAAAAACTTTTCATCCATGTGTCTCGGTTCAAGCAATAATAAAGCAGGGAGATAACAAGTTATCGGGAGAGAAGTTGGATCAATCATCATTGTTTATAATAATCTGTCCGCATGTGCTTATGTTTCCTCGTCTGGCTCTAGCAGCCCAATTAGGTCGAAATGCGCTAGCTAAACAAGTATACGGATATTGCTTCTACATGTGTAGCTTTTTCATTCTTCTAATGCCCCCGTAGTGGAACTTCAACCTTCTATTGATGCCCGACAGCAGTTTGCAAATTGCATTTGTTGATGACACGGAGCAGAATTTACAACTTCTGCCGATACCTCTTTTGTTGATACCTCGCGGTGGACTTTTCTCTCTTGCTCTCTCTCCCGGTGTTTACAAATGATAAAAAAATATTTAGTGTTTGCATCTTAATAGCTCTCCTGGACTAACAGTCTCTTATGAACAGACCCCTGTCTTTGAATGAATGGAGAAGATGATTTCCTTTGTATGGCCTGAATGAAATGATATTCTGACTTTGATGGGGCATTTTGGATTATCAACCACTACAATATTTTCCTTTGATTTCTTGCAGACAAAGAAGTACTTTAGGGAATGTTCCAGCTGATGTGAAGTATATTGATCCCACATACATGATCCGCGCGTGCCGTGCAAATGCATCAGATGGGATTCTGTGTACTGTTCTAGGACAAAATGCTGTAAGTCAACGCCTCTTCTATTATTTTTTGAGTTTGAGTGTTCATGATGAAGTCCACCCCAAAAGGACTTGAAATATTTTCATATTCTAACTATAGGGTTTCCATTTCTCCGCTTTGTTCTTAGTTTGTTCAACTTGCCTCCCAGTTTTAGTTGATAACCTTGTGTAACTCAGCTAAATGTACGGTGGAGTAGACTTTGAAGGTGTATAATGGACACTTTCCTGTGACAGTTCAGATGAAACTTAAAAAATTACTGCACTAATCGGTATTGTTTTCGCATTATCCTCAATGCCTTCACCAAAACTAAGTCACCAGGTTTAGGATTTGCTTTTTTTCAGTGTTCTTGGTTTTTAGTGTCGGGTATCTGGACCTCTTGGAGAGTCCAAATGTCATGACTGTTCCTCAGTTCCATCCCTTTCCACCGGACCGAGTATTATTAGGACAGAAGGCCCATGAGGTCAGGTTAACTTCAAGGGACTTGTTTTTGCTAAGATTTGAATCCAGTACCACACTAGGAGGAGCATTTTGCTATTTGAGACTCATGTTTGTTTTTGCTTTCTGCCAAAATATGAAAATATTATCCAAAAATTTCAAAAAATATGAAAATATTATCCAAAAATTTCAAAAAATATGAAAATATTATCTATAATGTGGTTTAATCGTCGCTAACATTATCTCAATCATGCCTTTAACTTATAGGAGGTTCTCCATAATAACACATGTAAGCACTTGACATTGTGATGCGGATTGAAAGGCAGTATTCAACCATTATATGCATTGACTGACCCAAAAAAAAAAAAAACACTATATGAATTGTATAAAGAGAATTTAGTTATCCTTTTTAAATTATAACTCTATAATTAGGAGGATGGCAATGAACCAGTTTGGTTCGAGTCTTTACTGATACTTTCACCCAAGTCCCTACTCGCATAGGAATTGGGACCATAAAATGGTCAAGTCGAGTTATCAAGTGACAAGTTTCATTTTCTAGTATTCATGAATGTGTTCAATGTTTAGTAGATGCTTTTTACTCTGATTATTTCGATTTCTAGACAAGTTTGATAATGTTTTTGGGATCAGTTCGGGTTGATGACCCGCAAACGAACCGGACCATTGGGAAATCTATTGTTTTACTTACAAACCGAATTGAAAGGAAACCCGAGGCAAGAAAAGATCTAAAATTCTTTGTTTGGGTCTATTCGATTTAGTTCAGATTTCAATGCGGGCGGGTTCTTTTTCATACCCCTGTTAATTAGCAAATGTGACTGGGGGCAGGTAACATTACTCTTCTGCGGAGAGCCACTGAACCCGCCTCTGTTGCTCCTCGGGATATGCGCCACCACGGCGTACATTGTGGCGATGACAGCAGACATCCTGTAGTGTAAAACAATAGATTTCCGCATATGCTCCAAATGGAGCCACAGCTATATGTAATTTGCAAAGATGTACATTATAGCCAAAATATGAAAATATTATCTAAAAATTTCAAAAAATATGAAAAATTATCTATAATTTGGTTTAATCGTCACTAACATTATCTCAATCATGCCTTTAACTTATAGGAGGTTCTCCATAATAACACATGTAAGCACTTGACATTGTACTTTTAAACTGAAAATGATGTACATTATAGCCAACTGCACCAAAAAGTAAGAAAGCTATAGTTATGTATGGTAGAATGCAATCTACTCACAATGTACATCATTATTAGCTACATCACAAACTTCTCTAGTCTGTTTCCCCAGACAGGTGTATAATGTACAGTTATACTGTATAGATCCAAAAGGGTACAGTCATTCACACAGAACAGAATAAAGTAAAACATCATGCAACAAAGATCCCAGAGATGTAGAATAAAGTTGAACATTACTTTTGAATGATACTCCCCCTGTTGGGATAAACAAGATCACCATATTGTGAAAGGGATGTCCCTACAACAGACGGATCATCAGTAGCCAGTTTACCAAGGCACTCTTCAATCAAAGCCAATCTCTGTCAAGGTCATTAGCCATAACTCAGAAGAGATTATCAAGGTATGAAGTGTAAAAACACTGAAGCAGCAGTCAAAGGTACATTGAAAAAAAACCACATTTAGTGAATAGTGAGTAGCCAAGCGGCAGGCAACCATTTCAATGCCATTAAACAAACTTTACTCCCCATTCACCGATTCCCCAGCCGCGAAGCAACCCACGACCCAAAATCCGACCGCGACTCCGAAAAAGGCACGGAGAGAAAGAAAAGCCGGTCGACTACTGTTTCGGCGTGAACCAAGAAGGAGCTGGGAGCGAATCTTTGAGGGGCAGGGGCCGCCTCGCCATCTCCTCGGCGTCGGCGGGCTTCCGCAGCTGTGTGGCAGCGGCGGGGGCTGCCCCGGTGACTGCAGCCGTCGGGATCGCGGTGGCGGTGGGCCAGGAGATTCGGCCATAAGGGCCGAAAGTTGGCGTGAATTTATAGATTTCTTGATCGGCGTTCCCATGGTGTCACGCAAAGGAAACCAGGTACTCCCCCATGGACATGTGAATCCGTCGCAGCTCTCCATTTTAAACGGGGCCAAAAAGAAAAAGGTGAAAATAAAAAAGGAACTTTTTTTTAGGAAAAAAAAAGGTTAATATTTCCTTGTCAATGAATAGGTATTTACCCTTTTGCAAACTAAACCAGAAAATAGATATTGTCCGGTTAAGAAAATTTAGAAGGTGAGGTTTGCTACGATAGTTCTGAATTTTCTTTTGGTTAAGTATCGTGTTCGAATGCCAATAATCATCGTTGAGAATCTTAAAAGATTATTTTTGTCCATTTCCTTCTTTTTTTTTTATGGGTATCTTAGAGAAGAAAAATACATTCGAAAAATGCCGCCCGAAAAAAAAAATGCATTACAACACGTTTCTAATGTGCAAGGTTTTAAATTTAGGTTTCCTCTTTGAATTCACAATGACACCTGGTGCCAGGCCTATTTAATGTAAGTTCTCAATCAATTGCTGAAGTCAATTCAATGTCAGTACGAAGTAAAGTCAGGTAAGAAACATAAGAGATACTCCCCATATGAAACTCGAGCGAGCTACTCTTCATATTAGGATGAGACTCAGCTCTTGGATACTCCTGTGTTTGCGGCAGAAGAACCTGCACATTAGGCATTGGCGGCTGGCCCTCAACAGCCACCACATCTCAATTGAAACTACTAAGCTGGAATTGTCAGGGGTTGGGCAATCCCCTGACAATTCAAGCCCTTAAGGCTGTTTTAGCCTCTGAAAAGCCCGATATAGTGTTCTTAATGGAAACTAAGAATGTAAAGTCAGTTGTAAAGAGATTACAGCGTCGGTTTCATTTCCCTCACTCCTTTTTAAAGGATCCAGTAGGCTTGGCTGGTGGACTTGCTGTATTTTGGACTGACCTTTTTTATATAACTCTGTTGCATTCAGAGGAGAATTATTTAGATCTCATCTGCTTTGATACTACTACTGTTGCTGCTTCTATGCATTTAACATGTCTGCATGCCCCCTTCAACTTATCAGGCTAGGCAAGAGTTTTGGGATACTATCAGAGACATCTGTGCAGCAAATTCCTTACCTTGGTTGTGCGTGGGGGATTTCAATGACTTTCTTTTCCCCTGGGAGAAAATAGGAAAAAGACCAGCTATTTACTCTCGTATGGCATCCTTTCGAGCTATGATTAGTGATTGTTCTTTACTAGAGTTGGAAAGTAAAGGGTGTGAATTTACCTGGTCTAATAATAGAACAGGGGATGACCTGGTAAAGGAGAAATTAGATCGAGTTTTATGCTCTTTGGAGTGGCAGTTGTCGTATCCTTCTGTAGAAGTGCTAGCCCTTTCACCTATAGGCTCGGATCACTGTCCTGTTCTGCTTAACACTTATTCTCAGCCTGTCAAGCGAACAAAGACTTTCAATTATGAAGCTTTCTGGATTCAAGATCAAGAGTGCAAAGCAGTAATTCAAAATTCCTGGCAAAGCAGTAATACCTCTCTGGTCTCTAAACTACAGGCAGTTTCTCACAAGTTAGCAAGCTGGAGTAAATCTCGGTTCAGCAATGGCCATCTGCGCATACTTCATTTACAGCATCAACTACAGACAATCACCAATAGAAAATTCTATCAGAATAACGATAAGGAGTTGGCCAATTCCATCTGAGAGGAAATTCAACAACTTTGTCATCAAGAGAAGTAGTTCTGGGCTATGCGTTCACGTATTAACTGGCTGAAGTGGGGAGATAAAAATTCAAAAAAAAATCATGCCAGTACAGTGCAAAGAAGACAACGAAACAGAATATGTATGCTTAAGGATGAAAACCAGAACTGGATAAGGGAGCCAGAACAGCTAAAGGCGATGACTTTGGGTTTTTTTTCTCAATTATATCAGTTAGGGGGATATCGTGACTTTGGCCCCTTTTTACAACAATGTCCTGAAGTGGTAACAACAAAAATGAATGAACAATTGCTAAAAGTGGTAACAGAAGAGGAGGTATACCAAGCTATTTTTCAGCCGGGTGCTTCCAAGGCTCCAAGGCCAGATGGCCTTAACGGCCTTTTCTTTCAGCATCACTGGAATATCATCAAAGCATATGTCATTAAAACAATTCAAGATTTCTTCACTTCAGGTAGTATGCCTCCTAGTTTGAATAGAACGATAATTGCACTGGTTCCGAAGTTTCATCATCCATAAAGCATTGATCAGTACCGTCCCATAAGTCTTTCTAATTTTGCTTATAAGATCATTTCAAAAGTTATGGCTAACAGACCTTGGCTTCCTAGCTTAATATCTAAAGAACAAGCAGCTTTTGTTAGTGACAGGCAGATCCAAGATAACATAATGGTGGTGCAAGAAGTGCTACATCAGTTTAAAGTGAGAACATGCAAGAAACGATTCAATATTCTTCTAAAAACTGATATGCAGAAAGCGTATGACAGGGTCGAGTGGGATTTCCTCAAAGCTTACTTGCAGCAGTTGGGTTTTAATGACAGATGGGTTACTTTGGTCATGGCTTGCATCACAACGACCTCTTTCAGTGTTTGTTTTAATGGGGAACAGCTATCTTATTTTCAACCTACTAGAGGCATTAGACAATGTGACCCCCTCTCTCCATATATTTTCATTCTTCTTGCCAATGTTCTATCAATTCTCATTACTCAAGCTATGGATATGGGTCAACTACAGGGGATTAAATTCAATAGAGCCTGTCCTACTTTATCCCATCTGTTCTTCGCTGATGACTCCGTTTTCTTCCTAAAAGCCACAGTTTTTGAATGCCAAAATCTTGCAAATATTCTAAACCAGTATTGTCTAGCTACGAGTCAGCTCATCAATAGGAACAAATCTGGTCTGTTTTTCAGCAAAAATTGCCTGCTGACATTACAAAACAATTTAGCAAGAGAACTTAGAATACCTGTGGTGAGTCGTTTTGGGAAGTACCTGGGAATCCCCTCAGACTAGGGCCGCTCAAAACGGGAGATGTTTTCCTGGATTCTAGCCAAAGTAAATGCTAAATTAGCTGGCTGGAAGGAAAGACTCTTATCAAAAAGTGGCAAGGTGATTCTACTGAAGTCAGTAATTCAGGCATTACCTCAGTATGCCATGTCCATCTTCAAGCTACCCCTGTCACTTTGCAAATTAATAGAAAGGAAGATATCAGCATTCTGGTGGAGCAATAATAATAGTAAGTCAGGGATTCATTGGCGAAACTGGACAAATTTAAAACTATCAAAAGACTCTGGGGGAATGGGATTCCGAGATCTTGTCAATTTCAATAAGGCAATGCTTGGTAAGCAAGCTTGGTGTCTTTTTCAACAACCTACTGCTATATGGAGTCAACTTTTCAAAGGCTTGTATTTCAGGAATTCTTCTTTTCAAAGTGCGCAATTAGGCTATCGTCCTTCATGGGGTTGGCAGGGTCTGTTAAAGGGAAGAGAAACTATTCTTCCTAGACTTCGATGGTTAGTTGGGGATGGCTCCAAGATTAATATCAGAGAAGACATTTGGCTTCCAATTGGTAAATTAGGAGGAACAACAGCTCAAGGTGAACCAGTTGTAGTCGCTGATCTAATTGATTCATCTCATACCGCATGGAATTCCAATCTTATTTATAACCTCTTTGATGTCCAGGTCAGTGAAGAGATTTTAAAACTCCCTATTAATCCTTCACTTCTTAATGACCAATTGGTTTGGACTACTACGTCATCAGGCGTTTACTCAGTAAAAAGTTGTTACCATTATGTGTCTTCGACCCAACATACCCAACACATTGTAGCCTCAACCTCTTATCAGAATCCTATTAAGTTATGGAGGAAAATATGGCATATGAACACTGCTCCTAAAATACGCGTTTTTATGTGGTTAGCTTGTCAAAACGCCCATGCCACAAAAGCAAACCTTTTTCACAGACATATCTCCCCTACCCTATATGTAACCTTTTGCAACCAAAACGTGCCCGAGACTATTGAACACCTCTTTTTCTATTGCACATGGACTAGTGACATCTAGACTCATACTAAGATTAGGGTTCGGATCTCACTTACCACTGTGCAACGTTTTGATGCGTGGGTTACAGCCAAGGCCACTGATTCCAGGGCTTCCCCTGTTTTTGAGGTGCTCGCCGGTTTGCTGTGGGAGATCTGGTGCCAGCAAAATAATGCAATCTTCAGGCAGCAGAATCCAAACACACTCCAAGCTGTCGAGAACGCCCTAGCTCAGAGTCGGATCTTGATGATCGTTGACCCATCTGCGTAGTGTCATCAAAAATCGGCTTTGAGCCCAGATCAACGATGGACACCTCCTGCAAAAGGTTGCATCAAATGTAATATTGATGGGGCTTTTCAGTCAGGGAGTGCGGAAGGATCAATGGCGTGTATTTCCAGGAATTTTAAAGGAATACTTACTGATGTTTTTACTCGAAGCTCTCTAGCACAATCGGCCTTCCAGGCAGAGATTTACGCCCTCATTTTGTCGATCCAACATCTGATCCAGCAAGGGCTTAATCTGAAGCGCCTGGTTGTGGAGTCGGACTGCCTGCTGTTGGTGGAGATTGTCGCGGAGAAGAAGATGCCGCCATGAACAAAGCGCCACCTCTTCGATGAACTTGAAGATTTGCTCACTCGATGCCCTAATCTCTCACTTCAGCATTCTCGCAGAGAAGCAAATGCAGCTACTAATTGGGTTGCAAAAGCCCACTGGAATCAAGGCCCAGCCCGCAACTGGAATATATTCCCTCCTTTCATTTTGCACGATATTGTATATAGTGATGCTTTAGCATCTAGTTGTGTTCCTGTTTAATCTAATATATTGGTAGTTTCGACCAAAAAAATATATATATTTTAAGATCATTCTGCGCAATTCCCATAAGAAGAGGATAATTAACGTCAGCAAAATTAATTCCCATGAATATCATTGCTTAATGCTGAGTGACAGTTCTTCCCTTTCCTTTTTATTTAATTTATGGGATGTTAATCTCCTCTTCATAATTAGTGCAATGTAAATAATATCGAAAAATCATTGATTTTATTACTGTCGTATGCAGCGATCATAGGGTAGTAGTAGAAACATGTGAATTTCAAGTACTATAACTAGAGAGCGCACCATAACAAGAAATTATCTGTTGCACCACTCAATGAGAGGAAATTCCCACATGAAAATTTATTCATGCAAATGTTGTTATTTTTACTATAAACTAGTATTGACTGTGATATTTGATCCATGGGCATCCATTCAAATTGAGGAAATTTCTTATATGAAACGTGGCTGGTTGGAATCCCCTCAATTATAATCAAGATAAATCGAAACGTCATCAATATGATACTCAATTATGCATTTCAAATAACTATTTGGATGCGACGTTTTTCTTTTTTCCTTTGATCAAAGGAAATTTTCATTCATTACCAAAATAACATATGAAGTGTTACAATGGAAATTCTAGAAATCACCACAACAAAGCTAGCCTAAAGAGCTTTAAAACAAACAAAGGACTAGAGATTAAAGTATGGAGAAGTACCAAAAAAGTTCTAAACTTATTGCAATTGTGTCAATTCAATCATAAACTTTTTTTTGTCTAGATTAGTCTAAATCTTTTACAATTGTGATAGTTTAATCCATATGGCCAAAATTGGTCGGCCAACGCTGACGTGGACATCGGCCGTCCGACAAAAACTGACATAAAAAATTTTAAATTTTTTTTTCGATTTTTAAAATATTTTTTGAATTTTTAATTCTTTTTTTTTCTTTTTTTCTTTTTTTCCTCCTTCTCCTTCCTTTGGCCGGTCGGTGCTAGCTAAAGGCGAGGGCCAGCAAGGTCAGCCTCACCGGTGACCTCGCTGGCCAGTGGCGAGGCTCGTCCCCATCGGCCACTAGCGAAGGCGAGCCTCGCCCAGCGACAGCAAGGCTGCCATCGCCAGATCTGGCGAGGCCCCGCCAAACCTGGCGAGGCCCCACCAAACTTGGCGAGGCTCGGCCTCGCCCAGCCAAGGCGACGATTGACCTCCCCGGTGGCCGGCAAGGCCGCTGTCGCCAAATCTGGCGAGGCTTGGCCTCGCCCAACCATGGTGAGGTCAAGCCTTGCCGTCCCTAGGCGAGGAGCCTTGCCGACCGGCAATGTCGGCCCTCACCTTGGAACTGACAAGGCTCGGCCCCGCCCAGCCATGGCGAGGGTCGACCTCACCAATGCCGGCGCGAGCTCAGCTCTCGCCCAACAACGGCAAGGCCATCCTCGCCGGCCAGAGAAAGGAGAAGGTGAAAAAAAAAGTAAAAAATTCAAAAAACATTTAAAAATTCAAAAAAATATATTAAAAATTTCCACATCAACGTTCGTCGGACGACCGGTGTTCACGTCAACGCTGACCGGTCAATTTTGACCAAATAGACTAAACTGGTATAACTGTAAAAGGTTTAAGACTAAATTGGCCAAAAAAAAAAAAGTTTCAGACTGAATTGGCACAATCACAATAAGTTTATAACTTTTTTGGTAATCCTCCCAATTAAAGTATATCATCAGAGCATGGTCAATAGAGGTAAGCATATGCTTATCCTTTAAGAATGGATCTGTAACTACATCTCAGCAAAAAGATTGGCGGCATTAAATCATACATTATCATCAGTGATGGACACACGCCAGGAGGATCACTTATGTAGCTATGGATTTGTCTTTTTAGTAATGTGTGCCCAAGTTCAATGTCTCTAACACTAACAAAAACATGTTAAACAAGTTCAGATCTAACATTTGTGAGAGCAAATGCGGGACACCAAAACTTCTAGCAAAAACATGTTGAACAAGCATAGGATCTGACACTAGAGCTGTTGCGAATGCTATTGAAATTGGAGATGGAATACTTACTTATAACTAGCCAGGCAAATCTAAGATTGGGAGAGTACAGCAAGAAACAAGAGAAATAATGCAATAGTATCAAAGGAACATTTTTCGACGACTTTTGTGGAACTGGGGATAGATAATTAGCCAATAGTTAAGAAGGCAATCAAACATCAAAGAGGGCATAATTTTGAGCTCCTTGTATTTTGTGAAAAAAATAAAAATTTGGAAAAGAAAATTATTTTAATAAAAATGATCACTTATACCGTTTGCTTACAAAAATGAATTGATGAAAAATATTCTCTTCGTTCAAAAAGATATCTAGATATATATATTATTATCCTTAGTTAAAACATTTTTCATTAGCTTATTATTTTAAGGGAAAAATTATCCAAAAAGTTCTAAACCTATTACACTTTTATCAATTTAGTCATTAATATTTTAATTTTGTCAATTCAGTCCTAAACCTTTTTCATTTATTGCCAATTCAATCCATCCCACCAATTTTGATAAGAAATTAGTGATGTGAATAGTCGGCTCTAACGTGGCATTTTTTTAATAGTATTTTATTTTTTAATGTTTTTCTTCTTTTTATTTAATTTTTTGGCTTTTTTTGGGGAGTTTCAAATCTCGCTGGCAAGGGTTGCTAGCCAACCCTCGCTAGCCCTCACGCATGGCCGGCAAGGGCTGCCCACTAGATCCGAAACCCCAAAAAAGAAAAAGCAACAAAAGTAAAAAAAAAAAAATCAAAATATTATTTAATAAAGTATCACATCAATGCCGACTATCCACATCAATAATTTCCAATCAAAATTGGCCAGATTGATTGAATTAGCAAGAAGTGAAAAGATTTAGGACTGAATTGGCAAAATTGAAAAATTTAAGACTGAATTGACAAAAATGCAATAAGTTTAGGATTTTTTTAAAAATAATTTTTTCTATTAGAAACGATCATTTTTACAAAAATATTAACATATAGAACCTTAATTTCATATTGATGGAACCCAACTTAGTGAGTGGGTGTGTTTTTTCTGGGACCGATTAATCATGTTGCATCAGCTTATAAGTTACCATCTCGATAATGGAATTATTTTTGCTAGAATGTTTTATATACGGAGGAAATTGTTCTCACGACTAGCAATGGCTTCCGACTGTGCCGAGGCCAACGGGCTGTGCTAGGCCCCGTGTTAGGCTCAAGCACGTTTTGCCCAGGTAAGGTTTTTTATTAAATAATTAAAAAATAAATTTTCAATAAAATAAATTATTCCCACTTCATGGTTTTTTATAGGGAGTTCCAAGTAGTGATAATTGAACAAGAATGAAATACACAGCATAGTATATAAGACTCCGACTTAAACGAATTCATCTCATTAAAAAAAGAAATCGAATAATACCATACAAATTGCAGCTGTCAAAAAACAAATACATAAGAATCAAACTTAGATAAATACAATCTCATAAGAAAAATTACAACATAAAAAACACAATTCTAAACAGATTGATAAAAACACATTTTTTTCTGGTAGTGGGCCTCTTCTTGGGCTTGACCATTTCAACGACATATTTGTCTTGTTGTCTTTTCGAGTGACTCATCCGACCACTAGATTTCAAAGATAATTTCAAAGCACATACCTTGTAAACAACCTTCTTCTTGCCATTGAGGAGGTCCATAATGTTGAATGTCTTCCAAACATTTGACCCTTATGCAAGAAAGTTCTTTCAGAGTTGGGAAGCCATCTGGAAAATGGGTTGGGCACCGCCAATAATTTAAGTCAATTGCGAATTCCAAGCTTGTAAATATCCTTCAACAGAGATCGCCATTTTATTTTTTTTTAAGTAAGGAGAAGTGCATGATCGTGAAAATAAGAGGAGGGGGTTTGAATTTTGTAGAAATTGAATTTTTTTTCATTTTTTTTTATGATGAATGTGACCGTTCGGCCACATGTATTTTATTCTTAATGTGGCCGAACATCACACTATAGAGATAATGGGCCATGAGTGGGCCAAACCATTAGGCCCAAGGACTTTTAGATGTTGGTATTGTTGGGTTGGGGTTGGGTCGGGCTTTGACACCCCCACGGCTCGATCTCTCTCTCTCTCTGCATGTGTACAACAAGGATGAAACTAATCAGCACCGGCCCAACTCAATCTGACCTGTTCTCTTGGGTTGTATGATATTCGGGTCGGGTAGGGTCAGGTCAAGCATATCATGTAGTGTTTTGGGTCGGGTCGAGTTTTCATAAGCAACCCGAACCACGGACACCCCTATACTCCACCCTCTCTTTCCTCTTTCATTTTGGTCCTTCTATCTTTTCATTCTTCCGCTCTTTCCAGATCTATTGCTTCCACATGCCCCATGATCGGTTCCTGTCTTTTAGTTTTAATATGCTGTCAATTAGCAAATGAACTAACACAAACTGCAATTACGTTCTCGGCGACCCAAGAACGTGCCATCGTCCAGTAGACCGACTCGTCTGAACCCATATTGTACATGAAGATCATACTTCCACGAGATAGAAACCACATCTACGAGTAGCTCTCCATCTGGTTAAGGTAAGCTGCATATTTCTTGCCGTAGCGAGTACTCTAGTTTTTGTTGCCAGGACAAATCATATGTAGATCGACCGTCATTTCATCGACAAAAGAAACTGTCTTGAGGAGTCATACGGACTTCTTATGCACCCTCAAACCATCAAGGACATGTTCACCAAGGGACCGGCGTGCTCAATTTTCCCCGTCTCTACAGCAAGTCGAGTGTCCGGGATATCTACACTTCAACTTGAGGGGGGGGGTGCGTTAGTTGTCATCATATGAGTAACTATCTTGCGATCTATTTCCATAGTTTTTTGTAATTCACCACTTGATTTTCTGCTTGATTATGCAAAGCTAAATCCACCATATCATGGAATTTTTTGTAATTCACCACTTGATTTTCTGCTTGATTATGCAAAGCTAAATCCACCCTATCATGGAAAGTCATCTCCATCATCCCAACTTCACAGCTGTCCATTCTGGGTTTATCTCTGAGTAAACATTTGCGCATATGCCATGGAAGAGAACAAAGCAGAAAACAAAACTCAATCCTTGATCCTCTCCAACTTTTCACCTTCAAGTACTTTTGAAATGGGCTGTGATGTTGCGCACGGAGCGAGCGAGAGAGAGAGAGAGAACAAGTTTGATGTTAAAACCAAGCAAGTGAAACATGACCATTCTAAAGATGCTTAGCGGAGGTAAGTCCCAAAACCTGGGTACTTTTAGACACAGGCACATAGGAAATCAAACTTAATACACTACCAAAATTAAATGTCATACTGCTATTCTTGCTCGATTATTATCACCCAAACCCCACACACATTCGATCTCTTATCGCCTCGAGATCAGCAGATCGGACCAGCCGTGAGGATCTCCTCCGTCAGCTTGTTGTCCTCGCCAATCTTGTAGTCAGTGAATGTCACAAAGTTGTTCTTGAACAGTTCGGCCAGCTTCAACAGGGTGTTGTTGTAGGCCTTCTTGTCCGACCAGGTGTTCACAGGATCGAGGATCTCCGAGGGCACACCCTCGACCTCGGTCGGGATCTCCAGCCCGAAGACCTCAGTCTTCTTGTAACTAGCTTCCAAGAGGCTACCTGAATGTATGGCGTCAATGATCTTCCTGGTGTATGGCAACTTGATCCGATTGCCAGAGCCATAGCTGTACAATAGATGTGAAAGGTTTCAGTGGTCAAAAAAGCAGCAACAAGATCAGCTCCAGGGCGGGGCTCAAACATGTCATACCTTCCCCCTGACCATCCAGTGTTGACGAGCCACCCAGTCGCGCCATGCTTCTGCATCTTCTCAGCCAGCATAGCAGCATATTTGGTAGGATGCAACATTATAAATGCAGCACCGAAGCAAGCCGAGAATGTTGCGCGCGGCTCCTTGACACCCTCCTCTGTTCCAGCAACCTGTTGAACAGATCAACAGTTAGCACGTAATCAGACACCATCTTCTGCAGATTAAGCATTTGGAACAACGAAGGAACCAAAGTTCAACAGTTGGACACATACCAGAGCAGTATAGCCGCTTATGAAATGGTACATAGTCTGTGCCAGGCTCAGCTTACTCACGGGAGGGAGCACTCCAAACGCGTCACATGCCAAGAGAATGACATTCTTCGGGTGTGGGCCAACGCATGGGATTTTCGCATTTGGTATGTACTCAATGGGATAGGCTGCCCGTGTGTTCTCTGAAACAAAGGAACAGATCAGACGTTGTGAATATCGTGCTTGTAATAACAAACTGTCATCATATTGTTGCGAGCCAAACTTGGTCATTCAGAATTGATCATCACAGTCTTCTGATCAACAAATTAAGGCTTCTTGGATTTTTTCAGTGAAGATTATCTGAGATTATTCAAAAATTTATAATCTTGATTTTTCTGCTTCAAATCATATTCTATTCAGCTACTGAAATTCTCCGACTAATCATATTTATCACCTAAACACCATACCAATTAGATCAAAACCGTACATCATTGGGTTGTGCTGACCCAGTTAGCTCAATGAAAGAAAGGGTTGACTTCAATTTTCTTTCAGGAATATACGAACCAAGTCATAGCTAACAGAAACTTTGACATTTGAGCATATTAAAAATGAGAATATCCAGCATAACCAAATCATGAAATATGCAGTTGTTTTTCTTATTTAAAACAATTCAAAGAAGTCACTTAAGAACAACTCCAAAATAATAGAAATTATCAACGACAAAGATGTTTACCTGTAACTGACTTGTCAGAGTAATCCACTTCCCTCGTGTGCTCTTCAAACACCACGTTTTCCACCACTGTCACCCACAAACATCTCAGTCATTTTCATGCCTTGAGGGCATACGTAAACCAAAATCCAATCTCATTCAACTCAAGTACACTGATGCACCCAACCAATTCGAGAAATTCAAAAAGGCGTGTTCAGAAATTACCAGTTCCAAACTTGATGGCATTCCAGATATCAGGCTCCTTCTCCCTCGACAAATCAATGCATTTGGCATAGCAACCCCCTTCAATATTGGACACACCGTTCTCACTCCAGCAATGCTCATCATCGCCAATCAAGTACCTATTGTGATCAGTAGACAGGGTAGTCTTGCCAGTACCTAAATTCAAAAGAAGTTAATCAGCAACGATCAAGGCACTGCAATCTCTAAGTTGTGCAGAGGATAAGGACTTTATAGAGAGAGAGAGAGAGAGAGAGAGAGAGAGAGAGAGGGGGGGGCACATATCATATGTCACAACCGACTCGGCTCCATTTCCGATCTCCGATGGATACTATACCTGACAATCCAAAGAAGAGGGCAACATCTCCGTCCTTCCCCATATTGCATCCAGAATGTAGGGAGAGGATTTGACGCTTAGGCATGAGATAGTGCATTACACTGAACAGACCCTTCTTCATCTCCCCGGCGTATTGAGTGCCGAGGATGACCATTTCCCTCCTAGCAAGGTTAAGATCTATGCTAGTAGAGGATGTCATGTAATGGGTGTAACGATTACACGGGAACTGGCCAGCATTGTATATAGTGAAGTCCGGAGTACCGAAATTCTCCAGCTCTTCAGGAGTGGGTCGGATGCACCTGCCAACCCACCCAGTTATCGAATTGCGTACACTAGGACTAATTCTTCCTCCGCCATGGGCTAATGAGTCGGAATCATATAACACTATGCACACATACAGGATTCAATATTTTTAACATGACGGCAACGTTTAGGAGACTTATCTGGGGAGGCTTAACCTTTTGTGGACTGGAGACTATAGAAACAATTACTGCAGAAGATTTGTTAAAATAGTTCTTTTGTCTCACTTACATGTTGTGCATGAACAAGGAATGGTAAGCTCTTGCAGACACAATCCTCACTTTGATTCGGTTCGCCAGCTCCCAGTTCAAGAATTGGTCATTAACAAAGACCTGCAAATTCATGAGTTAGACTCTGTCATATTAACTTATCAATATGGGCATCGAATTTGGGAGTTAGACTGTCATAGGACAAGTAAAAGATCCCATGTGAAAAATGTGTGTGTGTGTGTGTGTGTGTGTGTGACCACTTCATCAAGTATGCCTAAAATTGTCCATTGCAGGCCAAATTCTTACATCATATGCAGCATCGACAAACATAAACATTGAGATTCATATTGTCCCTCGAGGGAATCTCCAGTAGAACCCACGTTCATTTTTGCTACAATTCCTACACCAACTGTTGCGTGACACAAATAACTATCAATTGAAGACTTCCAAGTTTTCATGTGCCACGGCGTCCTTATGCAGAAATTATGACAAAATAAACTTTTGAGTCCTACGTGTTACAACCAGGTTGGGTCCGTGAGGATCATAAATTCGTCCCAGCTTTTGCTAGGCTGATTGACAATGCATTTAACAAAAAAAGAAAAAATACACGGCCAATAATATATGATGCAGTTGAGGCTATACAAAACCAAGAAATTGCCCAGAAATTCCCCTGCTTCTAGTGCCAATAAAGTTATTCACAAGAGGACGAAATTGCCTATCCCACCAAATGATCTTGAGAGCCCACACACCAACTTCAACATAAGGACAAGAATGATACCATCCCTCCCATCATTTTCATCCCAAAGTGAGCTGTGGTTTCTCCTTTTAGAAATATATATTGTTTATTACAAGATTAGTAAAATGATTCTGCTTTCAATCATAGAAATGCCCAACTACAGCATCAGAGGGAATCAATACTACAGACAAATATCCCAGGAAAGATGAGAACAAACCTTGTCCAAAGAATTCAAGTAATCCACTGCTCTCTCTCTGTTAACCAAGAAAGTCTGCTCGTCCATCTCAATGTTAGGTGAGCCCCTGTAGATAAAAAGATTCAACCACGAATTGAATGGGGATTAAATTAGATATCACAACCTTTTTCAACTAAATTAATGGACAAAATCAGCAAGGATCTGCTTTTTGTCTTTATACTCTCGTGACGAAAAAGCTCGCACTTACTTTCCCCACCACAGTTCATCCTCAGTGGTCTCGTCCTTCACGACACGCTTATCCCTAGGAGACCGGCCAGTCTTCGCCCCGGACAGGGTCGCCAGAGCCCCGCTCGACGTGATGTACGACCCTTTCTCATACTTGATCGCCTGCTCGTACAGCTCTGCACAACCACATACATACACGTCCTCAAAATCATCGATCAATTGGACAAATCGCCCCCACAATAACCAAAAATTCAATCTTTTCATGTCAAAACTCCTCCCATTAGCTCAATGAACGTACTCCCACATCACGAATTTCTCTAATTTCACGAAAACTACGACCATATGAGGAAAGTTCGCGGCCGTCTTAACCCGCACCGAATAAGTCCACCGAGCCCGCGTCGCGATCCGGCGGGCCCCCTGCTCTTTTCCATTAGACATACGAAATCATAACTTCCATGAAACTCCCCGACCCATGTCCACCCATTTCGACCCATTTCAAGACAAGTCAAAAAGAGACGCCCCAACGCAAATTCCTCATGAATCACAGCACTTGGAAAGCGACGTCGCTTCTCTCCTCCTCCTTCCTTCCTTTTTCCCCCCGACGAACAAGTGACAACACGGCCCCGCAAGTTCCCATCACGGGTTGACGTTGAAAAAGCGGAAGAAGATCAGACGTACCGGCGGGGGAGAGGTTGTAAAGGACGTGGGTGAACTTGAGGGCGCTGTCGCTGGCGGCGATGGCCGGGGTGAAGTAGTGGCTGGTTTCCTGCGAGAGCTTCGGGGTCTCGCTTTTCCTGGCCGGGTCGCCCCTCACCACCCGGGGCCCCGTCTCCCTCGTCAGCGACGCCAACGACGCACTATAATTCCAAAATTCACATAAAAACCCAACCAAAAAAAAAATATTAGATAAATTCGAATTTATCGGGACATGAAATTTAAAAGATAATCATAATAAAATCCGTCGAACACGCCTTCAGGATTTTTCTTTTCTTTCTTTTATTTTTTGTTAAAAAAATAGAGTTTGTAATTTCGGCTTCTCTCTTTTTAAAAAAATCGTAAATTTTTATTGTGCATCGCGAAAATGTTTTTATTTTCCTCCCAGGAAAAATGTGCCCTACCATCGGATTCTACGGGACCGGTCGAGCGCAGCTAAAAGCTGCTGCTATCCATCCCTAAAGCGGCACGCGCTTCGACACAGGGCGGGACCCACGCGTTTAAGGAAACGAACAAAGGGGAAATTCCCTATATTCGCTAAATTATAATTCAATTTTTTTCAGAAAGTGCCCCTAACACTTAATAAATAAATAATTTGCTCTTTGAGAACTTCATTTTAATATACTAAAATTTGAAATTTTTTCCCTGTTTGCTAAGGTGACATAATTTCCCCAGAAAGGGAAATTATATCCGAAGTTAATGCATTTTAATTTTATCAAATAATTCCTGCAAATCCCCGAAATTATGTGGGGGCCCACTTCCCTGCCTCCTGCAATTACAAAGGATTTTCTGTATATATGTATGTATGTACGTCATCTTCTTCAAGCTTCTTCCACGTTACAATACCTGATGGACTGGAGCTGCTGCTTCTGCCGCGCCTCCTCGGAGACGGGGGAGAAGGAGCCCTGGACCCCCGTGTTCGGGGTGGTCGGCGCCGACCTCTTCTTCTGCAGCGAGTGGAGCTCGTCGATGGTCTGCGCCTTCACCGGCGTCGCGGTGTCGTCGTGGCAGATCGCGCTCTGCCTCTTGCCCCCGCCGCCGGCGCCGCCGTTCGCCGTCGTCTGGATCTTCGTCAGCCCGTTCCTCGCCGTCCCGGCGCCGGGTGCGGGGGCGGCGGTGTTGCTGAAACTGAAGTCGCCGTTCCCGTTGGCCGCCATTTTCGGTCTCTCTGTCCAAATAACAAGCAAACACAAGTAAAGATCACGATGTGGATCGGTGACTGAGGGTAAATCCCCCGAGCAGAGCGCAATTTATAACGGAGGACAAGACAAGGATCGTTTCTGTCGCGGAATGGAAAGGGCCGGATCGCGATAAGGACGAACGGGTTCCGCTCCACGTAACCGCGCGGCTCGTGTGCGAACCCCACCAGCATTTCAGTACCGGACAAAAACCCAGTTCCGACGCATCGGAATTCGGACAGCGAACTAGCTCAACAAAATCAAAAGAAACCCAAAATTCTACGTGCGGGCTTTTGTCAAAAAGTCACGTCGCGGCGTTACGATCAACCGCGCTCTCGCCGCATTTCTCGCGCCAACCGCACCGCGGTCGTTCGTGGTTTCGACGCGAAACCCAGTTTTCGTCGTTCTAAATGCGATCGGACTTCCGTGATCAAGAACAAGAACCTCGTCGAACCATTTCAGCCATTATAGAGAGAGAGAGAGAGAGAGAGAGAGAGAGAGAGAGAGAGAGAGCGAACCAGAGATGGCGAAGCAGAGCTGGAGAAATGGAGGAAGCTAAGCGAAAGAGAACGAGGACGCGATCATGCAAGTGGGGGTGATGACGATGAGAGAATCAGGTTTTGGTGAGGAGGTAGGACGAGCCGAAGGCCGCCTTTTAAAGCCCTCTTCCGGGGTGGGGACCCGATCTCTTGACCATGGTTAGGTATTTTAACCCGGGGTGGGGCTAACCGCGGTTAGATTCTATCCCTCGCGGTCGAGGGGGGCAGGAGCCCATTTCACGAGAACGGGGCAAGCCGGGCAGGAGCCCGAGTAGCAATCCGGTGGTGCGCGGCCGCACGGCAGCTACGGTGCTCCCGCTTCCTAGATTTTGGTTGTACGAATGACAACACAATGTGCAATATGATCCATTCACTTTTAATTCGTCTAATGTGATTCATGAATTTTAACTTAATATGTAATATTGTTCCTCAATTTTTAATTTAATCAATGGGGTTACTTAATTTTAGTCCAATATATAGCGACATACCTAAATTTTTAATTTATTCAATATGATACATCAAGTCAGTCATTTCTTCTTCTCCAGCCTAATAGAATCTTCTAAAAAATGCAGTTCAAATAATTATCAATGTTACCATCTTATCATCTCTGAGTATCTCTAGGCTCTATACTAAAAGTCTGAATAATTTTCTGTTAAAAGGTTATCCCTAAAAGCTTGAACGAAAGATTTGCCTACCATCAATTAAAGTTTAGAAACGACGTTGAACATTGTCATATAGCTTGGGACTAGATTAAACAAATTTTCAAAATTGATAATGCACATTGGGTTAAAGTTCATGAACCACATTAAATAAAAAATTCATATATCATTTAAACCAAAATTCATATATCATTTATGTCACATTCCCAAACATATATGTATGCTTTCCATTTCAAATGTTGGAATATAGCGATTCAACATTTATACATGTAATCAATATCTCGAGAAATGAAATTATTTCAAACCAATTACCTTCAAAAACTTGTTAACAACACCAAGTATAAGTTTTTTTATTAATGACTGAATATCTACATGGTACCTATTAAAATATAATTTTCGAAAGATTGAACAATGTGAAATCTATCGCCAACTCTGAACTAACATCTTGATATTTTCAAGATGCATTGGTCACAGTATTAAAAAAAGTTATGGTCAATTTCATTAGAGTTTCATAGTATAGAAAGCGTAGACTAATCGTGTGAGTGCACCGAAATTCTTTGCGCTAACTTTACTCATCACTCTCTATCCAATAGCCATGCATCGACACGCAAGCACAGGGATAGAACGCGGGCCCCACGCGTATGCACCCGAAATTGCCAAAAAAATGAAATGTTTATCCCGATTAATTAATAACATTTTCGAAATTCTTTGCTCAGTCCCCGAAAAATTTCCCTTTTCAGAACCCGATTAAAAGCCTGTCGACAACCCGGACTGGCAAAAAGAAATTACTCTTTTTTCCTTTCTCAGGAAAATTCACATTAATAGAAAAAAATCGTCCACGACTCGAGTAAGTCATTCAATTTCGTCTAATTAAATTTTTATGGGATTTTTCTAAAATCTCAATGGTAGTATAACGGGCTAAAAATGGTATCCAACTCAGATAAGGGTCAAAAAATGGTATCCAAATCGTGCCCATCTAAATAATTATCTATCTGGCCAAAAAAATAATAATTAACGAAAATTAATATTCTTTTAGGGCATGGGAAATTGGGGAAAGTTTATTCATTTCCGCCCGCGTCTAGTCGCCACACGCAAAATTAACTGGGAGGTGGGACCCGCTACTAAGTAATCTATCTGGGGGTTCATCAGGACCGTTCGTTAATCGGAGGCCCTCCATCAGCGGCCGTTAGGGTTAGATGTTGCGTTGGACCCACGCGTTTGAGGCCCTTCGGATGGGTAAGGAAGTCCTCTATAATCCTAGAAATTATAATTCCACCCCCTGTAGAAGGTGACTTGTACATTTTTGCCCACAATTTCTACGGTAGTTGTTTGATTTGAGCCGGCGGGAGGGCTTGATGGGTTTTAATTTGGTTCAATTCAATCTTCAATTCTAGCATCGAGATATTGTTAATTTCGAATTGCGCGACAACCATTGCTAAGCTTTATAATCTTGTGTGCATCGGGCTTGAATTCTCGGACGGTTGATATCTTTTAAAAGATGGACATTGAACGAAATATTTTTCATCACCTAATATCAATCCCACAAATCAAAATCATCCGAAGATTTGCCAAGCACATGAAATGGAATTTCACATCGTACATTCTTTTTCGAATTTTTTGGGTTTTTTTCTTCTTTTTTTCGAATGTTAATTTTCGTTTTTCTTAAATCCTTATGTGACATCTATTTGGCATTATAATGGCGTCACTTGCCGAAAAATAAAAGAAAATTTAATGAAGAAATGCCGGATGGGTTTTCCATTTGGCTAACAGAATAGTTAATTTGGAAAAAAGAGGATCATAAGTTTTAGAATTCTAAGTGGACAAAAAATGTTCTGGAACTAAGCTAAAGCGAGGAATTGACACAAATTTTACGGCCACTACTATCATCATCCCAATTTTTTAAATAAATAAATAAAAGAAGATTAGACCCTAAACCTTGAAAATAGTAGAACAATCAGTTGAAATTAAGGTGGTTTTTCTTGGAAGTGGACCAGAAATGCAAACTCCATTTCATACGCACTACAATAAATAACGTGTCATACTCCATTTCATACGCACTACAATAAACAACTTGTCCTTCTTTTACTCATGATTTGAAACTATATTGACATCCATGCAATTAAATAATTTCTCCATAAATGAGACGAAGCTTATGGCCACCCACCCGAGCATGGCATGGCTCGGCCCTACACAAGTTTGTTAGCAAAAAGGGATAAAAGTATATTAAAAATATCAAAAGTTATTTATGGCGCTCATTTTAGTATCAAAATGTTTTTGCCGAATCACTTAAGTGTTAAATCGAAGAAAAAAAGATCACTTAAGTATATCTGGTGAAAATTTCAGTCAAAAGTATTACATGACATTTATAATTAAAGCATTCGAGTCAGCATTTTTAAAGAAATCCAATCCTCGCAAATGTGCAAAATGACGTCGCCTAATCTAATATGGCTAGGTAGGGCATAAACCATGATGTCGCACACAAGGTAGGTTATAGGGTTTGATTGTCATCAACATTGGCTGATTCATGATTGTTGCACCACTCTCCCCATCACCATCGCTCGCTTGTTGTGGCTCACTCAACCAAGCACGAGTAGAGACATGGCCAAACATGGCGTCAACCACAAGGCACGGCTTTCTTCATCATATTCAAGCCGCCGGTGCCGCTGCTAACCATCGCCATTTTGTCATCCAAAAGCAACCAAAGAGCGGCTATGTTCTGCCATGTTTCTTCTCAATGTCAACTTAAGAGATTTTATTTGAAATCTATAAAGAATTTTTTTTTTTTTTGGCCAGAAATCAGAAATATTTCATTTATTAAGCAAAGATTACATAAAAGGTCCAACAAAGTTTGAGGAGGGGACAAGACCCAATTCAAAGATAAGTAATTTTTCTTGTGAAAGAGACTACGGCTAGCCAAGAGGAGAAATCATTAGGATATTTTTACTTGAAAATAGGGCAAGCAAGACAATCGGCAAAAGATTGATCAAGGATGATTTTTTTTTTTTTTTGGTCAAAGAAATAGCTTTAATCACTAAACTAACCGCAAAAGAATCATAACAAGGTTCGCAATTAGTACATAATACAACCCATAGTGGGGTTTTGGGGTGGACTCGGGGGGGGCAGCTGGCTTACTCAGCCAATTAATGGGGACAAGGTTTTTCCAGTGGGCTTTGACAATCCAATGCACGGAAGATTGAGCGGCGAGTTGAAAAGAGCGAAATTAAGGGAAAGAATCAAGAATTTGATGCTCATGGAATGAGCTGGCCATGAAATTGTAGAGGTGATGAGTGAACTTGAGAAAGGAATCGATAGGATTTGCAGCAATAGGGAAAAATTATTCACTCACTCGGCCAAATTCGGGCGTTCACACGTTGAATGAAGCAAATGGAAATTTGACGGCAAATCACGACAAGGGGAGGGCCAACATCCTAGGATTTGAGTGCATGAATGAAAGGAAATTTTTGCTCAACTAAAGGGGAGGAATTTTCACATATCGAGGCGGACTTTCATCTTTTTGCCGGGGCAATTCACAATTTAGGGTTTTTGATTTGGGGCACGCCGATGAACACGGACTGGGCACGTTAACGAGCTAAAAAAGATAATCACATCAGATTTTTAGCAATTTTGATCAACACTTAAGTAGTCCAACAAATTTTTTAATACTAAAGCGAACACTATACACAACTTTTAGCACTTTTACTTCTACACTAGTGCCTGAGCATTGGCTTGTGTGAGTCTAAGCCAATCTAGGCTAGAACTTTTTATCGGACTCGGTCTTGGCTTAGGCCCATGCAAACTTGAGCCTAGACGTTGGGCATGTAGTCCGCTGTGTCAATTGGCAACCAATATTTAAAAGAGAACTTAAAAAACTTCTAAAGATTAGAGGTTACTCTCTTTCTCATTCACATTCATCCCTCTCTCACAAATTCTCACTTTTTCACAAATTTTCAATCAATGAAATCGTGGTTTGCACATACGCCTTCCCTAGCCATTTTGATCTTGAAATGGGTAGGAACTGCTATCGAACCAACTCCTAAACGATTGAGCTAGTCGGGTTGGCAGTGGTACTTCGATTCCTTCACCATCCTTGGTGACCCATGAACACTTACACGCGCATATTCAATAAGAAAAATTTGAAGCTCTTTAATTCATTTTCTTATGAAATAAAATATTTTTCACAATTTTTTTTAAAAAAAAAGCTCATGTACTTGATGAATGGCAGAATTTTCCGCAGGGGGAGTGCCGACACAAGTACGCACTCCCCTGTTACAAGCGAATAAAGCGCGGGGAGGGATTGAAGGGACCGAGGGCGCTTTCATTTTCATGGACAGTGTGGATCAGAGGAATTTACCTTCTTTTGCAGAATAAATTCTCTTTGGAGCATTCCGATGCATACAAATCTCAACTACTCGATTCGCCCCATCGCCACGAATAATTGACACTACAACATGGTGATATAATTCCCGTCATTTAATTTATTAAAAATCCCCAACTTAAAAACTTAAATTAATAAATGAGGAAGATTATATATATAAAGAATATAGGCGATGTGGGATTTTGTGCCCATCGGAAGGATTTATAATTATAATCCAACTGCTTGATAATTTTTGTGATATCCTAATTCCATCTCGAGAATGCTTTGATTTTCTAATACAATTGATATGTGCATCCGAACATAATATAGAAATCTAATGCTTAGATTTACAATATAAGATTTCTCTATACAACTCATCAGTGTTAGAGAATTCATTAATCTACCATCAGCTTTAATACATTTTGTTTGTGGAGATTGCTAAGAGGTAGCCTAAATCTGATCCTGTTAATATATAAAATTAGATCCACCTTTACTCAATTATGATATATTAATTGCTCTGCATTATACTAATATTTCAATAGAATGATTTTTTTAATACCACCCACATGTGCTTCCGAACATGTTCGTACATATAGATAAATCTAATTGAGGTGGTCTGGCTTGAAAGTCAACGGGCATAAGGGAATTTAAGATGGGCAAACCACTCAGCTTCGCTCAATTCTTGACTCTTTCATGTAGAAAGTCTGACCGGAGAAAAACTTTAAAAATGAGAAAGAAATTGCAGGCAACCGTCCATTCCTCTGACAACACACCTCACCAAAGGAGAAAAGTAGACGATAACGTTGTTGAACGAGTTATTTTAGTCGTTGAATCCAGTTTTCATATCGAATGCCGGTCAGACCAATGGAGGGATTACAAGTCCAAGCAAGGATGATCACATCGCTTAGCTAACGTTGACCAAACAAGACCTGTTCAGCGGTCGATACAGGGCACGTTTATTCTGCCCCATTTTCTGGAATTTGTAGACCTTGAAAAAGTAAAAGGAGAGTCGCGTCGGCTTGCAATTTGTTGGATTTTGCTCATTGAGTGACACAATGAATTTGCAATGAGAATTTTATATAATCAATGGCTGAAATGGAGCCTCGTCTAAATCTGGACAATAATTTCTCGATTGAACGAGGATTTATGACGCATCAGCTTTTCCTGTAATTGGATAACAATGCAAGCACATACATATTAAATTAAGTGGAGCCTGACATGGAGCCTCGTCCTCCCATTTTATTATTTTGGATTGATTATTCGTGGAAATTAAAACGATAATGGAGAGATGGTGGCGGGCGGCGGTGGCGTTGGAGTTTATCTTTTGCAGCATAGGCTACGTCCGCAAGCAAGGGGAAGGGATATATTTTATTTATCCGAAGGAAAGATCCTTCGACCAAAAAAACAAGAAAAGGAAATATCCCATTGTCATGGTTTTTTTTTCCATTAAAATTCTGGTACGGTTATTTTTTAAATTATAAACCAAATAGAAAAAAAAAGGTTCACACGACAAAAAAAATAGGTTAAAAAGAAAACAATGAAAGTAACCACCCATTTCAACTAAAAGAAAATGCGCTATTAAAATATCTTAATTATCCTTGTACTACAATCAACCTTATCCTTGCACTCTACGAGAGAAATTCAGAATACTACTTTTATTTTCTTTTATTTTTGAAGTGTAAACAGATTTTTTTTTTTGGGATGACTCTATTTCCGTTTTTTTTTTGTTAGAACACGCTATTTTTTCAATGTTAAATGACCAAATTGGCCTTCAATCACACAATTTGATTTAATATTTCTTACTTATCCCCTTCTCTCGGTAAAATTAATCTCATCATCTCTCTCCTATAATACCTTATATTTGGGCTAAGTTTTCAAAAATAAATTGAGTGTTGGACACCTAGAGTGCTAAAACTTGACACGGAGTGACATTTAAGTGCCAAAAATTAGGAAAGTGACATTTAAGTAACAAAAGTTAAGAAAGTAACACTTAAGTGCCAAAATCGGAACAAAATAAATCATTTAAGTGTCAACGGTAAGAAAATCTGGCCAAAATGCTGACATGACGATTTTCCGGCAAGATAATGGCAAAACGACATCATTTTGTTGCGACATGATAAATACTTAATATAAAAATTAATTAAATTAAAATTTTAAAAAATTTATATTCAAATTCAAATTCGGGCCAAAACGACATCGTTTTTGCTTTTTTTTTGCTGAATCAGCTCTCCAGCGAGCCACGTGAGCGAGAAAAATAATAAAAAATTGTCACGTAAGATTTCTGGCGGGATTCGCTAGAAGTAGCACTTACGTATCCCACTTTTTAAAAAAAGTTAGCACTTAAGTGTCACTTTTTTAATTTTTGACACTTAAGTGTCCATTCGTGCCAAGTTTTGGTACTTAAAGTGTACTTCTCCCGAAGAGTAGTTGACTTATCTCTAGGTGTTCTTTTAATTATTAATATAAGATGCCTTTATTTTAAGTAAAACCATGTTACGAAGTGGGATAACATTTTTTCCTTTCCGCGACAATGAATGCATTCTTTTGTTGAAGATATATGTTCTTAATTTGCCTTGTTTTTTTTTTTTTGGTCAAATTAATTTGCCTTGTTAGAAAATCGTTCATTTGTTCTTTTGTCTAATTTTGAAGTGATTTTAATGGAAGTCCAAATCGAAATGTAACTTCTTCACATTTAAACTTATATTTACTCATGGAAAAGAACTTTGAGGAAAAGGTTTATGAGCCACATTGATAACTTGCTTCATGGTTGAACAATAAAAAATACCTCGCATTGATCTTTCTCTTTCTTTTCTTTTTATCATCTTTCCATAGTCTTCATGTTTAGATATTTGAAGGGACATACGAATTAAAATCTTGAATTGAGTTTCTAACTTAATATATATTCAGGTTTTATTTTTTTTCCTATTTTGGAGGAAAATGTAAATTGTTCCCTTCCAGCTAAGTTCAAGAAAGAATAAAATGGGAAACTTTAAATCAAACCAAGATAGGAAATTAGAAAATCATTAATTATTAATTTGCCTCAAAAGGGGCAAAAATGTCAAATCAATCTTGAACTTATTACACTGGTGCTAATTCAATCTTAAAATTTTGCTCAAAATTCCAATATGATTATTTCAATCAATTTTACTAGAAATCGTTGATATGGCAGTGTGTCACGTAGAACAACTAGCGATAATTGGACCACCATACTAGCTATTTTTAGCAAAAATTAACTAGAATGATTAAATTGAAATTTCACGCAAAAGTTTAAGAGTAAATTGATAAAACTGAAAAATTTGAGAGTGAATTGGTATTTGTATAAAAGTTTTAGGACTAAATTGGCATCTATGTCTGGGTAATTTTCTTCTAGAAAAGGATGCCGGTGAATATCAATACACGCTTAATGAAGTCGAGGTTAATTTGAGCAATTACCATAAAAAGGTTGTGCATTAACGAAAGGCATTTGCTATTTCCATCCTCTTATTGACTCTTGATACTCTCATATTGCATTGAATTGACTATATTATCTCTTGTGATACCCTATTCTTGAGTTAAGATGATTCGTTACCCTTTTTTTCTTCCTTTTCTTTTGTTTCAATTTTACTAGAGATGAAACACTGTATACTCTTCTCAAACAACACTTGTTAAGGTTACATGTGGTTTTTCCTTTTCTTTAGTGTCCCTCTTTTCCAAAAAATAGTTTATTTAGTAGATAGCTAACTAATTATTATGTTAATGAGTTGTATATTCTCTTTTGTACAAGGAAACAATTCTTGTTTGATTATAAGTTTAATATGTGTCATTACATTGTAGCCTGTGTATTTAAACTTCTCTACTATTATTTTACTAAGTAAATTTAATAGTCCAAGTTTAAATATTTTTCATGCAATCATTGCATGATGTGAAAAATATGACAAAGTTAAGTACATAAAAAAAATTCTGAACTTCCATAATCATGCAAAATGCAAAAGAAAATGTTCTTTAACACTTTATTACATATAATACTATATTTGCACGAATACTTTGCCTTAATGACTAGGTATAACTAGCTGTTGACAAGATATCACGACAATTATAATGAGATTATGAGACAACCCAATCAAACCATTTGAGAACATATTTTTTGCCAGTTCTAAATGTACCAGAATCTTCATGAAAATTATCCTCAAAGTACAAATGTACTGCAATAATATTTTACACGAATCAGTTTTTAATTATATCAATAAGAGAGTTTATTCACTCAAAACAACATATATCAAGGAATAATGTTCAATGTTATAGCAAGAGGTTTCAAATGAACTTGTTGACATGATTGGTTTATATTCTCCATTCACAGTTTTATCATCAAGAGATACATTTAAGCAATTTGGGTGCTCTTCAATATTGTCCTCAACAATGACTACACTACAAATAACAATACAATTAAAAATGAATTAATTGTGTGTAGTGTAGTCATCATTTGCAATATTCAATCTTTGAGTAAATTCTCATAAATCTGTATCGAAAATCGAAGTAAAAAAAATTCACAATCATGAGAATTATCTGGGAAAATAAAAGTTAAAAATTGGTGGAATAATTTTAGAAGAAGACAAACATGCACAAAACTCAAAATGTAATGGACGTGGAAGAAGTGACTAGAGTGAAAAAAAAAAGTTGTTTGAAATGGATGTTGGTAGTTTGTCTTTTATAAAATTGAAACAAAAGAAAAAGAAATAGGCCTTGTTTGTCTGTGTTTGTGTTTGTGTTTTTTGTTTATAAACAAAATTTCTGTTTTTTTGTTCCAAGGAACAAAAAAAGAATAGAAAATAGAAACACGTTTGTTTGCGTTTTTGTTCCAAATTTATTTTTTTGTTCCCAGTAACACATTTGGAACATAAACAAAAAACAAGAAAAACGTGTTTATTGTTTTTGGAACAATTTTTAAGAACAAATTTTCTATCTCCTCTCATTTTCTTCTCTTTTTTTTCTTCTTTTCTTTTTATTTTTTCTTTGGCCGGTTGCTGGCCTCAGCCATGGCCGGCGACCTCGTCGGCGCGGGGCGAGGCTCAACGAGCTCGGGCTCGCCCAGATCCGGCGAGGTTGAGCCTCGCCCAACCACGGCGAGCCTCGCCGTGGTTGGGCGAGGCCGCCGGCCCTCGTCGGCCATGGCCAAGGCCGGGAACCGGCCAAAAGAAGAAAAAAAAAGAAAGAAAAAAATATAAAAATATAAAAATATAAAAATATAAAAAAATAAAAAAATTAAAAGAACACAAATTTACCAAACGTGTTTCTGTTCATTTTTTATTCCCGGAACAAATTTACCAAACGCGTTTTTCTGGTCAAAAATTGTTCCTCGGAACAGAAATAATTTTTTCTATTTCTATTCCCTAGAACAATTTTTGAACAGAAACACAAACAAACGCACCCATAATGGTAAGAAATAATCTTAAATTAAAAGTGGGACTCACAAGAAATTTAATGTAATAAGAGGGTGTCTGAAGCCAATAAAGAGGTGGAAATAGCACAGGTTTAAAGAAAAGGGTGTAAAATGATGCCTCCTTTTATTTATTCAAAAAATAGCAAGTGCTTTCACCGTTGAAAAGGATTTATTTAGAAGTAAAAGAAGAAAATGAAGTCAAATGTTTCTTTTCTCTATGCAATTACAGTTAAATATTTTATTTTTAATTGATAACGTTGCACAAGAAATGAAACTAATGGCTCGTCCATGAAAACTAGTATTAAAGAAGAAGAAAATAATATATAGATATTTGGATCATGACTTACTTATGCAGATTTCGATAATCTCCAAGTAACCGTGCCTAATTAATCAGAATCCATTCAATTTGCATATAATTGAAAAGAATGGATAAAGTTATTTAATTTGAATTATTTTAAGACATTATTAATTTACTTCCTATTTTGTTAGGAAATTTCTTTCTCATTTCTTATATACTCAACAAACTATTATCATTAGAATTTAGGTTCAGTTGTTAGTAACACTATATACTGACTCAACTCTTCAGATTTAGTTTTTGCATGATTTAATATATCGATATTGAATTTTTGCATGATTGAATCGTATCGACATTGAATTTTTGAATATTGGGGAGTGCAATTACCTATTTTTTCCAGACTCTCGAAATAATGTCTACATACTATCCAAGGCCTTAAAAAATCTAGAAAATTAAAAAATTAAGTATACCGGAACAAAATACAGAAAAAAAACAATTAGAGAATAAACAAGCTCTAAACTGTGGAAAAATACGAGTCTAAATCAAAAAAGCAACTTTTGAAACCCATGAATATGATCAGTTTTAAGGCTGAGATCGACCTCAAGGGGGTCGCTTTTGGCCTCGTGACTGACCCATGATCAACAGTTGTCCGAGATATCTTAAGATACTCGTATGTGGAGGATGATGCAGGCACAATCTCTAGAGAAAATATCACTTTCTCTTTTTACTTTTTTACTTTTTACTTTTATGCAAAAATAAAATGGAATATGACTTTCTTTCTCCAAAAGCATTTCCACTGGAGGAGTGAATCCGAAGGTCCTCCTACCGCTCGAAAAAGCAAATTTTGCCGTACGCATTTCTTTTAGATGATTTCGGTATTTAACCTATCTCAAATGGCGGTTAGTACCCCTAAAACACTCAAATGACCTCATTTTAATGCTTGTTGAAAGATTACTCACTATGCATGAGCACACTTATTTTGTGTGCGAATTCCAAAGGAAATATTTTTCAATTAGTCATAAATTTATTGTACAAATATCAATTCCATTTCTAAATTTTTCAACATTCATATGAAATTCCAATATAATATTTTTGTCGAGGTAGCGAGAGACATGGAACGGCTGATGATGAAACTGCCACATCAATGGTTCCTGATGAAAATTAATTAGAAAGATTACATTTAAATTTATCTATAGATTTATGACTAAATTGACAGAATTTGTAAAGCTTAGGATTAAATTGGTATTCGTACAATAAGTTTAAGACTAATTGATCAAGATAGGCTTATGGACAAAACTTCATTCTTGGAACAACCTATGCCTCCAACAAATTAAATGCTTATAGCGTTATAAGTTAAAGTCACCTAGGTAATATTTGAGCCTGCCAGCCACCATTAATTGATACAATGAGAATTATATTTCATATATATGAATAGTGACTATAATAGTTAATATGTTTTATTAATACATATTAATTAGTTGAGTATTGTATCATTATATATCATACATAAAGAGCGAGTAACATGTTTATTAATTGCATAGTGAATATATTAGATATGGCCTATGATGCCAGTTTCGACAAATTATCCTTATCCCTTTGCTTTTGCAGAGTCAATCAAATGAAGTAATAGTTATTTCATTATATACACCAGCATCATAATATATGCTACCAACCGATTACAAATATTATTGCCGAATTCCTCTCATGTTATAATTTTAGTCATAATAGTAACTAAACATGAAGTAAGTAATATGGCAAGTGATATGTTATGTATATCACACATGAAAAACCTAACAATATACAAGTACTGACGTCCATTTCGATAATCCAATAAGAGGAAATTTCCTTCTGTTTTTTATTGGTCGAAGAGGAAAGTTCCTTGGAGGTGGTGGAAAACACAACCGTGTTGAATACCATCCACTTGTTTAAAGATTTATTTACACCCCGCCATATCATTAAGCACGTTGATTAATATCTATCGCTGCTCTATTAAAAAAATGTTCTTTCCCCTGATGCTCACACAATATATGTTTCAACATCACCGTCCGATTCCTGGTGCATACCCCCATTGACTTTGCATGAGCTTCTGGGGTCTACAAGACCCGATTGATGGATCTGGTGCCATTAAGAGTGGAAGAATCTTCTTTGTTTTTTATCTTCAAAGCTCCATGGTAATTACGGTGATTGTGATGTGTCCCAACCGATGGAAGACCCCCTCCCTCCCCCTTTTCGTCGAGCCTCAAACTTCAAACCTACACATGACCCGTTCACATGAAAGAACCACCATCTCCAATAGAAAATTGCCACCATTTTGAAGCTTCCCATGAGCCCGGGCGGTGACTTTGAAAGTTGAGATGGTGTCACGTTCACAGCTCCTTCTAGGAGGGGATGCAACCCAGGGGAGGGATTAAGTGGTAGAGGCTCGTTGCCTTTTCCCCAAGTAAACAAATGATTCTTTTGGGAAGCCCAAAAATTCAAAAAAAAAAAATTAAAAATAATAAAAAAAAAATAAGAAAAGGGAAAGAGGTAGGTAGGCGGTTCTTATGAGATAGATGGTCAATTTGGGAGGTTCGAGACTGCACGATAGTTCTGATAAATTGGGTGGATGATGTGGTATGGGCAGTGTTTTTGTCTTGATTTGGGGGAGGTGGGTATAGCGAAATGGGGTGTATATAAGAGAGCGTCTTGGAGAAATGAATGGGGGGAAGGGAATGGTGTGAGGGAAATTCCAATTTTGAAGGACAGCGACCCCTCTTTGCATTAATTTTACGTTCATGGATCATGCTGACTTAGCGAGTACAAAATAAACAAAAAATATTAGAATCCCAGATGGAAAAAGGTAATTCTAAAAGAATAATTTTCCAAATCTCGAGGCAGTGGTTTTTGAATTTTTTGGGGTGGGGTTGGGTTGGGTTGTTGTCTAAGTGTCTGGTCCTGGCCCGATCCCTAGCTTAGTCGGTCCAATGCAATTAGTCGGTCATTGAAGTTGCAGAAGAGAGAGAGGGTCTGGAATTTTGGATCTAATTGAGCAAGCCTCGAATTTGTCCTATGTTGTTTTCCTTTTTCTGGCATAGAAGCGAAGAGAAAACCAATGGCCAGCATGTAAGAATTGTTAAACCTATGTTCTAATACAAAGGGGCTGTTTTTTTTTTTTTTTAATCGGAATACAAAGGGGATGTTGCTCATGCAAGAAGTACCTGGTTTTTATTTTATTTTATTTACAATTGAGTATATGAAACTCTTTTTGTTTAACCAAGTCCTTCAACTTCTTTTTTTTAAAAAAAAAAATTGGCTCACTGTGAAGCGTTCATTAGATATATCATCATGTTACGCAATTTATTAGTGTCACGCAATTTACTAACGTGGCTTTCTTATTTGCAAAAGCATAATCGTTCATGTGGCTTACTTATTCAACAAAAAATTACGCCATTTTCATTTAGATATTGGGTGATGACCTGGGGGGGAAGATTGTGTGACTTGAATGATTTTTTTTTTGTTACAATTGAGTATATGAAACTCTTTTTGTTTAACCAAGTCCTTTAATTTCATTTACAATAAATAAATTGGTTCGCTATGAAGCATTCATTAGATATATTATCATGTCACGCAATTTTACTAACGTGGCTTTCTTCTTTGGAAAAGCATAATCGCTCATGTGGCTTACTTATTCAACAAAAAAATTACGCCATCTTAATTTAGATATTGGGTGATGACCTCCAGGGGGAGGAGATTGTGTGACTTGAATGATTTTAGTGGTTCAATATGTCTTTGTTACATGATATCATCTCGAGATTGTGTGACTTGAATGATTTTAGGGGTTCAATATGTCTTTGTTACATGATATCATCTCTAGATGTCACATCAATGTCTTTGTTACATGATATTATCTCAAGATCTCACATCAAATGTCAATTTAATTATTTTATTGTTATTTAACAGCATTTACGTTTACTTTGCCAGTTTCTTTTCATGATTTCAACGGAAGATTCACATTGATTTTAGATTTGAAAATTGAGGTACTTGATCGAGAATCAAGAGGGTGAGTTACTCTATTGCAAACAAATAAAATTTCGGGTAATTACAAGGTCATTATGCCAATATAGAAATACAAATAGGATTTACTCATTAAATAAAGCACTACTAAATAGTAAGTCACAATTAAAAAAAAAAACGGCAAATGACCAAAAGTACATGAAATGTAAGTTGAACGAATTTTTTTTTGTCAGTTCTACTCTACTCCTATTCTAATTCTCACTCTCAGACTTTTGCACTGCCTCCTTGCAGGGTGTAAAAGTCGAAACCCACTCTTGAAACTAATTCGTCCTCACCCTAATCCCCTTGAGAAGGTGGGGATTCGAACTCCCCACCTCCCCCTTCCATGTTGGAAGTAAACCCAGTGGTTTAAGTTGAACACTTGAAAAGGCATATCTTCTTCTTCCCTCCATTCCCGCTTCTTCCAAATGTAGCCTAAGAGATTGGAAAGCGTTTGCATGCGTTCGGGGAGAGCATCCGGAGCCCGTCAGCCTGAGAATGGGTGAAAGTAGGCTTGGTTGCTTTAAAATTCCGATCGATTTGGTTCGATGCTGATTCTTTTGTGAGTGAATGTGGTTCTAATTTCAGGATTTGCAAATCAGCTAAGGATCGGGCTTATACATATTTCGGACCTTGGAACCATTGATTCAACCCTATCAACCCCGTAATGTAATCAGCCAAAGGATTATAGGATTTCTTTTCGGTTGAACCGAAAGGATGTGAAGGGGTGACTAGCGATGAATGTCACTTCAAGCGTCGCCGTAAGGGAAACTGCGAAAGGAGTTATAAGGTGAGTGGCTTTTGAATGTCTTTTCTTTACAATAAAGAAAGGAAAAAAAAACCCTAATTTTAGAACAAGCGGTGGGTGAAAGATGAATAATATTTGGCGTACAGTCAAATGCAGAAGGGGGTACTAAATCCACCTCCCTTAGGCTAAACGAAAGAGGAGTGTTCAATCTGATCAATGGCGGATCGGTCACGTTACCCTTAAAAAAAAAAAATTGGGCTTTGTCACCTTAGGTCAGAATTTTTGTCGCCTTAGGTTAAAAAAATAAAATTTGTCACGAATAAGTTTTTGCCATTGCTCTAACTCCTATGCTTAAGGCGACAAAATTTGGTATCTTAGGTGACCAAAAAAAAGGTGACAGAAATTTGTCACCTTTGATAATTTTTTATCGCGTTAGGTTTTATTTATTATTATTATTTTTTTGGGATTAGGCATGGCAATGGATATTTTCTTTTGTGACGTTAGACATTTTTCATTTGTTTTAATTTGGAATTCGATCGTGTTCATGTTTTTATAATTGTCTTACTTGTAGATTATATTATAAAATCTCACTACATCAAATAAGAATAATAAGCTTGAAAAAGAATTTCAATATATCAATCAAATGTAAATAATTCAACAACATACTTACAAGGCAAAAAATGTCGATTGTTATAACTAAGCAAGTCCTCTCGACGTCTTGTTTTTCCACTCATTGATCCCACTTTGATGTAGACACTTGAATGCATCAAAAGACTTAATTTAAAATTAAAAGGCTCTTTACCATCAATTACCAAAACTCAAACATTAACCAAACATATAAACAAAATTAAAAAAAAACATACTCAATAGCGCAGCGGCAACAACATAGGTCGTCGTGTCACAAGTGTGGCCAGGCCAACGCCGCGACCAGATTTGGTAGCCGCAATCCTGGAAAAGCATAAGCAATAATGTAGAATAACAATTAAGACCCTATGCTTCTCTTAAAGCTTAAATCTCAATCGCCTTAACTAATTCCAATTACCTTTCATTCCTCTTCGATGTCATCTGGAGTTACACCTACTTCAGTCGCTATTGGGCTAACGAGGCTTGAGCTTGAGAGAATTCGAGATTTGGGCATTGTGAGCTGGAAATACACTCCAGGTTTGTTGGGTGGATCTGTTCTATCCTTGTGCCTAGAGGTGGCAAATTGGGTTTAGAACCCACCTTCCAACATGGAAGGAGGAGGCGGGGGGTTCAAATCCTCACATTCTCAGGGGTTGAGGTGAAGACGATTTAATTTTAAGAGTGGGTTTCGACTCTCACGCCCTATAAGGAGGCTGGTCAAAAGTCCGAAAATGAGAGTTAGAGTAGAAATATAGTAGAACAGACTAAAAAAAAAAAAATCCATATTTAATTATGTGGGTCATGAATGAGTTGCCTTGAGTATTAAAAGCAAGGTTAAGTGGGTCATAAATGAGTTAGTTAACAACCTAATGAGTCCTAAATGGGTTGTAAATTGGTTATTTATCTAATAAATTTAGTAAATCATAGGTAGACCGTCATTTTTTTTTCAATTCTTTTAATTTTCTGATTTTTCATAATTTTTGAAAATTTTAATTTATTTTATTTTCCTTTTTAAAAGGGAAATTTGGCACGAGTCATTGAAGTCATCGGTCACTGGTCATTACCATATCTGGTCACTGGCTTCCGCTAGTCATCAGTTTTTGCCAGTAGTTAATCACCACAGGTCGCTGGCAGGTCGTCAATTGCCGGTCACTACTATTTCTGGTCATCGGCTTCCATCGATTATTGCCGGTCGCTGCCTATAGTCGGTTGGCAGACATAGAAGAGAAAAAGAAAAAATATATAAATAAAAAATTAGAACTTTCTTAAAAATTATAAAATTATCCATTATTTTTTAGCAATATATATGTCGAAAAATTTACTGGTGAAAATAGTTTTAATCTGAGGCGCATTAAGAAGTAGGTCCGGTAAGGCCCACCCATATGAGTTTCATAAATCGTTGATTGTTCTGGTGAAACTAATTTTAATCTCTTCTTCCGTAAGCCTAACCATGTGAACCTAGACTAAGAAATTTATACGTGAACTCTCACTAATTTCATTAATTCTTCTAATCCTTTATCACCTGCTCTTGAATTTCGTTTCTTGATCACCTCCAATCAAAATTTAATTTCCTATTTCAGCATAGAATGTTAAGGGCATGATATCTTCGATTGATGATCCAACATGCACTAAAAATTAAGTTTTATTGACTAAAACACAAAATCCTATATATAAACCAATTAAAAAATATATATTAGATAATATCAATACCAAATAAATAAGTGCACAAGAGTCATCCTGATTGACGTGGATTTGAATCAAATTTCGAAAACGTATCAATGCAAAATGAGAAACAAACCAAACATTGTGCATGGTTGCTATAGATGATAAAAATTGAAAAGGAAACACAAATTTGAAAATTCCCGAAAAAATAGCAATATCGGTGGCTTAGAGAAGAAAAGCAAGTCTAAAAACCCTTCTACTTCTTTTATTTATTTATTTTTTTCGTGGTCAGATCCTCCTACTTTTGTTTATTGACTTGTTCACTTGTTATTATTAAGACATTGAGCAACTAGATAAAGCTTAAAACACAAGGCCTAAAATATTCATTGGTGCTCACATATTTGTCATGAGCGAAGCACACACCTACATTAACGCCCAACAAAAATTGTGTTGAACAAATCCAAATATTCCCAAAGAGAGGAATGTTTAGCATTCTTTTTTGTGAATTTTTATATGGATTAATACAATGAAAAATCCAAAATTGACATACATATAACAAATTTATCCCAAATTAATTTTTTGACCACTAGAGATTTCAAATTGGTACACATGTAATAAATTTATCCTTATTTTGTTTCCATCAAATTTATTATCAAATTGTTGAATTCAATGACATATGGTAGTTAACATATGTACCAATTTGGATTTTTACATTTTATTTGTCGCGGGTATATCAATTTGTGTTTTTGGCGATATTTATATGATTTGACGAAAATTAACAAGAGGTAAATTTATCGCAAATGTATCGGTTTAGATCTTTCGGTAGTCAAAAAATTAGTTTTGGATAAATTTTTCAAAAACGTACCAATTTTAAGTTTTCCATGATATTAACCTTTTTTTATATTTCAGTTTTCCATGATATTAACCTTTTTTTATATTTCAGTTGTTTTTTTTTTTAATAATTATGATATTTTGGTATACACTTAAATGGTACGGAATCGGCCCAGAAAGAAATATGCTCAGCCAATTCTGTTTGTCAGGGCCGGCCAACCAATTGGGCCTGGAAAGTGGAAATTCAGGCCCGAATTCTATAAAAGCCTGGCCCGGCTCATCTGCACCCTTTGACAAGGGGGTGCAATAAAAAGTTGAAATCTTGAAAGCCCATACCGACCGGATCGGACTCGACCGGGTTTTGTGTTTATGTTTCGGCCTGGGGCCCGAAATTCTTAGTAATTTTATTAATATTTTTCGTTCTTGTGATAAAATAAACATGAAAAACATATGATATTTCTCATTCCAAAGTAGAAGTATATTTAATTCCTCGCTTGAACTTTCTATTGATTAAACAATTGAAATAAAAAAAACATACATAATGCGAAATTGAAAAGGCGGCTCGAAATATGTCAAGAAGTGGATCTTTGACACCGAAAATGGCATCACATTTGGCCCCGCGGTGACAGGCTCTAAACGCACTTTTCGATTGTACTTAGGAGTTCCGTAAGTTATGCTTTGTGAAAGTCGGATCATAAGTGTTTTTTATTTTTTTTCCGGATGAAATGTATACTCACGATTGCTTCTTCGTTAATATTAGATAATTAATCATTTTTTTAAAGAAAATTTTCAAATTCAAGCTCTAGGCGGAGCCAACCTGGAGCGAACCGAATAATTTCGATCTAGGCCAAGCCCAAGATTGGGCCTGTAATGTCAAGCTTATATGTTCTTGCTGGGCTGACAATTCCCTGTAGCCCTAGCCTGCCAAGCTCGTTTGCACCACCAGTTCCAAGATTTGGGCTTACCCACTTTGTGCCCTTTTTTTTTTTTACGGCCGCCTTGTGCCCTTCACAAGGAAAAAAAATATTCGACGACCGCATTATAACATCTATTTGCTTTCTTTTGTTAAATTTATTTGTTGTTATTTGTTACTATCAGTATTGAGCGGCGGGATATCATCATTTTGGAATCTTGACTTTGCACGAAACGACTTGCATCTCCATTGAGTGACGAAGCTATACATGTCAAGGATGGTTGCCAGACTAATAATCTTGTTTTCTCTATGATCCGTTCTCTTCCATTTTTAGTAGATGGCGAAGAAGCTATACATGCCAAATGCAAGCTGGGAAATCTGACGTCATTTTCTCATTTTGATGGGTTATTACAAAGTCGGGCTGTGGTGTCTATAGATGTTTTGTTTCTATCAAATTATTCACTTTAAATTGCGTAAACACGGATTGGTAGCTTCTGTCAAGTGCTTGTCTTATCCTAATAACACAATAGTTTTTAACTTAGCGGTTCTCATCTTATTCTTAAAATGACATTACCGAATTTTTTTTGATAGATAACATTTAGAATGTTATCTTAAAAATAGCTGTGATTGCGTAGTGCGTGAGCGAAATCTAGATCATTTATTATCATTGATAACCTAATCTAATATATTATATTAAAACTGACTTTTGCACATCAAATTCAATATATTTTGAAAGAAGGGAGTCTTTTCCTTTCCAAATAAAATTTAAGAGTTTTTCCAAGAAAAAGTTAAAGTTTAGCGTAAAACCTCTCAAGTAGCTATCAAAATGACCTATGAGATAAGAAAGATTAAAATACTGACATAATGATAGATATTCCATCTAAAGTAATAAGTAGTAAAATTACATCTACAAGAATGAGAAAGCATCGAATTTATAATTTCAATTAAAAACGACTCTATCATGTAGGATATGTGATGCTGACATGTTTACAAAGAAAATTTACTCCTATATCTATATAGTAATAAAGAGAAAAAATTGTCTTAATGCGTAGTATAATACATCATGGGGTGTAAAATTACTTCCATTCAATCAGATACAGCATGTAGCCAAAGACACAATGAGAGTTAAAGTTACTTAACTATCAATTATCACGGAAAGATTATCCATTGATTAAGTCAAGTTAAATAGAAATAATATCTGATACATTCAAATTTTGCCGATATGACGTCAAAAGATGTTCGGTAAGTGCAAACTGAATTTGCATAATCATTATCTTTTAAACGATATAATATATTTTTACAATTTGATTAGTATTGTCACTACTTTAACTCCCCCCCACCCCCCACCAAAAAAAAAAAAAAAACCACGTTCGTGAAATGTTCAATGTGCAAGAATAGAAGCACTTTTAATAAAAATAATTTTTCAAAATGAATTATATATATAATTCATGCGAATTATGGATAAATATACTAAAGTGTCATTTGTTGCATAAAAAATGGGGTCCTTGTCCCCACGCACCCAAAAGAGAGGGAAAAAGAAGATGGCTCTATAGTGTCGTACAGAGCTAAGAACCGAAGCTTCCAACTGCAGAGCAATGGGTCGGTGAACGGTGATGGAGAAATAATTCATCAACAATTTTTAAGGGGAAATTTCAATAGCACCCCCGTCCTGGAGAGACTCTCGGTTTTTTTTTTTTTTTAATTTTAAAGAATTAATACTATCAAAAATTACAAACTTCGAACTAATGCGCTTCTTATAAATTTATTATAATAATTTCAAATTAATACATTTACGACAAATTTACTTTAATAATTGATTTGCATGTGAACTTATTATGTATATTAATTTGAGATTTTTGACGACTAAAAAATAAATTTAAATTAAATTTGTTATAAATATATAAATTTAAGATTTTTTACATTATTAAGTCTTTTTCTAAATTGTAAATCTCATTTGAGTAAAATTGGAGGCTACATTTGGTTGAGACATTCTTTTCATACATGATTTCAATGAAGGAAAATGGAAATTATAAACCCCAAGTTTAGATTTTTCTTTTTGTTCAAACAAAAATTTAGGTTTAGGAGATATATCAATGCTACCGTGAATTGGTGTGGCCAGGAGCAATTTTGCTCGGTGCCTAATTCAAGGGAGAGCTTTTTCGTCGAATTCCATTCCAGTGTTCGAAGTGGTGAGGTAAAATTTCTTATATACCTTTTTGATGTTGAAAGAGAAAATGTCTCACTAAATAAGTGTGAGAAATTGATGAGTTAAATAGAAGGTTAGAATATTTGAACTCAAGATATTTGTGATCATAATTTATTATCCTGAAAATTTATACTATTAAATAGAAATGGGATTAAATACCTAATTATTCTAATATATCACGCGCAGCCTGAGGTTTGGTCGAATTAAATTTGAAGAGACGAATGGTGGGCGCATAAATCGAATTGCATAAATTTGGGATCCCATTTATTTTGTTGTTTTTGATTTATTATTGTATTCCGCGCAAATGCGAGGCTCGTAAATTACTAGTGTTTTTCTTTTTTTAAACCCTTTTTCGGTAGTTTTCCAAAATGACAAAAAAGTAAACGGGAAACCACCGAAAAATAGCTCCGGTTCAAGCAAGGGCTTCGAGCGTCCGTTGAGCTCGCGGCGGCGCTGAAGAGCGGTGAAGGCCATAGCTCCTCCATCTCGTCGGCTGCAATCTTCGCTGGTCATCGGGTACGCCATCTCCCGCCGCGATTCGCCGGAGCTGCATCTCCCGTCGCTTATTTGAATTCGTCGGGATTTCGCTTTTGCGCGTCATTTCTTTTGTTTTCTGTTTCCCCTCCTCTCTCTCTCCCTCTCCCTCTCCCTCTGTCTGTCTCTCTCTCCGCACGCCGCTCGACCTCCAATCACTGAGTCGATCGGTATGGTTTTCTGGGTTTGGTCGGATTCATCGAATGATGTTGATGTTCTTCTTGTTCTTTGCCTCAGCCGTTGAGATGGTTTCTTGCTCCGTTTCTTTTCGTTGGGTTTTCTTGGAGATCTATGCAAGTTCGAACCGTCTTCTAGTTCATCAGCTTGTCTTGCTAAGCCCTTGGGTTCCGGCGGTTCTTGGGTTTTGACTTTAGCCATGGAGAGATCTGGGTCTAGGAAGTCGAATCCAGTACCTTAATATATTGGATTACGCGACTGGAATGTGTGCGATTTTCTTGCGTTTCTGTCTGTTACCGGAACGACCCTTCTCCGTTAATGAGTGATGGGTTTCGATTGCAGAAGAATTCGCCGTCCGGAAGAGGTGGAAAATGAAGAAAATGGACAGGAGTGGAAGAAGGCGGGAAGAAGGGCAGGTGCACAAGGTGGGAAGAATAATGAAGTCGCTGCCTTCGCAGACGCAGGTGCCCCCATCTTTACCTCCGAACAATCAGGTTAAAATACATGTTTTAACATTCATATAGGTGGGTTTATAGAATATTTGAGAATAGTTTTGGATGACTGTCAACTTGTCCTGGGAACAAGAAAGTTATGGCGTTGTTTTTGATTAATTGGATTTGGAACAGAAATGACAGCCTCATGGTATAAAAAACGATGTGTGAGTGATTTGCAAAGAGTTTTTTTTGTAGTTCAGAAGATTCACTTCACAATACTATAAGCTGCAAAAAGAGGAATAATGGATGATAAGTTTCTGAGACTAATGCACGGTTTGACTAGTGATGTGCATGGATATAGCAGCATATTTAAAGAAAAGTTTGAAATTCAACTAGATTTGCCATTTGGTCAGTTGGAAGGTGGTTGAGAAACCATTTTCCAACTAATGGGGGGTGGGGATATTGGGCGTTACATCTTTGTTGCTTTTTATAAGGCTCTGGTTGGAAGGTAAATCTTTGATTAGTTGTTCAGGGCTTGTTTCCCAGATATGAGCCTCCTATCGGCTTATAGGATAAGAAACATAAGGACCACAGAGCCCGTTAGTTTTATACCTGAACAAGCAACTAAGTGAAACTGACTTCATTTTCAGTTTTTCTGTTGATGAAGTTGCTTCCTTTTTAGTTTTTCTGCGTTCCAGGCTGTTAGGATATATCTGATTTGGACTCTCTGTTGGTTTGAGAACATTAGATAGCGCAGAGAATTAAATTTCTTGGTTAATTTTGTAGACTAAAATTTAGGTTGGTCAACTTTTGATCCCGTAATGATTTTACTTGAGTGAGGTTGATTTCCTACTCGTAAGATTGCATGGAGTTTACTTGTCAAACATAATTTTGACTGGATAGGGTATTAAATGCTATATCCTCCTTGTCATACGATCAAGTATATCTGGATATTTGAAACATCTTGTTTAAGTTGTAGCTCTCTTTGGATAACCTTATTCATCTGTCACTGTTAATGCCCAGGTGTTTTTGAACGAGTGGTGGCTAGTCAATGCTAATGGAAAGGGTTTAGCTATTGGAGGCTTTGCTCATAGAGAGTATTCCACTTCTCTCTCTCTCTCTCTCTCTTTTTGATATATATATGTTTTCATTCTTTTTTGAAAAAATTCTGCCACAGTCCTACATATGCATTGTCTAATATATGCATTTGTAAAAATGCTGTCATCCATCGATCTTCTCATGTATAAGTCCAAATTTGTTCACACTGCATATACATCCCTCATATTATTGCCAACTATAGATATGGCCGAACCCATCCTGCGCAAGCACAATCTGTAGAAGAGAATGCACCTAGTCCCTTAGCTTTTGTGTAGTGTCAACTTTGGTTTTGAGAGAGATTCACAAGATGTAGCTCTCGCTGCGATAGATCTATATTTTCTGGTTGAACTTGTTGGGGTTACCTCTCTTTCAAAATTTTAAACATTGTACTTAAGCGAAGTAGGTTAGACACCAGTTATCTCAAGTCATCATCCAATAGAATCCATTCCAATGTCATTAAAGTGCTAGGTGCTCTTATGCTATTAGGACTCCCTGATGCCTAATGCATTATTCATTAGCTTGATTGACTGGAAGGACCAAGTTAAAAGTGTGGGATTTATTGGCTAATCAATCAATTATTAGGTCTTCAAACAAATTAGAATCCCTAAATGCTATTTTTCTTATTTTCCATGTATCATACAAAATGTTTCATAAAAGCAGTAAAAATGCTTTTAAAATTTATTAATAATATCGAGATTTCTCATACGTATTATCTAACAAAAAGAAATAATTTTTTAAAAAATAATTAGCAGGCGAGTATCCTAATATTTTGTAGCCGTCATTGGGGACTTCATTTGTCCAGCACAAGAAATATTGGCAGTGATAAAGCAGGCTTTTGATTTGGAAATGTGTGATACTGAGAGAGAATAGTATAACACAGTGGTGCTCACCATTTTTCAAGTACTCCATATTTGTGGAACAGAAATATTGGCATGTAATAAAAATAGGTACAAGCTCTTCTTTTCCATCATCCAAGTATCCACGCATTGTGCTCTAAAATTGTGTGCTTTAAAGAAGGGATAATTATACATGTCTGTGCTACATGACTTGTTTTCAGTACCATTTCTGGGCTGGAATTTCAAGAAGGCATTTGAATCTTTGAATAAAGGTTTTGCATCTCATAGTTGTGTTAGCAGTTATATCATGTCATAGTTGAAGCCTAAGCAAGTTTTGTTTTAACTTATCACAGCAGTGAAAGAGAAAGCCTTTTTTGCTCTGCACCAATTGTGAAGAGGCATGATATAACCACCTTTGAGACAGCAGATGGCATGGCAATTATGGTTGGTGGTCTAATCAACCGGCTACGAACCCTGGAAAATGGATTTTCCACAAAGGTATATAAAATACTTTCTTGTGAAAATAACTCTTGTTTGCTTGTAATTCAGTTAATAGTTTCTTCTACTATCAAGTGCATGGCATCTTACTGATCGATCTGAATAGGTGTGCAACAAATTCTTGCTTGGATTTCCATATGACTGGGCAGAGTATTCAACTTCCAGCTATGGTGAATACTCTAGTGTCCAAGCTGGTTCAGTTAAGGCTGCAGCTTCCGAGAAAACTGACTTCCGGTCAAGGAGCACTACAAATTACTTCGAGGCAACTTCTCTTGATGATGTTACTGTGCCAAAGTTACGTGATTTATTTAGTCTGGGCAATCTTGATGATTCTTTCTTGATGAAGAAAATATATGATGATGTTGTGGGCATGTCAGGAAGTGGTGCTGAGCATGATGGAGAATTTCTTCGTTCATGCAGAAAAAGTAGTCCCAGTACGGCTGCCGAAAGCCAAACTAATGAAGCTCAAATCAATGCAAAGAAATCAAAGGAGGATGTGTTGTGCAAACACAAAGAGGACATCTGGTCTACAAGAAAAATTGTGAAGAAAGTAAACCATAAAAGTGGTCGTCAATTGAGGGCCACTTATGTTTTTAGAGGAAGGGAAGGTGTTTCAACTAGAAGCATGACTAGATTTAAGGGTCTTTGAAATTAGTAAAGGTATAAACTGGCCCATGTGTGCGGTTCAGATGCATAATGCATATCCAGTATCATGACACACCAAGTCGTTTGGGGAATTCACCTGGATTTTGGAGCTCCCTATAAAAGATGGCCAATGTCATCTCTTCTGGTTCGGGAGAAATAGAAGCTCTTCAAACTCCCATAGCTACACTTTCTCCATCATCTGAACAGACTTGAGGTTTTCCTTTTCCTGTTGAACACGGCGCTTTCAGTCCTGCTTTGCCTAATAAATGGGGGTGCAATGGAGACCCTGGCATTGCCTCCAGTGTTGAGGGTGTAATTAAAAGGTTGTGCCAAGTGAAGTAGTCATGAAACTGTATTTTGGAATTTGTTTCCAGGAAAGTTTCTGCATGGAATGTAAATGTGATGGGCCTGGCAATTCTTCCAAAGCGCAGGAGTCTGTCACTTTCAGGAAGTTATTGAGGGGAATTTTCCAGACGAAACCAAGGGGGGCTCTGTTTGTGAAAGTATGGTTGAGTCATCTTTTTTGGACTTTGATGGAGGTGGGTTTTCTTGGTAAAGGCATAGTATGGCAGAATCTGTTGGAAATCAGTTGTTTAATGGTCTCAAAGTTGGGTCGATATTCTCTAATTATAATGTGATAGGAGGTGCTTCTAATGGGGACAAAAATCTTCTAGGAAGGGAGGCATTGCCCAAATCGATGGTTCTCTTATCTGTCCATTAAAGATTGAAGTCTTTGATGATGCTGCATCAATTGAACTCATGTCATTTGCTGGAATTGGAAATAAGGGGGACAAGGAGATGGGAGACACAAAAGAAGTGGCATATGGAAAGAAGACGAAATGGCTTTGGACGAAAGGGAAACGTGCAAAAATGTTTATGGAGAACTGTGACAAGTTAGTGCATTTTTCTTAACCTATATGTACTTGTTGAACAAAGGGAGACAACCAAAAGGAGGTTCTCTTGGGAAGAAGTGAAGGCCCTGAGGTTTATTAATATTTCAGAACGATGAAGCTGTGCAGAGAGATTTATATGGACTGGGCCTTGCTAGTTCAACCTTGCTAGTTCTAAGCATCAGGTGCAGTCCACTTTGAGATTTTCTTGTCTGTATCAGTCTCTTGGGAGGAGGGCACAGGATCCTGGTATTCTTGGTGGGTATCATCGCTTTAGTTGCTTCATCATAGTTTTTTCTTTGGCTATATTACCCTAAACCTTCAAGAGAAGCTTGAAATGAGTTCATGAAGGTAGCTGTTTGTGGCATCTTGATCACATTCTTTCAATGGCTTTAACATGCCAATGTTCACTGTGTGGTTATGGCCAGTCATCACAGGACAGTTGAATTTGCATATAGGAAACACTTTATTTGGCAAGGGCATTTTGTCTATTTTTGTTTGGAGTATGTATTGTACATCTTGTCCTCCACTTATCTTCTTTGGCTATTTTGTTTAGTTCCAAGAAACATACAGCTAGGTTTGAGAATATTCTACTACGAAAAGGTGCTCAAGTTTCCTCCCTTAATAAGAATACTCTAGTTTAATGTTTTTTCATGGACAAGGGTATATGATCTTGCTTTTTCGTGGTGATCAAGGACCATTAACTGTACTTAAGATAAAACAGATGAAAAACTCAAGGAAAATGTCTTTGAAACATGCATGAATGGAGAACCTTGGGGCTTAGTTCAAAAATGTTTCTTAAAAAGCAAAAGATGCAACAGAAGAACTTTTTCTAGTCATGCTATTTTATGGAAGAGATCTTTTGAATACTTGGTTGTATTCTGACAACTCATTTCTGTATGATTGCTTTAGTCTGCCAGACATGATGTGGCAGACTGATATCTCTGAGATCCTTGTTTTCCTCCCTCTTTTTTCATCCTTGGCAAATTCTGGTTTCTTTTCGTTTTGCTTTGCCTTTGTGGAGATTGAGTGAGTATGCTAAAATATATGTCACCATTTGCGGTTATGTTGATAACTTTTTTGAAGAAAACGTGTCTTTCGTGACTTGCACCTTCAGCCATTATTGTTGCTTACATGCAATAATAGTCCATCAACTTGTCAGTACTCATATTAAGCTTGATTAATTTCCCATTCTCTGGCTCTCTTCTGTCTGTTTCTCCTTTTTCGCTTGTCGTTATCCTTGGAAAAATCTCTTTCGTATCCCCATGTTGTTGTTCTTCCACTATCTGTTTGAATCAATACTTCTCACAGTTTGTCACCAAACTTAGGAATCATTTTATAACCCGATTTGTCAAATAATAATTGCTTTACACAGTCATCTGCCTTATTGTGTTGATTTGATGATTCAAGTTTCTGTTTTGAGCAGATGCAGTTGCTGGAAGTCGAAAGAGGGAAATCACAAGAATTTCTTTTTTCTCCCACTAAAGACCAAATGGGGAACAAATGGGTCATATGTCTCTTGATTACTTCCGTAAGGGACATTCAAAGCCTACTATTTGCTACTCTAGGCGTATGGGCAGAGATCTGTGCCCATCTAAACTATGGAAAAAATGTAAAGAAATCCCTATAAGCAATTTGTTCTGCAAATAGAACATGATTTTCTCAACGATACTCTTATTCTGTGCAGTTTCCTCTTTGTATTGTACTTTTACCCCTTGTTCTCTGTTTGTTTCTTTTGGTCAAAGCATTTCCTTTCAAGAAGACTTTGGTTGGAATTTATCATCACTTTCAGGTGGTAGTTGTGACGAACAAGTGTGTGGAACTACTATGAAACACGGGGCAGTGAAACAGATGTATGTCAATCTGGATCTTGCTTGTAGCCTAAGATATTGTTGATAGTGATGACAGTGATGAACCCAACTTTGATGCTGGGCCTCCAGAAGATTCCTAGATGGGTCGGTTGTATAGGCCTTATTGTTTGATTTTTCTGATGTTTGTGAAGATTGGGAGATGAAAAATACATGAATCGGCTTCTGAGAGAATAAGAACGAACTGTTTTAGTTTGTAAAACAGGTGCTAAATCAGGTGTTACTGGATAAGAAATTGGAAAGGTGGTAGGTAAGGTGTCAAAACTTGAGTGAAAACCTAAACTGAATTGGTTCGGTTCGGTTTCGGGTAATAGAAAAGTAACTTTTCTCTTTGCCAGTTTGGTTCAGTTCATAACCTGAACTGAACCGCCTAAACATTATATCCTACGAACTCTCTTCTTGTGAGCTCCTCTGTCTCAAACCCTACACCATTTTATCCTACGGACACGAGCAAACCTCAAATCCTCTCTCGACTCGATCTCCGTCCAACTGACTCGCTCCTGTGCCTCCGCACACCCATGTTCTCTTCTCGGCGATCGGAATTGAGAACTCGCACCTCGGCTCTTTCTCCTCGTCTCTCCACATTCTCTCCAGGTACAGTTCATGTCAGCCTGCGCATTGTTTTTGTTTCTCAGATTTCGTTCGATTGTGCTACTGTAGAGGTTTCCCAGATCATTAATTCAGGAGAAAAATGGCTTTCATTTCTGGTTGTTTATCAGTCTTAAGCAGTTTAAGTATGGCCGTCCGGAGAAAAAACTCTTGCAGGCTTCCCGTGTATTGCAGCACAAGTTTGTTCTGCTCAATCGGGTTGATTGAGGAATTTTCCTTCAACGATGACATTGCTAATGCGAAAGGAAAGAATTGGTGGCCTCAAATCGGCCTCTTCAAAGCATTTTAATTGTATAATGCCCTAGATTCTAGTTTTAATGGTGTATTATTGACCTTTCAAGGCCCAATTCGTAGTTTTGATATGTGTCCCGATGGCGATGTTTTGCAGCTGTGGTGGATCCACCTATGTTGCAATAACTCTGTTGTTATCTCAATTGTTATCTGTTTAAGCTCATATTTGTAGGTTTGTGTCTACTGTTGTCCAGCTGAGTATCCTACATCACATGGTTCTCCAAATTGGAAAGCTATTTTGTTTATACAGTACTTCATACCACTTGTTCACAGCCTGTTTGATAGAATGCCTGACTCAATCATAGATTGACTTGCTGGGTTCTTGTATCTAGTCGATTGAAATGCATAAAGTTGGACATATAGGCATACCGTGTTGCTCACTGTTTTTGTGTGCTTGAATATGTCAAATGCTGGTCATGTGCATTTATTGTTCACTGTTGTGTGTGCATTTCTTGGGTCAATTGACATGAAGCTCGCTTTGGAAGATGTACATCGTATTACTCATCTAAGCTGCTGGACATGAGAAGTTTTGGTAAAAATGACGTATGAATGATGTTATATACATAGTCCTTGAGGTGCATAAATATGCACAGTGAGATGGACATCTATAATGCTTTATGGTTATTGATTTCTCATCAAATGGTCATCTTTTCCAGCCTTGAACATAATAAGGGTGTTTGCTGGTCGCTTTTGTTCACGTGTGGAATATGAATTTTGGCTGGATAAACAACTTAGCAGTGTGCCTTTACCAAAAAAAAAGAAAAAGAAAAACAACTTAGCAGTGTGATGAACTGGCATGAATATCCACAGTGGAAACCTCAAAGCCTGCCACTGTGGATCCTAATCTGGATATGGATGGGTTGGATCTGCTTTCTGTAAGTTGACACGGCGTACTTTAACTAGTGAAATAATTAATTTACTGATAACTAAAAGATAATTATTCATTGACTCGAAGGGTTTGTGTCTTGACCATCAAATATATGCTGAATTCAAGTCATTCCCTTCATGAAAATGCAATTCGTTTGATTGGGGAAGAACTGCAATCAGCAGTGCTTATGGTCACGGTCTATTCATGCTCACATTCTGCTTTATGAGCAAACTTTTGCTGCGTTTTGTAATCTAACTATACTCTTATCTGACAAAATCGTTGATACTTTCGTTATTTCCATTTTAGATATGAAAAGCTTAGGAAAGAAAAATTATGTTCATTCATGAGATATGCTTCATCTCTATATTGTATACTGTTTTACTGAAAGTTTTAATTGCATGCTTTTGGCAGGATTTTGGGCATGTCTATCTCTTGTCAAGTTGAAGAACATTGTTAATGGGAAAACTACTCCTATAATATAGGATAGCAGGCCACAGAACCCACGATTGCTTTTACCTTGTGAGAATGGGGCATAAAAAGAGTGAAGAAACCGAAAACCCGACCGAACCATGCTTTCAGTTTGGGTTGCAATTCGGTTCAGTTTAAGCACTCGCCCTAATGGTAAACCTGAACTGAACCGAACTGAACCATTGATATGTATGTTGAGGATGTATAATAAGATCACTTGATTGATTGACTTGGAATATCTTAGAAAATTCGGGAAAAAGCCTTGGAGGAATTAGATGAACGATTTGAGGTCCTGATGCTTTTAAGGACTGATTAGTGCTATGCAATTTGAACACATGGTCCAGATGAAGCTACGCAGGCAATGTGGTAAGAGAAACAAAAAAGTCAAGTTATTCATCATGTCGATGAGCAAATTGCAAAAGTAATAATTAGGGTTCACAAAGGTGACCTCATATTGGTGAATGTCCAAGGAAACCAGAGATTCACGCTCCACTAGTAATGTCATATTGTTGAATTTATTTACATCTGTTTACTCTCTGTGCTTGCCTCATGTGGGCTTGTCACGCTCTAATAAGTGGTTTTAATTTGATTTTTTTTTCCTTTCGTTGTTTCAGTGAAATGGCAACAAGAATGAGGATACAGCAACATATGGCAATCGGAAAAAGATCATTATACCCGGATAAGGTCCGCTGCATATCGATAACATGAGTATTCTGGGAGGGGGAGGATGAAAAATATATACTTCACATTGATCTGGCAAGAATAATCAGGATAAAGGACAGCTTACTTATCAAAACCGTGATGGTCGGGCTCCTGGTCCATCCAAGGGGCTCAATCTGTTGACAACATTCCATCATCCAAACGTCTCACTTGACTATAAGCTCCAACTGAGCTCGGCATCTGGAGGATCCTTTTCACTGATTTTTCATACGAATAACAAGTTTTTAGCAAAAAGGTATTGAAAGCATGTTGGACACAGATCAGGATCCCATGAATGCGATATGGATTGAGGTCAATAAGAGGATAATCTAAACAATGGGAGGACCTACAGACCAGTAGGACTTACAAACTGAGAAGGTAATAGCAGCAAAGAGCTTATCTACATCACAGAAGGGCACGGGGAAGGTGACTCATGCACTGCTTCGCATGAGATGGCGACATCAATTAAGACAAGTCATTTGTTGCTGACAAACAAAACGGGAGACCATTGCAGGGCTGTGACATTCATAGTACCATGGGGCACATTAGATGTTGACACCTAAATTTTGGCGACTCGTTTAGTTATTTATCGCATAAAAAATTAAGGGTTAATTTTATCCCTGAAAAAATATTAATTGCATAGCATATAGATTTAGGTGCATTTATTTTTAATTTGCATTTTTTTTGCATTTATTTATTGGACCGGTGATGGGCGGGTTTGAATTAGTGGTTCTGAGCTTTAAATTGACAGATCGGGCTAAACCCACGAAGAGAGTAAATTGGCTTAAGCCTGTATCCTCGAGAGAATATGACGAGTTTATCTTTGCAGGATTTGAAATTTGAAAAAAAAAAAAACTTTTGCAATCCTGAATCGTATCAAAAATAAATATTGCGTTCGGAAAAGAAATCTTCATGGATATTGATTTGGAAAAATTAAAACCCTAATTCATGGCCTATAAAAGGGTTGTTCATGTAGGATTTTGGGAGAGGGCCACATATTGAATATACACGGCCAATAAAAGAGAGAAAAAGTACCTTTTCTTCCTGCTTGTTCTGAAGGTACAAGGAGAAAATACGTTCACCGCATTGGAGAATACGCCAAAGAGGGACTCATATACTGCCAGAGGAGAATCCACCCTTCGAAGATAATCATGTCTCCACTTGGTTCCCTATGATGATTCCATCTGCTCATCTCCCTAGACTTCATCTTATCGAGAATACACCACGTTGATCTCGACATCTCTGCCGATGTGACTTGCAGGAATCTCTAGGGACGTCCCTCAGCTTAGCAGCTTCACCGCGCAAGGATAGTGCTCAATCGCGCATCGACTACATCCTGTAAGTTCTAGCGATCGTCCTATCCACGCTACTCCCTTGTGACGACCACGAGCTGCTGCAATATGTACTGTCCGTGAGCTGAGCACATGCTGCGCGGCCCATGACCCGCAATGATGCTAGTTGCTTGCCGCTGTTCGAGCCACCTGTGGAGTTTGACGATGAGCTGCTGTCCAAACCACCGTTGGCCACCCGCATCGTCAATCACCGCTTGCAAGCCGTCCATTGACAAGTTCGAATTTGGAGGCATATCCACAAATTAGCTCGTGCTAATCCGAGGAGACCCGCATTGTGACGACAAAGCCGCTTGTGATTTTGCACAAAAAAACTGCAACTACTCCATCTCGTGAACGAAGAAGTTACCGGCCTTGCACCGTGTCGAGCACCCCTTGGTGCTCTCTGTGATAGATTGTTTTCGTGGCTTTGCAGGTTAGAGGAAAATTCCAAACGTTGGTCAAAAGAGCTTCAGCGGAAGTTGTATTAAAATGTAGTAATCCGAAGTGGGAGACATCTAGCAAAGAGGAAAAATTCACTTGGAGGCTTCTGGTAAAGTTATAATACGAAAGATAGTCAAAGCTTCCTCATTGTGGGATTGCCCCGACGTCTTTATGCCGAGCCTCAACCAAGAGCCACCGTAGAGAATTCCACTCCATCGTGAACCATCCATCCGTCTGAGTCGATTCCGTTGATTTCAAATTTGGTAACATTATTTGCGAAATTAGGTAATTATTCTTATCTAAATTTGATTTGGAAATTTTATTGCCTAATGCATGCTTTTCGATATTTGCATATTTGAATTATCAGTGTATTCCCAATTATGATTTATTGCCCAATCCGCAACTGCACGCCAATTTTTTATTCTATCTATAAGGCTTTAAATGGAATAATTAATCACGCGAGAATAAAATTGATATCTTGATATTTAAGGCTTAAGATCAATTTATCGATTTTATTAGCGAAATAATCAAGTTGATTAGATATCGTTTCTAGATTCAAACGATGGATAATATCTTTGATGATCGTGAATGATTTGGTGCTTATCTTTTAATTGTTTTGTTTAGGGAAAAGATCACCAAAAATCCCAAACTTTGCCTAAAGTGACAGATTTACCCAAAACTTTTTTTTGTGACGTGAAAAACTCTGAATTTTGCCAACCGTGACACATTTACCCCATCAAGGGCATTTTTGTCTTATTTTTTCTGTTTTTTTTTTCTTCTTCTTCCCTCCGCCGGCCCCACCATGGCCGGCGGAGGGAAGCCGGCATTCGGCGAGGGTCGCCCTCGCCGGCGTCGGGTGAGGGCCGCCCTTGCCTGCGTCGGTCGAGGATGGCCTTTGCCCGACACTAGTGAGGCCCTGGCGAGGGATGCCCTCGCCGGACTCGGGCGAGGGGTGCCCTCGTCGGACTTGGGCGAGGGGTGCCGACGAGGGCCGCCCTCGCCTGTGTCGGGCAAGGGGTGCCCTCGTCGGCATCGGGCGAGGGAGGCCCAGCCGAGGGCTGCCCTCGCCGGCATCGGCGAGGGCTGCCCTAGCCGGCATCGGCGAGGGCTGCCCTAGCCAGCCCAGGCGAGGTGACCCTCGCTTGACGCCGGCGAGGGTAGCCCTCGTCGGACGCCGTCTTCCCTCTGCCGGTGAGGGAGGGCCGGCGGAGGGAAAAAAGAAGAAAAAAAACAATTAAAAAAATTTTAAAAAGTAAAAACACCAAAATGCCCTCTAATTTTGGGATAAATGTGTCACACGACAGAAGTTCAGGGTTTTTTGTGTCACAAAGTTTTTTTTTGGGTAAATGTGTTATGGTTAGCAAAGTTCAGGGTTTTTCACGTCACAAAAAAAAGTTTGGGGTAAATTTGTCACTTTGGACAAAATTTGGGGTTTTTCGTGGTTTTTTCCCTTTTGTTTATCCCAAAAACACAAAAAAATTTGCATTTGCATATCATGTAGATTATAATTGATTTCCTAGATAGAATTGCATAGTTAGATTCTTTTCTAATTTTATTAGAATGCATGTTTAGATAATTTCTAGGTTAGATAGTATTTTGGAATTAAATTGCATGTTGAGATAAATTTCTAAGTTAAGATAGGATTCAGATTAGTCTATTCCTAACTTAAAATAGATATATCTCACTTTAGTTAGATTTTTTTTTTTTTAGCAATTTTAATTACGAATTTTCATAAAAAAATACAAAAAAAATCATGCGCATGTCATGTAGGATTAGGTTCATGAAATGCCCGTCATCTAGTGATTGTTGCTAGGTCCATTTAATTAAAAATTACTCGTCATTAGAATTAGGTCATCTAGTTATTTCAGATTGCAAATTTAATTGTTGCATTTCTTTAATTTCGAATTTCATGGAAAATACAAAAAAAATTATTTTTTAGAATAAATTCATCTTATGCTTTAGGATAGACCACATGCTTATTTATATCATATAGTTTAGGTTATGTTGCCATGTCATATCATCTCATGTTAGATTAGTGACATGCATTGCATAAATCATGATTTTCATTAAATAAGTGAAAAAAAAAGAAAAAAGAAATTGCGTGTTAAAATTAGAAATCATATTTAGGACCGTCGATGCGAATTCTAATATAACATTGCAAATGCTTTCGTTGCTACGATGTAAGTCTTGCAATTTATTCATGGCTTTTTATCTAGGTGATAAATTGGTGGTTTGCGCACTCGCATGATCGCCTCACATGTTAGGGAAATGAATTAAAATCAATTCAAGCTGTTTGTCAAACATTTTTTCAAAATAAAAGAAAAAGGTATCGAAAGGGCGTTAGAGAAATCTAGCGTAATCAAGTCCCCAAATTCACAAATCTCTGGTTCGTAGGAGTAAAATAATTCTTCCATTATTTTACTTAGGTGTCTAATCGACCTACTGTAAACTGATTAGTGGCGACTCCCTTTTGCATGCTAAATATTTGAACCTAAGTCGCAAATTGGTATGGGCTTGGGAGAATCCAAGCTAAGTTAGACTTAGTAGTCCATTAGCCTAATTTTAGGTGGTTCACCAAAAATTTGGTCGCGATAGCTTACTAAGCTCATGCCAATTGACAACTTAGGTTCAAATTTGTAACATGCAAATGATTTTTTTTATTTAGGAGTCACCATTAATCTATTTTTTGGTGGGTTGATTAGAAACCCAAGAATAGTAATGGGAGATTTAGGGCCTGTTTGTTTTGTTCCTCGTTTCTGTTTATGAACAGATTATCTGTTTTTTTGTTCCCGGGAACAAAAAAATAACAGAAACAAGAAACAAAAAAAACGTTGTTTATTGTTTCTGGAATAATTTTTTTTTTCTCTCTCCTCTTTTTTTTTTTCTTCTTTTCTTCCTCTTTTTGCTTTGGCCGGTTGCCGGCCTTGGCCATGGCTGGCGACCGGCCGATGAGGGCCGTCGGCCTCACCCAGCCATGGCGAGGCTCGTTGGCCCTCGGTGAGGCCGAGTCTCGCCGTGGTCGGGCGAGGCTCGGCCTCGCCTTGGCTGGGCGAGCTCGGGCTCGCCTAGATTCGGCGAGGTCGAGCTTGCCTAGCCACCGGCGAGGCTCGGCCTTGCCGGGCCACCGCTAGGTCAGCGTCGCCTGGCGGTGGCTTGGAGAGGCTGAGCCTCGCCTAACCATGGCGAGGCTCGGCCTCGCAGGGGGCCGGCGAGCCTCGCTGTGGCTGGGCGAGGCCGCTGGCCCTCGTCGGCCGGCGACCCGATGCTGGAGACTGGCCACAAGGAAGAAAAAAAGAAAAAAGAAAAAGAAAGAAAAAATGAAAAATAAAAATAAAATTAAAGAATTAAAAGAAACAAAAAAAGAACATAAATTTACCAAACATGTTTTTGTTCTTTTTTTATTCCAGGAACAAGTTTACCAAACGCCTTTTTTTGTTCAAAAACTGTTCTTCGGAACAGAAATAGTTTTTTCTATTTCTGTTCCCTAGAACAAAAAAAGAACAGAAACACAAACAAACGCACCCTTACTTTACTCCTACGAACCAGAGATTGTGAGTTCGGGCACTTGATTACGCTAGCTTTCACTAACGCCCTTTCGGTATCTTTCTCTTTTATTTTGAAAAAATGTTTTGTAGGTAGCTTGAATTAATTTTAATTCACTTCCCTAACGTGTGGGGGTGATCATGCAGGTGCGCAAACCACCAATTTAACATCTAGATAAAACAGTGAATAAATTGCAGGACTTACTTTATAGCAATGAAAGCATTTGCAAATGTTAGATCAGAATTCATATCAATAATTCTAGATATGATTTCTAATTAACACGCAATCACTCAATTTTTTGTTTTTATTTATTTAATAAAGATCATGCTTTATGCAATGCATGCTACTAATCTAACATGATATGATATGACATGGCAATATGACCTACCTATATGACATAAATAAAATATAAGCATGCACTCTATCCAAAATAAAATTATCTAAAACTATAACTAAGTAGAAAATAAAATTAAACATGCAATCCTACCTAGTATGCAATGACATGCAAAGAATGCCCTAACTCTAAATTTTCTTTTTTCCTTTTTCATGAAATGCGAAATGAAAATTGTCCAATAACTAAATGTGCAGTCTAAATTAACCAAATGACCTAATTATAATGACATACAATTTCTAATCAAATGGACCTAGCAACAATCACTAAATGACATGCATTTCATGAACCTAATTTTAGATGACATGGACATGACTTTTTGTATTTTTTTTATAAAAATTCGAAATTAAAGTTACTAAAAAATAAAAATCTAACTAAAGTGAGATATTATCTAATTTAAGTTAGGAAATAGACTAATCTGAATCCTATCTTAACTTAGAAATTTATCTCGACATGCAATTTAAATCAAAGATACTATCTAACCTAGATACCATCTAAACATGCATTCTAATATAATTAGAAAAGAGTCTAACTACTCTATCATGCAATTCTATTGAGGAAATCAATTCTAATCTACATGATATGCAAATGCATTTTTTTTTTTGTATTTTTGGGATAAATAAAACAATTAAAGCAAGATAAGCACCAAATCACTCGAGATAATATATTATCCAATCAATGTGAATAAGGAAATAATATCCAACATTCTTGAAATTTTGCGAATAAAACCGATGGGTTGATCTTAAGCCTTAAAGATCAAACATCAATTTCAAAGATTCCCGCGGAATCAATAATTCCATCTAAAGCCTTATAAATGGAATCAAAGATTATATGCGGTTGCGAATTAGGAAATATATCCCAATGAATATTATACCTCTTACCCAATTAGATATCAATCTCATCAATCTAGGCAATATGATGTTTAAATTAAATTAAGATGAGATTTTTTTACCTAATTGCCGAATATACTTCCAAATTTGGAATTCGTACGACTACTCGCGACGCGATATGGTGATGTTGGCAAGGCTCGGGTCCTTGCGACTCACGGATGGACAAGATGGTTCGGCATTGGTGCCTCGCTGGAAAATCTAATTTACGGATATGCCTCCAAATCAGAATTTGCCCATGGACAGCTCACGAACGGTGGTTGTGACGCGGCGCACTTGCGAGAGAACCGCTCACGATAAGGTGGCTCGCCAAAGGAGATTGTAGCGAATTAATATTTGGTCTTTTAGTTGGACCAAATAATCTCCACCGAGAGCTCTAAAGTCACTCTCTTTTTGTCTTCAATCTCACGTATGCTTCTTTCTCAAGAACTCACGGTTAAGTCTCCAGATTTCACCATGCAATAAGAGACAAATTCCACTGCTTTGGCTAAAAATCAAAACAACCCGCAATCTTTAAAGATGTGCTCGTACGATGAATTCATGGCTGGGGACTTCTAGCTGCAACAAGGAAAGTACTCAAGCGTGGTGGGTTAGCTTTCTTGGTGTAAGTGTTGTGATGTTGCGGTGAGCAACTCGTTGTTGAGTGGTGCCAACAATGTGGAGTCACACAAGCAAGACATCAACCTCCTTGGCATGGCTTCGTGAGCTGGTTGACGGCGGTGAAAGCTCAAGGAAAGGATGGCCACAGCTCATCGGGTTTGTAGAAGGGAGGAAGCAACGGCGTCAGGTGGGCCGAGATCGGAGCTTTGCTACTGGTAGGACTCTTGATGGATTAGCAATAGCGACGGCGAGGGTAGGCAAAAGGCATGATTGGAAGCTACTAAGGAGAACTCTTTCTCTATTCTCCCCAAAATTTTTTAGTCTGCACCTCGAATAACCCAGAAAAGCTCTCAGTGTATCGTGCAAACAAAAGGCACCAAGAATTTTACCTCTATATTCTCGTGCATTCAATGTGTGGCCTCGTATTGAATTGTGTGGCCCCTTTTTTTCTTTAGTGTAACAACCCTTTTATAGGTGAGTCAACTAGGGTTTTATTTCATTCTTCAAATCGACATCCACAAAGATTTTTCCCGAATGCAATATTTCCTTTTGAATTGAAATCTCACAAAGATAAGTCCGTAAAATCTACTCGAGAATACGGGCTTGGGCTGATTTGCTCTCTTCGTAAGCTTAGCCCAACTCATCAAATTAAAGTTTTGACCTATCAATTCGAACCCATCTGTCACCGACCCATTGTAAATAAATGCAAAAAATGCAAATGCAAATAAAAATAAATGCACATAAATTTATATGCTATGTAATTAATATTTTTTTAGGGATAAAATTACCCCATAATTTTTGTAATATTAGGCTTGTGGGCCCAAAAGAAGAAAAAGAAAAAGAATGTTGAAAAGTCAAAGAAGAAGAAGAGTGATGAGGAGGCACCGTGAACATTCGGGGAAAGAAGGAAAGAGAGAAGAAAGAAAAGAAAAAGAAAAGGTGGTGGGACCCACTTTAAATAAAGAAAGAAATAAAAAGAAAACAGAAAAAAGGGGGAGAGATAAAAGAGAAAGCAAGCCCACGTTCGGGCAGAGAGAAAATAAGGAGAAGAAAAGAAGAAGAAGAAGAAGAAGAAGAAGAAGAGAAATGAGAAGAAAGGAAAGGGTTTTTGGCACGTGCATGCCACGGATGCCTCGCCAAGTCGACTCGACTCCATAACACGGCACCTGGTAAGAGATTAGGCCCCTCATTTGTCCGATTGAAGTAATTTTTGGGTTTAGGGCTCAAATTCGAAATTGTTGGAAAATCAAGTGGCGAAGTCCGATTTTGGAGTCGTTGAGCCGTGTATTTTGTAGGAATGACAGTTTAGGGTGTTGTGAAGCCGTGGGATTTTACGGATCGTGATTTGAGCTTGTGGTTTGTCCGGAACAAAATTTCAAAGTTTCCCGCGTGCAGTGAACAGTAGCGTCCAGCAGCTTCGGGCCTATATTTTGTTACTTTTCGGCTTGATTTTGAGACGGTGAAGTTGAGATTCTTGTAATATGTGTCAAGGGCTCTCTATGGACTATAAATTCGTTTGGATCGGGGTTCGGAGGAGGAAGTTAGGGCGTGATCAAGTTTTGCGTTTAACTCCGTGTTGCGTTTTGTTAGCGCGTAGAAGTCCTTTTGTTAGAGTTAAGGCATAAGTTAGTAATTTTGTAGTTAAGGCAAGAGTTTTATTAGATTTTAACATTATTTCTCGGTTTTTGATAGGGCCTTGAGTTCGACGATACGAGTATCGTTCGTCGTTTGGTCATAGATATCGAGGTGAGTGGTACTATATCTTCTTTGGTTTTGAAAAATTCATGTCTTGAAGTATATATGTATATATATTGAATCGAGAAGAGCATTTTTATTGCATAAAAGTCGGATCGAGCATTTACTACCCTCTGGTTGATTATGAGTATTTGAAAAGCGTATTATATAAAGTTTGTGGAGAAATATATATGAAATTGCTTTGCGACCGATTGATGGAAAGGTTATGATGATTTGAGAAATGGATGATCTTGATTTACGATATTGATTTATAGATTGAATTTTTGGTTTTGGATGATGGTTATTATGCTCAATATGACTGTGAACCCAATGAGGGGTTTTTGGGGGTATGCATACCAGGTTTAGGATATCCTTCTGGGCCCAGCCATCGGCTTTGTAGGTGGAGACCTTGCCAAGGGGAAAAGCTTGGTCGCCTTGTCACAAGGCGTTGTGTCGTGACCATGGTGGAATATTGAGCAATAGATTAATCAATGGATGGACCATTGATATGTGATATTTGATGAAGAGATTATTCAATGGACTTGACCATTGATACTTGACTTTTGATGATGATTTAAATGAGTTTTCTATATTAGTATAAAGCCTTGATGATATCAAATAAGTCTTTTATGATTCAATATGTATTTTATATATTGAATTGGCGTTATGAAGTTTGGTATTGCTTTGTATACATGCATAGTGGTTGTTCGATCTGCTTAGAAGATATGTACTACTCACTGAGCTGTTGTTGCTCATTCCACTCCTCCTTTAATCTTTTCAGGTTCCTCGGTTAGTGGCGAATAGAGCGAGTGCGCCGTCGGTGGGAAACTTTTTGGGGAGTTCTATTTTGGGTATGGCCTAAGGAAGTGGTGCACTTCCCTTGCTAGTGTTTGGTTTGTCTGAGTTCTATTTGTATGTTTCTTTTTGGTGGATTATAGAAACTCTGATGTTGCAACCAATCTGTTGGTCTATCTGATATGTATATATATGGTTTGATATATATATAAGTTAATATCAGGTTGTTGGTTGTGTTTGAGGCTGCGTCCTTTGTGTGGAAGGACAGCCGTGTCATCCCTATTCTTTGTAGTTTTGGGGTGTGACAATTTTTAATGCGATAAATGACTAAACGGGTCGCCAAAATTTAGGTGTCAACAAATTGGTTCATGGAAAAGATGGGATAGAGAAGCCCAATATGATCAAACAATTAAATGATTGTACGATTTTGACGACTCTCTTCCTGATAACTCAACGTGGAAGCGGTGCCCGAGGAGATTGCAGAGCAAAGATCATCTGATTTAGTTAAAGCCTTTGAAATCTGACATTTCAGACTTGGTGAAAAGAGTGCTGGAGCACAATATATTCTTACTTGTTCTCGATGATGTTCCTCAACTCCTAAATCTGGAGTCAACGGGATTCGTGAGCCAACGCCACCGAACGGTAGCAACCAAATCAGAACAAGTTCGAAACAAAATGACGGTGAACAGATGTTGAGACCTAAATTTTGGTTGTCATATTTAATTGATTATCATATAAGAAAATTAGGGATTGTTTCGGCCCCTGAGCAAAAATACCATTCGCATAAGTTCATGTTGCTTTTTTTTTTTTAGAAGTAATGCCATCATGTGTAAATCATACGGCTTGAGTGCGGTGTTACCATGTAACATCGGAGGCACCTCTTGAAGGTATAGTTGGTATGACAAATTTAAAATTTGCACTTTAACTCGTTTTTAGAGATAAGAAATGTCGGCATTAAAGCCATCTTTCGAGCTTCGAATGAAAAATCGGATCATGAGATGAGTTGAAGTTTGAATAAAAAGAAATTTGTTATTATCCTTCAAAATTATTTCAACAAGGGTAGAGCTACCTCTATAAACAGAGGGCCTAGGGGCTTCACACAGTATGGACGGCTGAAGGAGAGACGATCGAAAATGATAGGGAAAAAGAGAGCAGAGAGAGAATTCATTGAAGAGCGGCTTGAGATTAGAGAGTTCGGCCACAGTTGCCACAGTGCCATTACGCTTTTCTGTTGTTTACTGCACGTAGCCATCACGCTCCCCCCAATTGCTGCTGTGCCTTTGTTGTTGCCACACACGCCTGTTCCAAAGCCGCTTCAAGTGGGAGACGTATGTTCTGATTCCGAACTCCCACAACATCAACAGCATGAAGAGCCGGCGTGTCCCTCGTGGAGCCCCCTCGGCGAAATCCAATCTGATCTAAGCCCCATTGACGAAGCCTGTCGTTCCTTGAGATGAGCCAAGCTCATTGGCGCCAGCAATTATTTCTCGAGGCGCTTGCTGCTTCCTGACGAGTTCCCCGCAAAGATCGACATCGCACGCTGTTTGTTGCTCTCAGCTGTGTTGTGTTGCTGCCCCTGACGACAAAGAGTTGCCGCTGTTCCTCAACGTCGCCTGCCCGAAGCCGCTGCCATCCTGCTTCTGTCCACGAGGTGAGAAGTAGCAAACTCCTGACGACGCTGCGGTGATCCTCCCGTCAGCACCCTTAAGACGCCACTGCCAAGCCGAGCCGCGACAATTTTTTGTCTTTGTTTCGCAGGTTGTCCGACGAACATCACAACGAGCCACCACCCACCAGCAAACGTAGCCTCACTTTGAGTGTCCTTGGCTGAACCTCCACCGTCAATCCCGCAAATGCCCACCACTTACGGCCGCCGTTGTGATCCACTTGTCAGTTTGAATTCAGAAACGACATCCACAAATTAGGTAATGATCATTATCGGATCTGATCTTCAAATTTTATAGCCTATTTCAAATGATTATTATCGAACTTAGATTTTGCTGAGATTTTAGGCATTATCCAAATAAGATTTTATTGACAAAAATCATTATAATTATTAATATGATTTGCAAGACTTCAGATTATTATTTTTAATTATTTTGACTTTTCCTACATATTGATGATGTTTAGGGTTAACATAATATTTAATTTAATCTGTGAGACGATGAATTATTTTTTCGATTATTCTAATCCCTTATTTGAAATCTTGATAAATATCTTGAAATGGGTTGGATGTATTTTTTTAATTGCCATGTTTTGAAAACACCAAAAAGACCGAATTGCGTGATAGATTAAATAGTTTCCTAACTTGATTGGAATTGCATGTTTAGTTAGATTTGTCTTCTGGATTAGGCTGTAGTATCTATCTCATTAAGATAAGTTTCTAAATAAAAATAGGATATAATTTAAATTATTTTTAAATTTGAATTGGGTAACTGTTCAAGTTTGGTAGTTAATTTTCATTAACTATTATTGAATTTTAATATAAAAATGCCAAAAATATCATACGTGGTAGTTAATTTTCATTAAATATTTATATTGAATTTTAATATAAAAAAATACCAAAAATGTCATACATGTCATATAGTTTATGTATTAGGCTCATTTAATTCAAAATTGTATGTTGGGTGTCATATTAAATTAGTTGCATTGAGAAACCTTAGCTAAGTTAGGAGTAACATTTTTCTTATTTCTTAGCTTTAGGATTCTTGCTTTTTCTTGCAATTTATTTAATACTTCCTTGGTTGTTGATTGTTATTTGGATGATTGTGCACTTGCGTGATTAATAATTTAGGCTAAAATCAATTTAAAATGCCTAAAAGAAATGAAAATAAAAGAGAAAATGTATCGAAAGGGTGTTAGAGTAATTTAGCATAATCAAGTCTCCAAACTCATTTAATCTCTGGTTTGTAAAAGTAAATTAATTCTTTCACACTTTATTTGAGTATCTAATCGATCCACCAAAAACTGGTTAATGACAATTCCTAGATAAAAATCATTTGTCTATTAAAAAACTTGAACCTAAGTTGTGAATTTTTTGGAGAGCTTGAGCTAGACTCAGTAGTCTATTAGCTGAATTTTAGGTGGTGCACTCGAGGTAAGGTCACGACAATAGGATGCTGATTTTGGGTGATCGTCTTTTCTTGGGAGCTATTTTGCCATTGCGCAGGTGGAATAGTTCACTCTTCATTAATTCAAGCCATTGAAGGATGTGCATGATTCTTCCTTATGGAAAAATGCCCTTGAAACACCGAGCCTGCAACGTGCAATTTATGGAAAAGATATTGAAACCCTAAAGGTTTCTGTATCGAGGTGCAACAATAGAGGTCTAGATGACAAGAAAAGTGATATGTTATTTAAGATCTCTTACTTCATAGCAAATATCAAGAGATAGAAACAGTGTCTGATTGGTAGATGTATGAAGGATGGTGGAATGGTAGACCCCCAAAATGACGGCCAGAAAGTCCAAAATTTTAGCAAATGCTCACTTGCTCAAAATTGATGAGAATGGCAATTTGTCAAGATTCAAACTCTGGATCAGCACGTGTTGGCGAAATTAAAAATTCAACTAGGGAAAAGTCGCTTGTTTCTGATCCAAGGTTGTTTGACTTGATGGAGCCCCCAAGGTTGAGGAATGGGAGAGCGCTGCAGAGATGTTCTTAATGCGTAATGATCTACATGTAACACCAATTGAAAGGGACATAACGAAGATGGACGTATCTTATTTGCCATAGATTAAGTACTTGTCGTAGTCTCAAAGGGATTGATTGAAGCCTTGGAATTCCGTTCTTTGAGAGAGTTTATTGTTGTTAAAATGAAAAAAAAAAACATACATTCTGTCTCTGTTCGATTAATGTTCCCATTTTTTTTTTATATAGCACTTATTTTCACTTAAAAAATAACTGTTATTTCTCTCTTATGGGCCCTTCTCTTATGGGTTGGGTTTGGCCCAACATTGGTGGTGGGCTTGGCTTGGCTCAATAAATAAAAAACCTATCATCTCCAATTTGCACATGGTGAGTCAAACAAAACTCTTTCTTTTCCTCTCTGCAACGTTTATACTAATAAATAATCCGTGCGACGAGCATATTTCGAGAGTTCATTGCCATACATCTGTTAGGAATATATAACAGCTCAAAATGAGCATTACGTTTTCGAGTAGATATGGTATTGAGTACCTTAGATCGACCAATCATATTTATATTTCTCTCAATCTCTTTTCTAATTTTGAAATATTGTATTTATAATTATGATTATCCTAAAATAATCATAATTGGTCGACTAGTGAATACAAAACTAGGATATGGTATCCCAAATTCGATCTTCCTCTTTTCTTGAAACTCTCAATTTCAGTTCAACTTGTTGTTTTAAAAATATTCTATTAGATCGAATCAATTCATAATCACCGACAACATTTTAAGATAGCAAACATTGAATAGAAAGCTTGAATACAAGTGAGAGTCATGAGAGTACTTAATTGAGGAGTTTTTTCCTTCAAGAGTTTTACACAGCATAAAAGTCGAGATCAAAATTTTTGCCACTCTTATTGGTTGTCTCATGCATACGTAGTATGAAATACGTTTTACGGTATTAACTCATTTTCCATAGAGTGTATGTCTTCAATTTCAATACTGTACAGATGATAGTTTAGACATACGTAATGTCTAATTTGAGTTCACATATTTACTCTTTCAAAGAATCTGTTAGAACTCACATCTAGCATCAAAGATAAATAAAGTAAAATATGTGGGCTATTTTACTTTTAAACATAATATTAAACTTGAGCTCTCGATTATCATTTAGATAATAAGCCAAAAACTGTCTCATCTCTATTTATCACATTAGATAGAGACAATTACCTGTGTGAGTGGACTAATCTCTTCTCTATCCGACAAACTTTCTCAATATATAATGAACTAAGCATTAAGATGCATAGACGTTTAGCAAAAAACTTATAGGCATTAATGATGAATGACAATTTCATTAAATGTGAACATTTAGGGAAATTGCAATATTTAGCACATCAGCTTCTACGTAGTCTTAGAGATCTTAGATGACTACAGAAGGCATCTTTAGGTATTGGTTTAGTTATAAGATCTGCTATCATTCTATGCATAGATATGTATTGCAAGTTCACATCTTTTCGTGTAATCATATCATTGACAAAACTATACTTGGTATCTATATGTTTGGTCATTTTTTTATATTTCAGATCTTTATTGTATGCTATTGTTGCTTGGCTATCATAGTTAACCAACAATGAGTTTACAACATTCTTAACAATACCTAAATAATCCAAAAATTTCTTAAACCAAAAACTCTATTGTATTGTTGCTGATAATACCATCAACTTGGCTTTCATTGTGGATAAGGCCATACACATTTACTTCTTACTACTTCAAGATATGGTGCTATTCCCAGACTGAAAGACCATCCCCTGATAGGAAAAAAATGGGTGTATAGTAAGCTCAATGATCAAGGAAAAGTCATAGAAAAAAAGTAAGATTAGTCGCCAAAGGCTACCATAGGAAGAAGGAATTTACTACGATGAACCTCATACACCACAAGCAAGGTAAGAAGCGATCGGACTTTTACTCGCTTACGTGTGTTTTCATGATTTCGGACTTTTCTATATGGATGTGAGAGTGCTTTTTTGGATGGATACATCAAAGAGAAAGTGTTCATAGAACAACCTCCAGGTTTTGAAAAACCAAAAAAGCCTGATCATATCTACAAGCTAAAGAAGGCCCTGTACGGTTTGAAGCAAATCCATCGTGCTTGGTATGAAAGGTTAACGAATTTCCTCATTTTGAATGGTTTTGAGAAAGGTAATGTTGATACTATCTTATTTATAAGGAAAGAAGGTCAAGAAATCTTATTAATGCAAATCTATGTCGATGACATTATATTTGGGTCTCCTAATGAAAATCTCTATAAGGATTTTGCTAAGTTAATGTAGGATGAGTTTAAGATGAGCATGATGGGAAAATTAATTTTTTTGCTCGATTTGCAAATCAAACACACGAAAAAATGAACCTTCATTTTCTAAGAAAAGTATGCCAAAGAGCTCATGAAGAAATTTCACATGAAAAATTCGAAGAAGATGGAAACTCTCATGTCTTCCTCTTCAAAGCTTGACAAAGATAAAAATGGCAAGAAAGTTGATCAAAAACTGTACAGGAGCATGATCGGTTCCCTACTTTACCTCATTGCATCAAAACCTGATATCCTTTTTAGTGCATGCATGTGCACTATATTTCAATCTGACCTTAAGGAGCCTCATCTTTCTATAATGAAAATGATTATCAAGTATATTAATACTTACCTATCTCTAGGACTCTAGTATCCCAAGAGATTAGAGTTTGTGTTATGTGGCTATTCCAATGTTGATTTTACAGGAAGTAAGATTAACAAGAAAAGCACATCTAGAACTTGTTAGTTGTCGGGCAACATGTTTGTATCTTGGTTCTCTTAAAAGTAATCAATGGTAGCCTTATCAACCGTTGAAGCTAAGTATGTTGCATTGGGTAGTTGTTGCACCCAAATTCTTTGGATGAAGTAACAACTAAAGGACTACAGAGTTACAAACTCGAATACAATGATCAAATACGACAATACAAGTACCATCAACCTAACTGAGAACCCAATCCTACACTCTAGGGCTAGGCACATAGAGATCAAGCATTATTTCGCACGTGATCATGTCAACAACGGTGACGTAAATATTTAGTTGATTGATTCTCAAAATCAGTTGGCTGATATTTTCACAAAACCACTCAAAAAGAAGGCCTTTGATTTCATTCACAATAAATTGGGTTTATTAGTCCATTTACTCCAAGTGTCTAAAGACAGGGTACATAACATGATGCTGAGCAGATCAACTATTGCGATTTCAAATTTTGGCGGTAAGAGTATTTTTCGAAGCATAACATGTATAATTTATTTCCTTATTTAAGTAATTAATTACGGAATAAATTCTGCTTTTCGAAATGTGTTTAAAATATTTTTCCAAAAACCGTTTTATAGTTTTTCTGTCTTTCTCCTAAAAAATTGGTCTTTCTTTAAATCTCTTTCTTTAAAAATAAAAACTTTTTCATTCTTCTTCGACGTTTCCCTAAGAATCCTCTCTGCAAACACCTTCCCGTATTATCTTCTCTAGCAAAAAAGATCAAAACTTTCTTTCATTTTCGTAATCGTGGCCACAAAATCTACACCCTTGTTGAAGCCCAGACTTTGTGGTTCACGGAGATCGAATCGCATTGTGGGATTACAGTCCAGAGTTAGAAGAAGCCCTGAGTTCTTCGACTTGTCCGATTCTTTGAACAGCGTTGGAGGTACAACTAAAAAGGAAACTTCTTCTAAGTATTCTCAGTTAAGAACCATTATAGCTACTCTCTAGGCTTTAGGAAACAGTGAAGATGTTATCTCTCGACTACTGGCTAAGCATGGTTTTAAAAGCAAGGAGGGATTGGAGTTGATGTTTGTAAATCCCATCCAAAGCATGCCTCTTATTGGTGCTGGTGATTCGAGTGCTGTTAAGTCTAGAAAAGGGAAAGAAAAAATGGCTAAAACGTCTGCCACTAAGAAAAGGGCTGATGATGATGGTTAAAGAGGAGATAATGATGAGAAGCTATATGCCAATTTTAGAAGGAGAATTGTTGGGTATATGCCTAATGACGATAAAGTGGGCAAATTGATTAAATATGAGGAACACCAATAATGCTTTAGAACTATGATGAATAGGGGAGTAATAAAATAAAGGATTGTCAATTTTGACTTTTTTGAATCTATTGGTATTCACATCAAGCAATTTTTTTATGATTGACTCTTGACTGATCTCTGTATTACTGAATATTTTACATTCCCTGTCCTCACTGCATATTTCTATTCAACATTGTCGTTTTACTCACTTGATACTATTGAGTTCGTAGTGTTTGATAAGCCATATATGATCAAAGCATGGGAATTGGCAAAAATATCAGGAGTTAGGTATTCAAAATTTGAAGCTATAGATATTGATCCTAATGTTGCTTATAGATAGCTCTTTGGAATTTCTAACTTTATTAGAGATAACAAGTCCCGTGTGTCTCATAATTTGTTCCCTTTGAGACAGATTGTTCTTCATAAGATTATCATAAACTGTTTGAGACCAAAGGGATCTTCAACAATTACCCTATGATTCTCTGATCATGAAGATTTTTTGTGAATTGGATATCGAGATTCCAAGGAAGTTGAGCAAGGTACAACTACCTATGCTGAAAGTAGATGAGCAAATGATGAGGAAAATGACCTTTAGGCACACCGTTGAAGAATGGAAAAATACAAAGGGTAAGCTTCTGAAAGTGGATGTAGATGAAGTTGTGCTAGATCCTTTTTCTTTCCCTTCAAAGAGACAAAAAACTGCTAAAGAGAGACAAAGCTCTTGAGCTTTCTTACAAAGGCTCAATGAAGAATTGTTGGATGAGTTTGATGAGGATAATACTAACTTGGATGACAACATAGATGCCTATCAGCCTAATTTTGATGATGGGGTTGATGAAGAAATCAAAGAGATAGGGGGAGGAATGACCACTGATTAAGTAGAAGGAGGTAATGCTGACAATCAACAATGAGAGGCTATTGAAGATCAACTTAGATCGATTGATGATCCTTTGAGACAACTAGATCAAACTAGTTTGGTGGATGTTAATTTAACTAAAGATCCCGAAAGTGTTGATGACATAACTAAGCATCTGGAGCTTGCTAAGGACCGGGACACTATTGAAAATCAAGAGCTTGTTAAGGATTAGAACATTATTGAGGATCAAAATTTTGTTGTGTCAATAAGAAATGCTGAAATTGATCCCTCTCACGTTGCAACTTCCGCTCAGGGGGAGCTTGATCATGCAGATGACCCTATGGAACCTCCGGCTGAAAACATTCCCACAAACTCCACTGTTGATGTTACTGATAAGGGAGAAATGGATGGTACTAATGTTGCTCAAGAAGGTCAAGAAGTTCATGACATTATTGTTGGAGTTACGTTGATGTTCCAAATACTCTGAAAATTCGTGAGGACCTACTTTGGCTCCAGAATCTACTGTTGTTGATGCCCTTGCTGTTGACCTTCCTTCAATCCCTATTGGAATTGTCGGCATAACTGGAGAGCAAACTAATGATCCTATTCATTTTACTAATCAAGTGATGCAGAACAAAGGAAAAAGTGTTGCCATTACTGAGGGGGAGTCTAAAGTCAATAAACAGCGATAGGAGGATATCGGCATGATTATGAAATTGAGAGTAGAGGCAAATCCTGCCAACATTCCTATTATTGACAACACTAAAGACGGGTTGTTCTTGCGGATTCTACTCAACATGAAGGAGCACAAAGATCGCATGGAGAAATAGTTGAAGAACTTAAATGTTTTTCTTAGAACTCAAGTTGAAGAGTTGGACACCAGGATTAGGAATATGAAGCGCAATCTTGACAATATGCAATATTTTGTTCTTGTTCAACCACTCCAGAACACCGATTTCCATCTCCTACTCCAGTCCCATCTCCAGCTCTCATTCCAGGCCTTAACCTAAACCAACCATCCTCCTCTAAATAACTTTTTGTGATTGTGTTATTTCTCGAAGTTTGCATTGTTTTTGCTTGGTCTGTAGTGTTTATGGATTGCATTTGTGTTTGAACTTTTGTGTTTGAACACTTCATACTTTGGTTTGCTTTATATATTATGGCTTTATTTAGTACCTTTTTTTTATTGTTGACAAAAAGGGGGAGAAGGTGGACCAGCAAAACTGCAGTTGGAAAGTTGGAAGTTGTAAACTTTACTGCACTAACGCTATCTCTACAGGTTTTCTAAGACTTTGAGCATCGCAAAATCTAAGGGGATCGGTTATAAATTTTCTCATCTCTTGTCTTTTAATTTCGAAGATTTATCTATAAGAGTCTTGCAAAATTTTCCATACAAATATTCTTATAGTCTAACTACGCCTTATTTTCAAATTTGGCTTAAATCAAGAGCTATTTAAATCTCTCATATTATTTCTTTAATAGTTCTACATGGACAAGTTTTGTTATCATAAAAAAAGGGGGAGATTGTTGAGAAAACATTCCCTAAGAGGTTTTGATGATTAACAAAACTTAGAGACTCTGATTCTAATAAAAAGTATTTTTAGATGGAAAATATGATGGAATATGATAAGACGATATTAATTAGAACTAGAGTCGTGGCTTAATTATTTCCTTTCTCTTATATTCTATTAAACGACTAGGAATGAGTCAAATACTCATGCAACAGCTAGTGACGATTTATTGGACTCCCCTGCCATACTTATAAGGAGTTCCAAAAGGAAAGTCTTCCTTATATCCATGAGAGATTCAACTTTCTCGGAACAACTTATTTGAGGCAAAACATTCTTTCTAACTCGAAGCACTCAACTTTTGGAAGCCCGAACTTCTGTGTGGGTAGCAAAATATATAGAAAGCTTCACCCTTGGCGATCTTTAAACAATTAGATCTTCTCAACTAGATCTAGGCCAATGGGTAGGTTGGTTGGACAATCCTCCTGAAGATATGTCCAACAGTCAGCTTGGACTAAGAGAAGTATATAAGGAGGTCTCAAAGCTGAAGGATAAAACACAAGCATTCATAAGAATTGAAACTTTTAATTCCAAAGTTTGAAGAGCTTTTTGTGACCTTACACGTTCATTTTTGCGAGTGACATAGTGTAACCTATTAAAGGCTAAGAGTGTATTATGAATTTGAGTGTTTAGCTCAGATCTCTTAACATCCAATCGGTTCTTATTAGTGGATTCCAACCAATAGGCTATAGCGCAAGAGAGTGGACGTAGGTTTACAAAAACCGAACCACTATAATCTTTTGTGTGCAATTTTCTATAATTTACTCTCTTTATTATTATTTATATTGGAATTGCATACCAGTAAGATCTAACTGTATTACTTTCTGTCACCAGCAAATCGTTGCAATATTGTTTTAAATTTTTTCGTTCCGCACAATCACCTATTCACCCCATTCTAAGTGATGATTCTAGCCATAACAGTATCCAGCTTCTGAACTTTCTTGCTTGGGAACCTAATACTGTTATTGATTTCACAAAGTGTCGAATGAAAATTTCTTCACATCAAAATGCTGCTTTGACAGTGAGGAATTGTGCTGCACTTTCGGTCTAGAGGTGCTAGGACTACATAACACTAAGCCCTCTCAATGATCCAAAATTTACTATGTATTAAGTAGTGTTGAAGCTTGGGATTTAGAGATGAGGTTAATACTTTTGTCGACCTTTAAGTTTCGCATCGGTTGTGATTTTAGTGCATCATATGATTAGCTTCTTAGTTACCCAAATGTAGGTGTTGTCTCTCTACAAAATACCCCTGGTATTTTTACCATCGTTGACACTTCCATGACTTGTCCTAGTGGTTTGGACTTTGGAGTAACTACTTCTTGCTTGTTCCTTTATAAATATATTTCAAACTATCTGAAGCTCAAAAGTTCGTAGTCCCTAAGAATTGTTCAAATCTGTTCTTTGAGCCCTTTGTGCTTTAAGTGGGAACATAAATGATGTCAATGAAAGTTGGTGCAGAGTATGTTGGTCAAAGGTTGTTTGCCTCCTTTAGACAAGCAGTCCTCTCACTGACTTGCGATGTAGGATTCGTAACAAGTCTTCAACCACTTTGCCTCGAAAGATTAGCCTCCAAATGTAGTCTTAATTGCTTCAAATGGAACGTCTTCTTAGGCTAAGATGACGAGCTTATTCTAAATGACCGGTTTGGTGGCTACTGGCTAGCCATATTTTAAGATGATCTTAATCAAGTTCCTTTGTTTTGCATGTTTATGTTTGTCCATACATGAATCGACTAATTTTAGTCTTTTCACGAGGAGGCTGCATGAAACAAATGGGCTCAATGTTAAGTTCTTTATTTTGCATTTGTCTGCACTGATTTCTATAAGCTGCCATGACCTTTGGTGGTTGCTTTTTGGTCGTCATGAGGGCAAGGATATTAAGTTGCATACTATCGCGACCTCATTTTTTTTCGATGCCCGATTAGGGATGCCTACGGAGGCTCTAGGTCAATTAGGCTTAGCCCGAGTTCTCCCAAGCCCACCAATTCACGACTTAATGGTTTGATATTTAACCTATAAGTTAATTTTAAAAGGAGTTGCTACTAATCAATTTTAGGTGGGTTGATTAGAAACCCAAGCGAAATATTGGGAGGAATATTTGCTCCTGCGCAACCAGAGAAACTAAGTTTGGGGACTTGATTATACTAGTTAATCACTAATGTCCTTCCGGTACCTAATCTTGTTTAAACCTTGAGGCTTTTTGGATTTTTAAGGGGTTTTCCATGCATTTGTGGAGGAAAAACATTTTTTGGTATTTTTCTATTTTTTGAACATAGAAAGCATTTTTTGGAATTTTTGATCTTTTTTTGAAAATATAAATCTTTTTTTTTGCTTTTTCTGATTTTTTTGGAAAATTGTGAGATATTTTGGATATTTTGGAAAAATATTTATTTTATTTATTATTTATTATTTTATTAAAATATTATTTTTATTTGTGGCACCCCTCGACGGCCCCCGAACCATTAGGGTCGCCACAGTCTGCTTACCTTTCACTTGGCCTGATAATATAATACTCTAATACCAAGGAATTTCATGTAAATTCATAAATCCTGAGGGGTTTATATCTTTTAGATTGGTTCTTGCGCAATTTATATGGCAGAAGCGTATCCAACAACTCCCTTCCCTATATTCAGAAAACGATGCACACCAACTAAACATTTTATAAGTTAAAGCCGAACACCTTTATTTACATAAAGCAAATGGACATCTTTCGTCGGTACATCAAAATGCCAAGGTCTTCTATACTCGGCTATACTTCAAAGATGACCGGCATCTTTTCCAACAGTTGTATACTAAAGTCCATCGTTCAGTGTCGGCGTCCAAAAGTTCCTTCCTTTGCTATCCTCCCCCTTGCGGTCATATCCAACCACTCGATTCATCCACTGGTGGCAGTGGCAGTAGAGGTATCTTGTCTAGTCTGAAATGTTAGTCCCCAAACGGGGTGAGTACAACCACTCAGCAGTAAAGATCCATCTACTACACAATGCAACAAGCAAGACAACACAATTTCATGTGAAATGCACATATCATCCATGCAATCATATATATATTCTCATGAGATCCATTCAATGCCTTCATGATCGCATTCTCAACGCCATATAGTATCAACTCAATTTCCTAGGCAATTATATCCCATGCCATATGCACACACACACGTGCATCATTCAATTCCCATTTTGATATTCGAAAGGATCTCATCTTTCTCCCAGGGACTAGTGTTTGCATCCCTCATATATCGCTCGCACCCAACTTGGCATCGCGAGGAACCTCCGACACACACCTCCGGGCATCCGGCACACACCTCCGGGCATCTCGCATCCCACTTGGCATCACGAGGAATCGCTAGGGCTCGCCATGAAAATGGTTACCCCTGCCTTCCGGAATTATGTATCGACATACCACTAGGCATCCCCTAGAATTATGTACCGATATACCATCGGGCATCCCGAAACTCCCGAGGACATCCAGCTCACACCTCCGGGCATCCGGCACACACACTCCGGGCATCCCGACACTCCCGGGGCATCGTTGACTCACACCTCGGACGGTATCATCATCATCAAAATGCATATTCACATATATATATATATATCTCATTTTCAAATTAACATTTGATGCAATAATGTCAGAGGTTTAAACCAGCCTTTTTGATGTCATATAACATGCCAAATTTCACCACATATGCAGCACAAGCAACCACTCAAGACAACGCATCACGTAGAGAAAATTCATTTATTTTTGAATATGCATCAATTTTCGGATAAAACAGAATGCACTCCTTTAGTTAAAACTCTAGAAAAATTAGTAAACGGTATTAATAAATTCTGAAAATTTGACATGTTATAGACGAGACCTAAAGGTAGATATCTCATGAGAACACCACACCAAAATAATCTCACACAAATCAGTATGGTCCATGCATCATAGTTTTTAAAATTCTAACATTTCAGTTTGCACAGTTTCAGAAAAAATTTCGATTAAATACCCAAATGAACTCCAAAAATTCTGAAATTTTGATATGTTATAAAAAACACTTAGAGGTAAATATATCGTGAAGAAATCGAAATCCAATTCGTTCTAGATAAATAGATATAGACGATTAATTCCTCCTGTTCTCGGTGTCGATTTTCCAGATTAACTTCTTTCAAAGAAAATTCGTTTCACCGACCTACACATGTTCATTTCTTCTAAATTTTCATTATGTTATTCCTCATAATGTTATCTACAACTTTCATTAAGGACACGAAATCAAATTTCAACTGGATGATTTTATAAAAATCACAAAAGCATACTAGGTTCAGATAGCATTTTCCAGATCCAGTTTCTTCAAAGGACAATAATTTCACCGATCTACACTTGTTCATTTCCTCTAAATTTTTGATATGTTATACATCAATAAGTCCTATACAACTTTTGTTAATGAATCAAAGTGAGATTTCAACAAAAAAGCTACTTTACAGTCCACGAAATCACTAAGGGTCAGCACAACAAATTCCAGATCTAGTTTCTCCAAAGGAAGATCATTTCACCAAGAAATGCTTGCCCGTTTTGTCTCAAATTTTAGTATGTTACTCCTCAAGATGTCTTCTACAACTATTATCAAGAAGTCAAAGTGAGATTCCAACTAGAACATTGCATGCAACTCACGAAATTACCAAAGGTCGGACTGTTTCTACATGCAACAACTCACTTTGAACACTACCACCATTCATTCGAGTTTCCAGCATTCAACATCACAGCTCAAGCATTTCCAGCATTCAACATCACAACCACAGCAAGCAAAGGGTAGATCAATGGACTCTACTTGCCTCTAATCCAAAGACAATCACAGCAAACAAGAATGGTGGGGCAAGGCGGCACGCATGGCAGCAACGAGCCTCCTTCTTCCTTTCTCTCTTTCTCTCTTCCTCTCCTTCTCTCGCACGACAACTCTCTCTCTCTCTCTCTCTCTCTCTCTCTCTCTCTCGGTGCCTTGCTCAATTCGCCCCCTCCCCTTTTCCTTTTTGGTTGTTTAATTACTTGCCTTTGGTTAATTTTGCATGGAAGGACACTTGTCTTTGTAAGAAGGACACTTGGCTTCATGGGAAGGACACTTGTAGAGTCCCTCTCGCCACTTGTTGTTCTCCATGCAAGCTGATGGGCTTTCTTTGGGCTGGATTTGGGCCAGCTTTTTGGGTTGGCCGAATGGTGGGGTTGTGGGCCTCCTTTGGGCTATCTTGGGCCTTAACTAAATCAGCCCACATTTGCTCCTTAATCCACCTTAATTCCCCACTTAATTTCATAATCTCAAATAGTCACTTGGTTATAAAACTGCAACATTCATCAAATGACAATCCAACTTGTAGAGTATACGGCCAAGAACAGAAAATTCTTTTGTCAATTTATTCTTTAGTACAATCCTTGATCACACTTAGTTATATGATACATTTCCAAATTAAAACAATAGTTCATTCAATGTTCGGCCTTGTTTAATTGAAATCCATTAGTCTAATGGCCATAATAAAATCCGATGGCACTTCCATCACCTATTCATGGTTCATGGTATATCCAGGAGTTGCTATGAAATTTTAGGATGCCACATTATTATTATAATAATATATTATATAAATGACTTGGGTCAGGTTCCCGGGTCGAGACTAACCCGGTTCGTTGACCTCCGGTCCGAATAACCGACTGCCGACCCAAATAGGCCTGAGGTGTGGGCTCGGCCTAGAATTCCCTTCATATTTTAATCGAAGCCCACAAATGAAAAAACAAAAAAGGGGCCACCCATTCCCAAGCCCACGCAAGGCCAACCCACATGTGATTGGCCCAATCGATCCGCAGAAACCCAGCTCGAAGAACGACTCGAGCTCGACCCATTTTGAGGCCAAACCCTACTCGATTTGGAGATTCTCGCTCGACTCGGCTTGTATCTGTTGACTCGACTTGCGTCTCTCCTCCTCCCTCGAATTTGCGGTGCTGATGTAGTCGGTTGAGGTGAACGGCACTGGTCACCGTGGGCGCGTGTCTAGATCTGCCATGGCTCGCGTTGGGGGACTAGCGGATGCGATGGCGAGGTGGCGATGACGTGAGGCTCGGCCACAGTTGGTGAGAGGCTAGGTCATTGAGGATAGCGTTAGGCGGTGGCGTTGAGGCAGATGGGGTCGGGTAGCAGCGCAAGCGATGCTAATGTATGTTGTGTTGGAGGACGGCGACACGGCGCGAGGCAGCTAATAACTCGGCACAGGGACGGCGTCGGGGATGATGAACAGCGGCGGTGTCGGGCCCAAGTGTTGAAGCAGTCAGTGTCAGAGGACCGTAGCATGGCTCGAGGTGGCTGGCTTGATGGCTTGGTCACAGCGACGACATCGAGGGGAGGCAATGACACAACTCGAGGTGGCTCTCCAGCGGATCTCCAGATCTGCCCTCAAATCTCGACCCCTCTCTTCCTCCGCCCTTTGGTTTCTCTCCCATTTAGCCCCTCTCTCATAGTTTCGATCCCTCATGCTCAGATCTGACCCTCCTCTTTGGCCAACCTCAGATCTTGGCCTGCTTGTCCTCGTGCCTCCCCTGAAATCTCTCAGGTAAAGTTATCGAAGCTAGCAGCCCGTGATCCTCCTTGGCTCCCTGTTTTTGGCCTTCCCCCGACGCCCTATTTATAGGCGAGGGGGGCCAATCAACGGAGGCTGGGCCGGTGGTCTTCGGTGCGCCAACTGGCCTCCCTTCGTCGGCCAAACTGGCGTCAGCTCAGCTGCCCACCTACGTACCCTTCTCCGCATTGAATGCCTGTCTCCCTCAGCTGCTGGTCTACCCTCATCTCAGCACCGTAGCTTGTCCTTTGGCGCGTCGCCGGCCTCTATGCATGAGGTATAGAGGCAATCGAGGAAGAAGACGACAAAATAAAGAAGAAAAGGGTGGGGGCTGAGCCAAGGAGAAGAAAAAAGGATGGGCCTGGGGGCCCACGTGGGGGAGAAGGGGAAGGAAAGGGGATTGGGCGCTAAGGCCCAGCCCCAGCGGTTGCTGCCCCCCCTTTTTTTTTTAAAATCGTCCAAAAAAGTGACAAAAATAAAGGAAAAAAAAAACTTAATCGATGCAAAAAGAAATTAAGGTCTAATTGAAAGGACTTAGTAAAAATTTAGGTGTAAATAGCTGCCCCTCTTTGAAGGTAAGCTCGCAGAGGTAGCATTCAAAGACAAACTAGTACCTAAATTTTGGTCCATGCATATGCAGTAGATTATATCTTATTTGGGATCTATTGTCTTATGCAAAAAAAAGTGCAATATAACATTACACATACTAAGACAGATAAGAAGATACCTATAGTTATTTACTGGGAATGAGTGAGATAGGGTGTGGACCTTGAGTTTGGCAAGTATCAGAGTATCATCTTACCTAGTGACATGAGGAAATTGCTTTTCCAAGACTCGAACCATTCTTTGGTCATCTGTTAGAGCAATAAGTTGTTTGTCTAGGACCCGAATCTTTCTTCGGTCGTCTCAAAGGGAAATTGCTTTTCCAGGACCTAAACCTTTCTTCGGTTGCCTGTTAGAGCAATGAGCTATTCACCTAACCTTTCTCGGGGAATGTGTCGACCTTTCTCGGGACATCTGTTTGTGGGTGCTTGATCTTTATCAAGGGTATCCCCAAAAAAGAATATCCAAAATGTTGCTTAAATTTCACTGGACCAATTTTGCTGGAGATTATAACATGGATCAAGAAAATTAGACGCCTACAATTCTTGACAACATGCCACTTTCATAATTTAACTTCTTTTTTTTTTTGTCGTAATTTGCTGTTAAAAAATGATTGATTACCCGACCTTTCTCGGGGGATGCGCTGACCTTTCTTAGGGCATCTATTTGTGGGTGCCTGATCTTCGTCAAGGACATCGGATGGTAACCCGACCTTTCTCGGGTTTTGCGTCGACCTTTCTCAAGGCATCTGTTTGTTGGGTGATACCTGGACATTCACAGGCATCGAAAGAGTACTTGGATATTCACAAGTACTAACCTGGAGGATATCTGGACCTTTGCAGGTGTCGAAGGAGTATCTGGTTATTCACAGGCTTTGAAAGAATACTTGGATGATCACAAGTACGAACCTTGGAAGATACCTGGTCGTTTGTAGGTATCAAAGGGGTACTTGGATGATCACAAGTACGAACTCTGGAGGGTGCTTGGACGTTTGCAGGCATTGAAGGAGTACTTGGATGATCACAAGTACTAAACTCTGGAGAATACCTGATCATTTGCAGGCATCGAAGGGGTACTTGGATGATCACAAGTACGAACTTTGGAGGGTGCCTGGACATTCGCAGGCGTTGAAGGGGTACTTGGATGATCACAAGTAGTAAACTCTAGAGAATACCTGGTCATTTGCAAGCATCGAAAGGGCACTGGGATATCCGTGAAGGTCCTCCACCTCTGGGGGAAAAGAAGTTGTGATATCGAGGAGACACCTTTGTGAAAGTCTCCGATCTCCTTAAGCATTTGTGAAGGTCTCCCACCTTTTGGTAAAATGAGAATCGAGGATGTACCTGTGATATTCGTGAAGGTCTCTCACTTCCTGGTAATTGGAAAATCGAGGACGCTCCTCGCATATTCATGAAGGTCTCCCACCTCCTGGCAATTGGAATATCGAGGACGCGCCTCGCATATTCGTGAAAGTCTCCCACCTCATGGCAGTTGGAATATCGAGGACGCGCCTCGCATATTCGTGAAAGTCTCCCACCTCATGGCAGTTGGAATATCGAGGATGCGCCTAGCATATTCAGGCGCATATTCGTGAAGGTCTATCACCTCTTAGCAGTTGGAATATCGAGGACGCGTCTAGCATATTCGTGAAGGTCTCTCATCTCCTGGTAATGGGAATATTGAGGACGTACCTAGGATATTCGTGAAGGTCTCCCACCTCCTGGTAACATAAATTTGAATGTAGCATGAGGCTTACCTGGATGATGGTTGTAGGCGCTCTAAAGGGTTGGAATACCTAGGTAGCCACAATTATACAAAGTAGTGGAATGCTTAGATGAACACACTTGAAGACAACGGGATACTTGAGTAGCTTCCAGTATCAATATTTTGAGGACAACTTGAATAGGTTGAGTATCAATAAGAGAAAGTACCTAGTTGGCGATAGGCACTCATGGACGATGGGATACTTGGTCAGTCGTAAGCATCTAAATTCTTAAGACGACTTGAACAGGTCGAGTGTCGATAGGAGGGTACCTAGACAGTGGGAGGTACCTAAAGACAAAAGGATACTTGGACAGTTGCAAGTATCAATACTCTGAAGACAACTCAAATAGGTCGAGTGTCGATAGGAGAGAGTACCCGGACAGTGGTAGGTACCAAAAGACAAAGGGATACCTGGACAGTCGCTAGTATCAATACTCTGAGGACAACTCGAACAGGTCGAGTGTCAAAAAGAGGGAGTACCTGGACAGTGGTAGGTACTCAAAGACAGGATTTTTGAAATAAGGGGAGAGATATATTTACCTGATGATATCTCTAATTTCTGAAAGTATGTTTGCTTTTTGCACAATATGCACACATGATTGTATGTGCTATAAATTCATGAGTTCAAACGGGATTCATGCATGATAATTTTGTCAGTTTTGCATTATCTGAGTTCCACTGGGGAAAATTTTGAAAGACAATCTTCATTTAGAATATGGATGTCTTAAGCATGCTAGATGAGAGAACTTTAGTTTGAAAGGACTTTCCGCTCACTCTAATGGAATATGCTATTTTATCATGACCATTGATGCAGGATTTATAAGGACCACACTATTTCGCTGTCATCATGTTAGCATGGGTTTGAGTATTCTCGCAAGCGGTACGACTTTACCAATATGAGAGGTTTTTGTCGAGACCGTAATGTGGGCCTGGTCAATGGCTTATCAAATGGGACCATCAAGGTCAAGGCTTATGAAAGAACCGTCGCACGTTTATCTCCGGGTTTACTAGTTAAGAACCCTGTGAAAAGAGATAGAATAATCTTGCTCGTACTTCTTTGAGCAATGCTTATAAACATATTAAATCTTACATTAATTGAAGTGCCCTAGTTTGAAGAGACTTTTACAAGAGGGATGTAACGTGGGCTTGGCTTATGTGTAAAAGGGTGAGAGTTGGTGATTGCCTGGCATTGTCACTAGTCTTTCTTCTCACTGTCAGATAGAGGCTGTATTAATCAAACCACAACAGCTACTTTTCTTGGGAATACACATGGCTGTATTTTTTGTCTGGGGGGCATCGATCTTGCTTTTACCAGGTACACTACTTTTTCATGCCCCTAGTTTTTATTCCAATTTTTCTCATCTATTGGCATCGACTATACTTTTACCAGGTACACTGCTTTTTTATTCTTGTTGCTTGAGGAACTGATTTAGGCAAGTTCAAGCAAACACTTATAAGATTGTTGCATCTTCATTTTTAGCCGGCGCTCTGGGCTATACTGCTTGAATGGCAGTAACTTCTGTTTTGCCTCAATGTGAAGGGGAAATTACAGACTCAATTGGGCTATACAATGAATACAAATGCATAGAGAAAGAATTACTCTTCATCATTCTAGGACACTTAATCGTGAGTGTTTAATATGTAATAAAGACACCTGAAGATTGATGCAAGTGTGAGCAAGAAAATTTCTATCCCCTTTCTTACCTTGTGATGTCGCCTCACTTCCGATCTGCCCCAGTGTGGGGGTGGTTCTTGATAGGGATACAAAAGAAACTTCATAAGTGTATGAGGCTCAGAGGGGGTGAGCAATGGATAACCCGGTAAAGAAATGAAATACCTCTCACTGTTCTGGTTATCGTACCATTCGCGAGAGAACTCTTTACTTTGCAGACATGGAATTTTCTGCACTTATCTCACAAGTGTATAGATATGAGACTGTGTGTAGGATATGGCTTGCCTTTCATCATCCTGATGTGCCTCATCCAGTATGCCCGATTAATCTTATAGTCTTTATTCAGCTGTCCATTTTGATAATCCTCAGCGGAATTAGTGATTTAGATAGACAAAACATCATGCAAAATCCATTTGGAAAAGGCATGCGGCATTTTAAATATGATGGAGTTTGTACTCTCAAAACAAATGAATGGTGTTTACTCAAAAAACCTTATTAACAGCTTTAGAGGTAGCTATTTAACATAATCATATTTACAAATATGTTAAATTTTGAACATTAAAAGAGCTATTCACAAATGGGCGACGAAATTATGCCTATTCAATAGGGAGATGACACATGAATGATCAGACGGGATTGGGAATCTGATCATTGATTTGACAAGCCTCTCTGTTTTTGCCCCTGCAGAAGAGAAGATATAGATGGATCAATTGATAGGGCCAAAATCAAATGTGAGTTGAGGCTTGAAGGATTTCTATCATTTACTTTGGCGATACTCGGGACGCCATTTCGCTTAGGAGAGCTTATCAGAGTCTGACATGCCTCTCATTGATTTGTTAATCGCATCTTTGACGGTCAGGTGATCCTGCAACAGACAAGAAGGAACGTGTTAGTCACGAACTTTTTTAGGAGTCTAATAATTTGGAAGCAATACAACATTACCCTTCACTGGTTTGCAGATGATTGGGTGGACCTGAAGTACGAGAAATACACAAAGTCCTACGTTTCTCGTTTTGTTAGGTCAATTACTCTTCGTGTTTGCATTTGCGGGGGAAGCAAAAGCTTTTTATTATTTTTTACACATGGCAACCAGTTGCCATTTCCAAGGATCGAACCTCGAACGCCTTTGGATCGTTTTGTTCCCCCATACCACCAGGCTGTGGCACTAGTAGTGTTCATGGACCATTTTTTTTCATTTAACTGGATTGGCTCTCGGACGATATGTCCTTTCACACCAAGTTAGGTGAATTCGATATGGGTCACTTGATATACCTAGATTAACCATTAAGTTTGGTTCTTGAATCCTGATGCTTCCTGTCAATAGGGGAAAATATGTCAAAAGCGAATTTAGAGGAAGAGAGTATTGTAAACGATACCAAATTACCCTTCCCCAGAGTTTGTATTTGCTTACTCCTGGGGATATTTGAATGTCGAATGACAGCCTTTTTGTCTTAATGGAGTTCAACGTCTCTTTCGATTGGCCCTCCTTATTTGTGGCCGTGTGTGCACAAGTGATGGTCGTTCGTTGATTCATCTTCAATGCCTTCCTTCTGTGGAATTTTTCTTTTGTTTTTAACTATATGATCATTAACAGTATTAGGAAAAGTCATGTACCTCAAGCTTCCATGGAACCTGAGATGGACAATCAAAATATTTGGCTTTCTAATGGCAATCATTTCGTCTGGAAGGGTATGCGTTTGGAACAAGAAGTGAGGTTTCTAGGTTCTAAAGTCATCATCTGGGATAGGGGGCCAGAAATTGCCTCAACTGCCTGGATTTTCTCTCTGTTGACAGTAGTCAATTCAAAGGAAGAGAAGAAATTCCTTCCCTGTGCTTCTTGGCTTGTCGAAGCTGGAAATCCCATTAGGGAAACCGCATTATCTAGTTGCTCGAGCGCGTTGTGCGAAAAAGATTGTGACATCCCAGATTTTCAATCCTGTTTTCCATTGAATAAATCGGACATTTCATCGACGTGTCCATAGGGCTGTTCTCAGAGCTAATCATTCTTGAGATAACTAGACTATCCAAGGAAGCCATTAAATAATTTTAATGCAATAGACTTGAGAATTCGATCAGGAATCGGCTACTTGATTGTGCTTATCTTCAGAGAACATTATGGCACAGTTAAAAATCGATTAGAGATCAGAGATAGGTTGGTTCGACAGAGATTTGTGGCTAAACATGGGTGACTCCATTAATTTGGAAAATTTTCGTCGGCTAGCACTAGACTGATTTTTCTGTCGTTTTGGTACCCTATGTCCGTATTTGAATCCTCGAGACTTTCATGACAACTGAGAGTCGCCAAGGTGTCGAGTGGGTTCATTGTGGCTCGACGAAAATCGACCACGGGTCATTTGCACTAAAAATTTATGAAAACTACCCAGTAGCCTAGGTCACGTTAAAATCGCGTCGAATTGAAATTAATCGCGAATTTGAGTCTGATTTCAGAAATTGAAAGTTTTGTCATGTCATAATAAATTTTAGGAGCATCGACTCAGTCTCAGAAGATTTTTCTACAAATCGAGGCTTTTTGGGAAAAAGTCGTCCTAAGGCCGTTTTTGTCCAGAAAAAGTCAGGGATCGTTTTTGATCGTAAAATTGGGAAGCAAGTGGGATCAATTGGTGAGCAAAAATATCAATTTGATTATTGACTCGATAATTGAATTTATAGAGGCCAAATTGTATTGAATTGAGAAGGATTGGTGTCCAATTGAGGGAGAAATGTTTGAAATTCGTAACTCCCCCTTGCCTAAAGCTTTTCAACCATTTCAAGGGTTGTAATTGAAGCATTGGTGGCTGATTTTTGCTGAGGAAAGCTAGCTAGTGTCAGGATAAGCACAAGGGGTTAATTGAGGAGAAAACAAGGCCAAGTGGACCCCTTGTCCCCTCTTCTCTCCTCCATCCTCTCTTTTCCTCCTGCTGCCGGACGACCAGCTCCTTTCTCCCTCTCCATCTTGCTACTCGACGCCCCCAACAAGCCAGAAGACCAGCCGAAGCCCGTCCGAGCCACCTTGCCCCCGTCGTTCGTCGCCTTTGCCCCATGCTTGCGCCACCGCTGCACTGCGCCACCCGTGCGATCCCGGAGTTCTAGCTGCCGTCCCTAGTTGTTTGTGAGCTGCCCAGCTCGTCCTCGATGTCGTGTGCCATTGCTGGAGCCGCTGTGGAACTCGCCGAGCCTTGCCTGGACAGCAACCAACCCGGGTTGCTTCCTCTGTCCATCTTCGACCCAAAATAGCCTCGTTTCCTCTTATTTGTAGCCAAGAACAGAAGCTGAAAGTGTGGGTCTCGTGGCTGCTGTTTGGCCCATTTTGGCTCGCTTCCCGGCCCCGAAAGCTAGGCCCGCTTTGGAGAGAACTAAGCACCGTTGCGTCCCCGACGATTTGAGCCGATCGGATCACAAAACAAGTGAGTTTAACTCACTAAGGGCTGATTAGATTAAGTTAAGTATGGTTAGGTGGATAGTTAGACTAGATTAACGAATTTAATTAATTGCCGATGCATGTTAGGTGGTTAGTTAGTGCAATTAGCGCCTAAACGAGCTCTAGTATTTATCTAGAGTGACTCGGAAATTTTCTGAGTCCGTTTCAGCATTCAATTAGGTTTTTCCGGGCCCAAGTTGATTTATTGGATTTAATTAATATTTTCCATAATTATTTAATTATTTATTTATTTTTCGGAAATTTGACCGGGATAGCCGGTGACCGGAATCTTATGTTGATTTCTGTGGTGTGGTTCATTTATTTATTTGAGCTCTAATTTGTGCTGAATTGATTTAATTGTGATTTTAGGATTTTATTCCTAATTTAATTAATTTTGGTAATTGATTGGAAAAGAACCGAGCGTTGGTTTACAATGCCAAAAATATTTTGGTGGACTATATAAAATGGTGGGAATTGTGGAAGTGAAATTATGATATTTTGGCTAAGGCCGACCGTGTACCCACGCACAACTATTTTATCGAATATGATAATAAGTGAGAAATTGTTGGAGAACGAACGTCGGCTTGATGACTCGGTATGTCATCTCGGAGAAAGAATGATATATTATATCAGCTCGGTGACTTGATATGTCATGTTGGAGAAGGAATAGTATACTAGTTATTAGCCTTGAGGATAGCTGCTATCTATTTTTCAGCTTAGAGTAAGCTGTCCGCAAGGTGGTCAGACTGTATAGATAGTATTGACTGAAATGACCGGGGAATGGTCTAATTGACATGTAATCGACTGGGTCGATTGATCGATGAGTCGATTTGAGTAAATGATTGGATTGGTTGATGTGACTCGATGAGATTGTGAATTGTAGGGAGGAATTGAGGCCAAGGTAAGTCCTCTGACTCGTGGTTGTGCTTCGGCAGCCCTTAGGGCGTATTTGATTCCTAGTTGGGTCTTAAGGGGTGGAACTCGCTGAGACGTCGTCTCACCCCGTTGTGGAATAACATTTCAGGTCCATAGATGACGACACCTCTAACTCCTCCCGAGCATTTTGGTATACCGGAGGAAATCACTAAGATATGTTATCACATTCCGATGCACCATCACCCTGAAGGATTGCAGTATGTTTTGGTGAAATCTACCGTCTGGGTTGATGTGGGTGAACCCCAAAAGGTGCCTCATAAAGACCGGTCGTGGTATCGCCATTACAATGATTGATGAAGGGTGGGCCCTGTACTGGAATTTGATGTACCTCCATACATTTTGGAGGTAGCATTCGGGAAGGGGACAACCGATCCAAAGGGTGGATCGGTGGTTGATGCGAAGGATCCCAAGCTTGAGGGCAATTCTAACTCTCCGGTGTACTTAGCAGTGGGCTCTAGCTGGAGCATGGAAGAAAGAGAGATCGTTGAGGAGGAGGAGGAGGAGGAGGAGGACCTAGAGGAGGATCCAGATGAGGATTAAAACCCCACTCCTGTTTGCAAGACTTGTGTACTAAAATAGTGTGGCATCCTAAAATTTCATGACAACCCCTGGATCTACCATGAACCATGAATAAGTGATGGAAGCGCCATCAGATTTTATTAGGGCCATTAGACTAATGGATTTCAATTAAACAAGGCTGAACATTGAATGGCAACCTCTAGATGCCCTACAACCTATGGAAGGGCAATGGACGTATCAATGACCTATGTTGTGGTCTTTAGACGTATTAATGGCCAAGCACCTAATGGGTGAATATTTTGTTGGAAACATGTTCCATGCCCATGTGAGATCAAGATTTATTTTATGAGGAAATTATGTCTTTGGCCATAAATTTTATAAGTTGGACTTTATTAATCTATGTTATAAAGTATTATAGCCTTTTTAAATTAGTAACTTAGTACTCTGTATAAATAAGGATTAAGCTGTTTTTTTTAGGGGTAATCTTGGGTTAATTAAGCTTGGGTCTTAGGCCCAGTGTTGGGCCTAAGATGGGCCAAAATGGCCGGCCCATAGGCCCATGAGGGGCCGTCGATTGCACGAAGAAGGGGTGGAGTCCGGTTTGCATGCCTCCCCCATTTGTCCCATGAAGATGGCCAAGTGTCAAGCCATGCAAAGCTAATGATGGCTAATGATGGAGGGAATGAAATTAGGGGGAAAAGGTGACCGGATTAAGCGAGAAAGAGAGGGAGAGAGAGAGAGAGAGAGAGGAGAGAAAGAGAGGAAGAAGAGAGAAAGGAAGAAGGAAAGAGGGAAGGAGAAGGGGCCATTCATCTCCGTTCGTCGCCGCTGTGTCTCGCCGTTGTGCTCGCCATTTGCTTGGTTTGAAGGCAAGTGGGATCCCTTGATCTACTCATTTCAGATTAGAAAGATGCCTCTCCCCCCGGTCATGCGCGGTACCTTTTATGGCTTTCCAATCTGACGTGGAGGTCGAGTGTATGGAGCATATATGTGTCACCATCCCTGGTTTGGTGTTCATATGGGTTCGGGTGCTGGTGATGTATGACATGGGCCTGGCTGGGGGCCCGGTCATCCAGGAGTTCTTGTCCGTCTACGTCCGTCGTGACGGAGTGATGCTAGGGATGTTGTCGCTGCCACCGCCCGATGCACCAGGGTGGGTGTGATGGCCCGCATGAGGAGTGGGAGCTGACACTTTTTGGAGATAGCCGACACTTGTAGATGGAGGGTTATACGTGATCGATATAGGGGGTCGAGATCTCTCTTTTGAGTTGTAGCCAAGTTTAGTGAAAAGCCTTGGCTTTTTTGTTGTACCGACCCGAGTTGTCCATCATAAAAATGTAAATAAAAGTGGCTCGGCTTTATGTTTTCCTTCGACATGTAGTTGGTGTGCATTGTATCATTGTTACGTGAGTAAAGGGATGGTGAGACTCGTCTTTATTTCCGCTATGAGCTGCGCTAAAATCTTTAAAAAAAAAAAATGCCCATTAACTACGGTTTTGCTTTAACCCCCTTTAATCAAAGATATGTAACTGGTATTCAATAGGTAGAGCAATAGGTATCTGTGGCGACCTTAGTTGTTTGGGGGTGCCACAAAATCTCACTTCGATTCCTTAATGAAAGTTGTAGAGGACATCTTGAGGTATAACATATCAAAAATTTAGAGGAAACGAACAAGTATAGGTCGGTGAAATCATTGTTCTTTGAAGAAAACTAGATCTGGAAAATGCTACCTCAACCTAGTACAATTCTGTGATTTTTATAAAATCATCCAGTTAAATTCTGATCTTGTGTCCTTAATGAAAGTTGTAGATAACATTCTGAGGAATAACATACTGAACATTTAGAAGAAACGGACATGTGTAGGTCGGTGAAACGAAATTGTTTTGAAAGAAACTAATCTGGAATATCGACACCGAGAACAGGAGGTATTAACCGCCTATATCTTTTTATCTAGGACGAATTGGATTTATATTTCTTCACGAGATATTTACCTCTAGGTGTTTTTTATAACATATCAAAATTTCAGAATTTTTGGAGTTCATTTGAGTATTTAATCGAATTTTTGTTTGAAACTGTGCAAACTGAAATGTTAGAATTTTGAATGCTGTGATGCATGGACTGTACTGTTTTGTGTGAGACTCTTTTGGTGTGTGGTGTTCTTCATGAGATATCTGCCTCTAGATCTCATCTATAATGTGTTAAATTCTTAGAGTATATTAGGGCCAATTACTAAATTTTTAAGAGTGTTAACCAAAAGAGTGCATTTCGTTTAATCTAAAAAGATTTTACTGCAATTTCAAAAATAAAAATCAATGAATTTTCTCCATGAGATATAATGTCTTGAGTGATTGATCTTGCTGCATATGTGATGACATTTAGCATTACATATAATATCAAAAGCTGAATTAGACCCTTGTTACCACCACATCATATGCCATGTTGATATTGAGACACATATGTGAAAATAAAGTATGATAATGAGGATACCGTCGGAGGTGTGAGCTGACGATGCCCCGGGAGTGTTGGGATGCCCGAAGGTGTGTGCCGGATGTCCTCAGGAGTTTTGAGATGCTCGGAGGTGTGTGCCGGAGACTCCTCGCGATGCCAGTTTGGGTGCGAGCAATAAAATGTGGGATGCAAACACTGATCCCCGAGAAGAAAGATGAAAATGAAATCCTATTATGAAAGTGAAAAATTGAAAATTGAATCAAGTGCATGGTGGTAAATGCACATTGCATGGTGGAATATGCATGGTTGCTTGACGACATATGTACAAGTGCATGGTGGAATATGCATGGCTGCTTGACGACATATGTACAAGTGCATGGTGGTATACGCACATTGCATGGTGGAATATGCATGGCTGCTTGACGACATATGTATAAGTGCATGGTGGTATATGCACATTGCATGGTGGAATATGCATGGTTGCTTGACGATATATGTACAAGTGCATGGTGGTATATGCATATTGCATGGTGGAATATGCATGGCTGCTTGACGACATATGTACAAGTGCATGGTGGTATATGCACATTGCATAGTGGCATATGCATGTTTGTATGGTGATATATGCATGGCTGTAAGATGATATATGCTCAAATGCATGAATGATATGTACTTAATTCATGATACCTTGTTTGCTTTGTCTGATGCATTGTGTAGTTTGGTGGATCTTTACTGCTGAGTGGTTGTACTCATCCCTTTGGGGACTAACATTTCAGACTAGATAAGATACCTCTGCTGCCACTGCCACCGGTAGATGGATCGAGTGGTTGGATATGACTGCGAGGAGGAGGATAGCAAAGGTAGGAACTTTTGGACGCCGACACTGATCGATGGACTTTAAGTATACGACTGTTGGAGAAGATGTCGGTCATCTTTTGAAGTATAGCCGAGTATAGAAGGCTCTGGCATTTTGATGTACCGATGAATGATGTCCATCTGGTTTAAGTAAATAAAAGTGTTCGGCTTTTACCTATAAATGATTAGTTGGTGTGCATCGTTTTCTGAATATAGGGAAGGGAGTTGATGGATGTGCTTCCGCCATATAAATTGCGTAGGGACCGATCTAAAAGATGTAAACCCCTAGGATTCTTGAATTATAATGAAATTCCTTAGTATCAGAGTATTACATTATCAGGTCAAGTAAAAGGGAAGCGAACAGTGGCGACCCTAATGGATTGGGGGCCGTCGAGGGGTGCCACAAATAGTTTGAGTAGAAACTGACTTATTAGTTTGTTTTGTGTGTGTGTGTGTGTGTGTGACTCAGTTGTTATATATGTATATAAGTGTGTTGGCTTTTCAGGTTCGAGATTTTTAGTCCTACATTCCTATCCCATTGTTTTATTGTCTGGGGATTTTATATCTGCTTCTGAATGCGTATTAAAATGAATGGGTCGGCAATGCGTCCTGGGACGTCGCTATTTAATTGACCAGTGAGGGATGGGCATGCACTCGAGGATCGGGGTGTGACATCCCCTTTTAAGTGGTATTAGAGCAATAGTTTAAGATTGGAGTAATAAGGAGTGATGGTTCATGGATAGTAGTAGGAATGACATTTAAATTCATGCTGGTGCATGTTGATGGTAGTTGATTGGTAGACTTGCTTGTAGTTTAGATAACTTTGTTTCTAATTTGGTGTGGAGTTAGAAGCAGGTTTCAGTAGATAAAGCTGAGCCATGAGTGATTAGGAGCAGCGAACTCCTACTAAGAGGACCGTTAGGGCCGTGACTCGGGGTAGAACGCCGACCAGGGTCGGTACCCGAGGAGGCCGAGGTCGAGCGCCAGCTCAGGCTGGCGCGAGTGGAGTGGCACCACCTCCTGTTCGTGCCGGGGTATCAGCCCCTGGTGATCCCAAAATTGAGGGGATCATGCAGGCGCTAGAAGCTATGAGAGACATGATGGCACAACAAGCACATAATCAAACCGTTGTTGTTGCTGCCATAGCCACTGCACCTGTTGCCGCACTTGTTGTCGCACTTGCTGAGGTTCAACCTAAGAACGTGATGGTATAGAGAGAGAGGCCGATACACAAGTTGGTAGAAAAGTTTTTGAAGCTGAGCCCACCAAGATTCATGGGTACTGGAGACCCCGAGGCCGCTTCACTTTGGATCCAGGATTTGGAGAAAGCCTTTGCACTTCTGATGTGCACTGAGGTAGAAAAGGTAACCCTGGCAGTCTATCAGTTGTAGAGTAATGCCAACACATGGTGGAGAGCCACCAGAGAGACAATGTTTCCAAAAGGGGTGGTCCTGCTATGGGATGCATTCCTCCAGGCGTTCAATGAACAATACTTCTCGAGGAACACAAGAGAGCATAAGATAGAAGAATTTCTATGACTCCGTCAGTGGCCAACGACTGTTGACCAATATGGGGTCAAATTTGTGGAGCTTTCTCAGTATGCTCCGAGGTTGATTGAAGACCCTGAGGAGAAGGCTTGAAGGTTTAAGAATGACCTTCGACAAGAGTTGAAGTAGTCGCTAGTGCCGTTCAACTTGGTCGATTATCGAGAAATCTATCGTCGAGCATAGCTGCTTGAAAGGAGCTTGAATGAGCAAGTCACCTCGTCTGGATCGAGGTTTGTTTCACACCGAGAAGGAATTCGCTAGGGAAAGAGGCCCATGCCTGTAGGTAGATTCCATATTCCGCCCAACAAGAAGGGTGGAAGTGACAGGTTAGTGCCCAATAAGAATGAAGTGTGTTGTTTTTGTGGAAGATGACATGGGTTAGCCTCATGCCAATCTAGGCCGGGTGCGTGTTTTGAATGTGGTCAACAGGGCCACATAGCTAGAAATTGTCCTAGGCGACTAAGAGGACAATCGTAGTTGCCACTGCCACCACCACCGATGGGTAAGATCAAAGGGTATGTGCCTTAGAATGCGCCACAAGGAGGACAGCTGAGACCACCAGTTTAGGGCACGGTGTATGCCATCACACAAGGTCAGGCAGAGGCTGCGCCTAACGTGATCACATGTATGGTTACACTGAATGACCATCTTGCTTACGCTGTATTCGACCCAAGAGCAACCCATTCCTTTATTGCTAAGCAGTATGTTAAGTTGATAGGAGTCAGTCCTATGTTATTGGAGTCGGCAGTTAGTATATCTACACCATTGAAGGATTAAGTAATAGCTGCTTTGGGTTGTTCTGGTTGCAAGTTAGCGATTGGTGAGTGAGTGGGGAAAATAGACTTATTAGTCTTAGCCATGTACGACTTTGATTTAATTATTGGCATGGACTGGCTCCTCAAGCAACAAGCTAAAATGGACTACTATCGTAAGACGATTCGGTTTGACCCATTAGAGGGTGAGAGCTTCGAGTTTGTCAGGAATTGAGGAGGACCCTTGATTATCTTGATCTCGTCGCCAGAGGCAACTCGTTTGTTAGACGGGGGTTGCCAAGGTTACCTGGCAACTATCGTGGATATGACAGTTGAGGAGCTGAAAGTGGAAGACATTGCTGTGGTGCAAGAATTTCTAGATGTCTTTCCAAAGGAATTGCCAGGACTACCGCCAGAAAGAGAAATTGAGTTCGTAATCGAGCTAGCACCTGGGATAGAGCCAATCTTTAAGGCTCCTTACTGGATGTCGTTATATGAGTTGAAGGAACTGAAGGTGCAGATGCGGGAGTTATTGGATAAGGGATTCATTCGTCCCAGCGCATCACCTTGGGGAGCGCCAGTTCTGTTCATCAAGAAGAAAGATGGTTCATTGCGCTTGTGCATCAACTATTGGCAACTCAATCAGGTAATGATCAAGAACAAGTATCCACTCTCGAGGATCGATGATTTGTTCGATCAGTTGTAAGGAGCGTCGATATTCTCGAAGATTGACTTGAGGACATGATATCATCAGCTGAGGATCAGGAAGGAGGACATTCCTAATTCAGCATTTCGTACTCGGTATGGTCATTACGAGTTCACTGTGATGCCATTCGGGCTGACGAATGCTCCAGCTGCCTTTATGGATTTGATGAACCGAGTATTCAAGGAATATCTAGATCAGTTTGTGATCATGTTCATCGATGATATTTTGGTGTATTCGAGGAGTGATGAAGAGTATGAGAGTCATTTGAGACTAGTGCTGCAGACACCGAGAGTCCATCAACTGTACGCCAAGTTCAGCAAGTGCGAGTTTTGGTTAACTTGTGTTGCTTTCTTAGGTCACGTGATTTTAGGCGAAGGAATCTTTGTGGACTCGAGCAAGATTGAAGCCGTGATTAATTGGCCAAGACTGACTATAGTGACAGAAATCAGAAGTTTTCTGGGTTTGGCAGGTTATTACAGACGGTTTGTGGAAGGATTCTCATCATTAGCATCGCCACTGACAAGACTACTGAAGAAAGAAGAGAAATTTGTGTGGACAGACAAGTGCGAGCGTAGTTTCCACGAGATGAAGCAAAAGCTGACTACTGCACCTGTGCTGATCATTTCATCTGGTCTTGGAGGATTCGAGATCTATAGTGATACGTCATTCAGAGGGTTGGGTTGCGTGCTGATGCAACATGGCAGAGTTGTTGCATATGCCTTCCGTCAGTCGAGGCCTCATGAATAGAATTATCCGACGCATGACTTAGAACTCGCGTTGATTATTTTTGCTCTGAAGATTTGGAGACATTACTTGTGCGGAGAAAGATTCCAGATCTTCACAAACCATCAAAGCCTCAAGTACCTGTTCTCTTAAAAGGAATTGAACATGAGACAGCGCAGATGGATGGAATTGCTGAAGGACTACGACTGTGATATCCTATATCACCCGGGAAAGGCGAGTAAGGTCGCTGATGCTTTGAGTCGAAAGTCTTTAGTTACTCATATATTGATTAAGGAGTGGAACCTAATCGAGAGAGCTCGAGATTCGGTATTCAGGTTTGAGGTAGGCCACCTTTCAAGTCTTATGGATACCCTTAGAATTGAACCGGATGTCCAGATCAGAATCAAGCTACTCCAACCGATAGATCCAGTTGTGCAGAAGATTCTACAAGAAGACACTGAGAAAAGAAAGGTTGACTTTCAGATTTCTGATGAAGGAACACTGAGATTCTGAGGACGTTTGGTTGTACTTGACGATGTGGAGCTCAAAGAGGATATCTTGTCAGAAGCACATCGTAGCAGTTACAACATTCATCCTGGTAGTACCAAGATGTATCAGAATTTGCGTCAACATTATTGGTGGTCAGGTATGAAGGCGGACATCGCCAAGCATGTTGCTAAGTGTTTGACGTGTCAACAGGTTAAAGCTCAGCATTGCAAGCCGGGAGGACTTCTGCAACCTCTCGAGATCCTAGAATGGAAATGGGAGCATATCATGATGGATTTTGTGACTGGACTATCGATGAGTCAAAGAGGAAATGATTTGATTTGGGTGGTAGTTGACAGATTGACGAAGTCGGCTCACTTCATTGCAGTTCGAAAAGACCTCAGTTTGGATAGACACGTAGATTTGTATGTGTGTCAAGTAGTTTGTCTGCATGGAGTGCCGGTTACGATAACTTCAGATCGAGACTCGAGGTTTATCGCTGCCTTTTGGAAGAGCTTACAGAGTGCTTTAGGTATACAGCTACAGTATAGTACGGCATATCATCCTCAGACGGATGGCCCATCTGAGAGGACAATTCAGACCCTCGAGGACATGCTGAGAGCTTGTGTACTAGACTTCAAAGGAAGTTGGGAAGATCAATTACACCTGGTGGAATTTGCCTACAACAACAGTTATCAGCAGAGCATCCAGATATTTCCATTCGAAGTGTTGTATGGCCGAGTGTGCAGGACACCAGTGTGTTGGGATGAAGTTGGGGAAAGGAAGATTATAGGCCCAGAGTTGGTCCAGCAGTTAGTGGATATCGTGGCAGTGATCAGAGGCAGATTAAAGACCGCTCAGAGCAGATAGAAAAGTTACGCAAACAAGCGTCGAAGATTATTGGAATTCCAAGTTAGTGATCACATCAATTTGAAGGTGTCATCAATGAGGGGAACTTCACACTTTGGTAAGAAAGGAAAACTGAGTCTGAGGTACGTAGATCCATTTGAAATTCTAGAAGGAATCGGGACCTTAGCGTATCGTCTTGCATTGCCGCCGAGATTGGCGCAAGTGCATGACGTCTTTCACGTGTCGATGTTGAGGAAGTACGAGCCTAACCCGACCCACGTGCTTAATTTTGAAGAATTGGATGTGGATGATCGAGTGTCATACGTTTAAAGCCTGATTCAGATAGTGGATCGAAAAGAGCAAGTTCTGCGTACAAAGACCATTCCGTTGGTCAAAGTGGTCTGGCAACACCACGGTACTGAAGGAGTGACAACACCACGGTACTGAAGGAGTGACATGGGAGACTGAAGAGTCGATGAGACAGTTGTACCCCCACCTTTTTGCTTAAGTTTTGTAATGGTTTAAATTTCAAGGACGTAATTTTTATAAGAGGGGAAGAGTTGTGACATCCCAGATTTTCAATCTTGTTTTCCATTGAATAAATCGGGCATTTCATCGACGTGCCTATAGGGTTGTTCTCAGAGCTGATCACTCTCGAGATAACTAGACTATCCAAGGAAGCCATTAAGGAATTTTAATCTAATAGACATGAGAATTCGACAAGGAATTGGCTACTCGACCGTGCTTATCTTTAGAGGCCATTACGGCACAGTTAAAAATTGATTAGAGATCAGAGATAGATCGGTTCAACAGAGATGTGTGGCTAAACGTGGGTGACTCCACTAATTTGGAAAATTCTCATCGGCCAGCACTAGACTGATTTTTCTATTGTTTTGGTACTCTATGTCTGTATTTGAATCCTCGAGAATTTCATGACAACCGAGAGTCGCCAATGTATCGAGTGGATTCATTGTGACTCAAAGAAAATCGACCATGGGTCATTTGCACTAAAAATTTCTGAAAACTACCCGGTAGCTTAGGTCATGCTAAAATCGCGCCGAATTGAAATTAATCGCGAATTTGAGTACGATTTCAGAAATTGAAAGTTCTGTCATGTCACAACAAATTTTAGGAGCGTCAACTCAGTCTCAGAATATTTTTCTGCAAACCGAGACTTTTTGGGAAAAAGTCGTCTTAGGGCTTTTTTGTTGGGGTTTCATGAATCATGTATAAGAAAAATTAACAAAATAAACGCAGCGGAAACAAAGATATATTTTACACATGATTCTCCTTAGGCGTTGTTCGTGCGTTTTAATCAAATCTGAATGTAAAAAGAGAGTTAAACAAATTACCTCTCGAAGCGCACTTTAAACAAGTCGGTTCGGATGTTCTACAGTTTGAGTCCCACAAGTGTTGGACCTCTAGCTCAGACACACCAACAACGAACGTCGAACGGAAGAAAGAATTTTGGATATTCACCACTTCGATTGTGCTAGCAATCACGTGGAAACAAACCGTCGTATCCTTGATGTATAATAGTCACGGCCCGAACGAGATAATGTTCTTCTTTCTTGCGTCTCAAAGACACAAGAACACACACACACACTTTGCTCTTTTCTCTGTCTTTCAACCCTTTGAACTGTCGCATTAAAAACTCTTTTTAAAGTTATAAACCGATCAGCAACCGTGGACGATCAGCAACCGTTGCTGATCGTCCCCACTCATGCACGAACAATCGTGCATGAGCGGTTGTTCATACACGACTTCGTGTATGAGCGGTTGCTCATGCACTACTTCGTGCATGATGGTCAGCAACTGCTGACCGTTCATGCACGATTTCGTGGATAATGGTCAGCGGTTGCTGACCATCCAAGTTTTATGCATGTGCTTCGTGCACATGCATGAAGCTTTATATATATATAAAAATATAATTTATGTTGGTTATTAAAAGGTATTAATTAATTAATTAAATGAACAAATAATTAATTAATCAATTCCTTTTTTTTTAAAAAAATAAAAGGAACATAATCTTTATATGTACAAATGAAATCCCTAATATGTAACTATTACATAACAGCTTTAGGGCATACATCTAACAATCTCCCACTTGCACTAAAGCCAACTTGTTTGGTATGTTAACATATATCCACTTTGGGCATGCGTGTGCATCATATGCAAGTAGGCTCGTGACTATAATACAAATTAAATTAAATCTCATTTAATTTAATTTCAAATCGACTCAATTCGATTGCAGTAATTGCAAACACATTTGCAATAATATTTCTCTCTTGTTCCACGTCATCCTAATTGTTTATGGTGTGTGACATCGCTAGGTTCATCACTAAGCTGGTAGTAAGACTTGTACTAACACATTAGTACTTCCAAAAGAATTAATTGTCCCGATTAATCTTTGGGTCTTACAAGCCACGATTGACATCTAGCAATATGTCATGGCTACACAGATAGTGTGAATACTTTAAGAACATAATGAACCTGTCAGTTTTGGCTACAGTGTAATTCAATCCCTCTGTCTTACTATGTCCCGATCAAACAAAGACCATGGAATATTAGTCAAGTCATTAATTCGATCATATGCACAAATCTAATTGACATGCATTTTATTTGAGACATAAACAATTTATTCTCAATTACAACCCCGGCCGAGGATTTCAATGTAGTGTCACAATTAGATCGCATAGGACATCATTATCATACCTTGCATATAACAAGGAGACAGATTCCATATTGCGCACACGTGTAACTTCATATATGAACAAATTATGACCATCAGGTATAAAGACGGATCAACGACCCGGCATTATGTGCACCCTTGAACCATAGTTGTTCAATACACAAGTTAACACTGTGCCTCAGGTCTAAGGATTATTTACACAAGACCAAAGCATGAACAATTAGACATTGACCACGCTAAAAGCTTCCATGTCACTAATCGTTCTATATGCGTCACGTTCAGTGAATTTGTCTAATACAAACACCTGTGTTCTAACTCAGGCATCATAATACCCAATGACATATGACTCATCATTCCCTTAAGTATCCAATACTTAATGGCGAAGTTAAGAACACACCGATCTCAACAGGATTATTAATATCCACTCAATAATCCATCAACCGGGAACAATTTAAAGATTCGGTCTAACTATGAACCCATCACATATATTCTTGACGTCTCAAGAATAGGTCTAGTTGCAATTGATCTTATGGAATCATTCATCAATATAAAATAATTGGACAAATGAATGAATACGTCATTGCCACTAGTTAAATAATAATAATGAAAGTACAACTGAAATCCCTAATATGTAACTATTACATAGCAGCTTTAGGGCATACATCTAACAATTTCTCACTTGCACTAAAGCCAACTTGTTTGGTACCTCAAACCCATTTTGTCAATATGTCTTTCAAAAGAAGACTGAGGTAAGGCCTTAGTGAAGGGATCTGCCACGTTTTCTGTTGAGGCAATTTTCTGCAAGGCGATATCACCTCTCCCAACAATTTCTCTGATGAGATGGAAGCGTCTCTCAATGTGCTTGGACTTCTGGTGAGACCTTGGTTCCTTAGCTTGAGCTATCGCCCCATTGTTGTCACAAAACAATGTGATCGGTTGCTCAATTGAAGGAATGACTCCAAGTTCAGAAATAAACTTCTTCATCCAAGCGGCTTCCTTTGCTGCTTCAGAAGCAGCTACATACTCTGCCTCAGTGGTGGAATCGGCAGTTATACTTTGTTTGGAACTTTTCCAACTAACTGCACCACCATTGAATGTGAAGACAAAACCAGACGTAGACTTATAATCATTCGGATCCGACTGAAAATCGGAATCAGTATAAGCTACAACTTCAAATTCTCCTTCTCCATATATCAAGAATAAATCTTTAGTCCTTCGCAAGTACTTAAGAATATTCTTGACTGCTATCCAGTGCTCTTCTCCTGGATCAGACTGATATCTGCTAGTAATACTTACAGCATGCGCAATATCAGGTCTAGTACATAGCATAGCATACATTATGCTTCCAATAGCGGATGCATATGGTATCTTCGCCATCCGCTCTCTTTCTTTAGGAGTGTGGGGACACATCTCCTTAGAAAGACGGATCCCTTGCCTAAAAGGCAATAATCCTCTCTTGGAACATTGCATGTTAAACCGTGTTAACACTTTGTCTATGTACGTAGATTGTGAGAGGCCAATCAATCGTCTTGATCTATCTCTATAGATCTTGATACCTAAAATATAGGTTGCCTCTCCTAAATCTTTCATGGAGAATTTCTGTGACAAGAATATTTTTATCGATGATATCATTGGTACATCATTTCCAATCAAAAGTATATCATCGACATACAAAACTAGAAATGCAATTGCACTCCCACTGATCTTCTTGTATACACAAGGTTCATCCGGATTTTTTATGAAGCCAAACGATTTGACTACCTCATCAAAACGGATGTTCCAACTTCTGGAGGCTTGTTTGAGTCCATAAATGGATCTCTTAAGCTTACACACCTTTCGTTTTTTACTAATGGATTCAAAACCCTGTGGCTGTTCCATATAGATGTCCTCATCGAGAAAACCATTTAGAAAAGCCGTTTTGACATCCATCTAGAATATCTCATAATCCAGGTGTGCAGCTATAGCCAACATAATCCGAATGGATTTTAGCATGGCCACAGGTGAGAAAGTTTCGTCATAATCAATTCCTTCTTTCTGACGATATCCTTTCGCCACCAGCCGTGCTTTGTAAGTTCCAATTTGACCTTCAGCATTCATCTTCCTCTTGAAGATCCATTTACAGCCAATTGGTACAATACCATCAGGCAGGTCAATTAAGGTCCAAACTTCATTGGAATACATTGAATCCATTTCGGATTTCATGGCTTCTAGCCATTTACCAGAATCGATGTCCAACATCGCCTCCTCATAGGTTTTAGGATCACCAGGTTGATCACTATCATTCACAATGAATATTGGTTCAATATGATCAACTGAGTGTCTATAACGAGCAGGTGGGCGAGACATTCTCGCGCTTTTCCTAAGAGGTTGTGTATCAGAAGCTCCCACTGAATCAGAGATTGGTATCTGAACTCGGTTGTTTGGTACTTCATTATTTTCTTCTTGTAAGACTATTTTCCGCCCAGCACCACCTTCTTGGATGAACTGATTCTCCAGAAAAGAAGTGTGCTTGCTTACCAAAATTCTTTGGTCTGAATGAAAATAGAAGTAATATCCAAGAGTTTCCTTTGGATATCCAATGAAGCGACCTTGTTCAGATCTTGCCTCCAATTTATCCATTTTCAACTTTTTCACGAAAGCTGGACAACCCCAAATCTTAATATGATTAAGACTAGGTTTCCTACTATGCCATATCTCATAGGGCGTAGTTGGAACAGATTTGGACGGCACTCTATTCAGTATATATACAGCTGTCTCAAGGGCATATCCCCAAAGGGATATTGGCAAATCGGTGTAACTCATCATAGATCGCACCATATCTAATAAAGTACGATTTCTTCGTTCAGATACACCATTATGTTCTGGAGTTCCAGGAGGTGTCCATTGTGATAAAATGCCATTCTCTTTAAGATAGTCCAGGAATATAGTACTAAGGTATTCACCTCCTCAATCCGATCGAAGAGCCTTAATACATTTTCCTGTTTGTTTCTCAACTTCAGCCTTGAATTCCTTGAACTTTTCAAAGGATTCAGATTCATACTTCATGAGGTATAAATAACCATACCGTGACTGATCATCGGTAAAGGTAATGAAGTAATTGTAACCACCTCTAGCAGTTTCATTAATTGGTCCACATACATCTGTATGTATTAATTCTAATATGTCAGCAGCTCGCGCACTTTGTCCTACAAAAGGCACTTTGGTCATTTTTCCTAGAAGACATGCCTCACAAGTCGAGTATGACTCAAAATTTGATGGATCAATGTACCCATCATTACTCAACTTGTTAATTCTGTCTTCTCCAATATGACCTAATCGGAGATGCCAAACATACTTTTTATTTGGACCGTCTCTAGGGCGTTTATTAGTTATGGCATTTATATCAATTCTATTTTGCTTATTGACATTGGTAATCGCATTACCGGACATTGTAATGGTATAAAGATTGTTGGTTAATAAGCTAGAACCAACACATGTTCTATTATGATAAATAGAACATACATCATTAGCGAAAGAAAATTCATAATTCTCTTTACCCAAACGAGGTATAGAGATGATGTTCCTAACAGCATTCTTATAATGCAAACAGTTCTTTAAAACCAATACATGTCCAGAAGGCAAACATAAACGAAAAATCCCTATAGCTAATGCAGCAACTCTTGCTCCATTGGCAAACGTCAGGACAATCTCATTTCGCCTTAGCATCCTGCTTATTTCCAGATTCTGCAAAGACATACAAATATGTGAAGTTGCAGCAGAATCTAGAACCCATGAGCTGGATTCAACACTAACCATAAGATTAGTTTCAATAAGCATAGACACCATACCTTCATAAGGTTGGTCCTTGGGCTTGACCTTCAAGCTCGCGAGGTACTTCCTACAGTTCCTCCTCCAGTGCCCTTTGACACCACAGTAATGACATTTCCCTTTATCAATCTTGGGTTTTGGTTGCACAACAGGTTTGGCAGGCCTCTTCCATTTATTCTTCTTTAAAACAGTCTTACCCTTTGAAGAAGAAGCCTTAGCCATAGCCACTACATTTGGTCTCGTGTTGTGCATTTCCTTCTCATAAACTACCAGCATACTATGTAACTCAGCGAGAGTTTTATCCATCTTATGCATGTGGAAGTTTTGGACAAAACCAGAGAAGGAATCGGGTAAAGATTGGAGGATCAAATCCACAGCTAACTCGTTGTCCATAACGAGATTTAGCCTAGCCAATTCTTCAATGTGCCAAATCATTTTCAAAGCATGATCATTAACTGATGATCCTTCAGCCATCCTCATACGGTACAATGCCTTAGATATCTCATATCTAGAGGTTCGACCATTCTCATCAAAGTATTCCTTTAAGTGCAAAATGATCGACCTAGCATCTTCCATAGATTCATACTTCTTCTGCAATTCATTATTCATAGAAGCAAGCATATATGACCTAACTTTTAAGTCATCGTCACGCCACTTATCATAAGTGACATGCTCCTCTTGGGTCCCACCCTCAGGAAAGGAGGTTGGCATCATTTCATCAAGCACATACCCAATTTTTTTTCTGAATTGAGAACAATTCTCAAATTCCTCACCCAGTCAGTGAAATTGGGTCCAATCAAACAATTCTTGTCAAGTATAGAAGCGATTGGGTTTGTAGTCACCATTTTCAGAGTAATAATATATCTGTTGCAGAAAATAAATTGTTAGCCGTTGTATCTTTCAAAATAACTATTTCATTTTGGCCTTTAAATGAAATAGATCCTCCCACTAAATTTATATTCGAATCCCATACTCCTTAAGATGGGAAACGGTAATCTTTGTTGGGTAAAGATTACTAGTGGGGATTGGAGTCCCACTAGTCCAAAGTCCACCTCACCTAGCAGTTATTGGTGTTCTATGAACTAAGTGAGTGAACCAACTTGTTCAACGCATCATATGCGAGTCCCAATCATAACTTCGGCCTCTAGATCATGAAAGCCTCACCTAACAGTTATTGGCATCATGATCATAGTTAAGTCTAGCCCATCGTCTCATGCAAGTATTGAAAACACAAACGATTTCCTCACCTAACAGTTATTAGAAATCATTTGGCTCCAACCCCACAACATCATATGTATAATGGAGTGGTCCAATATTATAAATGGTAATTAACCCCTATGTATCCATAGCCGGTCAGTTAACCACAATAATATTGAATCAAACCACGACAATGGAAGGCCACGAGTCCGAAACCCGTTTCGACTTAATATTCTTTGTAAGGAGATTTGGGTCGTTATTAACGGTCTCACTTTGCACATTAACCGGTTTAACATGCACAATATCATAAACACAATAAATAAATAGATATCACATAATATCTATCCTATGTGGTGATCATGGAATTATGGTTCAATGGGTCTCGAGCCAAAGAGACCCATTTAGCCATTTTAATGTTTTAATAATATGGACCTGCTCTTCACTTTTTCTTCAATCTTTGAACTCTTCAAAGACCGGGCCCAGAGAGCTCACCGGTTTAATGGCTCCTCCAATGGCTCCTCCTCTTTTGTAGTATTTACATCAACAATTGAAATACTAAACTATACTATAATTACATATCATGAAAAATTAAAATAAAATAAAAGGAAGGACGCAGCCTCCATTTAATAATTACAACCCCAAAAATGAATACCTGTAATCATCATACATTCATCCATACAACAATTGGGGATTTTTCCATGATCACCACCCTTCCTTACGAGCCATAAATTCAAAATTTAAAGCTCTGGAAGGCATACATAAAATTCTACATATCATTTGCAGAATATAAATACAAAGTATAACAAGTTACGGATTTTGATTCAAAATTGATTTAGTTCTAATTTTTGCTTGGCTGATTAAATTTATCACATAAATTAATCAACTTCTATAGGCCACATAAGAGCAAGAGAACCAATTCTCTTAAAAAAAAAAAAATTGGCCATTAGAACGCAAAAATATATTTGAACTATAAATCAATTAAACGCACGAAAAACGCCTAAGGTTGGCTCTGATACCACTGTTGGGGTTTCATGAATCATGTATAAGAAAAATTAACAAAATAAACGCAGCGGAAACAAAGATATATTTTACACATGATTCTCCTTAGGCGTTGTTCGTGCGTTTTAATCAAAATCTGAATGTAAAAAGAGAGTTAAACAAATTACCTCTCGAAGCGCGCTTTAAACAAGTCGGTTCGGATGTTCTACAGTTCGAGTCCCACAAGTGTCGGACCTCTAGCTCAGACACACCAACAACGAACGTCGAACGGAAGAAAGAATTTTGGATATTCACCACTTCGATTGTGCTAGCAATCACGTGGAAACAAACCGTCGTATCCTTGATGTATAATAGTCACGGCCCGAACGAGATAATGTTCTTATTTCTTGCGTCTCAAAGACACAAGAACACACACACACACTTTGCTCTTTTCTCTGTCTTTCAACCCTTTGAACTGTCGCATTAAAAACTCTTTTTAAAGTTATAAACCGATCAACAACTGTGGACGATCAGCAACCGTTGCTGATCGTCCCCACTCATGCACGAACAATCGTGCATGAGCGGTTGTTCATACACGACTTCGTGTATGAGCGGTTGCTCATGCACTACTTCGTGCATGATGGTCAGCAACTGCTGACCGTTCATGCACGAATTCGTGGATAATGGTCAGCGGTTGCTGACCATCCAAGTTTCATGCATGTGCTTCGTGCACATGCATGAAGCTTTATATATATATATATAAATATAATTTCTGTTGGTTATTAAAAGGTATTAATTAATTAATTAAATGAACAAATAATTAATTAATCAATTCCTTTTTTTAAAAAATAAAAGGAACATAATCTTTATATGTACAAATGAAATCCCTAATATGTAACTATTACATAACAACTTTAGGGCATACATCTAACATTTTTTTGTCCAGAAAAAGCCAAGGATCGTTTTTGATTGCAAAATTGGGAAGCAAGTGGGATCAATTGGTGAGGAAAAATATCAATTTGATTATTGACTCGATAATTGAATTTATAGAGGCCAAATTGTATTGAGTTGAGAAGGATTGGGTCCAATTGAGGGAGAAATGTTTGAAATTCGTGACTCCCCCTTGCTTAGAGCTTTTGGACCATTTCAAGGATTGTAATTGAAGCATTGGTGGCTGATTTTTGCGGAGGAAAGCTAGCTGGTGCCAGGATAAGCACAAGGGGACAATTGAGGAGAAAACAAGGCCAAGTGGACCCCTTGTCCGCTCTTCTCTCCTCGATCCTCTCTTTCCCTCCTGCTATCGGTCGACCAGCTCCTTTCTCCCTCTCCATCTTGCTACTCGACGCCCCCAACAAGCTAGAAGACCAGCTGAAGCCTGTCCGAGCCACCTCGGCCCCGTCGTTCGCCACCTTCACCCCACGCGTGCACTGCTGCTACATCGCGCCACCCACATGATCCTGGAGTTCCAGCTGCCATCCTTGGCTATTCGTGAGCTACCCATCTCGTCCTTGACGCAGTGTGCTGTTGCCGGAGCCGCCGTGGAACCCGCCAAGCCCCGCTTGGACATCAACCAACTCGGGCTGCCTCCTCTATCCATCTTCGACCCAAACCAGTCCCGTTTCCTCTCTTTTGCAGCCAAGAACATAAGCTGAAAGTGTGGGTCTTGTGGCTGCTGTTTGGCCCGTTTTGGCCTGCTTCTCAGCCTCGAAAGCTAGGCCCGCTTTGGAGAGAAGTGAGCCTCGTTGTGTCCCCGGCAATTTGAGCCGATCGGATCGCAAAACAAGTGAGCTTAACTCACTAATCATCACTTAGTAGGTTAATGACGCTTAAGGGCTGATTAGATTAAGTTAAGTATGATTAGGTGGATAGTTAGACTAGATTAGCGAATTTAATTAATTTCCGATGCATGTTAGGTGGTTAGTTAGTACAATTAGGGCCTAGACGAGCTCTAGTATTTATCTAGAGTGACTCGGAAATTTTCCGGGTCCGTTTCGGCGTTTAATTAGGCTTTTCCGAGCCTAAGTTGATTTATTGGCATTTAATTAATATTTTCCATAATTATTTAGTTAATTATTTATTTTCCAAAAATTAGACTGGGATAGTCAGTGACCGGAATTTTATGCTGATTTCTGTGGTGTGGTTCGTTTATTTATTTGAGCTCTAATTTGTGCTGAATTGATTTAATTGTGATTTTAGGATTTTATTCCTAAATTAATTAATTTTGGTAATTGATTGGAAAATAACCGAGCTTCGGTTTAAAACGCCAAAAATATTTTGGTGGACTATATAAAATGGTGGGAATTGTGGAAGTGAAATTATGGTATTTTGGCTAAGGTCGACCGTGTACCCACACACGGCTATTTTATCAGGTATGATAAAAAGTGAGAAATTGTTGGAGAACGAACGTCAGCTCAATGACTCAATATGTCATCTCGGAGAAAGAATGGTATAGTATATCAGCTCGGTGACTCGATATGTCATATTGGAGAAGGACTAATATACTAGTTATTAGCCTTGAGGCTAGTCGCTATCTATTTTTCAGCTTAGAGTAAGCTGTCCGCAAGGTGGTCGGATTGTATAGATAGTATTGACTGAAATGACCGGGGAATGGTCTAATTGACATGTAATCGACTGGGTCGATTGATCGATGAGTCGATCTGAGTAAATGATTGGATTGGTTGATGTGACTTGATGAGATTGTGAATTATATTGAATTGTAGGGAGGAACTGAGGCCAAGGTAAGTCCTTTGATTCGTGATTGTGCTTAGGCAGCCCTTAGGGCGTATTTGCTTCCTAGTCGGGTCTCAGGGGGTGGAACTCGCTGAGACGTCATCTCATCTCGTTGTGGGATAACATTTCAAGTCCATAGATGACAACACCTCCAGCTCCTCCTGAGCATTTTGGTATACCGGAGGAAATCACTGAGATAGGTTATCACATTCCGATGCACCATCACCCTGAAGGATTGGAGTATGTTTTGGTGAAATCTACCGTCTGGGTTGATGTGGGTGAACCCCAAATGGTGCCCCATAAATACTAGTCGTGGTATTACCATTACAATGATCGACGAAAGGTGGACCTTGTAGTGGAATCTGATGTACCTCTGTACGTTTTGGAGGTAGCGTTCGGGAAGGGGACAACCGATCCCAAGGGTGGATCGGTGGTTGATGTAAAGGATCCCAAGCTTGAGGGCAATTCTGACTCTCCGGTGTACTCAGTAATGGGCTCCAGCTAGAGCATGGAAGAAGGAGAGATCGTTGAGGAGGAGGAGGAGGAGGAGGAGGACCTAGAGGAGGATCTAGATGAGGATTGAAACCTCACCCCTGTTTGCAAGACTTGTGTACTGAACTAGTTTGAGTAGAAACTGACTTATTAGTTTGTTTTGTATATATATATTTGACTCAGTTGTTATATATGTATATAAGTGTGTTGGTTTTTCAGGTTCAAGATTTTTAGTCCTACATTCCTATCCCATTGTTTTATTTTTTGGGGATTTTATATCTGCTTCCGCATGTGTATTAAAATGAATGGGTCGGCAATGCGTCTTGGGATGTCGTTATTTAATTGACTAGTGAGGGATGGGTGCACGCTCGAGGATCGTGGTGTGACAAAGATATTGCTTCGGCTTGAGAAGGAGTTGGACAGGAGCAAGGTGGAGTGCATAAAGCTCCTGGGGATAGCTCGCCAAATGGGAAGGCTGAGAGCAGCGTGGAGGAGGCTACCTAGCCTTGAGCTACCATGTTATGCATGCTTCGAGTTCAACCATATGCTTGTGCTTATTATGTCCCATCTTTCATCTCTTGTAAATAGAAGAGAGAGGAGATGTCATTTCCAAAATAAGGTTCAGGGATTGAGACTTACCCTTTTTGAAACAGGATGATTCTTTTTGTTTGCCTTTGCTTTCTTGAAAGGGTGTCTTTGAATTTGGCAAGTTCATATGATGTGTCAGCTTCAAATGCCCCCTGTCACGCTAAGTCAAAGGGGATGATAGCCTGAGACACGAATTGAGTAAGTTAGAAAAATAAACATGATTAAATTTAACATCTTGTTTTGACAAAAGCTTTTGGTAATGAAATATTTTTTTGTTTTCAGAAGTGTATATCTTTAGGGAGGAGGAAGATGAGGAAGCCCAGCCATCAGTATTTTCCTTGAATGATATTTTCTTTTCATGGTTGGATAACATCACCGGGCTGGTTTGGTGTGTCTCCTCATGCCCTCAACATATTTTCAACTTTATTTAGTAATAAGTGGATTTACATTTTGAGAGAGTGATTTCAAAAGTTAGTTCCTCAAGTGGAACTGCTATTAAAAACAAAATAGGCAAGACTTGAAAAAGATGGATAGGTTCCCATGTAGGGGAATATGTAAGGAAAGAAAAAAAAAGGGTTATACTCGAGAGGGCTTACACCCATCTCCCCTTATGGTCCTTTGTTGATAGCGCCTATGAAGAAGTCTTCGTACCAGTCACCAGTCACACTTTCTTGTGCTCCTAGCTTCGTGAATCTTAGATCATCCATGCCTCCCCATCCATCAAGGCCGATGCTCTGATGATGGTTATAAAAGCCTTGGGGGACTGAATAGTTGACATAGTAATCAAATTTACCACTCGGTTGACCCAATGTGTCCGTGATTGCCTTTCCTCCATGCGTCTCCTTAGTGTGTTCATGGGAACATGGTAAGTGTGACATCCCGATTTTCCAATTCTATTTTCAATTGAATAAGTCGGGTATTTCATCTGTGCACCTATAGCTCTTTTCTCTGAGTTGGCCACTCACGAGATAACTAGTTAATCAGGTGAAGCCGTTAAGGAATCTAAACGCAATAGACTTGAGAATTCGACCAGGAACCGACTGCTCGACCGTGCTAATCTGCAAGGGTCATTACGGCACAGATCGATTAGAGACCGGAGATAGGTCGATTCAACAGAACCATGTAATTCAGTGTGGGTGATTCCACCTAATTGCACAATTCTTGTTGATCGGCACTAGACCGATTTCTCTGTCGTTTTGGTACCCTGTGTCCGTATTTGAAACCTCGAGATTTCCACGACAACCGAGAGTCGCCAATGTGTCGAAGATGCACTTTGTGGCTTGAAAATAATCAACCACAGGTCAATTGCACTGAAAATTCCTAAAAGCTACCCGGTAGATTAGGACGCGCTCATATCGTGCCAGATTGAAATTAACCGAGAAATTGAACTCGATTACAGAAATTGGAAGTTCTGTTATATCACAAATCATTTTTGGAACGTCGGCTCATCTTCCGAAGACTTGTCTACAAACTGAGTTTTTCGGCGAAAAATCAAGAATTGACGGAATTGGATCGGGAAAGTTGGAAGACCGTTCTTGAGCATACTTTTGGCATCCAAGATGGATTCATGGGCATGGAAAAATGTGGATTCAAGTGTGGACACATGGCTGAATTGTTGAGACTTCAATTGAATTGAATTGAAGAGATTGGTTGAGGAATTGAATGAAATTGATTGAATTTGATGTACAAATGTACCAAATTCGTATGCCATGGGGTGCATGACATTTTGGACCATTTGGCAAGCTTCTTGAGGAAGCTAAGGTGAGGAAAATGGCTGAGGGTGAGGGCCAAGGCTGGTGGGGGCAAGAGAGAGGAGAGCAAGACAAGTGTTGAGCCTAGGGAGCTCTTGGGGTCCCCTCTCTTCAGCTGAGCCTTCTTCCTCCTTGAAGCATGGCTTTTTCCATTATTGAAGAAGCTTGAGAGCTCAGAAAAACCAGAGGAAACCAGCTGAGCCAGCTCCACCATCGCACACCCACCGGACCAGCCAAGCCCGTCGTTTTTCTCCTCTGTTTTTCCCGCGTTCCAGTTTCTGCTCCAGCCGACCTTTCGCCAAAGATCCGAGTAAAAAGTTATCTTCCTGATCAAATCAGCCAACCCTCCACCCACCATCGCGAAGAGCACATCCAAACCGTTTAGGAGGACTTAAAGGTACCCCGAAAGGAGCCCTGTAGCCTCCCGAAATTGGGCACTAAGGAACGGCCCGCCGGACCGCCTGGTTCCGCCCTGCTCCGCCTGTTTCGCGTTTTCTTGCTGTTTCGCCCCATTCCGACCCTTTCCTTGCCCATTTCATCCACCCACAAGATCCACAAGACCCCCGGGAGCCACCGGTTGCCAACCACCCGCTCGCCGGAGCTCTGATTGGCCCGTTTCCTCGCTGTTTCAGCCATCGGTTCAGCCTCTGCAGTCCAAGAACAGAAGCAGAAAACCAGCAAGGGTTTTCAGTCGTCGTGGCCCGTTTTCAAGCCCTTCCCGGCCTCCGTTGGTGTCGCCGCTTTGGGGTTTATCGACCGCCTTGGCGTCGTGGTCGTCGTGAACTCACCGGCGCGCAAAACCGGTGAGTTTATCCTCTAATCCTTGCTTAGTAAGTTAATCATGCTTAAGGGATGTTTAGATTAGTCTAACTAGGCTTAGGTGGTTAGATTAGATTATTTTAATGTAAATTAGATTAGTTGTATGATTAGTTTAATGGGTGTTTAATTAGGGCTAATTGTATGATTAAATTAGTGTAATCTTGTTTAAGCCCTAATTAATTATTTTTAATTATTTATTTATTTCGAATTTATAAATATTATTTTATTAAATTATATTATTATAATATAATATTTAATTATTTAATTTTCGGAATTAAATTTAATTATTTAATAATTTCGAAAATTTTGCCGGGATGGTCGGTCGTTAGAATTTCGTGCTGATCGCAGCAATGTGGTCAGTTTGTACCAATTGTATGTTTAAATTGAGAAATTGAGTGATTGATGATTATGGTTAATAATTCCAAAAGTGTGGAATTGAGTGATATTGATGAAGTTGTGGTATTTAACTTGAAAATACCCGGTGTTGGCTTTTAGCACCGTAATTGCTTTGTATGACTAGTTTGAATCGTTGGTTGTTATTGGATTGAATATCCAGTTCTATGGTTTATTATTGAATGATCAGCTTTGGTGAGCAATTGTTCATATATTTATCAGCTTGTGAGAGCAGTATACTGTATCAGCCTATGTGCTTCGATACGTCAGCTTGTGAGAGCAGTATACCTTATCAGCTTGTGTGAGCTAAGATCATTTTATCAGCTTGTGCGAGCACGATCTATATAAACAGCTTGTGCGAGCTATTATATCAGTTACAGCTTTGGTGAGCTATCTATCTATACAGCTTGTGCGAGCTACCGTCTATATGTTACAACTTTGGAGAGCATATGTCGTATTAACGACTGGTTTGATAGACGGTATGGGATGATAGATAGTATTGGTTGATGGATAGTATGGATTGGAATAGAAGATAGATAGTTTGATTAAATTGAATCGCTGGATCAATTGTTTGATTGAGAATTGAATTGTACTGACGTGCAGGAAGGAATTGAGGCGAGGTAAGTCATCTATCCTATTTGCGTGGCTAGAGTGCCCTGAGGCTTATTTTCTTCCTAATCGAGTTTTAGGGGGTAGGACTCGCTGAGACATTGTCTCATCCCAGTTTGGGGAAAATATTTCAGGTCCTTAGATGGCAGTCGTGGAGGACTCGAAGCCATGGACATTTGTGGAGGTAGAGATCGAAGAATCGGCGAACGTGTCTGACTAGTGGTCATAGGACAGTTCCCTTTTTGTTGAGCCTGTCTATTTTGTAGACAATCCAGTGTTGTATATAAACCTATGTGTTTATAAGAAGGCTTGTTTGGTTGTAATTGATTGCCTGCTTTTCTATCCCAAGTTAATTGTTGTCAGGGGATTTGTTTCGCTTCCGCATGTGCAATAAAAATGAATGGGTCGGCGACGTGTCCTGGGAAGTCGCATAATTTCTATCGACCAGAGTGGGATGTTCGCGTGCTCGAGGTTCGGGGCGTGACAGTAAGGGTGCTAGGTACCACGAGGAGGTCATCCTTGCCACAACATAGCCATGAAGAGCGGAACGTGAATACCTCGGCATCCAAAAGATCCTGAACCATGTCTTTTGGGATAATACAGTTATCTAGCGAGTGTCACAATTCCCCTGAATGATAGTCGTAAAACTTGGATGGATCATAATCAGGGAAGTACTTGGGAGCAGGATGCCTCAGTTTTTTAGCGATCATTCCTTGCTCTAGGAGGATGGGGAAAATAGCGGTCATCGATTTAGGTAGTGGCGAATATGGTTGCGTGTTGCTTAAGGACTGGGGTAGACGAGCTCCTTGCCAGGTTGTGTTAGTAGGGTCTTCTTCATTCATTTCGGCTGCCAACTCCTCCTTGTGACTGGAGAGGAATATATGGGCAACTTGAGCGAAATTTTCTGTCAAGTGGTGTACTGTCTCGCTTAGTTTGTCAACTTGACGTTGAAGTTGGTTGAACGAGAAGTTATCATTTGTTCATTCCAATTGTTCCTTCTCAATGGCACCTATGAAAATGTCTCCAAACATAGTGGTCATGTCATTTGGCCCTTCTTTCTTTGTGAGTGCCAGCTGAGTTATGTTATCCTGATCCATGCCCAAGTAAATGGGAAACTTCGAGCTTTCATGGCTGAATTGTTTTGGAGTACTGATCATTTCCTCCTCTTGATGCATCATCTTTGCAGCGCATGGGAATGTTTCCTCGAGGCGGGGGTATACAAGGCCAGCCTTCTTTTTTGCCTTCCCCTCCCGGTGTTGTTCCTTTCCTTTGTGATATCCTAAGCTGATGGTGTGGGGTCTCCTCATGGCTTTGACAGGTTCACGAATGCCTTGACTTCCCTTGCCGAGCCCTTGGCCTGGGGTAAAACCGCATCCAACCATGATTGCAGCGCTTGACATCTTGAGGATAAGGGGTGGAGTTCCTCGAGTCCTGTGTATAGCAGACATAAATTCGAATGATTGATAGCTGGATTCATTTTTGCCACCAGGCTCAACATAAGGAATGGTCGTCTCGTGGTAGATACGGTGGTCCTCTTCTTCGCGAATCGTGAGTAGTTTTCCTTCAACCACAAATTTTACGTTTTGGTGGAGATTTTAGGGTATTGCTCCAGCGACGTGGATCCATGGCCGACCTAAAAGGAAGTTGAATGCAGTGGGAATATCCATTACTTAAAACAAAATTTTGAATGTGGTTAGGCCTATTTGCACGTCAAGCTCAATTTCACCCATCGTTTCCTTCTTTGTCCCATCGAATGCTCGAATGAAAGTCTTGGCTGCTTGGATCTGGGACGTCTCTAATTTAAGATGATAGAGTGTCGCTAGTGGACAAATTGTTAAGAGTAGATCCATTGTCAATTAGTGCTCGAGCGACGTGGGAGGCGTTGCACTTGACTGATATGTAGAGGGCCTTGGTGTGTCCTCTACCCTCCTCGGGGATCTCTTCATCGGAAAATGCCATTTGATCTTTTAGAAGGATGGTGACGACAAACTCCTCAAGTTTGTCATGCTCGTCGTTTCGGGGACATGTACTTCACTCAATACCTTCATCAGGGATTTCTAGTGCTTGGTAGACATCTGAAGCAATTCCAGTAGAGAGATTTGTGCTGGTAATTTCCGCAATTGTTCCACCACATTGTATTCGATGGCTTTGACTACGACCAAAAATTCCTTGGCTTATTCGTCAGTGATGGGTTTGGCAGGTTGCATATTGGCCTGAGCATAGATTCGCCCAAACCTCGTGACTAAGCCAACCTCGTGACGCTTGGGCTATAGCTCATTTTCCCTCAAAGATGCCTTCAGGCGGGGTGGGATTTATCTTTTCCTTTCTCGTGTTTAGTGTGGCAAACGTTTCATCCCAATTGATGACGACTTGTACAATTATTCCAGCCTCCGTTATTCTTAATACTCTTTCTTTCATTGTTGCTAAGGGTGACACTTCATTGCCTGAATAATACCCAGCCTTTACCAGCCCTCGATAGATGTTGACGGCGTGTGCTTTGACGTCTCTGATCCGACTGACTTCAGAATTGAATACCGCGTTAACTTTGTCGGTTTGGTTAGGGAGCGGATTGCTCTGAACATTTGGTTTGGTGCTTTGGAATGAGAAAGCTCTAGTGTTCAATAGGTTCTGGATTCGATTCTTATGGGTGAAGCACTCATCAGTCGAGTGCCTTACTTCGCCCATGTGGTAGTCGCATATCTTTGACAGGTCGTAGTTGGAAAAGCTTTCGGTGTTGGGTTATTTTGGCTCAATTGAAAGGAGGTTCTTCTTCTGGAGGATTGCTAGTACCTGCGATGGAGATCCAGGAAGCAGAGTAAATTGTCTCATGTTGCCGTAACACTGGGACGGTTGACGGCTGGTGGTCTGTTGTTGTCCTGCACTTGTTTGAATTGTTAGAGGATGATTGGTATTTGCGGTGTAGGTCGCGTTGACCTCTACGAGGGGTTCTTTATCTTTCTTCATGTTGAGCCATTCGCTTGCGGGTGCAGGTTCAGTGAACCAACCATCTCTCAACCCTATCTTGATCTGCTCCCCTACTGGAATGAGTTGATTAAATGATTCGGCGATCGTGGTTACCATTTGATTGCGGTACTCGTAAGGGAGGGTCTTGATAAACATATTTCTTAGCTCGAAATCAGTTGGTTCAGGACTGATTTGGGCGGCTAAATTCCTCCATCTAATGGCATATTCTTTGAATGATTCATACTTTTTCTTCTTGGTACGCTCAAGATCCTCACGAGAAGGGGTAATGTCCATTATGAACTTGTACTACTTGAGGAATGCCTCACTCACTTCACTCCATGCTTTAAAGAGGTTCATGCTCTTCATGATGTACCACCTCAAGGCAGGGCCTACTAGACTTGATTGGAACAACTTGATCATCAATGGTGCATTATTGACGTGTTGGGCCATCCAAACTAAGTACATTTGCAAATGAGCCATTCGACAAGTCGTGCCGTCATATCTTTCAAATTCGGGCATTTTGAATTTTTCCGGCATTTTGACTTTGGAATAAGTTGCGAGGTTTGTCAGAGTAGGATCTTGGAGGCCTTGTAGTTGTTTCAACCTCTCCTCAAGCTTCTCAAGGCGTTTGTCATGCTCAGTTTGGTGCAGATCATCCTCCAATTTGAGCATGCTATTGTCGGTATCCCCACCTTGATCACCCCTGATGGATGATTGTGGTAATAATACTTCAATTGAGGCCGGGGCGGGAGTAAGTTTTCCTTGGATGGAGTCTATCTACTTCGAGAGTTGTTGAAGCACATTAAAGACTTGCTTCATTTCACTTTCCACAACCGCAACACGGCTTGGTACATTCTCTTCGGCCATTCTTGCATTTGCTTTTGAGCGAGTTTGGATCGGTGAACGTTGATGTTCCATGATCACCTGGTCATGAATAAACAAGCATGTGTAAGCACAAGACGTAAATAGGGAGTCGGTCCATGATGACGACATAATCCTACGTTTTTTGTTTATTCATGAAAAGTTTGTACATATATAGGATTTCCTAAGTATGGATTGAAAAAAGGCATGTGACGTGTTAGCATGGACTAGAAAAATATTCAATTTTGATAGATGACGAAGGAATGAATTGAAAACAATTAAAAAAAAAAAAACTTATATCCCTTTTTTTTTAAATAACAAGAAATTTCTTGCAGAAAAGAAATTTATAACATGCTTGAGGAAATAAAGCACCCATTGAAAGTAATTTCTTTTGCAAAAGTTTTTTCTACTCTCTTTTAAAAAAAAAAAAACTTTATGACAATTATTTCCAAATTTAAATGACTGTAGTATTAAATCCTAGACTAATCATGGACCACTTAATACATACAGGAAGGTAAGTAAATTGCAAAGTGCACGGATAAAAAAAATAAACTTATTTTATGCAAGAAAAATTATGACAATCACATAGACATGCGCATGATATGTGTGGCTCGATGTCTAACTAAGAAGGTCTAGAAAGATTAAGAGGAATGTCTTCCCATTGCAGTCTCGCATTGGCATCATACTCCCTTAACATTGGCTCTACCTAAAGATATTCGGGAAAAAGAAAGGCAACTTCTACATTGCAGTCTCGTGTTCAAGGCCATATCTTTCTTAACACCATCCTAAATATCCTATGGCGATCCAGGTTCGGCGGTTGGGTTGTGTGTGCCATGTGTAGTGCTAAAATATTAAAACATGCATAACAGTTTGTAATCACAAAGCATTCTATTAAAATAGACCTTTAAGCTACTGACCTGCATAAAAAGAGAAAAAACCAAAGTTAGTAAAGCATTTAAACAAGATGAAAAAAAAAATGGCCTAAGTTTCCTCGAAAAGTCCCCAATGGAGTTGCCAAATTGTCTCGACCTCATTTTTTTTCAACGCCCGATTACGGACGCTTGCAAAGGCTAATGGTTAGGCAAGGTCAATTAGGCTTAGCCTGTGCTCTCCCAAGCCCACCAATTCATGACTTAATGGTTTGATATTTTAACCTATAAGTTAATTTTAAAAGGAGTCGCCACTAATCAATTTGAGGTGGGTCGATTGGAAACCCAAACGAAATATTGGGAGGAATATTTGCTCCTGCGCAACCAAATAAACTAGGTTCAGGGACTTGATTATACTAGTTAATCACTAATACCCTTCCGGTACCTAATCTTGTTTAAACCCTTAGGCTTTATTGGATTTTCAAAGAGTTTTTCCGTGCATTTGTGGAGGAAAAACATTTTTGGTCTTTTTCTATTTTTTGAACATAAAAAGCATATTTTTGGATTTTTTGATCTTTTTTTGAAAATATAAATCATATTTTTGGAAAATTGTGAGATATTTTGGATTTTTTGGAAACAAAATTATTTATTATTTATTATTTTATTAAAATATTATTTTTCATTATTATAATAATATATTATATAAATGACCCGAGTCAGTTGGAATCCTGGGTCGGGACCGACTCGGTTCGCTGACCTTCGGCTTGAATGGTTGACTATCGGCCTGGATGGGCCTGAGGTGTGGGCTCGACCTAGAATTCCTTTCCTCTTTTAATCGAAGCCCACAAATGAAAAAAAAAAGGGGCCACCCATTCCCAAGCCCACGTGAGGCCAGCCCACACGCGACAGGCCCAATCGATCTGCAGAAACCTAGCCTGAAGAATGACTCGAGCCTGGTCCATTTTGAGGCTAAACCCTACCTGATTTGGAGATTCTCGCCCGACCCAGCTTGTAGCCGTTGACCCGACTAGAGTCTCTCCTCCTCCTTTGGATTTGCAGCGCCAATGCGGTCGGTTGAGGTGAACGGCGCCAGTCACCGTGGGTGTGCGTCCGATCTGCCGCGACTCTTGTCGAGGGACCGGCGGACGCGACGATGAGGTGGCAACGGTGTGAGGCTCGGTCCCGGTTGGTGAGAGGCTAGGTCGTCAAGGATAGCGTCAGGGGGCGGCGGCAGATGCTAATGTAGGCTGTGTCGGAGGATGGCGACACGTCGCGAGGCGCCTTATAACTCGGCACAGGGACGGTGTTAGGGATGATGAACAACGGTGGCATCGGGCCTAGGTGTTGAAGCAGTTGGTGTCGGAGGACGGCGGCACGGCTTGAGGCGGCTGGCCTAACGGCTTGGTCATAGTGACGACGTCGGGGGGAAGCAGCGGCATAGCTCGAGGCGGCTCTCCCACGGATCTGCCCTCAGATCTTGACCCCTCTCTCCCTCCGCCCTTTGGTTTCTCTCCCACTCAGCCCCTCTCTTGCAGATTCGACCCTTCACGCTTAGATCTGACCCTCTTCTCCAGCCGACCTCAGATCTCAGCTTGCTCGTCCTCGGGCCTCCCCTGAAATCTCTTAAGGGAAGTTATTGAAACCGGTAGCCCGTGATCCTCCTCGGCCTCCCTGTTTTTGGCCTTCCCCTGATGCCATATTTATAGGTGAGGGGGGCCGGTCGATGGAGGCTGGGCTGGCGGCGGTCTTCGGAGCGTCGATCGGCCTCCCTTCATCGGCCGAACCAACGTTAGCTCAGCTGCCCACCTGCGTACCCTGCTCTGCATTGAAGGCTTGTCTCCCTCAACTATCGGTCTACCCTCGTCTTAGCATTGTAGCTCATTCTCTAGCGTGTCACCGGCCTCTGCGTGTGAGGCACAGAGGCGACCGAGGAAGAAGACGAAAAAATAAAGAAGAAAAGGGTGGGGGCCGGGCCAAGGAGAAGAAAAGGGGATGGACCTGGGGGCCCGCACGGGTGGAGAAGGGGAAGGAAAGTGGGGTTGGGCGCAAAGGCCTAGCCCCAGCGGTTGCTGCCCCTTTTTTTTTTTAAATTATCAGAAAAAGTGACAAAATAAAGGAAAAAAAAACTTAATGGATGCAAAAAGAAATTAAGGCCTAATTGAAAGGACCTAGCAAAAATTTAGGTGTCAACACATACTGGGTTAAATTCCAAAACAGTTGGTTGCACCGTGATCTGGTTAAGTTCCAATTGTAGTAATATTCTCCTTCCGTGTCATTTACCCATCCGTCTTCCCTTTTATATTGACCGTTACCGATCTAGGTCAAGCGAACGATTCTTCTCTCTTTTCTGTTACTTTCACTAATGAAATTGCATTTTTTTTTTCAGCTTGGACGCGGTCATGGACTTTCGGCAATCTTTGCATGCCTTGAGATAAAGTATCCATCTTATATTTCACTTGGGCATGGCCAAGATGATACTTGTCATTGATTAGCTGAATTTCGTACAATGACTTCAATTCGCTGGAGCAGGCCGCTCCACCATTCACCTCCAAGACTTAATGCAAAGCTACTGCGATCTAACCATTCCAAATGTGAATGCAAATTTGAAGAAACCTCAAGCTCCAGATCGTAGTCTAGCAGATAGATATATTCGTTTCTTAGGTGGTGACTGGAGCAACGTGATAATGAACAGGACACAAATGGAGTGCATGAGTCGTCCTGATGGAGTTACTTACATAGCTGGTGAGAAGCATTACTTTGGAGTTGGAGGGGGAACACAGAGATTTATGTCTCCCGTGGAGAAAGATGGCTAGTCTTGGAGAACTGAACACCTTGACTAAAGCTGCCTTATGGACTGATTATTTATTTATTTATTTATTTATTATCTTGCTTTATATTTTGTATATGGAACGCGTGATTGCTATGATTATAAAAGCAATATTTGTTCCCTCTAATATGGTGTGCCACAATAATTAGTGCTGTCTCATTTTTATTTTTATTTTTAATCTAAGGGATCATATTATCCTTACCTGGAAATACTTATTTTCTATCAAGACCTTCCCAATGGTGAATTACCCAAAAGAAAGCTAATGGATTACTAAGTCCAAAAACTTAGCATGGACCCTCCCAATTCTTAAAAATAGCAACTTGACACTTATAAATTAATCCATATAAACATGCAATTTTACTCATTTGGAGCCGCCACTAATGAATTAGGATTGATTAGAAACCCATGTAAAGTATGGGAGAGTATCTGACTTTTGCAAACCAAAGATTCAATAAATCCGGGGACATGGTTACGCTAGATTAATTTAATGCCATTTCAGTACCTTTTCATTTTAATTTCAAAAATATTTTGCAAGCAGTCTTGACTAAATTTAACCTATGCCACTAACATGCAAATGGTGATCATGTGGGTGCACAATCAATAAAATAACATTCAATAAACCCAAGTGATGAATTGTAAAAAATAATAGCTAATCTTAAGCAGAACAAACTACAACTTTATTAAGGTTTATTCTCTAAAAAAAAATACAATATGTTAATTAAAAATGCATGCCCTAAATATGATTTCTAAATGATATGACACTTAATTTTTTATTTTTTTAATGTTAATTATGTGCAGTTTGAATCTAAATTTAATATGCATGATTTTTACTCCAATGACATGTGAGATGTAATTCATATGACATAACTTGAACCATCACAATATGTGTGTAATTTGATTTACGTGATCCTAAATATAGATGTGCTACATAATGAACGACGTGGTAATTCTATGTGCATGCATGTTTTTCTTTTTACAAATAGTGCAACTCCGATAAATTCGCTTTTTTTTTTATATGCAACCTACACGAAATAATAATGACATGAAATTAGATTAATTATGAATTAACCCTATTAACTAACCAAGCAAATGACCTTTGTGTTTTCCTTTTAAATAAAATAAAAAAACTAACACGACTTAGTAATTTTTATTGAAAAGAAAGTGACCTAATGATGCAACGCCAATCTTTTGGCATTTTTTTTTTTTGGAGAAAAAATGAACTCATACATCGTTAATAATGCATGAAACACAGTAATTAATTATGGCTTGATTGCATTACTAGAGTATTAAGACAATGAACATGTGACTCATTAACTATTGCGCAACATACCAAATGCATACTATGAAATTTATATGACTTAAATAACATTATTATTTGGTTTTTGTTTTATTAAAGAAAACTCTATACTATCCTAACTCCATAAGAATTTTAAAGATCAACATGCATTGCTTTAAACATGAATTATGTATGCACCTAAGTTCTAGATATGAAATATGATGTGTGATATGCGATATGTACGTGACGATTAAATATCAAATGACGCATCGAAATATATGTCCCATTGATAATTCATTGTACAATTCAATGACATATTATTTTAACGAAGGTCAATTATGCAAAGCAATCCATAAAATTGCCATGAAAAATCGAAATAATAAAAAATCTAACCTGACGTCTCGTGGCTCAATATTCTTGATTATTATGACTTAATACAACAAATTTCCTAATCAAATAGTGATTAAATATATCAAAACAAATTAAGTCAGAATCACAAACTAGGAAACCGGATATTTGAACTGAATTCAGTCTAAAGAGATTACCTAGTCCAGGACACAACTTTCTTGAGGGGGCAGTGGCAAGGTTTGTGGACCAACAAGTAAGGTATGACCGAGAATTCACCGGTGATTAAAAGTTGGTGGTCTAACGACGATTCCACCACCGTGAGGTCTGGCCAATGAATCAAAAACCTGCATAGAAAAAATCAACCTCTGCGTTGATGGACTGATTCGGATGAAGGATGGCGATACTTGATTGGGAGTAAGCTATGGTTGAACAACGTCAGCAAGGCTATATGGCGTCAGTTGGCAAGACTGGGCTGCCACCGTGAGCGTAGAGATGCCAGAAAAGGACCACCCGGAGACAGCAACTTTGCAAGAAGCGTCGGAAAAGGATCGCTGGTCATCTGTGATATCAGCGATGCTGTCCTAATCGCTAGAGATCGTGGCAGAGTAGGAACGTCGGGGCTGATGACAAGCTCGTCTGGCTAGGCGAAGGTCCATGATTGGCTGGTCTTGCTGATGTGGTAGTCGGTATTAAGATTGTGAGATGTGAAAAGAGGAACCCAAAGGATGACACTATGTTGTCCACTCCTTTGACCCACGCATTATCACTCTCCTCTTTCTTTTTGCTTGTGAAAATCTTCTTCTCTCACTCTTTATTCTCTGCAAGTGGCGGCTTCTTCCATCAATACGGATAGACTCTCTCCTCTCTCCTACTTTTTGTTAGGACTAGAATTAGCACCTAGAGGGGGGTGAATAGGTGATTGAAGCGATTTTAACAATTCAAATCGAATGAGAAATAAATAATTTAAAATCAACGATTGCAGCAAATGAAAACAGTTAACAATAAAAGGATTAGGGATAGAGAATCAAGACTCCAGATTTATAGTGGTTCGGCTTAGATCAAGCCTACGTCCACTCTCCCGCATGGACAGCCCTTCTGGCTGGATTTCACTAAGAATCAATAAGAGTGATTACAGTCTCACGCTCTTGAGTCCACAGTGTAGATTACTCTACTACACTTCCTCAAGGTCTACAATATGATCTCTCTTTTGATTACATGTAACGCTCAAAGAATGATATCGCAAAATAGAAAAGGAGATTCAGACTTTGGAATTCTTCTATCCGCACCCTTCAACAACTAGAGCATCTCTCTTATATACTTCTTCATGCCTTCAATACCGTTGGCACCTTCAAAAGAAGTTCTTCCAATCAACCCGTTGGACAGAATCAATTAGAGAGATCTCGAGCTCTTTAAGGTAAGTGTTGATAGCCCATCAATCCTGCTCGCCCATACAATCAGGATCTCGGTTTCCATAAGTAGATCATTCCAAATATAAGTTGCGAAGTCGTCAAAGAATCTAAACATATTCCATATAAAACTAAGATCGTTTAGTGCTGAATCCAGTAGAAAGATATCCACTAGTCGTTAGAATAAAGATCGTATAAGATCAGAATAAACGTCGTCCTGGAAACTGTCCATGTGAGTAGACTTTGAAATATAAGTCTTGAGTCTTGAGTCTTGCTAGCTTCAGACTTCAGACTTTGATCTTCAGACTTTGTCAAAAGAGTCTGTAAGTCTTCAGACTAGACTGATAAACCTGTTTTGTCAACTTCAAAATACTTTAAGGGATTTCATCCAACAATCTCCCCCTTTTTGATGGTGACAAAACTTTCCTGCAGATTTGAATATTATCGCCCTACAATACAACTTTTAAGCAAGCATCATAAAAGATTAAATAAGATAGTAGAAGTTATCCTGTACACAGATATCCTGTACACAGACTTTCCCTGTACACAGATCTGCATTCACCGAAACCTCATTAGTCATAAACAGACAGTACTATCTAATTTACAAAGCTTAAAGTATTGCCATAGAGAGCACACATTCCAAAAACTGCACACGTTTAAAAACTCAAGTCAAAGTCAAGATAGCAAGCAATAAAAAGATAGGATTTGGTTTGGTTTGAGAAAAAAAATCTGCAAAGTCTTCTCCCCCTTTTTGTCAGCATTAAAAAATCAAGGAGCTCGAGGAATGCGAACAAGTTGAAAGTCTCCCATAGACTTGACAGTGTCTTCCAACTTCCTCAAATCTTCCTGTACTTGGGTGAGAGTAGTGCCCTTTGCAGTATCCTGAATCTGACGCTGAACATCTTTAAGCTGATCATGCAAAGTGATGAACATTGCATGATTTTCATTCTGCAAGGTCTGAAATTCATATCCCATGGCATAAATTTGACCTTTAAGTTCCAAGATGATATCAAGCAGTCTTTGAAAATTTCCAGAGTTGTCGGTCTGAGTGCTTGTTTCAGCTCGGTCTGAAGGTGGAGTCAAGCCAGTATGAATTTCAGCAGGAGGTTCAGTGTGTGGAGATGATGCCTCTCCTTCAGGAAACTGTGCAGCATGAATATCCTCAGCATCAGGAGGTGATAGACTAACACCTGTTTGAGCATCCTCTTCTCTGAAAGTCAGCCGAAGAGGTGTGTGTTCTCTTTCTTTATCTCCCCCTGTCTCCATGTCTTCTGGTGGAGAAAAGAACTCTTCTTTCTGAGGAGTTTCCTCGGTGACAGGATGTTGTATATCCTCCTTTTCTGCTGGAGAATATGTTCTTTTTGGTTCATCTGCTTGTTCTTCTTTTCCTTCTTCCTCTTCCTCTCTTTCTTCCTCTCTTTCTTCCTCTGTCTTATCTTCCTCTTTCTTCTCTTCCTCTTTCTTCTCTTCCTCTTTCTCCTCTTTCTTTTCTTCCTCTTTCTCTTCCTCTTTCTCTTCCTCTGCAACTTGATGTTCTGGAACAGTTGGAATAGATGCAGCAAATTGAGAAATAAGAGTAGAGATGGGTATTGCATCCTCATCATCTTCATCTTCCAGGATGACTGCCCTCCTCTTCTTGGTAGAACTAACCACAGGTTCTTTCCCTTTCCTTTTCGCTGCTGATGAGTCTGGTCTGAGTTTGATAGGAGTCTTTTCCTTGAATTGCTCCAGCTTCTTGCTAAGCTCTTTCAGACGCATCTTGGTAATCATCCTCAGCCCGATGACCATTTTATCAATAGTCTTCACTGTGAGAATATGAGGAGGTTGAATGTGTAGATGTCTGAAGAGACGAGTAATGAGAGCAGCATAAGGAAGCTTTCCTTTGTCCTTTACCATGCATCTATACATGTGAAAGATGATGGTATGTGGCAAAGAGAAGTTCACACCTATCTTGATGGCAAACATCAACTTAGCTTCAGAAATTGATACATCTGTCTTAGATGTCGATTTGGGTCTTAGACAGTTGATTACAATCTTGTGCAGCAAAGTATTTGTTGCATTCATTCTGGAATAAGAGAGTCTTCCTTCTGCAATTCTGTCCTTTGCTAGTTCAAGAGTAGCATGGCTTACAGACACGCCGATTGGTTGGAAAGCCCCTCTTTCCACACCAAGCACATCAGCCAAAATGTCATTATCAATGACATACTCCTTATCTCTCACGCTGAAAGTAAAGCTGTTTGCATCAATGAAACTGATATTGGAGTAGAAATAGGCCGTCAATTCAGAATGTGCCGTGTCACAGTCTGTGCAGAACTGATAAAGTTGGAGCTTTTCGAATTTCTCTCGTAGATTTATGCTCAACAAGTCCAGAAAATCAAAATCCACAGTTCGTGGGTTCATCACCCCACGCTTCAGCAATTTTTCATATCTCTTCCTGTGTCCGTCTGAGCGGAACAATTCATCCATCTTTTCATCATCATCCTTTCCCTCAGGTTGATTCATACTACTAAACCTAGGGTCACTCGGGAAATTTGCAAATGCTCTTGCAGCCGTTCCCTCAGGCACAACTCCAGACCTTTCCATAACAGTAAGAAAGTGCGTCTCGTTTCTATAACCCTTCTCTTTCAGAAACTCATCCACAAAAGACATAGCAGAACCACCTTCCTTTAACGCAGAGTAAAGTTTGTAAACAAAGGCAGGCTTTAGAGTTCTTACTGGTTCGATATCTTCATAAATCGTTTCATCTTGAGGGCCCTGTTGATGAGGGGTTTGCTCAGTAGGAATGTCGCTTTCCTCAGTGAGATCAAAGTGCGTAGGCCCCTCACCAGATCCCTGTGGTCCCCTGTTTGCTATTCTGGAAGACTTCCTCTGATACGACATTGTGCTTTTCTTTGGAGAGACTTTCTCACTTGTGTCGCAAGAAAGTTGAGAACTTTGAAACGAAGAAGTTTTGGAGAGAAAAATGCAGAGCAGTGAAAAGCTTTTGATCTAGGGTTTCCGAGTAAAGTGAAAAATGAGGGAGAAGAGGTGTATAAGGATAACAGGTACGGGGGATAAACCAAGCGTCGTATCTTTTGAAAATCTTGAATTTTCCTTTTTGAAAAAATAACTGCCTTAATAAAACGATAACCACTCTTTTTAAAAAATAACCGCCTTAAAATAGACAGATAATCTTACCTTATCAATAAGACAGTTTAAGTAAGGAAACTTACAGTCGTGTCGATTCATATTCTCAGTCTTTTAACCTTTGAGTCTGATACTTTGTCAGACTTTAGTTACTGAGTTTGAACTTCAGCATTCTTCAAGAGATAATATATTGAGTCTTGAGCGAATAGACTCAAACAAGCTTTTCTCAAGTGGCTTTGTGAAGATGTCTGCCAATTGATTCTTTGAGTCTATGAATTGTATCAAGACTTCTTTGTTCTGAACATGATCTCTTATAAAGTGATGTCGAATCTCAATATGTTTTGCTCTTGAGTGTAGGATAGGATTCTTTGTAAGATTGATTGCACTGGTGTTGTCACATCTAATTTCTGTGCAAGAGTCTTCAATGCCAAAGTCTTGCAGTTGTTGTTTTATCCACAATATTTGAGAACAACAACTTCCAAGAGCAACGTATTCTGCTTCAACTGTTGAAAGAGCCACAGTACTTTGTTTTCTCGAGAACCAGGATACTGCCCTGTTTCCAAGCAATTGACAAGTACCTGAAGTGCTTTTTCTTTCAACTCTACAACCTGCAAGATCTGCGTCTGAATAGCCAAGTAGTGTAAAGTCTCATTCTTTGGGATACTAAAGACCGATCTTAGCAGTAGTAGCAACATATTTAATAATGCGTTTAACAGCACTTAAGTGAGATTCTCTAGGGTCAGATTGAAACCTAGCACATATGCAAACACTAAATAATATGTCAGGTCTGGATGCAGTAAGATAAAGAAGTGAGCCAATGATACTCCTGTATAACTTTTGGTCAATTTTCTTCCCTGCTTCATCTTTGTCTATCTTCAAGGAACTTGACATTGGTATGTCAGTCTTTTTGCAATTCTCCAGACCGAACTTTTTAACAAGTTCTTTTGCATATTTCTCTTGATGAATGAATATTTCCTCCTTTAGTTGTTTGACTTGTAGACCAAGGAAAAATGATAGTTCACCCATCATGCTCATCTCGAATTCATCCTGCATAGACTTAGAAAATTTCTTGCACAAAGTCTCATTAGATGATCCAAATATGATGTCATCAACATAAATCTGAACAAGTAGAAAGCTTTTACCTTCCTTTTTAGTGAACAAAGTAGTGTCTACCTTTCCTTTAGAAAAGCCAGTATGAATTAAGAAATTACTTAGCATTTCATACCAGGCTCGAGGAGCTTGTTTTAGTCCATATAAAGCTTTCTTCAGTCTGAATACAGAGTCAGGTTTCTTTGAATCTTCAAAACCAGGAGGTTGTTCTACGTAGACTTCTTCTTGAATAACTCCATTCAGGAATGCACTTTTGACATCCATTTGAAACAACCTGAAATTCTTATAGCAAGCAAAAGCAAGTAGTAATCTGATTGCCTCTAACCTTGCTACTGGAGCGTAAGTCTCATCATAGTCTATCCCTTCTTCTTGCGTGTATCCTTTAGCTACGAGTCTTGCTTTGTTTCTCGTTACTTTGCCTTTTTCATCAACTTTGTTCCTGAAAACCCATTTAGCTCCAATAACTGATTTACCTTTTGGTTTGGGAGTTAATTCCCATACGTCGTTAATACTGAATTGCCTGAGCTCTTCTTGCATTGCTTCAATCCAGCTTTCATCAGCTAAAGCTTCTTCGATATTTTTGGGTTCTATTTCAGAAATAAGAGCAACAGCACTAGACTCTTCTCGCCTTTTGGATCTTGTACGAATTCCCTCATTAATGTTTCCAATAATGAGTTCTTCAGGATGACTGGACTTGTGCTTCCAGTTTCTGTTCAATGATAGATTGTTGATCTTCTTCTTGAGTAGGTTCTTCATCAGTAGCTTGTTATACTGATTTTGATTTAGCAACTGCTTCAGTGGAGTTAGATCTAGCAGTGTCTGGAGCAGATTCTGAGTCTTCAGTCTGTATCTGCTGAACTTATGGAGAGTCTTGAAATTTGACATTCATTGATTCTTCCACAGTCTGAGTCTTTTTGTTGAACACTCTAAAGGCTTTGCTTGTTGTAGAGTATCCAAGAAAGAATCCTTCATCTGATTTTTCTTCAAACTTACCAACACGATCATTTGCATTCTTTAGAATAAAACATTTGCAACCAAATATTTGAAAATAAGAAACTATTGGTTTCTTCCCTTTAAAAATTTCATAAGGAGTTTTCTCAAGAATTGGTCTTAAAAACACTCGGTTTATAATATAGCAAGCAGTTGAAATAGCTTCTGCCCAAAACCTTGAAGAAACTTGATTTTCAATTAAAAGTGTTCTTGCCATTTCTTGTAAAGATCTATTCTTTCTTTCCACAACCCCATTCTGTTCTGGTGTATATGGAGAAGAGAATTTGTGTTGAAAACCAAATTCATCACATAAATTAGTAAAGTCTTGATTTTCAAACTCACCTCCATGGTCTGTACGAATGCTTGTAATAGTGTGACCTTTCTCATTCTGCACCTTTTTAGCAAATTTTGAAAAGAGAGAGAAAGTCTCTGACTTACTTGTAAGAAAGTAGACCCAAGTAAATCGTGAATAGTCATCCACTATTACCAGACAGAACCTTTTACCACCAATGCTTTTCGTTCTGGTAGGTCCAAACAAATCCATGTGCAAAAGCTGCAATACATGATTAGTGGAAACTCTATTTATTGATTTGTAAGAATTTCTAACCTGTTTACCCAGTACGCATGGTGTACATAGATCAGACTTTGAATAATTCAGAGTAGGCAATCCTCGAACAAGTTTCTTTGTAGAGATCTTGTTGATCTGCTTCATGTTGATATGGCCTAGCTTTTTGTGCTATAGATTTGCTTCATCTTGTACTGATATTAAGCATTGTGATCTTTCTTGATTCACATCCAGAAGATAGATATTTCCATGTCTTCGACCAGTAAAAGATTGAGTAAGGTCTTTACTGATTCCAGAGCACGTTTCTTCCTGAAAGTTGATCTTGAAACCAGAATCACACAACTGACTTATGCTAAGCAAGTTGTAATTTAATCCTTCAACTAATGAAACATTATTGATAGACAAACTTCCAATCTTCACTGTTCCTCGACCAGTAATCTTTCCTCTGTTGTTACCACCAAAGGAAACTTTTCCTCCGTCTATCTGGATAAGTTTTATGAAGCAGCTTGAGTCTCCTGTCATATGTCTTGAGCAGCCACTATCAAGATACCATTTTATCTTCTTTTTTATAGTAACCTGCAATTAACAGAAATCAAGCTCTTTTTGGTACCCATACCATCTTGGGTCCAGAAGTGTTAGAACAATAGACAGTCTTAGCCCAGCTCTTTTTAACAGGTCTCCAAACCAAAGGACATTCTTTCTCAAAGTGTTCTAAGCTTTTACACTTGGAACATCTCAGAGCATTTCTACCAACAGGTTTTACAAAGACTTTCTGGAAATGATTCTTGTAAACAGTTCTAGCTGGTCTTTGTTTAATTCTTTCTTTTACCTTCGGAAAATCAATCAGTGGAATAGTTTCAGAAGTCATACCAAGACCTAACTTGTCAAAATATGGTCTTTGTATCGAAAGAATCTTATCCAGCTTTTCAGAACCATTTGAAAATCTCTTTGATATGTTAGTGATATCATTTTTCAAAAGATTATTTTCATTTGAAATACTGTCTGAGTTTTCTTTCACAACAACAAAATCTTTTTCCAGTTTTTCAAACTTTTCTTTCATAAGTTTATCCTGTTGTTTCAATGTAGAATTTTACCTTTTCAATTTGGAGATCCTCTTAAGAGAGGTTTTCAGACTAAGACAAAGTTCATCAATGTAATTAGAAACTTTAACAGGAATTTTCAAGTTACTAACCTCGAGTTCGCTGTCTGAGTCTGTGTCTGAATCAAGGTCTGAGTCTGAGTCTGATTTTGCCATCAAACAAATATTTGCATAATCATTGTCACTATCTTCACATTCAGTATCACTCCAAGTCTCTGCTTTGAGTGCCTTCCTGTTTTTCTCAGTCTTCCCTTTTCTCTTCTTTAATAGAGGACAGTTAGGTCTGATGTGTCCCTTTTTCTTGCATTCAAAGCAAGTCACTTCTTTATTCGTATCATCTTCCTTTGTTGACCTGTTTTGAAATCTTTGAGAGTTTTGTTTCTTCCAATTGAATTTCCTTCCTTTTCTGTTCAACTTTCTGAATCTCTTTATCATAAGTGCCAGTTCTTCATCATCTAGATCTTCTTCAGAGTCTGTAACATCAGAATAGTCATTAGACTTTAAGGCAATAGATTTCTTACCTTTTGAGTCTTCCTCTTCGTTGGTCTGTTCTACTTCATAGGATTGAAGAGTTCCAACCAATTCATCTACAGAAAGTGGAGCAATCCTCTGTGTCTCTCTTATTGAGGTTTTTATATAATTCCAGTCTTTTGAGAGTCCTCGAAGAAGTTTGTTGACCTTCATATGTCCTGAGATTGGATGTCCCTGATATTCAAGACCATTCACAATTTCAGTAAAGCGACTAAACATGTCAGTAATTGATTCTCCTGATCTCATCTTAAAGACTTCATATTGTCCCAAGAGAATGTTGATCCTTGTTTCTTTCACACGATCAGTTCCTTCATAGGTAATGTGAAGCCTATCCCATACTTCTTTTGCTGTATCACAAGAAGATATTCTATTATATTCAGTAGGGGATAAAGCACAATATAAAGAGTAAATAGCTTTGGCGTCGAGAGTCTGTCTCTTGGTGATTTCTTCTTGAGTCAAAAGAATAGGAACAACAGGTTCTTTTCCTCTCTCTGAGTCTGATGCAGCAACAGGAATGATTCCTTTATCAACCACTTCCCATTCCAAAGGATCTTTCGATCTTAGGAATGCCTTCATCTTATTTTTCCATATGCTGTAATCTTTTCCATCAAAGTATGGAGGTCTGGTATTGCTTTGACCTTCAACCAACCCTGTAGGCAGCATACTAGCCATAGATCTTTTACTTAGAAGTAAAGACACTTCTTATAAACAAGTACACAAGCTCTGATACCAATTGTTAGGACTAGAATTAGCACCTAGAGGGGGGTGAATAGGTGTTTGAAGCGATTTTAACAATTCAAATCGAATGAGAAATAAATAATTTAAAATCAACGATTGCAGCAAATGAAAACAGTTAACAATAAAAGGATTAGGGATAGAGAATCAAGACTCCAGATTTATAGTGGTTCGGCTTAGATCAAGCCTACGTCCACTCTCCCGCACGGACAGCCCTTCTGGCTGGATTTCACTAAGAATCAATAAGAGTGATTACAGTCTCACGCTCTTGAGTCCACAGTGTAGAACTCTACTACACTTCCTCAAGGTCTACAATATGATCTCTCTTTTGATTACATATAACGCTCGAAGAATAATATCGCAAAATAGAAAAGGAGATTCAGACTTTGGAATTCTTCTATCCGGCACCCTTCAACAACTGGAGCATCTCTCTTATATACTTCTTCATGCCTTCAATACCGTTGGCACCTTCCAAAGAAGTTCTTCCAATCAACCCGTTGGACAGAATCAATTAGAGAGATCTCGAGCTCTTTAAGGTAAGTGTTGATAGCCCATCAATCCTGCTCGCCCATACAATCAGGATCTCGGTTTCCATAAGTAGATCCTTCCAAATATAAGTTGCGAAGTCGTCAAAGAATCTAAACATATTCCATATAAAACTAAGATCGTTTAGTGCTGAATCCAGTAGAAAGATATCCACTAGTCGTTAGAATAAATATCGTATAAGATCAGAATAAACGTCGTCCTGGAAACTGTCCATGTGAGTAGACTTTGAAATATAAGTCTTGAGTCTTGCTAGCTTCAGACTTTGATCTTCAGACTTTGATCTTCAGACTTTGATCTTCAGACTTTGTCAAAAGAGTCTGTAAGTCTTCAGACTAGACTGATAAACCTGTTTTGTCAACTTCAAAATACTTTAAGGGATTTCATCCAACACTTTTTCCCCTCGTGTCAGTCATGAACGCTCTACAAGTTTCTCTCTCACCTTTTCTGTTGGAATATCTTAGAGTAGATTCTGTTTATAATTGATTCTAGTAGATCTTTGTTTAATACAGTAAATAAGAAATTCTAATTGATGTATATTGTCTTTCCTAGTTTATTTTTCATTCTTACATTATAAATGTACAATGTATTGACATACATAAATCAATATACAAAGAAAGCACTTTACCCATATTACTTTCTCTCCTTTCTCCTTTCTGTCATGGTATCAGAGCATTCGTTTCCTGACCTAGCTTTTGCAACTTTCTGAATTGACATCGTCTCATTTTTTCTGATCTGTTGTTGCACTTCCCCTTCTGCAAAACAAGTCAGCAAGGTGATTAGGAATTCAATCTTGATATCATGGCAAAAGATAAAAGTGTTGTGAATCCCGCAGTAGAGGATTCATCCTCCTAGGATCAGATGACTTCACCCTCTGATCATGCCAGATTAACTGAAGAAGGGCAGGCGACTAACATTGCTCCCGCTCCTGCCCCTGCTTTAGCACAGATGCCGAGTTCGATTTATTGGCCCCCAGCTCAGTGGTATCCTGCACAATGGGCTGCTGGGCCTGGGCAGACTTGGGCCGACCCAACTGGTGAGTCGGGTTCGACAGAGACGGGTCACAGACCCGGTTTCACGTTCGGATTGACGCCGGAGCCCTACCTGTTTCCACACGGTCCGCATGGACCACCACCACCATACCTGTTTCCGTTCAACGGCAGACGGCCGGAACTTGGAGACCCACTTTATATGTCGCCGGCAGATAGGCTAGAGTTGCGACTGATCAGTCAACAACTCACCGGACCGACGAACTACCATTCTTGGGCTCGCGATCTCCGGCGAGTGCTCGTCACCAAGGCCAAAGAAGGCTTCGTTGACGGAACGACCCCTTACCCGATGGATGAACGATCACAGAGGCATTGGCGGCGCTGCAATCAACTGGTGCGCACCTGGATCGGGAACTGCTTGGGGCCTGATGTCGCCGCCGGCCTCCCTCTGAGAGAAGACTCGAAACAATTCTGGGATAACATACAACAAATGTACGGCAAATTAGATAGGGCGAGGGTTTTCTCTTTAACATAAGCCTTGACTAAACTGAAACAAGGCAATCTCTCGGTCACAGCCTGATTCAATCGGTTGTCGGCTTTGTGGAACGAAATTGAAGCGGTGGAAGACAAATTGGAGGGGCTGGAGGCCACTCTCCAATAGTATTACACAATAAAGGAAAAGGAAAAGGCCACCAGATTCCTTCTCACCTTGAACGAGTCATATTCCGCCTTTCAGTCGCAAATTCTTGCGATGGATCCTCAACCGCCGCTCGGGCGGATTTTTCAATTGGCTGTGTAGGAGGAGAATCAGCGAGTTGCTGCGTCTGAGTAGACCCGAGTCACTAAGGGAACAGGCTTCGCGGCGTTCCTATCTGGCTTGGTCTCGACGAAGGTAGTCATCGGAACTGGAGGGAGTCTCGGGACCGCGAAGGGAAGAAGCATCGCGGCGCTGGCAACGAATTGAGAGATAGAAAACCCTAATTTTTCTCGGATGGACGGTTGGGATCACAGATCTGGATCGGAGGGCTTGGATAGAGGCGCTGGATCCGACGATCGAGGGAGGCGCACTGGATCGGACAGGCTGGATTTGTTTTCTGGAATGGATGGCTGGGATCGACGTGCGTGATCGGACGGCTTCAATTCGATGAGCTATGTAGCCGGATCGGATGGTCCGTATTTTGCCACGTCAGTGCCCATTTATAAAGGATCGTATGGTGCACGAAATGCCACGTCAGCAGGGAAGGTTAGTGGGCAAAATTCAAAAATTAAAAATAAATATTGTAAATATTGCAAACGTCCACACCACACTGTTGATACATGTTGAAAATTACATGGGAGACCCAACAATAAAAAAGAAAGGGAGTCTTCAGTCCATCAGATATCTGCACAGAAAAATGGTGGAACATCTCAGCAAACTATAACCCAAGAACAGTACGAGCATACTGTACAAGCTTTGAGCCAACTTAAGACTGGTGACACTGGTGCAGGATTCTCAGGTATTCTTCTCTATGAAAGGAATTCATTATCTATTAATGCATGGATTATCGATTCAGGCGCTAGTGATCACATAGTTTGCACTTTGCAATGAGTCCCTATTTTCCCATGTCCATCAAAATCCACAATCTCCTGTTACAGTGTGTCTTCCAAATGGGAACATTACGTATGTTACTAAAATCGGTACCGTACATCTTGGTCAGAATTTTGTCCTTAAAAATGTTCTATACATTCCAGATTTTGAGTTTAATCTCCTTTCTGTCGCAAAAGTATGTATGGACAATTCCTGTAAAGCCATATTCAATTCCAAAAATTGTGTCTTTTAGGACCTTTCGATTGGCAAAGTCATGAGCTTGGGCAATGAGGCACAAGGACTTTACTTTTGGGTCAATTCTTCAAGAGATTTAGCTTTATTGAATAAAGGCACTCATTGTAATGCAATCGGTTATAATAAAAATCTTCTTCTGCATCAACGATTGGGTCATAGTGCTAAATTTCCTCATCCAAAATGCTCCATCTGTCCTTTCGCTAAACAAACTTGAGCATCTTTTCCAGTTAGTACATCTCGAGCCAAACACCCATTTTCATTGCTTCACATGGATGTCTGGGGTCCTTACCATACTCCCTCATTGTGATGGATCTCGCTACTTTCTTACAATCGTTGATGACTATAGTCGTGCCACTTGGCTATATCTTATGCAGTCAAAGAGTCAAACATTTACTCATTTATCAAATTTTCTTTCCTTGATTAGGAATCAATTTGATAAATCTGTACATTGAATTCGTACAGATAATGGGGGAGAATTTTTTTCTTCTGATTGCATAACTTTGTTGTCTACTCATGGGATACTCCATGAAAGTTCTTGTACCTATACTCCACAGCAAAATGGAGTTGTTGAGAGAAAACATAGACATCTCCTAGAGGTAGCTCGTGCACTCAAATACCAAGCCTCAATCCCTGAAGATTTTTGGGGAGATTGTGTGATCACTGCTGCCTATCTGATTAATCGCATGCCAAGTCGAATTCTTCATGGTAAAACTCCATTTGAGATGCTTTACAAGAAACAACCAGATAATAGCCATCTCAGAGTCTTTGGTTGTTTATGTTATACAACAAATGTGGGTCCTCGCGATAAAATGAGCCCCCGTGCAACACGATGCGTCTTTATGGGATATCCTTCTCTTCAGAAGGGTTATCGTGTCATGGAGTTTTCTACATGGCATTTCTTTACAAGCAGAGATGTTATTTTCCATGAAGAAACATTTCCTTTCAGAGAGAAGCTGCTTTCATCACAAGATACTTCATCAGAAAACAATCGGTTTTTTCTATCTGATGAAGATTTATCCTTCGCACCTGGCTTTATTGTGGCGCCTCCATCCTTTATGACACCAGCACCAATGGAATTCCCACATACAGCGACAGAATTACTAGCTTCGTCTAAGGAAGTTTCTCCATCAGTGGACATCACAGAAGTGGTTGCTGACTTATCTGTGGCTCGTACGCATATAGATGAGATACCTCGTCATTCTGGAAGATAGAGCCGTCCACCTACATGGACGAAAGACTATATCTGTTCTGTTACAAACTCTTCAGGTACACAATATCCTGTTTCATCCTATGTTTCCTTTAGTCGGTTATTAGCAGAACATATGTGTTGTATCAGTCGAATTTCAGAAGAGCATGAGCCATCTTCATTCACTGAGGCAACCAAAGATCCCAAGTGGCGGCAGGCAATGGAGTCCGAACTTACTACACTTATGGAGAATCATACTTGGGATGTTGTCCCCTTACCACCGCATCGAAAATCGATCGGATGTAAATGGGTTTACAAGATCAAATTCAAATCAGACGGTTCCATAGAACACTAGAAGGCTCGGTTGGTAGCCAAAGGTTTCACTCAGAGAAGGTTTCGAATATCATGAGACATTCTCTCCAGTTGCGAAGGAAGTTACCATTCGGTCTTTTTTATCTATTGCCGCGATACGCAATTGTTCCTTACATCAAATGGATGTCAACAACGCCTTTCTTCATGGTGATTTAGATGAAGAGATATACATGGACCTTCCTCAAGGATTACGTAGGCAGGGGGAGTATCGGGTATGTCATCTTCGCAAATCCTTGTATGGATTAAAACAAGCATTTAGACAATGGTATGCCAAGTTTACTGCTGCACTAACCAATGCAGGTTTTCAACATTCTAAGCATGATTATGCTTTATTTACACAAAATGTGAGAAAATCATCGATATATTTACTAATATATGTTGATGACATATTGGTTATGGGAAATAATGATTATCATGTTGCAAGGTTCAAGGAATATTTACACGCTGCTTTTCACATCAAGGAATTGGGATCTCCCAAATACTTTCTTGGCATTGAAATTGCCAGGTCTGATAAAGGAATTTCCCTTAGTCAGAGGAAATTTGTTTTGGAAATCATTTCTAAAGCAGGGTTATCAGGTTGGAAGCCGGCAGTAATTCCCATTGAACAGAATATCAGGTTGACAACACATGAGTATGATCTCAATTCTCCTTCATCAAACAAGGATCCATTGCTTAAGGATCCATCAGGGTATCAGCGACTTGTTGGAAAATTGATATATCTTACCATGACAAGACCCGATATATGTTATGCGGTACAAATACTCAGTCAACTCATGCATATGCCAAAAGAGTCACACATGAATGCAGCCTTGAAAGTTGTGAGATACTTGAAGGGATGTCTGGGGCTCGATATATTTCTGTCCCGTGAGTGTGATATGGAGATGACAGCATTTTGTGACATTGATTATGTTACTTGCCCGATGACTAGGCGATCCATCACCGGTTTTAGTATTAAATTGGGAAAATCGTTGATTTCATGGAAGACAAAGAAGCAATCTACCGTGTCATTGTCATCAGCTGAGTCTGAGTATCGAGCCATGGCAAAAACCACCTGCGAAATAATTTGGATACGAGGACTTCTTTCAGATTTGGGAATACAAGTCAGTGGACCGAGTAAATTGTTTTGTGACAATGATGCTGCACTTAAGTTAGCAGCAAACCCAGCCTTTCATGAGAGAACGAAGCATATAGAAGTTGACTGTCATTTCACTCGCGACAAAATCAAAGAAGGAGTTCTTGTAACAAAGGGCATCGAAACAGTGGACCAACCTGCAGATATTTTCACTAAGCCGCTACGCCAAAGACAGCACAAGTTTTTATTGAGCAAGTTAGGTGTCCTTGACATTTATAGGCCACCAGCTTGAGGGGGAGTGTTGGAATATCTTAGAGTAGATTCTGTTTATAATTGATTCTAGTAGATCTTTGATTAATACAGTAAATAGGAAATTCTAATTGATGTATATTGTCTTCCCTAGTTTATTTTTCATTCTTACATTATAAATGTACAATGTATTGACATACAGAAATCAATATACAGAGAAAGCACTTTACCCATATTACTTTCTCTCCTTTTTCCTTTCTGTCATTTTCTCATTCCCCTTAAATGAAACCTCACGAGCCCTTGCAAATTTCTTTAAACGAAGCCTTGCACTCTCTATTTATAGAGAGAAAAAAAAAAGTTTTTTTTTTTTTTTTTTTTTTGCAAGTGAAGATTTTCCAAGATAATTGCATATATTCACTCAACCGCCAATGATCATCTTTCAAAAAGAGGGGATACGCTCAACAATAAAATGGCTCCAAAATCTAAAATCTTTTATGAAGATTTTTCAAGATAATTTACTCAACTGCTAACAATCATCTTCTGAAACGAGAGGATACACTCGGTATGAAAAAGGCTCAATTATCCAAAATCCAAAATCTTTCAAAATCTACCTCCAGTACCAAATGTTTTATTTTATAAATTATTTCTTATCCTCTCTTTTTCTGTTTTCTATTTTTAATTTTTTTTTTTAAAGATAAGTTTGGTCCTAAATGTTATTGTTACTTAAATTCAATATAATGAAATGCTTAATGTAATTTTTACATGACGAACAAGTAAGTAAAATAGTTAAAATTTAGGTGTCAATAGTTGTCATTCTTTGAAAGAAAGCTCGAAGAGGTTTCCTGCAAAGATAAATGACACCTAAATTTAAACCATGCAAAATGAATGTACAAATGTTAATACGATGACTCTTTTCTTTTTCAAGGAATGGACTCCAATGAGTTTAATCCCATTTTCAAATGTGAGGTCATGCAATAAAGAATACAATGTAAATGCAATGGTTTGGTCATGAACATAGATCTCAATGTGTCTATGTCCATTTTAGAATGTAATGAAATGCCAATGTGTCGCGACCCGATTTTTTGATGTTCACCACCTAAAACTAGGTTGATGGACTACTAAGCCTTTAAGCTTAGCTCGGGCTCTCCCAAGCCCATACCAAATCGCGACTTAGGGTTTTAACATGCAAAAGATTATTATCAAGGAGTCACCACTAATCGGTTTAGGGTAGGTCGATTAGACACCTAAGTAAAATAATGAGAGTATTATTTTACTCCTACGAACCAGAGATTTTGGGTACGGGGACTTGGTTACACTAGACTATCCTAGTGCCCTCTCGGTACCATTTCTTTTTAATTTTTCCAAAAAAAAGTTTGGCAATTGAATTAATCTTAATTTAACTTCCTAACATATGAGGTGATCATACAAGTGCGCATACCACCAATTTAACACATCAAGAAAGCAATTAAATAATGCAAAAACATACCTTAAAGCAACGAAAGCATCTACAATGTTAAATCAGAATTCACATCAACAATCTTAGATATGATTCCTAATTAACAAGCAATCAATTTTTTTGTTTTCACTTTATTTAATGAAAATCATGACTTATGCAACTAATCTAATATGACATGACGACATGACTTAAACTATATGACATGAAGAAATGCAATAATTAAATGCAATTTAAATGATCTAATTATAATGATATGCAATGCGATGCAATGACATAACAAATTATTTAAACTAAAATGACATGCCTCATGCAATTTAATATGCAAATTATATGTCACGCGACATTTATTAAATAACTTAGTCTAATGACAAGAAAGTTCTAATTAAATGAACTTAATGAAAACTAAATGACGTGCATTTGATGTTTCTATTTTAAAAATGCAATTTATCCTAAAAATTGAAATTAACTTATGCAAAGACAAATTTTGGATTTTCTTTCATGAAATTCGAATGCAAAAATGATCTAGCTAGATCGAAATTCTATCAAATTAAAAAAAGGATTAGGTCATATTAAATCCTAATTTAAATTAAGACATTATCTCAACCTAATATGCAATCTATTTAATATGCAATGACGTGCGGAGCATGCCCTAATTTGACATGACATATGCATGATATTTTTTATTTTTAACAATGTTCGAAATTTAAAAATGCCACGTAATTAAACATGCAACTTAAATTAAACAAAAGCTAAAATCCTAAATGAATGCATTTTTTGTTTTATATTTTTTAAATCTAAAATAAAATCTATATTCTAGATATGCAAAATAACAATAAATATTCTAAAACCAATTGAAATCCTAATTCAAACATATTTTTGATTTTTCTTAGTGATTTTCTAAAACAAGCAATTATCAACTAAATCTTAAATCTAAATAAACAAGATATTCAACAAATAAAGAATTAAAATAAAAGAAAAAATAACCCGTTATCTCACAGGTCAAATTAACGATTACTTTTAACCCTGAACATCAGACAAGAAATCAAAATAATTAAAAATCTGATCCGAAATCTTACGGATCAAATTAATAATTAAATTAATTCAACAATTAATATATCGTAAACAAACCCCAAAAATTATCATAATTAAAAAAATGACCCGACGTCTTACGGGTCAAATTAAATAATTACAATAACTTTAGGGACAATTCCTATGGATAATGCCTATAAGAATTATAACCTAAAGAAAAACTTCACAATATTCAACTTAAACAATAAACTAACTATAAGTAAAATAAAATGACATAAAATAAAAATAAAAGAAAAAACAACCTAAGGAAAATAGGGGCAGCCAATTTGTCGGTCCGGCGAGGGGGTTTGGGTCGCCGGCGTTCGGGCTCCGGCGCAGGCATTCCGGCGAAGGGGCAACAACGCGCGGCAAGGGGCTTCGGGTGCTCGGGTCGCGACGTCGGCTGGCAAGTGGAGCAGGGGTGAGGGGTCTCCTAGCGTCGGGAGGAACTCGTACTCGGCACGGTGCAAACGGTGGGCACGGGTGGAGGCGCGATACGTGCAGCGCGGGCAAAGCAGCAAGGCAGAGGCGACGGCGCGCGAGCAGGAGGTCGGCGTCGGGCCTGCTGGTGTCGCGTCGGGTGCGGCAAACGCTAGGTCGTGGGCTGGTGGCGTCGATTGCTACAGAGGTGCATATCGATGGCACTCCGGCGCGGTGGCGGACGAGTAGGAGTTCGCAGGTCATAATAGACTGCACCAGAGGGCAGATCTGCTCGGCGGTGCTGCTGATTTGGGGCTCCGGTGGTGGCGCGGGCGTCGCACGGAAGAGGCGGTCACGGCTCGCTTCGGGATTTCAGGGGGCTTCGGTTCGTCGCTCGGGCGAAGGCAACGAGCAACGGCGGCGTCCGACATGGAGGGGGGGCGAGTCTGAGTTGGGTCGCGAACAGGGCCGAGCTCACTTCAGATCCGCCTGCATCAAGTCATTGCAGCGAGCTTCGCGGGGAAGGACGAAGAAGCGGCGATCGGTCGCAAAGGCGAGGGAAGGCTCGCGGACGAAGGCCGGCAGTTGCGTCGGCGTGGAGAGGGCGGCTCGTCCGGGGGTGGCTTGCAGGCGGTGGAGACCGCTGGAGCGGGGCTGCTAAAGGTGAGCGACGGCGACGGCACTGGTGCGGGACCGGTGGAGGCTTCCCCCCTACAGGGAAGATGAACAGTCGCGCCCAAGGGGGGCCTTTTTTTTTTTTACTTTTTCTCTCTCTTCTGCTCCTCTCACGTCATTTTCCCCTTCTCCCTTCTGCAGTCACAGCTTTTCCTTTTTGACTTTCACTTTTCACCTTTTTTTTTTATTTTCAAAACCCAAGCAAAAGTCCCCAAAACCGAACCCTTGCACCCTCTATTTATGGAGAAAAACTTTATTTGTTCTGCCCATGAAGATCTGCATATATTGACCCAATCGGTGAAGATCATCCTTCGAAAAGAAGAAATGTGCTCAACAAAAAAAAGGTTTTCAAAATCTAAAATCTTTTGTCAAGATTTTTGAAGATAATTTGCTCCACCATTGAAGATTATCTTTTGATAAGGCTTTATTGTCCAATCTTTGAAATCTTTCAAAATCTCCCTCCACAACAAAATATTTTAGATTATTCCTTATCCACTTTTTATTTCATTTTCATTTTTTAGAACCACTTTTAAAGATAAATTAAATACTATATTATTTACAACTTTTAAAGATAAATTAAATACTATTATTACCTAAATGTAAATGTTATGAAACGCGCTATACGATGAACAATTAAATAAAAAAGCTAAAATTTAGGTGTCAACACAATGCAAAGAAGAATACGTACCCGTTGTACTTATTTGGAGATTCAACAAGCATAATTGGGTACGAAATGACTCCTATGAGACCTGACAAACATCTGGAACTCTCTTCAAATAATTGAAAAGGTAAAAAAAAATTTGAAAAAAATTCTTTAGGGATATGGAATTCTCATCAAATTCGGAAAGAGACCAAACACCAGGAAGTTACATCAGGTATTTGAAGTTTCAAAAATATGATGTTCATGTTAGACATTTGAAAACATTTACTAAACACCTATAAATCAATTGAAAAGATAAACACCTAGAAGTCACATCCAATGTTAAAGGTTCGAATATTTGGAATTCACATTGGACATTTGAAAACATTTTATAAATGGGTACCTGGAATTCTCATCAAGTATTCCAAAGATTCAAAAGTGATTAGACAAACTCGGGGCTTCAAAGACGAATCCTTTGGTCCTTGAGGAAAAATTCATTCTTTAAAACACAATGAAGGTCCATGCATAATAGTTTTATCAAATTTCCATTGGGAAAAATTATCATTAAGACAATTTTCACTTATAGCGTGGACTTCTTGAAATGCTAAATGAGACACTTTCAATCTAAAAAGGCTTTTTACTCGCTCTCATTTAGGAGGGGTTATTTGTCCCAACCATTGATACGGAAATATATAAATCACTCAATCTTATCCTCATCCTATCGACAAGAGTTCGAGTTTTCTTGCAAGCGGTATGATTTACCAATATGAGGGGGTCTTTGCCAGGATCGTAATGTGAACTTGGTCAACGGCTTAGCAAAGGAAAATTTGACGGCTCAGAAGGGAATATTTTACAATTATCATCTCCGGATTTACAAGTCAAAAACCCTGCGAAATAAGATAAAAAAAACCTTGCTCGCACTTCTTCAAGCGAATATTATAAACATATGAAGCCCTATGTTAATGTGGCAATTTTTTTAATAATATTCTATATTTTTTTGAATATTTTATTAATTTTTTTTCCTTTTCCTTTTTCTCTTGTTCTTCTTTGGCTTCTTCTCCCCCACAATGGCTAGCAAGGCTTCGATGGGGCTCACCACCTACGGGGGCTTCGCGACCCTTGTCCACCCTTGCCAACAGCCTCGCCCAAGTCTGGGCAAGGCATAGGGCTCGCCCAGATTTAGGCAAGGCCAGCCTCGCCCTGGCCTTGCCGCAGGGGAAGGGGCCTTGCCCAGATTTGGGTGAAGCCGCCTCTCCCGCGGCCCTAGGCATCACCCAAATCTAGGCAAGGCTGCTGGCAAGATTTGGTGAGGGCTACGACCCTCGCTGACAGCCAGCGGGGGCTTCACAACCCTTGCCCAACGGCTGGCTATCTTGCTTGGACCCTTGTCAGCCACTATACAGGAGAAAAAAGAAAAAATAAAAATTAACAAAAAATTCGAAAAATATAAAATATCATTAAAAAATTTCCAAGTTAGCATTCAGCAAATAGCCAGCGCCAGTCAGCTAAATTTGGCCAATTAGACTGAATTGGCACAATTGCAAAATATTTAGAATTGAACTGGCAAAAAAAAGTTTACAATTGAATTGGCATAATTACAATAAATTTATAACTTTTTTGGTAATTCTCTCATATGCTGTGTGAGGTAGACAAAGAGAGAGAAGTTTGAAAATGTCTTCATTCATGTTGGGTTTGGCGAGTTTACCATTTCTGATGGAGTAGACATTTCTAAGATTGAGTGGGAAATGGAATGAGACACACACTTAGAAACCTAACATTGTAGTTTATACAAGCTATGATTTTCCTTACTGAATCCTTAGCTGCAAGAAAAGGAAAGAGAGAGATAAAAGGAATTAGGTTTCATTCTCTACCTTTTGTTTTTCTTCATGTGTCGAAAGAAAAAAAAAAGGGTTATTATTATAACTTGGCAACGGTCCTTGAACTTTGGCATTCCAATGTGTAATTCCATTCCCAAACTTTTAATAAGCTCAATGTGATCCTTGAACTTTAGTTCAATATGCAATATTATCCTTGAACTTTTAATTTGTTAAAAGGCAAACTTTTGGTATGTTCAGGGATGGTATTGAACATTTTCATACAATTTAGAGATTAAATTGAACATTACCAAAAGTTCAAAAATCACATTGAACAAATTAAAAGTTCATAAATGACTTTGCACATTAGGTTAAAATTCAAAGATCACATTGACAAAAAATTCATGGATGACATTGCAAATCAAACCATTATTGACCATTTGTGTCATTTTCTCTTATAGTTTCTCTAGTCACTTGAACCTTCGAAAATTTTGCCTTTTATGGGGTGGTTCTCTTCTTCATTTACAAGCAAGCCCACCGAGTAGGTTTCAGCTTGAAAGTTTCATTAGAAAAATGAAAACAAAATTTCCTTTCCAAATAATGAAAAACAAAATCAGTTCATTTTCTAATTTTAGCCAAACATCGAAAGATGCTATCATTTTCCGAAAAAGTCTTGAAATTATTTTATGCATAGGTATAATTTTTCACAAAACAAATTGAGCATAAGTAGTTAGAACTTGCTCTCTCATTAAAAAATGTTACTAAACAACTAAATGAATCCTTACGTTTTCGATTTGAAAAGTTGCTCATGTTGAAAGAGTCACCTATTATGATACAACAAATTGAAATTTCACTTTCGATATAAAAAGATAACAACATGGAGAGTCATTACTATCAGTTCGATTGAATATAATGTACTATCATGGAAAGTTAAGATCACAAGAAAGAGTTAATAGTAACAAGGTGGTCCATATTATATTTTTTAGTGAGCAAAATAATGGCAAGTTTGGTAATCATCCAATCTTTTTATTTTTTATTTTCCCTATGACAAAAAAAAAAGAATAGAAAATCATTTGGTAACGTCAAATAATTTTCTATTCTCCATAATAAATATGTAGTTAGGGAATATATTTGAAACAAAAACAAGAAGTAAAAAAACAATACTTTTTTGTACTCGAGAACAAATTTTGAAATGAGGTCATTTTTTCCCTTCTTCTTCCTGTTCTGATCAATCATCAGGCATCAACGATGGCCAATGGTTGGCAAACCAACCTCAGCGTGGCTAGGCAATGTCGAGGGGCAAGGCCAACCTCACCCAAATTTGGTGAGGTCAAGCCTCACCTACCCACGGCGAGGTCAACCTCGCTAGCCCTCATCTCTGGCTAGTCGTTAGCCATCGCTAAGGCCTAGCAACCGACTAGAGGTGGAAGAAGTAGGGAAGAAAAAAGAAAAAGAAAACTAAAAAAAAGAAGAAGAAAAATCTTAGAAAATTATTTTAAAATTAAAAAAATAAAATTCACGTCACAAAAAAATTTGAGGGTAATACCAAACTCTTTTATGTTCTTTCTCTATTTCGAGAATAGAAATTTTAAGTTCGTATCAAATGTGTTCTTCAACCCAAAAATTCATTTAGGGAATAAAAATTGGAAAAAACAATTTTTGAATAGAAATTGTTCTCGAAATTATTTTTTTAACAAGCGCACCCTAATTTTCATTTACTACACAAAATATTTTTATTTTTATTTTTAACTATACATAAGTTTGAAAAAGCATTGACTACAGTGAAAACTTGTACAAGCGCAAGTAGTACAAAGTTATCATAATATTTGAGCATTCTCTTTAGAGCCATCTCTCGAGAGACGCAATAGGAATAGATCTAGGAAGATTTCTCCAGGGCAAGCTCCGTAAGTATTTGTAAATAATAAATCGTAGTAATCTCTATAATTGATGTACTGCTTTCTGAGTGAAAAATCATATTTGTAAGTATGGCAAGAATACGTTCTGTCAACATGTGATTAGATCTTCATGATAATATAGTGACGGTCCAATATAATACTTGTAGTGGGGGCAAACCGGATAAAAAACAGAGGACGATAGGTTATCTGAGCTTCCTAGGAACTTTATGAGAGCATAGTTGAAGGGAGTCTTTGAAACTTACTATTGGCGTAATTTTTTTTTCTAGAGAGTGCTTCTATGGCACTTTTTTATCAACTAAATGAAAGATATTGTAATATTTAATGTATTAACCGTTCTCGTGATATGCATAATAAATATTTTGCAAGTTATTTACTGTGCATGTTTAATAAATACAATATGAGCACCTGCTCAAAAAAACCCTTTACATGATTCGAAAAGTGAATCGGGCAAGTTCTTCCACCAAACTTAACAAATACTTGTTTTGAGCACGAATGGGTGCATGTTAGGCACATGGGGAAGCGGTCACGTGCTTGAAAAGCCTCAAGCGCCCCATTGCTGGAAAAAAAAAGCTTAATATCCTCAAGTCTCACATTATATAAAAGATGCCTTACAAACTCATTCATGAACACCTCTAAATGACCAAACTTTTTAGTACTCAACGGGGATCCAACGGGATCATTAGAAAAATTTAGTCTTATGATTTTTTCAGCAAATGGTTTCCTATTTATAGCTATTGTGACTACCCACCTCTTACTATCCACCTAATCCCTACAATCTACCTAATCCCTAGACAGTCATGGTACACGAAGTCACAAGGATGACCAGAAACATGGGAACATTTTTCATGGCACAACATGAATTTTCACTTACATTTTACAGCTTTAAATTACATCTCTTTCACAATTAAGTCACCACGTCGGTTGTTTCCTTGCATTCTCCGTCACCATTAAAACAAAATAAGGAGCGTTTCATGTCCAACATCCATACGGAATGAACGAAAGCGTGAGTGAGACATTTGATGGAGAAATCTCCCTAATGGTACCTTCCCATCCATAAATGTCTCCATCTATTGCCGTGAATGCACCTAATGGAACCTCGAATGCTAAGATCTTCAAATGATATTCGTCCACGACGACAATGCAACATTAGCTAAAGATCTTAGAAATTGTATCGTTCCTGTATGCATGACCTATTTCCTCTTCTTTGGCCGACATATTTACACACACACACGACCTTACTAACACTTTTGTAATAATTTTCTGGTTCTTAGTGATCAACTTATTTTTAGGGTTCGTTTGTTAAAAAAAAAACTATCTTCTTGAAATTGTCTTTCGTCTATCCAGTATTTAAATAATGGAAAACCAATCGACATGCGGAAAATGTTTTCTGTAGACTAAAAATAACAAGTTTAAATCGGGGGAAAACGACTTTCCTTTATGATAAAAAGGAAATCATTTTTTCCAAGCCACCAAATAAATGGAAATTAATCACTTTCTTTGTGTCACATTAGATAGGACATCCCCTGTGAATCGACTCACAAACGATGATTCAACTGTAAATGGCTATCCTTTTGAGTACTCGCCTCGATCGACATGGAATGAATTGCGTTTGTTAGAAAAACTCCTTCTTTATGATTCTTTTTCGGTACACCTGTTTCACATCCATATAAAATATGTCCAACGTATAGCTACTTATAACTATCAACTCTTTATTATCCCAACTAATTCCTGCAATGTACGGAGAGTCATGGTAGACAAAGTCACAAGGATGGCCAGAAAACATAAAGAACCATCTATGGGCATGTATCTGTCGATGATATCCAATTCTTTCATAAACTTCTTTATAGATCCTCAACACTCTTATATAGGGAATATTACAAGTCCTGTCCAATTGACTAGAAAAAAGAAGGGAATATTACAAATCCTGTCCAATGGAGTTGAAAAAAGAGTACGATGGCCTTAAGCCAGTGACCCCTTTGGGTCTATACTTCAACAGCAAAGTGCTGTGGCTTTCTTAAACGTGTTCTTCTACTAAAAAATTATTTAGAGAAAAAAAACTAAAAGAAAAAATAGAAAAATCTTAGAAAATTATTTAAAATTTTTTAAAATAATGTGACCTCACAAAAAAAATTGAGGGTAATATCAAACTCTTTTATGTTCTTTTTCTATTTCAAGAATAGAAATTTTAAGCTCGTATCAAACGTGTTCTTCTACTCAAAAATTCATTTAGGGAATAAAAATTGGAAAAAACAATTTTTGAATTGAAATTGTTCTCGAAATTATTTTTTTAACAAGCGCACCCTAATTTTCATTTACTACACAAAATATTTTTTATTTTTAACTATACATAAGTTTGAAAAAGCATTGACTACAGTGAAAACTTATACAAGCGCAAGTAGTACAAAGTTATCATAATATTTGAGCATTCTCTTTAGAGCCATCTCTCGAGAGACGCAATAGGAATAGATCTAGGAAGATTTCTCCAGGGCAAGCTCCGTAAGTATTTGTAAATAATAAATCGTAGTAATCTCTATAATTGATGTACTGCTTTCTGAGTGAAAAATCATATTTGTAAGTATGGCAAGAATACGTTCTGTCAACATGTGATTAGATCTTCATGATAATATAGTGACGGTCCAATATAATACTTGTAGTGGGGGCAAACCGGATAAAAAACAGAGGACGATAGGTTATCTGAGCTTCCTAGGAACTTTATGAGAGCATAGTTGAAGGGAGTCTTTGAAACTTACTATTGGCGTAATTGTTTTTTCTAGAGAGTTTTTCTATGGCACTTTTTTATCAACTAAATGAAAAATATTGTAATATTTAATGTATTAACCGTTCTCGTGATATGCATAATAAATATTTTGCAAGTTATTTACTGTGCATGTTTAATAAATACAATATGAGCACCTGCTCAAAAAAACCCTTTACATGATTCGAAAAGTGAATCGGGCAAGTTCTTCCACCAAACTTAACAAATACTTGTTTTGAGCACGAATGGGTGCATGTTAGGCACATGGGGAAGCGGTCACGTGCTTGAAAAGCCTCAAGCGCCCCATTGCTGGAAAAAAAAAGCTTAATATCCTCAAGTCTCACATTATATAAAAGATGCCTTACAAACTCATTCATGAACACCTCTAAATGACCAAACTTTTTAGTACTCAACGGGGATCCAACGGGATCATTAGAAAAATTTAGTCTTATGATTTTTTCAGCAAATGGTTTCCTATTTATAGCTATTGTGACTACCCACCTCTTACTATCCACCTAATCCCTACAATCCACCTAATCCCTAGAATCCACGGACAGTCATGGTACACGAAGTCACAAGGATGACCAGAAACATGGGAACATTTTTCATGGCACAACATGAATTTTCACTTACATTTTACAGCTTTAAATTACATCTCTTTCACAATTAAGTCACCACGTCGGTTGTTTCCTTGCATTCTCCGTCACCATTAAAACAAAATAAGGAGCGTTTCATGTCCAACATCTATACGGAGTGAACGAAAGCGTGAGTGAGACATTTGATGGAGAAATCTCCCTAATGGTACCTTCCCATCAATAAATATCTCCATCTATTGCAGTGAATGCACCTAATGGAACCTCGAATGCTAAGATCTTCAAATGATATTCGTCCACGACGACAATGCAACATTAGCTAAAGATCTTAGAAATTGTATCGTTCCTGTATGCATGACCTATTTCCTCTTCTTTGGCCGACATATTTACACACACACACGACCTTACTAACACTTTTGTAATAATTTTCTGGTTCTTAGTGATCAACTTATTTTTAGGGTTCGTTTGTTAAAAAAAAAACTATCTTCTTGAAATTGTCTTTCGTCTATCCAGTATTTAAATAATGGAAAACCAATCGACATGCGGAAAATGTTTTCTGTAGACTAAAAATAACAAGTTTAAATTGGGGGAAAACGACTTTCCTTTATGATAAAAAGGAAATCATTTTTTCCAAGCCACCAAATAAATGGAAATTAATCACTTTCTTTGTGTCACATTAGATAGGACATCCCCTGTGGATCGACTCACAAAGATGATTCAACTGTAAATGGCTATCCTTTTGAGTACTCGCCTCGATCGACATGGAGTGAATTGCGTTTGTTAGAAAAACTCCTTCTTTATGATTCTTTTTCTGTACACCTGTTTCACATCCATATAAAATATGTCCAACGTATAGCTACTTTTAACTATCAACTCTTTATTATCCCAACTAATTCCTGCAATGTACGGAGAGTCATGGTAGACAAAGTCACAAGGATGGCCAGAAAACATAAAGAACCATCTATGGGCATGTATCTGTCGATGATATCCAATTCTTTCATAAACTTCTTTATAGATCCTCAACACTCTTATATAGGGAATATTACAAGTCCTGTCCAATTGACTAGAAAAAAGAAGGGAATATTACAAATCCTGTCCAATGGAGTTGAAAAAAGAGTACGATGGCCTTAAGCCAGTGACCCCTTTGGGTCTATACTTCAACAGCAAAGTGCTGTGGCTTTCTTAAACGTGTTCTTCTACTCAAAAATTATTTAGAGAAAAAAAAACTAAAAGAAAAAATAAAAAAATCTTAGAAAATTATTTAAAAAATTTTAAAATAATGTGACCTCACAAAAAAATTTGAGGGTAATATCAAACTCTTTTATGTTCTTTTTCTATTTCAAGAATAGAAATTTTAAGCTCGTATCAAACATGTTCTTCTACTCAAAAATTCATTTAGGGAATAAAAATTGGAAAAAACAATTTTTGAATTGAAATTGTTCTCGAAATTATTTTTTTAACAAGCGCACCCTAATTTTCATTTACTACACAAAATATTTTTTATTTTTAACTATACATAAGTTTGAAAAAGCATTGACTACAGTGAAAACTTATACAAGCGCAAGTAGTACAAAGTTATCATAATATTTGAGCATTCTCTTTAGAGCCATCTCTCGAGAGACGCAATAGGAATAGATCTAGGAAGATTTCTCCAGGGCAAGCTCCGTAAGTATTTGTAAATAATAAATCGTAGTAATCTCTATAATTGATGTACTGCTTTCTGAGTGAAAAATCATATTTGTAAGTATGGCAAGAATACGTTCTGTCAACATGTGATTAGATCTTCATCATAATATAGTGACGGTCCAATATAATACTTGTAGTGGGGACAAACCGGATAAAAAACAGAGGACGATAGGTTATCTGAGTTTCCTAGGAACTTTATGAGAGCATAGTTGAAGGGAGTCTTTGAAACTTACTATTGGCGTAATTTTTTTTTCTAGAGAGTGCTTCTATGGCACTTTTTTATCAACTAAATGAAAGATATTGTAATATTTAATGTATTAACCGTTCTCGTGATATGCATAATAAATATTTTGCAAGTTATTTACTGTGCATGTTTAATAAATACAATATGAGCACCTGCTCAAAAAAACCCTTTACATGATTCGAAAAGTGAATCGGGCAAGTTCTTCCACCAAACTTAACAAATACTTGTTTTGAGCACGAATGGGTGCATGTTAGGCACATGGGGAAGCGGTCACGTGCTTGAAAAGCCTCAAGCGCCCCATTGCTGGAAAAAAAAAAGCTTAATATCCTCAAGTCTCACATTATATAAAAGATGCCTTACAAACTCATTCATGAACACCTCTAAATGACCAAACTTTTTAGTACTCAACGGGGATCCAACGGGATCATTAGAAAAATTTAGTCTTATGATTTTTTCAGCAAATGGTTTCCTATTTATAGCTATTGTGACTACCCACCTCTTACTATCCACCTAATCCCTACAATCCACCTAATCCCTAGAATCCACGGACAGTCATGGTACACGAAGTCACAAGGATGACCAGAAACATGGGAACATTTTTCATGGCACAACATGAATTTTCACTTACATTTTACAGCTTTAAATTACATCTCTTTCACAATTAAGTCACCACGTCGGTTGTTTCCTTGCATTCTCCGTCACCATTAAAACAAAATAAGGAGCGTTTCATGTCCAACATCTATACGGAGTGAACGAAAGCGTGAGTGAGACATTTGATGGAGAAATCTCCCTAATGGTACCTTCCCATCAATAAATATCTCCATCTATTGCAGTGAATGCACCTAATGGAACCTCGAATGCTAAGATCTTCAAATGATATTCGTCCACGACGACAATGCAACATTAGCTAAAGATCTTAGAAATTGTATCGTTCCTGTATGCATGACCTATTTCCTCTTCTTTGGCCGACATATTTACACACACACACGACCTTACTAACACTTTTGTAATAATTTTCTGGTTCTTAGTGATCAACTTATTTTTAGGGTTCGTTTGTTAAAAAAAAAACTATCTTCTTGAAATTGTCTTTCGTCTATCCAGTATTTAAATAATGGAAAACCAATCGACATGCGGAAAATGTTTTCTGTAGACTAAAAATAACAAGTTTAAATTGGGGGAAAACGACTTTCCTTTATGATAAAAAGGAAATCATTTTTTCCAAGCCACCAAATAAATGGAAATTAATCACTTTCTTTGTGTCACATTAGATAGGACATCCCCTGTGAATCGACTCACAAATGATGATTCAACTGTAAATGGCTATCCTTTTGAGTACTCGCCTCGATCGACATGGAGTGAATTGCGTTTGTTAGAAAAACTCCTTCTTTATGATTCTTTTTCGGTACACCTGTTTCACATCCATATAAAATATGTCCAACGTATAGCTACTTATAACTATCAACTCTTTATTATCCCAACTAATTCCTGCAATGTACGGAGAGTCATGGTAGACAAAGTCACAAGGATGGCCAGAAAACATAAAGAACCATCTATGGGCATGTATCTGTCGATGATATCCAATTCTTTCATAAAATTCTTTATAGATCCTCAACACTCTTATATAGGGAATATTACAAGTCCTGTCCAATTGACTAGAAAAAAGAAGGGAATATTACAAATCCTGTCCAATGGAGTTGAAAAAAGAGTACGATGGCCTTAAGCCAGTGACCCCTTTGGGTCTATACTTCAACAGCAAAGTGTTGTGGCTTTCTTAAACGTGTTTTTCTACTCAAAAATTATTTAAAGAAAAAAAAACTAATAAAAAAATGGAAAAATCTTAGAAAATTATTTTAAAAATTTTAAAATAATTTGACCTCACAAAAAAATTTGAGGGTAATATCAAACTCTTTCATGTTCTTTTTCTATTTCAAGAATAGAAATTTTAAGCTCGTATCACACTTGTGGGTCTATACTTCAATAGCAATGCAAAGACCTTCTCCAAACCCTGGATCCATAGGGCTGCAGCCTCGGGATCTCCTGCGCCATTGAACTTTGGTGAGTTCAACTTCAGAAATTGCTCCACTAGCTTATGCATCGGCCTCACAGCAATCACGTTCCTAGGTGGAACCTCAACAAGTATGGCAGTAGGTGCAGCAGTGGCTGCAGCATTAGCGGCGGTAGCAACAACAGCATTGTCGAAGGCAATAGCGGTAGCTATAGCGACGACGGTAATGGTGGCGGCTTGATTCTGGACTTGCTGCCCCATCAAATTCGCTTGGGCCTCTAGCACTTGCATGATCCCATCCATTCTCAAATCACCAGGGGCTGCTACCCCAGCACCAATCGGTGGCGGTGCTACTCCACCAGCACTAGCCTGAGCCGACGCTCTACCACGACCCCCTTGAGTACTGGCCCTAGTCGGCGTCCTACCCCGAGTAACAGGTCCAATGGTTCTCTTTCTAGAAGTCCTCTGCTCCTGGTCACTCATACTACAAGATTTGTATAGAAACCTGTTTTCCAATTCCAATACCAGATTAGAATTTAAGTGACCCCACAAACAAGCTACCAATAAGCTATCACTCACATGCATCAGCATATTAAAAGCCATTCCTATTAACTATCCCATGACTCATCGCACCTTATCACTCCAAACACAGACCTTGCTTTGATACCACTTAAACGGGGATGTCACGCCCCGATCCTCAAGAGCGTGCCCATCCCTCAATGGTCGATACAAATGCGACGTTCCCAAGAAGCGTTGCCAACCCATTCATTTTAATACGCATGTGGAAGCGAAACAATAAACCCTTGACAATAAATAACATCGGATAGGAAAGCAGGGCAACATTTCACAAAAGCCAACTTTATATGAACAACAGGGTTTTGGTACAAAAGAGTCTGGGCAAAAGTCCACAAAATATCGACTCTAAAAAATAAGCTGTCCTACGACAAACTAGTCGGATCCACATGCCGATCCTTTAGACTACACCTCCACAAACTCCAAGCTTCGATTCCTCCAACAACACCATCCAAGGACCTGAAAAGTTAAGCCCACGACAGGGTGAGACATTGTCTTAGCAAGTTCATCCCCTAAACCCCTATTAGGAAGGAAATACACTCAAGGGTGGCCTAGCCACACAATACAGAGAACTTACCTCGCCTCAGTTCCCTCTTGCACGTTAGCACAGTTCATATACACAATGCAGATAATCACATCACGCAACAACTGAAACGCCTCACCAACACAATTAATCATAGGGGTCCCGATTATAAGGCCAAACCATTATGACACGTCCCATACCATGCAATACAGTTTTGTCTCACAATCAGGCTCAGCTAACTCAACCAACCATGCGTTCCTATTGTTAATTTCGTCCCTTTAGGGTACGGCCTACTCCTAAGTTCGGCAGTCTACTGGCATAGCCAGGCATTGTCTCACCACCATTGAGCATGGCTTTATCTTTCAAAGACGACTTTCTCGAAGGAGCATAGGTCCAGAATCTACTATGACCTGAATCCCATTAAGTGGGTAACCCATATAGGGTAACGTCCGGCGTAAATGCTTAGGACGAGTTCTCTTAACCAACACATGACCATTGAAATTCGCCCAGGACACCATGCATTGCACTCAAATGCCTTAATTAAAATAGTGATACTGGCCTATTTTCTTCATATTAAAAATACCCGGTGAAAATAGTCATGTATAGGTACACGGTTAGGTCGAATCCGAAAAATTGATATCTTCCAATTTAAAATCCCACTGTTTTATATAATATATAAAACAATTTTCGGTGTTAAAATCCAATACCCGGAATTTTTTGAATACTTATTGAAATTTCCCAAATTTTGGAATAAATGACCAAAAATCCAATCATCACTCAATTTGCACAAATTAATATCCAATTACATAAATTGAACACACCATTGCAATCAACACGAAATTCCGGTCACCGGCTATTTTGGTCTAATTTCCGGAAAACGCCATCCGGTAAGGAGCCTTAGAGATTGGCTCTATCCCGAGGGCTAGCTTAATCACGAACTCAATTTCTCTCTCTGGCGGCAGACCTAGCAATTCTTTCGGGAACACGTCTGGAAACTCTTGAACCACTGCAATATCTTCGATCTTCAGCTCCTCAACTGTCGTATCCACGACAGTCGGTAAGTAACCTTGACAACCCCCGTCTAACAAACGGGTTGCCTCAAGCGACGAGATTAAGGTAATCGAGGGTCCTCTTCGACTTCCAGTAAACTTGAAACTTTCACCTGTTAACAGGTTAAACTGAATTGCTTTACGATAGCAATCCATCTTAGCTCATTGCTTGGTGAGCCAGTCCATGCCAATTATTACGTCAAAATCATACATGGCTAGGACTATCAAATCTATCCTCCCCTCTCGTTCACCAATCACTAACTTGCAACCAGGACAACCCATCGTAGCTAACACCTTATCCTTTAAAGGTGTAGATATGCTACAATAACTCAGAACGCAATCCTACCAGCTTAACAAATTGCTCAGCTATAAATGAATGAGTTGCACTAGGGTCAAATAAAGCATAAGCAGCGTGGTCATTCAGGGAAACAATACCTGTAACCACATCAGGCGAGTCCTCAGCCTGTCCTCTAGTGATGGTGTACACTCTTCCTTGCGTTAGAGGTCTGTTCTGTCCACCTTGTTGTGCAATCTGTGGCGCGAACCCTCTATTTTAACCCATCGGTGGCGGTGGCGGTGGCGGCAATTGTTGCGGTCCCATTTGTCTTCTGGGACAATCTCTGACTTTGTGGCCTTGCTGGCTACACCCATAGCAAGCACCCAGCCTAGAATGGCACAGGGCTGATCTGTGTCGTTGTTCGCAGAAGCGACACACGCCCATCTGGTTCCGCGCAGACTTACCTATCCCACCCTTCCTATTAAGCGGAACAGGGTACCTTCCTCCTGACATAGGTTTCTTCCCAAACCTATTTCCGTCTCTATTCGAACCAAACCACGACCCAGATGTAGCGGCTTGTTCGTTCAGATTCCTCTCTATCAACTAAGCATGACCATATATCTCGTTGTAATCCTTCAGGTCGAATGGCACCAACGGATTCTTCAGCTCTGGTCGGAGACCGTTTTTGAACCTTCGAGCTCTATCTTCAAGATCCTCCACCAGTCTAGGAGCATACTACGATAGCTCCACAAATTTAGCCTCATACTGATCCACGGTTAGCATGCCTTGACGGAGGCGCTGAAATTCCTCCATCTTCTGCTCTCGAGCACTATCAGAGAAATATTTACCATTAAAGGCTCTCAAGAAGGCGTTCCACACTAGAACCTCACCTTCAAGGACTACTCTGCCTCTAGTGGCCCTCCACCAGGTACTCGCATTATCCTACAACTGATATACTGCCAGGACAACTTTCTCCTCCTCATTGCACATCAGCAGTGCAAAGGCCTTCTCTAGGTCTTGTATCCAGAGGGTTGTAGCCTCAAGATCTCCAACACTAATGAACCTCGGCGGATTAAGCTTGAAGAACTACTCCACGAGCTTGTGCATCAGTCTCTCTCTCTCAACCACCACGTTCCCAGGTGGAACTTTAGCAGGTGCGGCAGCGGCAACAGTAACGACAGCAGTAGCAACAGCTGTAGCAGCGGCGGTAGTGGCAACGGCTTGATTCTAGGCCTGCTGGCCCATCAATGCTCACAGCATCTCAAGAGCCTGAACAATCCCATTGATTCTTGGATCGCCAAGGGCTGCTACCTTAGCACCAACTGGAGGTGGTGTTACTCCACTAGCACTGGCTTGAGCCTGCGCTCGACCACGACCACCTCGGGTACCGACCTTTGTCGGCGTCCTACCCCAAGTTACTGGTCCCATGGTTCTCTTCCTAGGAGTCCTATGCTCCTGATCACTCATTACGCAAGTTCTTTACAGAAACCTACTTTCTAATTCCACACAAAATTAAAAGATGAACGATCACACCAAACAAGCTACCAAACAGCTATCACTCACATGCATTAGCATAAAATAAAGGCCGTTCCTACTAACTATCCCATGAACCCTCGTACCTTATCACTCCAACTACCAACCAGCTCTGATACCACTCTAGGCGGGGATGTCACGCCCCGGAGCTCCGAGCGCATGCACATCCCTCAGTGGCCGATAAAATTGCGACATCCGAGGACGCTTCGCCCACCCATTCATTTTATTGCACATGTGGAAGCAAAAAAACAAAACCCTGACAACAAACAACATGGGATAGAAAAGCAGGATAACATATTCATAACTAAAACACGCCTTTATAAACAGCCAACTTATTTATATACAACTAGTCTATCTACCAAAAAGATCAACCCTCCAAAGGGAACTGTCCCATGACTCACTAGTCGAACACGTTCACCGATCCTTTGGACTCCACAGGCTCTGAGGCTGAACAGAACGAACCGGCGGGGCCACTATCTAAGTACCTAAAAAGAATTGAGCCCACGACGGGGTGAGACAACGTCTAAGCAAGTTCACCCCCTAAACTCCGACTAGGAAGGAAATATGCCTAGCCACACAACCACAGAGACTTACCTTGTCTCAGATCCTCCCTGCATGTTAGCACAGTTCATATACTCAACCATATGCAGAAATCAAACTCAATCAATTGGAACGCCACAACTTAAATCTCATACAGCCACAGGGGTCCCGATTATAAGCCAAATCATTATGACACGTCCCATTTCGTTCCACACAATTTTGTCCCATAATCAGGCGCGTCAAATCAATCAATCATGCGTCCCAATTGATTACGACCCAACGGCCACGGCCGACTCAACAGTTAGTGGTCTTCCGATGTAGCCGGGCGTCGTCTCATACCATCGAGCACGGCAACGTCTACATCTAGACGGCATTCCACATAGGAGCATCGGTCTAGCCTCCATTGCGACCGACATCCGTTGACGTGGAGCTTTCTTGAAGGAGCATCGTCCGAACCCAAAGGCTCTTGACGAGTTATCATATCATTCATGCACCCATCTAATCCCAGCCAAGACATTGTGCTTTGCACTCAAATGTCTCAATTAAAATAATGTACTTGGCTCATTTTCTTCGTATTAAAAACACACGGTAAAATAGTCGTGTATGGGTACACGGTTAATTTAAACTAGAAAAATTGATACCCTTCTTTTTAAAATCTCACTATTTGATATAGTATTTTAAAAAAAATTCGGTGTCAATACTTGACACCCGGGATTTTATAATTAAATATCAAAAATTCACAAATTTGGGATGAATAACCAAAATTGCAATCACCACTCAATTTGCACAAATTAACACTCAATTTCATAAACTAAGCACACCACTGCAATCAACACAAAATTCCAGTTACCGGCTATCTCGGTATAATTTTCGGAAAATATGAAATAATTATATAAATACCAAAAATAATTAAATAATTCAAATTAAATACCATGAATACCAACTTAGGCCGAAAATGTTAATCTAACCACCTAAACGGGCCTAGAAATTTTCCGAACCTATCTAGATGAATAGCACAATCTAATTAGCCCCTAATCAATCTATTCTAACCACCTAACATGCATAATTGAATAATTAAATCACTAATCCATACTAACTAACCACCTAATCCCTAATTAGACTAAACTAATTATCCACTAAGCATCATTAACTCCCTAAGTAGAGTTTAGCAAGTAAACTCATTGGTTTAGCGGGTCGGTGAGTCCACAACATCGGTGACGCAGAAGTGAGCGACAACCAAGCCTACGGCGACACCAACGGAGGTCCAGACGAGCCTTAAAATGGGCCTAGACGACCTTAGCTGAGCTGAGGATTCGGCATCTACTTCCTAGGTTGCTGGGCTACTTGAGCGGCTGAAACGACACGGGATGGGAGGCGGTAGCTGTAGTGGGTGACGGCGGCGGACGGCGCTTCGACTGATTGGACAGAGGCTCGATGGCGGCCAGGACACACGGGGGACAGCGGATGTGCGTGAGGACGAGCGGACGGATGCGCAGGCTGGCACGCAAGGCTCGGGCGGTGCGACGGGCGCTGGACAACGGCAGAGGCGATCGACGGTGAAGGGGGAGGGCTGGCCAGTTATTCTCTGGTTTTCTAAGCTCTCTAAACCCACAACAATGGATAAAGTAGGTCCAAGGTTGAAGAAGAAGCCAAATGAAGAGAGAGGGGTCCCATTTGCCTCAAAGTTAAGCCAAATATCCCCTTTGTGCTCATTGCTTGCCCCCACCACTCTTGGCTGTGATCCTTAGCCATTTTCCTCACAAATCTTCCCCCAACAAGCCTTGGTAGAAGCTGAAATGTTGCACCCCCTTTGGGCCTACGAATTTTGTACAATTTCCATCCAATTTTGATTTGATTCCCCTCCAATTGAGTTCAATTTGAAGCCCAAAAATTCAGCTATGGTGCCCTCGTCCCTCTTGTGATTTTTCCTCATCAATTGAACCAACTTGATGGCCAAAATACGACCAAAAACGGTCCCTCGAATTTTCCGGTCCAAAATAGCCTTACTTTGATTTTTCGCCGAAATCTCGGGTTTGCAGAAAAATCTTCGGAGGATGAGTTGACGTTCCTAAAATGAATCGTGACATGACAGAACTTTCAATTTCTAAAATCGTGTTTAACTTTGCGGTTAATTTCAACCGGGCGTGATTTTAGCATGACCTAAGCCTACCGGGTAGCTTTTAGGAATTTTTAGTGCAATTGACCCGTGATCGATTATTTTCGAGCCACATTGTACATCTTCGACACATTGGCAACTCTCAGTTATCGTGAAAACCTCGAGATTTCAAAGACAAGCACAGGGTATCGCAATGACAGAAAAATCGGTCTAGTGTCGTTCGATAGAAATTTTGCAATCAAGTGGAATCACCCACACATTAATCACATACCTCTATCGAATCAACCTATCTCCAATCTCTGATCGATTTTGACGGTGCCGTAATGACCCTTGTAGATTAGCACAGTCGAGCAATCGATTTCTGGTCGAATTCTCAAGTCTATCGCGTTAAAATCCCTTAACGACTTCACCAGATAGACTAGTTATCTCATGAGTGATCAGCTCAGAGAAAAAGACTATAAGCACATTGATGAAAAGCCCAACTCATTCAATTGAAAACAAAATTGGAAAATCAGGATGTCACAGCCACCGTTGTGTATCGCCGCCGCCCATAGTCGTTGGTCACTGGCGACCAGTCTAGCAAGCTCATTGGAGGCTCACCTAGCCACTAGCATTGGGCGAGGCCGAGCCTCATAGGTGGCCAGACTAGCCTCGCTCAGGCCTCCCCTGGCCACCAGCGAAGCTCGCGTGATCGGGCAAGGCTCGGTCGAGCTCGCCCAGCCATCGGTGGGGCTCAACCTCGCCAGATATGGGCGAGGCCGCTCGCCCAACCATAGCTCTCGCCGAGGGTCAGTGATGCTCCAGTGAGGTCACCGGCCCTTGTTTGGCCGGTTGCCGGTCATCCCAAGGTCGGTAATCGGCAGCGATGCTCCAGTGAGGTCACCGGCCCTTCCAGTGAGGTCACCGGCCCTTGTTTGGCCGGTTGTCGGTCATCCCAAGGTCGGTAGAAGAAGAAGAAGAAGAAGAAGGAGAAGGAGAAGGAGAAGGAGAAGGAGAAGGAGAAGGAGAAGGAGGAGGAGAAGGAGGAGGAGGAGGAGGAGGAGGAGGAGGAGGAGAAGAAGAAGCAGAAGGAGGAGGAGAAGGAGGAGGAGAAGGAGGAGGAGGAGGAGGAGGAGGGAGAAGGAGAAGAGAAGGAGAAGAAATCGGCAGCGATGCTCCAGTGAGGTCACCGGCCCTTCCAGTGAGGTCACCGGCCCTTGTTTGGCCGGTTGCCGGTCATCCCAAGGTCGGTAATCGGCAAGAAGAAGAAGAAGAAGAAGAAGAAGAAGAAGAAGAAGAAGAAGAAGAAGAAGAAGAAGAAGAAGAAGAAGAAGAAGAAGAAGAAGAAGAAGCAGCAGGAGAAGGAGGAGGAGAAGGAGGAGGAGAAGGAGGAGGAGCGGGAGGAGGAGGGAGAAGGAGAAGAGAAGGAGAAGAGAAGGAGAAGAAGGAGGAGAAGAAGAAGGAGGAGAAGAAGCAGAAGGAGGAGAAGACAACGAGGCCTGGCGACCTCGGTTGACCCTCCGCCCATCATCACCGGCCCTTCTCGGCAACAATGGGGTGATGGCGACGACAACGAGGGCTTGTCTAGCCCTCGTCGTTCTGCAACTCCTCCCCCCCACCCCCCCCCCCTTTTTTAATTTTTTTATTATCATAATTTTAGTTTTAAATTTAATTTAGTTAATATTTCTATTAAAATTCAAACCCAAGGCAAAACGACCTCATTTTTTGCTTATATAGCCTGTTAGCGTGCAAAACGATGTTGTTTTGCACTTGTCTTGCTGGAAAACCACCATATCAGTATTTTCGTCGAATTTTCTCGCTATTGACACTTAATTGATCCATTTTGCTTCGATTTTGGCATTTAAGTGTACCTTTCCAAATTTTTGGCACTCAAGAGTCCCCCTGTACCAAATTTTGGCATTCCAGGTGTCCTTTCTCCCACAACTAGCCATATCCTTCATGTATGTGTGAGGTAGAGAGAAAGAGAAGAGTTTGATAACCTCATCGCGGATTTGGTAAATTTACCATTTCTGATAGTGTGATCATTTCTAGGATTGAGAATGGAATGGCATGAGGACATAAACTTAGAAACCTGACCCTGCACAAGCCATGATTTTCTTACTGAATCCCTAATTGCAAGAAAAGGAAGAAGAGAGAGATAAGAGGGATTTGCTTTTTCTTTTTCTCTCTACTTACCGTGATACTCTCAGATTTTTGCTGTCATCGGGTGGTTCTCTTGCTGCTTTATGGCAAGATTACATTCTGTGAACAAGTGATTATTAGCATAATGATTTTGTTAAAGAGTGCTTTTCACAACACTGATTAAACAACTAAATAAAAAATATTGTAATCCTCAATGCATTGACCGTTCTCATGATATACACTATCAATAATCTAAAAATGGAATTTCTCCTTTGCATGTTTGATAAGTTCCACAAGGCCACTCCCTAACAAAACATCTTTTATAATTCAAAAAGTCAGTCAGGTATTTGCTCCCATCAATCTTAACACATATTTGTCTTGCGCAAACGTGTGCACCGTAGCAAATCAGACGATTGAAGAGCCTCAAGCGCTTGGAAAAAAAGTGTCACACCCCCAAGTCTCACATCCGATGGAAGATGTAATATCAACTGATTCGTAATTAACGATTTATTTCCAAATGGCTACCCGTTTGAATACAAATTTTGGCCAACGTGGTTTAAACTAGATCGTTAGAAAATCTGTCTTATGAGTTTTTCCAGCGGATGACGTCCCAAGTGTAGCTATTTACATGTTACAACAACACTTTATTATCCCACCTATTCCTTGTACTTTCCAACAACTCGGTGCACGAAGTCACATGGATGATCAGAAACATATAAAACATCTACAGACACGCACGCACACCCACACACATATATATGTCTGTATGCCAATGCCAATAATATCCGATTCTTTCATAGACTTCTCTAAAGATTCTCAACCCCTTACGCTTAGATTGGGATTATTGCAAGTCCTGTCCAATGGAGTTGATAAAAGAGGATGATGGCCTTGAGCCAGTGAGCCCTACAGGACAGTACTTTAACAGCAAGGTGATGTCGGTTTCTGTTCTTGGTATATTGGAATTAGAAATTCCGATTGATGACTCCCAAGCTACGGCGGTGATCAAAGATGTTTTCCTCCCAATAAACCATCGCTTCTCTTCTATCATGGTATGTATGTGTGTACCCTATGCATAGATATTCACCATTGGTAGGATTGATATATGAGTAATTAGTGTTTATAACGTTAATGTGTGGTTGGTCATATATCTCGAATGAATAAACCCCAATTCACTGCACATACTCAGATATTATTTTGTTTTTCTTTTGTCTTGGATAGGTGATAGGAAAGAAGGGAGCAAGAAAATGGAAGAAGGTGGAAGTGAAGATGGAAAACCATGTGCACGTCCCCAGTTTTTCCTCTCCAAAGGGCTCGTCATCTCCATCCGAGAATGACAGTTTCCTTAAAAGTTACATTTCACAAATAGCAAAGCAACCATTTCCACAAGGCCAACCATTGTGGGAAGTACATTTTATCAAGTATCCAACCAGTGAAGCACAAGGAACCCTAATTTTCAAGCTTCACCATGCACTCGGTGATGGCTATTCTCTTGTGGGCGCTCTCTTGTCTTGCCTTCAAAGAGCTGACGATCCTTCTCTTCCAGTAACCTTTCCCTCGTTCAATAAATTCAGCTCAGCCAATAATGACGACAGAAACATCGGACTTCCGAAGGTGGTTAGCGGATGTTTTTTGCCACTTGTCAACACCGTAAGAGATTTTGGTGGGAGCGTCTTGAAAAGCACTTGTTTCAAAGATGATTTGTCGCCGATTCGGTGTGGGTTGGAGAGCTTTCGGCCATTTTCATTGTCAACGATCTCGTTCTCATTAGATCGCATCAAAGAGATCAAGTCTCGCCTTCGAGTGGTAAGTAATATCACTTCGAAGACAATACTAAGTCTAGCTTCTTGCATCGCACAAGCATTACTAATTCTTTTAGCATTTTACTTTCTGAGGTACCCTTTATGTCTCTAATCTTTTGCATCATAATAGTCGCCTTCACATAACGAGCTCAAAAGTTTTTGTGTTTTCTAACGTATTCACAAAATATATGCAGTTTAGGTGATATTTATTTTAGGCATTTATTATATTCAGTCTGTCAATTAGTATGAAGCTAGTACTCAGGGTGTACAACTCTAACCGAGGAAAATGACATGAATTTACGCATTTAATGCTCATAATATTTTTGTTTATTTTGCGTGCGTGACGATTTTCCTACCCACCCGCACAACGTTACATCCTTGAAAACAAAAAGACAATTGAGCTAGAAACCGGTTTCTTTTTCAGATATATAGATGCTAAGTTACAGAAAACTAGTTAATTTCCTTCATCCAAAGATAATTTTGCGTTTATCTATATGTGTGTGTGTGTGTGTGTGTGTGTGTGTGTGTGTAGGTGCACCATTGATTTTTATTAAACAAACCCACCAAGCAGAATTTTTTTTTTTTATCAGCTAGATTAGTTCACTTACATTTTTCAGCTTTAATTATGTCTCTTTTAACATTAATTCACCATATTGAGCATTTACTTGCATTATCCATGACAATTAATACAATAAACGGATTTTTCTTGATATAACGTTAAATCTTTCTTGGACTTTATTCACATTCAACAAGCATGAGTAACACATTTGACGGAGAAATATATCAACATTACATTAGTGGACGGGAGTCAACCTCAAATGATAAGATCTTTAGAGCATTTGACATACAAATGCAACATTATTTCTTGAACTAAGTTCATGTTGGAACTGTTGGCATATTTACTATTTTACTATACAAAAGTTGATTAATAATCCGAGGGCTTCAAATCAATCAATTATGCAACGACTTCAAGGGCAAAATACTAATGTATCCTTGGTCCTTTTCACTTGAATTTTCTCTTTATAACAGACCATCAATGACGTCATTATGGGGGTAATCTTCCTGGCAACTCGATTGTACATGCAAAGAGGGAGCCCAAACTCGAACCTGAGCTCCAAATCCACAGCGCTAGTGTTGCTTAATACAAGGAATTTGCGAGATTACAAGTCAGTGAGAGACATGGTCCAGCCTAATTCCGAATCACCGTGGGGAAACTATTTTGCATTCTTGCATGTACCTATACCGAAAGTGAAACGGAGCGATTCTGAGTTCTCTAATCCTTCGAAGTTTGTCCACAAAGCTCATGAGGCGATCAAGAGGAAACAGAGCTCCTTTGGTGTAGTTCTGACAGGGAAGCTGTTAGAAATGATGAAGAAATGCAGAAACGCAGAGGTATGTACATGTCGCGATGATTAACTTATCAGAAATGCTAAGTATTTTCTGTCTGATTTAAAAATTAATATGTTACGTGATGTGATAGGCTTTTAATAGGTATTGAACGTGGCACGTTCTCGTTGTATAATTTCTTGTGGTTTGTCAAATATTTTGTAAACTGGTTATAAGTGTATTTAGCATTACTCGTTATTGATATCATCGTTAACAAAAATGCAGGCAGTAGCGAGGCACATTAACAGGACAATGAGAAACTCGAGCATGATCGTCTCCAATGTTAAGGGGCCAATGGAGAAATTGTCCCTGGCTAATCATCCTATTAAGGGCATTTACTTCACTGTCACCGGCACACCCGAGGTATTTATGTAATTATTGTTCGATTTACCTAAGAGCACAAAATTACCTATGCTTTATTGGTAGTAGGCCTCTGTATCGTAGTTGTTACATGCATCATCTTCCGAAAATATTGATATAGATTATGAAATTCGGGAAATATAAGTGTCCAATGACCTATGTGTTACATTTTATGCAACAGTTGCGCTCCTATGCCATCTTTTAGAGTCGACAAAATTTTGAATTCGAGAAATTGGTTTTTCTTATTTACCACAACACATTCTCACTAGTCTGAATCGTGAGTGTCTTTCTTCTATGCATCAATGATGTAACAAATACATTAAATACTTTCTTCATGTTTTCTTTTTGCAGACTCTCCAAGTAACGATGATCAGCTATGCAGGAAATTTGAGAGTAGTTGTGCGAGCTGAGCAAGGGTTCATAGATTCTGAGTTGTACACCCGCTCCTTGCATGATGCTTTGGACATGATCCTTCATGATGCATGTGGGAAGCAATAGAGACCATTCCTACTCCTATCCCTTCCATGGTTCAACCCCTTCTGAGAAAACCTTACATTTTCCCCTTATTTTTCATTATGAAGATCTTGTTAACGGGACCAAATCTATTGTGGGGGGAGGGTGGGCAACTTATAAGTCTACTCCAAATAAGTGTAACTATTGAGTCTTATGGTGGGGAACTCAATAAAGTCTGTTTCGCTTGTAATTAACGAAATGCCCTTGATGCAGCCGCATTGAAGACCAGCTCTCTCGACCAAGAAGATCGGCCCACATTCAAGCTTGACGAAACCTCTTATCGATGAAGTTGTTGATTGCCGATGAAGTTCGATGAAGTTGTCGATTGTCGATGAAGTTCGATGAAGTTGTCGATTCAACCGAGAAGTCGTATTGATATCTTGAGTCCATCCCGGAAGCTTGAAAGAAGACACCTTGTGAGCCATGAAGACGTTATGTTTTTACTAGTTTCTAGTTTCTATGCTCTTTACTATTTTTCTAGTTTCAAAGTTCTTTAATGCTTTCAAGTTTCTCGGTTTTGGCTTTCTAGATTCAATATTTTCCTAGTTTTAATGCTCTGTCTTTATTTCTTTGACGATATAAGCCATCCAATTCCTTGTATAAGATAGACAACTTTTGATGAATGAAAACTTTGCTTTCAAGCAAGTATCGTGAACCTTGTAGAGTTCATACCCTTGAAAACCTAGAAGATTTTTCACTCCGTCCTTGAAGAATCGGAGCTTTTCGAAAGCTGCATACTTGAAGAGTTGTAGTCATCGATCTAGAAGAATCGGTGCCCTCTCAACTTCCTTCGAGGCCTAGAAGAGCAACCAACAAAGTTTCTATCTTTTCTTGTTCTATTTGTTATTTTTACCCACTTCCAACCCAAATTCGACTTTCCTACAGTGCTTATTTCAGAAAACCCAAAACAGAGAAATTGTAGGTCCAAAAGTCTTTGTTCCTTTGGCTTTGGAATCAGGTCGAACCGATCTGTATTGACAAAGATACAACTGTTCTCCTGAGTTTGCGCAGTGCTGAAATTTCTGTTCGTCCTGTTTTCCGTATCCGAGTCACTCTCCCGATCCAACTATTTGAGAAAGCCTACCCTTGGCTTACATCATTTGGTATCAGACCTTTGGAGGAGAGGACAATGCCTCCAAGACAAGCTAGATGTCGTGGCGGTAGAACCATTCCCCTCAATGAAGTGCACACACTCGCTGAGAATTTGTAGCAACTTATGCAACAACAAATTGACGAATTGAAGCGAGAAGTTCAGCGTTTGAGGGCTAAAGCAAATAATTCTCCACCCCGTTCCAGGACTGAAGATTCCCATGGTGACTCTTCCTCGTTCCAAGTTAGATGAAGGCAAAATGAGAGGGAGATAAGTCATATTGATAGAGATTAACAAATAGGGAGATGTCCTGAAATATTGGGTAAACATGTGGGCGATGAAGACTTCATTGGATTAGAATGGGAAATTGCTCTATCCAGTGAATCAGAAGATGAATATTTGGTTTCAGTAAGTTTCCCAAGTGACGAAGATGATGATAAACTCGCACAGTCAAGACAAAAGCAAAGGGAATTTCTCAGAAAATTTTTTGCAACTTTAGCAAAGAGGCCCGAGCTAGTAAATAGGAATGGAGCTCCAGCTAAAGGTAATAGAAGTGAAGATGAAGAAAGTTGCGGCGATGAAGTTGCTGGTTCGGAGAATGAGCTTGACAATGATGATGAAAAACTTGCTCGTGGAAGAAAAAGTAAGTACCCTTGCTATGATCTGATTGTTAATAAACATGTTTTGTCTGTGGGCATGAGATTTGACTATGCCAAACAGTTAAAGGAAGCTATTGTCAAGAACTCCATTGCTGAACAAAGGAACATTAAATTCATTAGAAATACGAAGGAATTTGTGAGAGCTAAGTGCTCACAACCCAATTGTTCATGGAAGCTCTATGGTGCGCTAAATAAGAAGGGGTCATTCCAGATTAGGTCCTTCCAGGAAGAGCATACTTGTCCAATTATATTTAACAATAAAAGGATAACAAGTGTGTGGTTATCGAAGCATTTTTTCAATACTATCAAAGTAATGCCCAAGATCAAGTGTCATTAGTTTCAAATGTTAGTGAATGAGCAATTAGGGGTTAATGTGTCAAGGAATCAATGCAAGAGAGCTAAGCTGAGGGTGATGAAAATATTGATGGGTGGGTATAAGGAAGAATATGCGAAGGTATGGGATTATGTTGGAGAATGCATGCTTCAAAACCCATCTAGTATGGTATATGTAGAGGTTGTGGAGAGACCACTCTTGATCTTGGGCCTAGATTTGATAGATTTTATGTCTGTTTTGATGCATACAAACAGGGCTTCTTGGTTGATTGTAGAAGAGTTATAAGATTGGATGGATGCTTTCTAAAGGGTATATGAAATGAGGAGTTGTTAGCCGCTGTTGGGAGAGATGCCAATAATCAAATGTTTCCGATAGCTTGGGCGGTGGTGAAGATAGAGAACAAGGATACTTGATCCTGGTTCCTCAAAAAGTTAATGGCTGCCCTTTAGATAACCGATGGGGGAGGATGGACATTCATGAGCGATCAACAGAATGTAATACCATTGTCAATTAATTCATTCCCTTTTGATATTAATAACTTGCATATTTTTCCTGACTTGTATTTATTGGTTTGAATTTTTGTAGGAACTTATTCCTACATTGGCTGAGTTGATGCCACATGCTGAGTATAGAATGTTCGCGAGACACATATACACAAACTAGTCGAGGAACTTCAAAGGAGATAGGTTGTAGAAGCAGTTCTGACAGATTGCGAAGAGTACCAACATGGTTGATTTCATATTAACCAAACAGGGATTGTTACAGTTGACAAATGAAGGTTTTGATGCACTCTTCCAAACAGAAGCTAAGCACTGGTGTCGAGCCTTCTTCAGCGAAAAGTTCAAATGTGATATCATCGATAACAACCTTAGTGAAGCTTTCAATGGCAGAATTTTAGAGGCCGGGTACAAAAAAACAAGCATACATATCAAAACAATCAAAAGTACAACATAAAGCTAGGATTGATCAATCAAAAGAAACGAAGTTCAAAATTAGACAAGTCTGGCCTTGGGATCAGCCTTTGCAATTCATGCGTAGGTTCCTTTAGACACTTGCCTGATTCATTTTATGACTTACAACCATTATTGACCAATTATATTCTCGCATGGCCAATAACATTTATAAGTCCTTAATAAGGTGCTCTATGTGATTCCTAGGATATACCCTCGATATCATGCATCGCTCTAAACATACATCTAGAAGTCACATGCATGAGCGTGAATTAAACATACAAGCAGGTCTTTTGGACCTCATTTCTCAACCAATCGGATAAGAAAGTAAACCATCAGTGGGTCACTTATTACTAAGGGCATGCGTTAATCACAAATACATGCATTTCTAATGAATGACGTGAATATATACATGAGGGTACATGTGATGTTTCAAAGACAGATTTGAAATCATTGGTAAAGTTTTCGAGACAAAGTGATGTCTCGCTATGGAAGGCATTCAATTACCAAGGCTAGCTCAGAGTTTGCATGAATGCACTCACAAGTATCACAGACATTTTTATACAATTCAAACCATAACTTTCACAATGTCAAATCAGGATTTAAAGGCATTTGAGAATATTTTGGACTAAGAATATCTTGGTTATGAAACACATTTAATTGCTAAGGCCAACTCAAAACTTGTATAAATGCACTCATAAGCGTTGCGGTCATTTTAGATACGGTCTAAACCATGATTTTTTTTAAATTCAAATCGAGTATTGAGAATAATTTTTAAAAGATTTGCTTTTGGAAACATCATATGTACCAAAGCGATTTCAAGATGCGATTTGAAAAGTCAATTTATGAGAAATCGTTTGACAATGAAGATCAAAGCATTTAAAACAACTTTCATGAAAGATGACATGACCTAATTTCATACACAAACTATCCTAAAAGGTTTAGCCAAACAATCACAACAATAAGCTCATATCAGGAAATTTCAAACCAAGTGCAATGAATCAACAAAATTGGGTGGTCTCCATTAGTGATCTATCTATGATAAAATTTCTTAACATGCATAACATGATAAGGAACAACTTTCATGAAGAAATTTTTCCTAAACGAGCTAAGTATGATTTTATAAAAATCAGACAACAAGTAACAATGCATTAGGAAATTGTCAAAACAACAAAACACTCTATCATTACGACTGAGACTTAACCTACTAAATGAAGTTTAAAAATTACGAAATTTTGTCACAACATAGCCAACATGATAAAAAAAACAAACTTTATTAAGGGATAAAGTCAAAAATCCTTACAAAAGACATGGAATAAAAACAGAAAATTCTATCTAAACGGGGTAAAAACAGGAGTCCGAATTTGACCCTAAGTTCAAATTCTAGTCTAGCTTAGGAAAATGGAAAACGGACCTAACGATGAGAAATTTGCATGAAATCAATGACATTTGAAAGATCTAGGTGTGCTTTACAACTTCCTAGGAGAGTTCAAGTTCAATCGAGGTCAATTCGGTGCTAAAAACTCAAGGTTTATGAAGGTGTGCGCGTCAATCAATAACAAAACAGAACACAATATGCATTAACAGGTTCTAGAGTCACCTTAGTAATGCACCAATGGCATGAAATTCACAAGCAACAAAGGATTTGATGCAATAAATAATTTGGGTAAACATCAAACTCTAAGTCAACATGCAAAACAATCATACTAGTCATTGACAATGCAAAATGACTTGGAACTAAAATGACATATTTGGCGTTTTTGCAATGCAACTAGCCTAATTGAGGTATAATGTTCACATGCTAAATGGCATTTGATTATGACGTAGTATATATGAACACGAATCTTGTTATGTACACTTTAAAAGTCGAGAAGGTAATAACATGAGATTTGGTCTCTAAGAGACCCAAACGAGCATGATAAAGTGCATACATGATAAGGTCTTAACCTAACCTCAATATCGCAGAGCATGCTTGATTTTGGTCACCTAAGGACATGTAAAAATCTAATGAAAAATTTGGCATGTAGAATGAACAATAACAATCATTTTCCATTAAGACATCAAAGCCTAGTTAAGATCACACAAACCTCAACGAAAATAACAAAATAGATGCACGTTATGAAGCACTGTAATTGCAACAGAACACTAACATGTTTACACATACAATCATTCCTAATGATGAGAAAAACATGTAGATCATGCATCTTTAGAAAGCACACAGTGTGTATTTCAAGTTTGATGAAGATCCTGAGACCAAATAGACTCATCTCTGTGCTGTATCTCGGAATAGTGCAGAGCAGATTGGCCTATACTCAGATTTGAGTGGTTTTGATATACCAAAACTTGTCCAAAATTTTTTTTAAAAATACAAGACGTTCTGAAGATAATTTGGAACAAATCGCATGCTGACAACCTTGTCAAGAATCAATCACAGAAGTCAGCACAAAAATAGCAAAATTCTAAGGCGGACTGAAAACAGAACCTAAAACGCACTAAAGAATCTGCAAGATTGGGCAGATTGCGAGGTGCTTTTTTGGGGGTCAAACAATGCCAATTCCCGTTCAGGATGCACGACCTATCAAATCGAAGGTCTGAGAACGTATTTTCTAAACCCAAAAGGCATCAAGATTAAATAAGGTCATCTAATGCATCGTTTTAGGCCAAACAGTAACCTAGGTACTGACATACGAAATTGCAGATCAACATCTATAATACTCAATCAGCCACAAAATTATCCTCAATCAATCTTTAATCTCAACAAATCATCAAACAATCACATAATCTTCACATCTAAATACGTTTCATGGAATCCTAGCCTCGGTTAGTTATTCTAACCTCGCTTCATCGGATTCAAGTTTAGAAAGCCCACCTTTGTGTGATTTTCCTCGATTTTTGACCCAATCGGACGAAAACCTCGCCACTGAAGCATGAACGACACTTCAAAGTTCACGAACGGACACCATGGATCACCAAGGAAGTGGCTGGACCACCGGTTTGGACACCAAAACCGAATCGGTCCTGATCTGGATTGGTCTCAACGCTTGTTGAAGGATCGGGCTTGAGGAGAAGCACTGATGAAGAGATCAGCGATTAGGGGGCTTCCGATGGGCACCAATTGCCGTGATCACCTCGAGAATGGCTGAGGGACATTGCTGGATGTCTTAAGGAACTATTGACCATCAGAAGGCCGTCAGAGTGGCTCAAACCAGATCAGGACAGATCCGGTGTTCGGCGGCGTCATCTTTGCGTACAAGAGGGAAAGAGAGGCTCCAGCGGGAGGATTGGGGAATCATCAAAGCTGATGCCGACCACTGATGGCTTGAGGGGGACATGATGGAGGCTGTGGTGACTGGTGGTGATGGAGAACTCACCGGCAACGGGCCGTGCGTCGACAAGAAGTGCAGCCAAGGGGAAGACAATCACACGCGAAGACGAGAGAGGGAGAGAGTTGGTGGGAAGAGAGAGAAAAAAGAAGGAGAGGAATCCTCCCTTAGGAATCGCCCTCTCCTCCCCCTTTATAGAGAAAATTGATATTTATATGTCCAAGGGTTAGCATGCCATCTTTCCTCTTAAAAAACTCAATAGCCCCTAAAATGACATCCAAATCCATCATATGTTTAAACCAAATGGTCAAAATGGATCAAGGATGGACAGCTACGATTGATTTCGCGATGAAAGCTTAATTAAGGGTTTTTTTTTGTAATTTGTGCAAAAATCCAAGGCAAAATTGTAAATTGAAAAATTAATGGCATAGGTGCATTGGCCACGAGGCGGGACAGCTTAGGGTGGTTTTTGGCCAAAACCGGAAAAATTCATTGGTCAAATATGGTCAACGTAGGGTTGACCAGGTTGAATTTTTGTCCGAATTTTGTCCTAATTTTTATGATTTTACCCAATTTAAACAAAATCAAATATTTTTACAAGAATCGGATCAAATGAAATGCAATTAGACTATCTTAAGCTAAATTCATTGGACTCCTATTGGAGTGAGGCTACAAGCTAAACTCATATTTTCAATTGAACTTCAATCAGCTAAATTGAAGCTCAATTACTTCAATTATATTCTAGTTTATGGGTCAAGTCGAATTACATCAATTAAGGCAACTTAGCTGGTTTTTCTAATTTTTGAATAAGTCAAATCGACCAAATTAGAATGCACCCAAGTGAATTTCTTAAAATTGACCCTAGATTTGGAATGTCACTAAGAAAAAGGAGTTGAATGGAAATGTCGATGCACAAATCATGAAGAATCAATCCGGACCTATAATCTAGGTAAAAACGGCAATTTATGCCCGACATGCCCGATCTCGAAATTAGTTGAATGAGCGAATGGGTAATTACCTCTAAATCAAATGTAAAAAAAATGAACTAGACCTAATTAAAGTTAGAATGAAAGTAATTTTATTTTTAGTCAATTTTAAACTTGAAATTGAAAATTTTGGAAAAAATAAGGACCTTAATCAATTTTACACTAAGGTTCCATTCGTTTCGCATAAAACAATTGAGGAAAATGTTTTCTGAATTTTCTGGCGTTCATTTCACCGAGAATGAATTGCTTGGGGAAAACATTTTCTCCTAGTTTAGAATACTTTTTTCCCTTCATGGAAAATGTTTAAGTGGTGTCGCGACCAAATTTTCGGGTAAATCACCTAGGGTTTGGCTAATGGATTGTTAAGCCTAGACTTAACTCGGCTCTCCCAAGCCCATATTAATTCGCGATTTAGGTTCAAATTCTTAACATGGTCAGGAGTCACCACTAATCTATTTTTGGTGGGTCGATTAGAAACCCAAGTAAAGTAATGGGAGGTTTATTTTACTCCTACGAACCAAAGATTGTGAGTTCGGGGACTTGATTATGTTAAATTTCCCTAACGCCCTTTCCGTACCTTTCTCTTTTATTTTTGAAAAAATGTTTGGCAAGCAACTTGAATTGATTTTAATTCACTTCATTAACATCTGAGGTGATCATGCAGGTGCGCAAACTACCAATTTAACATCCAGATAAAGTAGTGAATAAATTGCAGGACTTACCTCATAGCAATGAAAGCATCTACAATGTTAAATCATAATTCACATCGACAATCCTAGATATGATTTTTAATTAACACGCAATCACTCCCTTTTTGTCTTCATTTATTTAATGAGAAACATGCTTTATGCAATGCTACTAATCTAACATGACATGACATGACATAGCAACATGACCTAAGCTATATGATGAAAGTGAAATATGAGCATGCAGCCTATCTTAAAGAATGAAATTGATTTATTCTAAAACAATTTTTTTGGTATTTTCCATTAAATTCGAAATTAGAAAATAACAAAAATTATCTATCCAAATTAAGATATCATCCAACCTATATTAAGATTCAAAGTAGGTCAAATCTTAATTTAAACTAGAATGTTATGCCTAACCTAAAATGCAATCTATCTAGGAAAGAAAAACATCTAAACTTAAAAAAAACAAAAACAAAAACAAAAACAAAAACATGCAATCTTATCCTAATGTGCAATGACGTGCAAAGAATGCCCTAATTCTACTTTTTCCTTTTTCTTTTTATGAAATTCGAAATTAAAATTGCCAAATAATTAAACGTGCAATTTAAATTTAAAAAAAAAACTAACATCCTAAATGAATGCATTTTTTGGATTTTTTTACTTTAGAAATTTGAAATAAAATCCATATTCTAGATAACCCTAAAACAAGAAATATTCTAAAGCAAACCTAATCCTAACTCAAATATTTTTTTGGATTTTTTCTTTTACGAAAATAAAATTGATTCAACCACTGCCCGTGGCTCCGCTGGATAAGAACTTCGTTGATCCTTCCCAAAAGTGAGGGGTTCGAAACCCAATGAAGGCATTTGGTGTCATAAGTGTGGCGCCGGGTGGTGGGTCATCCACTAGTGTCACTCCAGGGTTTACTCGCCTGCTACCGACTATAGAGGTTTTTGGGTATCAAAAAAAATAATAAAATAAAATAAAATTGATTCAATCAACACGATGGCAAATCAAACAAGATAGGATTGATATCCATAAATTGGCGAACCATATCTCACGCATAGGATTGGTCAATTTTTAAAATAAATCGCAAATCGAATCTCGGGCGTGAGATCGGATTGACGATTTTGCAAGGGATTGCGAGTTGAATTTCGGGCGCGAAAATCGGACGACAACAACAACAACACTGGTGCAGAGCAAAGCGGAGCCGGCCGTCGCAGGGCTTCGGTTCTGGGCAGCGTCGGCGCAGCGAGCAGGGACGTCGGGTCGCAGGGCTTCAACTCCGAGCAACAAGGCGGAGCAGCAACTTGGACCAGGAGCGGCGGTTCGTCACAGGGGGCCAGCAGCAAAGTCTCGGGCTACCGAAGTCTCAGTGGTGCGGCAAGGGGTCTGGCGAGGCAGCAGACCGGCGGTGCGGGCTCCTGTGGCGTTGGGCAACAGCAAAAGGCGAAACTGAAGGGGCGTCGCGGGCTTCGGGTTGCAGGAGGCTCGAAGCGGATCTGCAAGGCGTCGGAGCAGCGTGCAGGGGGCCGGCATTCAGATCTGGACCTGCTGTCATCGGGGGCCGCGAGCAGCGAGCGAGGAAGGCCAGCGTCGCAGGGCTGCAGAGGCGAAGGAGCAGGGGTGTCGCGGGTCAGCAACAGCGACCCGCGAGAGAACTGTGGCTTCGTGGGGGATGAGCGGCCAAAAGCGTGGCTGGTGCAAGCATGATGGGCTTCGACTCGGTTGTAGCGAGCATCAACGAGCGAGATCGGCGCGGCTGCAGCAGACGTCAGCGAGGCGGACGGAGCTGCACTTGTGCGGGTGCTCGGGCGGAGGCAAGGTCGTCACAGGCAGAGACGGGGCGGAGCTTCGGACGGGCGGCAACGCCGTACGGCAGCCGACGTAGCAGAGGCTTTAAGCGGCTGAGGGTGGAGCGCAGCGCAAAGAAGATGAACAAAAACTCCTCTTTTTTTCTCTCCTTTTTTTTTTCTCTTTTTTCCTTTTTGCTGCACAAGTCCATCTCACGTCTCTTCTCACTGCTGTCTCTTTCTCTGCACGTCTCCTCCTTCTCTTGACTTTTCCTCTTTTCCTCAAAAGCTTTTTTCCCTTTTTTTTTCTTCTTTTGTTTTTGTGTTGCTTTTTACTCCAAAGAAGAACGAAGGGAAAAAAAACCTCCTACGAGATCATAAGAAAAGAGAGCCCCTTGTATGGCCGTATGAATCAGGGTGCGTTTGGGAACCACTTCCCAAAGCCCTTTAAGGGTCCAAAGCCCTTTGGGCAAAAAAAAGAGTGTTTGGCAAAAAACTTTGGAAGGGACTTAGGCTGAAAGCTAGCATTTTTAAGGCTGAAAGCCCAAGGCAGGTTGGGGGCTGCCTTGGGCTTTTCAGCATTTTCGGCATGCTGAAGCTTCATTAAAAGAAAGTTTTGTTTTGCCTTTGTTGCCCTCACAAATTTATTAAATTCCAACTTTGACCCCTTTGAAAACCTAATTTTCATTACTTCTCTCGTCGTTTCTCTCATCTCGTCCGAAGGCCAAGTTCTCTCTCCCCGATCTTCTCCGCCGCTCCTTTTCAACTCCACGACCGCCAACCCCGACCGTCGCCGTCGGAACCAGCCACCACCGTCTCCGTCGAAGCCCAGCCACCATTGTCGCCGTCGGAGCCCCGGCCACCACCGTCGCCAGCCACCCAACGCCGGACTCTCTTTTTGCTTCGATGAGTTCTCGATTCCATTTTCTTTCGTGCCTAGTTGAATTCCGATTTTTGGCGTCGACATTTTGAAGTTGGGTTTTGGGTTTCTGGCGTGTTCTCTGCTTATTAGTCGTTAGTCGTAGTTGAAGGATTACCCATTTTCTTTCTTCTTTCTTCGAAGTGTTGTGTGCGTGTTCGGTGCTCGTGATTAGATCTGTGCGCGATTTGATGTGCGAACGAGCTGTTTTTGGTGGGTTGGGAGCTGATGAGCTGCACTAGTTTGAGTTTTGAACGGATCTTTCCCTGAGGGTTTCGTTTTTTGGGTTTTGATCAATTCGTGCACTGGCATCAGGGAAGTACAGCTGGTTCGCTATGATTTCGTCGTATTGGATGTTACCCCTCCTGTTGCAAATGTATCTCGTGCTTCCGGATGAAGAGAGAGACGGATGCTTGTGATTTTAGCACCGGAAATTTGGTCCCGTCCGTGCAAATTCTGGCGGAAGTCGCATAGGAAACATCAGGAATTGGATGGTAGTTGACTAAAGTCATTTTTTCCCCCTTTTATTCGGCCATGGAGAGTTTAATTAATTACTCAGTTACGTCATCACAATTTTTGGTTCGTTGTAAGCTGCTGGTTTCTTGTCATGTTTATTGCTATTATTTAGTCTCTCCATCGCAATATCTGCTGCCCCTGCTTTGGAATGGGCAAAAAGGAAAGGATCGCATCTTATGAGCTGAAGTGAATTTGCTGTGGAGGGTGGCTGTTAAGTTTGAAAAGACAAATGAGTGCAATGACATGGCAAATGCATTTCTTGGGCTGTTGAACAAGTTACTATTTAGAGCATAACTTTTAGTTGAAATGTTTTTTAAAGAATTATGGGTTTTTCTATAGTAATTCAGGAATTCAAGTAACTAGCAGAATGTGGATACATGGATTGTCCATGAGCATCAATCTTCTTTTCAACTTCTGGATCTTCATCTTCTTTCATGCCATTTACATTCTATATGTGCTTCTCAGTGCTACTGTTATTTCTTTCACTGTTCTATTTTGCTTGTTAAGTTGAACTCAGGATTGGCGCGTTTTAGGCTATTGAAAGTGCTTTGGGTGTTCTCTGATATTTATTTGAATGCTAGGCAGAACTGCAGGCTAGTGTATTTGAAGCAATTGAAGAGGAGGATCAAGTTGTGGAGAAGGAAGGTTTACCTCCTGCTTTGTTAGGTAGCTACAATGAACGAGCAAAACAACTTCATGCTTCTCCTTCAGGTTATTTTCTGGTCCTTCGGTATGGACCATAGCGATATACTTTCATTTTCTGATAATCCCCTAGCTATTGGCTGATGGATATTGATATAGACTCTGCAGATATCTTTTTTTGCCCCTCTGGTTTGTTCAATGTAAGCGGCATGTGCTTGTTAGTGTGGTGACCTTATTCAACTGTCCTCATTTTATTATGCAGGGAGGCTGTTAACAGCATTGATTTTTGAATACTTGGACTGGGCGCAACTAAACCACACATTAAAAGTTTATCTGCCTGAGTGTAATTTGGTAATCAAGTAATTCCAGCTGCAGTTTTCTTTTGTCCTTATTGCAAGTACCTTTCTATGTTCTGTTCTTCTAGAGTACTGCTGAATTCAATTGAGTTTTTATGAATTACCCTTGCAGCAAAAGGATTCTTGGAAAGCTGAGTTGAAGGACTTTAGCAGCAAGAATGGATATGATATTAACCGAAATGGAGATAGTGGTCATTTGCTGTTGGATGTACTCAAAGAATTTACTAGATCAAATAGCAATGAGTTTAGTAAACACTTAAGGAGGATGTTTGTAATTTTCAATGAAAACCTATTTCTCTCTTTGATGCATATGTAATCATGTTTATTATATGAAATTACTCTTTCTTTTTGTTAATATATCTCTTTTATATATACATCTCAGTGCAAAAATATATAATAAAAAAAAGAGTAATTGAATTTGTTAATATATTTCTTTTATATATACATCTCAGTGCAAAAATATAAAAAAAAATAGTTATTGAATTTGTTAATATATTTCTTTTATATATACATCTTAATGCAAAAATATATAAAAAAGAATCATTATTTTTGTTTTCAATTTGAAAAAATAAAAAATAAAACTTAAATTAATCGCGCTAAAGGACTTTCCAAATATATGTTTACCAAACAGCATTTCTCCAAAGTTGCTTCTCAAAGCGCTTTTCAATTATAGTTTACCAAACAGTTTTTGCATTTCACCAAATGCCTTTAGACTAAAGGCATTTGCATTTTCTTAAAGACTTTTCCCAAAAGCAGTTCCCAAACGCACCCTCAATAGGTGTGGCCCCCTAAAACCTCACGCGTTTTAACATATTTGTAGGACACGGATTAGGGTTTTAATTTTTCAAAATTGATATCCACGAAAATTTCTTTTCCAAACGCAATATTTGCTTTTGAATTGAAATCTCATAAAGATGAATCCGTAAAATCTCCCCAAGGATACGAGCTTGAACCGATTTACTCCCTTCATGGGCTTAGCCCAACTCATCAAATTAAAGTTCTGAACCATTCATTCGAACACATTTGTCACCGGCCCAATGTAAATGCAAATTAAAAATAAATGCACCTAAAACTATATGCTATACAATTAACTATTTTTTCAAGAATAAAATTAATCCATTATTTTCTATGCAATAAATAAATGACCAGATCGCCAAAATTTAGGTGTCAACAAGTGGAAAACATTTTCCTCACTTGGTCTCTCTTATTTCACACACTTACAAGCCCTTACTTCCTCCGCCCCCTTCTTCTTCTTCTTTTTCTTTTAATTCGAATTACTTTTTTCTTTTTATTTTCTCTATTTTCTCTCTTCTTCTTTCTTGCCATAAGCGAGCCTTGAGCTCACTAGCTAGCATGAGGCTCGCCCACCTTTGGCAAGCTCAGGCTCGCCGCTTGCTAGATCGTCGAATAGGAGCAACGAGGCTCAAACCTGTCGAGCTCAGAGCACGTCAATCTGGCAAGGCCTGAGGTCAACGAGCTCGAGGCTTGCCAAATCAACAAGCCTGAGATCACTAGATGTGGGTGAGCCTCGAGCTTGCCTGTTTGCCAGCAAGCTCAAGGCTCGCCTGTGGCCAATCGTTGACCATCGCCATGGCCGGCAATCAGCCAAGAAGAAGAGGAGGAAAACCAAGAAAAGAAAAAGAAAGAAAAATATTTAATAATCGATTTTTAAAAAGTAAAAATTAATTTGATAAGTAAAAAGATTTTCCCTACTGAACAACGAAAAATATTTTTCACTTTACTTTCAGATTTCACTGGAACATCATAAAATAATTTTCTGAAAAATGATTTCCTGAAAAATATTTTTCAAAAACATCATATTTTCCGCGAAATGAATGGAATCTAAAGTCAAATTGGCACTAAAATGAAGTGTTTCGTGGATTTTTTATTTTTTCAACTTTTTGGTCAAAGATTTGACCAAAACTTTTCCTAAAACGTTGATTTCTGAGTCAAATCTTCAAAAATTTTAAAAATTAACTTGACTTAAGTGAAACAAAAATTGTTTAGTATCTTTTTGTGCAAAAAGCCAACTTTTGACCTGTTGACTTTTTGGTCAACTCTTTAACAAAAAAGTCAATCGTTTGACTTTTTTTTGGGTTTTCAATGGAAATGAATGAGAAGCCCTAATCTTTATTTTATTTTATTTTTTACCTTTTAATGGCTTGTTGACTAAAAATCGTGTATCAACAATGACAAGCACGGAAAACATCATCCTTTGCTCAATTATCGAGTTTCCCATTACCTTTTTGATGTGTTTATCCAGGTGCAATAGAGGAACATTACAGAAACTATTGTCCGAACCTAACAAAATATAAAGTTGTAAAGACAAAAGAAGGCATCAAGTTAAACTAAATGGAATCATCATCTGTCATCAGACTGGGCACATACATTTTTGAAGCTATTGTTAATACACATCCTAAAGTGCACGTGTATTATAATCCTAAGAGGTTAATACTATACTCATGGTCCAACCTAGCCATATGCTAAGAGAACATGGCATATTCTCTCGTACAACAACACCCCGAAAAAATAAAAATACTCCAGTCCAAGTTAGCATTTTGGAGCTTACAGCTGATGATGTTCACTCACATCAATTAGGGCAAGTTAATAAAACCATACTAGTTCAAAAACCTGGCTTTTTACAGAAACTAATAAACGAATAAGGCCATCTAAGACTGATCGAAATGAAAATTTACCTCTTATTTTTGCTTCGTTTGTTGGAGTTCGACCGGAAGGGCTTCAGGAGGCAACAACATAAGCAGGGCTTCAAGAGGTAGTGGCGGGAACCTATCACAATCACTAACATCACAATCAAAATCGCCTTGAACTCTATTAAGTAGAATCCAAAAAAATAATAATAATAACCTTCGGATGCAGAAGGACGAATCGGAGCCACCAATGGGGCTGCGACAGGCGACGGCAAGGTTCAAGGAGGTAACAGCGAGAGGCAACAGTGTCGGCAGTGTTCGCATTTAGGAGTAGGGGACGCTTTGCAGTGGGGGGAAGGGGGGAGAGAGCGTTCTGTGCTCACGGAGAGGGAGGTAAAAATGAGAGCAAGGGGTCGTTGGCATCGGCGTCAGGGTGATCGAGCTAGGTCATTTCATGAAAGAAAGAAAGAAAGAGCAGAGCGGAGTTCACGAAAGGGAGGCAAAAACGTGTCAGCTAGGCTCGGGGAGGCGATGGTGGAGGCCAAGGTGGAGGCAAAGGCGTCAGTGGCGTTGAGGTTAGGTACGATGGAGGCAACCGGCAGAGGCGGAAGGGCGTTAGTGTTGCCGTTCGCTGGAAGAGAGGCGCGATGACGAGAGAGAAAGCACAAAAAGTTTTTTTTAACCCTTCGTGATTTTGTTCTCCCCTATAGTCGAACGAAGAACGGGGAGAAAGAGAGTTGTGATTTTGTTCTCCCCTATAGTCGAACGAAGAACGGGGAGAAAGAGAGTTGTGATTTTGTTCTCCCCTATAATAGAACGAAGAACTCGGGGGGTGGGGGGAGAGAGGGTTACAGCGTTTGTAGAGGTGGGCCAGGGTTTTGGAAGAGAGACAAAGAAAATGAGAGCACAAAATTTTGAATATCCCTAGTGTGGGGCCTGGACTACACATGGACGACACGTGTCAAATTTTGTGTGGTTTTCCACATGGCCTACATGTAGTATGAAACTCACATTATATTTTCTCATGAAAAAAAAGGGCTATAATGGAAGGTGGGTTAGATCCGAAGAACAGTTCGAATCTGGTTTGCTTGCCGGCCGCCCTAGTGGGTTGAATAGAAATTCGGGTTTGGGCTTATGGAGTTGGTTTAGATGGAAATAGAAGTTGTGCTTGGTTTAGGTTTAGTTGGACTTCGCTTAACTTGACTAAAGAGGAATTGGGCTTGAATTGTTACAATAGTTCAAGCCCAGCATATAAGATATTTGGATTCAGCCCAGAGGTCGGTCCAAATTGCAATTGCCAATCCAGACCTTTAGGGTTTGAATTAGACCCATTTGGACTGGGTCCTTGACTCGAACGAAGTACATTTTCAAAATAAAATAAAGGACAAAAAAATTTAAAAAAACTCGTAAAAAAATTCATAAAATTCACAAAAATCATAAAAAAAAAATTCCGAAAAATTAGAAATCTTTGTAAAAAGCTTAAAAATAAGTTTTCTTTTTTAGTAGTTTTCTCTTAGAATTTGTGAAAATCCTCTGATAAAAAATTGAACCCAGTTGAATAAGCCTTTAGGGCTTTATCATCAGATTTTTTGGATGTCATTTTTTCTTTTTTAGAAAATGCTAGGTTGCTGCTTGCGCTATTCATTTTAATTACACTTAGTTGTGCTTTCTTCATACATTGGTTGTTATTTTCATTTTTAGGATGGTTAAGAAGAACCTTAAGATCTTGGATAGGCTACCTTGACATTTTAGTTAGCATGTAATCTATTTTCATAACCGAAAGGGCACTAGCTGTATAACTAATGTAATCAAGTTCTTGAATATGAAATCTTTGGTTACGTGGAAAGTGAGATACTTTTCCATATCTCACTTGGTTTCTAACTGATCTCAATAGGTAGTGGCGACTCCTTATATAGAATTCATATAGGATTAATCAAATGAAAATTGAAAGCCCAATTTTACATGAGGTATGGACTGGGAAGAGTCCACGTTTGTAATTCATGAGCCACATTTGCAGTGTTACAAATGATGGTCCATTCGAGATCGTCATTTGTACGTACCATTCGACTCATATCATCATAAGTATGTCTAAACTTATTCCCCTAACACTTCAGTTAGCACGTAATCTAATTTAAGTACCGAAATGGCACTAATTGTATAGTTAGTGCAATCAAATCCTTGAACCCGAGATCTCTAGTTATGCGGAAAGTGGGATACTCTCTCGTAACTCACTGGTTTATAGGTGACTTTAATAGGTTAGTGGCGACTCCTTATATAGAAATCATATAGGATTAATTGAATGAAAATCGAAAGCCTAAAGTCATGCAAGGTATAAACTTAGAAGAGTCCACGTTTGTGATCCATGAGTCGTTTGCGGTGTTAGCAAATGATGGTCCATCCGAGATCGTCATTTGTACATACCATTGGACTCTTATCATAAACAAATACCTTGCATTTTAGTTAGCATGGAATCTAGTTTAAGTATCAAAAGGATACTAGTTGTATAGCTAGTATAATGAAGTCCTCAAACCTGGGATCTCCGGTCATGCAAAAAGTGAGATAGTCTCCCATATCTCACTTGGTTTTTGGCTGACTTCAATAAGTTAGTGGCAATTCCTTATATAAAATTCGTAAATAATTAATCTAATGAAAATCGAAAGCCCAATGTCACGTGATGTATGGACTTGGGAGAGTCCAAGTTTGTGATTCATGAGTCGTTTGTGGTGTTAGCAAATGATGGTCCATGTGAGATCATCATCTGTGCATAACATTCTATTTATATCATAAATAAATAGCTCTAAAGTTATTTCCTCCCGAGGGGCATGTCGCAAGACTTATCATGTAGGACCATTGGACGACATGAAGTGTATCATTACCAAGACCCCCAACTATAAGGAGGAGGCTGTGCTCTGGCTTGCCGACATTAAGGAGGTTGTCGGGATAACTCAGGAGTGCAACAACAATGTTGTCAAGACCAGCAAGTAGAGTACCGGGGATGGCGTTTAGCGGGATCGCCTCCTCCAAGCAACCCCTCCATCTAGCACATGCCCATCTATGCCGTTGCCATCCACATCGTACAACAAGCATCTGACATCAACATCATACTACTCTATGGCCCTCACATTTTAGAGAAGGCCGACATCACTTTCTCCGACAGAAAGCTCCTCAAGAACATTGAAGGCAACTTCATAAGGATAACGTTCACCCTCATCGCCACCTTCCTCCTTACCCGTGACCTCTTTATTCAGAATAAATACAATTAATGAGAATAATAAAAAATAAAATAGTAAAAAACAATTTTTTTAAAATGATAAGCTGATCTTGTAAACAAAGTTTAGGTGTACACATAGGGGTGTTGGAACTAAATTGAAACCGAAAATCGAACCGAAATTTCATACATTTTTAGTGTGGATAATAGAAAAATAACCATTCTTTTTTCTAATTCTAGTTATTTTGGTTCAACTCAATCAACCAAGCTGAGCCGAAATTCTCAACAAAAACTAAATGCCCAACTTAAAATCTCTCTTCCTTCTCACCCCTTGTTCAGTTTGGTTCTAGTATGTACGGCTAAAAAAGGAAAACCAAATTGAACTAGGTTTTTGATTCGGTTCATATTCAATTCAAGTCTCGATTCGATTTGGTTTAGTTCGACTGCTCACCTTGTCTTTTTAGTATAGAAACCCATATGAACCATTGGCACAAAGAGCAATACCAAAAAATTAATATTATAACAATGAAAAGATAAAAAAAAAAATAAATTAAATTAAATTAAATTAAATTTTAAATTTTAAATTTTAAAAAAATAAGTAGAGAGGTAGGCTTGTATTAGGTTGTTAGATCTTAGTATTAGATTTAGTTTATGTTCATTTAATTATTACACAGAAATTTAAGTTTTTTTTTTATTAGTTCTAGTTTAGATTTAAGAAAATTTGGTTCTTGAAAAATTTGGATTTCACTCACAGGGGACGTTATCCCGAGCTTAATAGTAAGGCCACGCCACATCATTTCCCTTACTCATATTGGGTTACTTTACTTCAAATTTATTTTTATTCGTCCATTAATACTATTCTTGACGTATTTCTTCTGATTCCTTTATATTTTCTTTTTGTTGTGATTCGTTTAGCCAAGATAAATGGTGACTCTGACTGTGGGAATTGCCTAACAAGTCAGTGGGAACTCACAATTGCTTAATGACTATTGCATCGAATCAATATCGCTAGTTTAATTTTGATAATTGCTGCCTAGCTAAGCCTTTCTAGCCCACTTTTCTATGGTTGAGTCTCTTAGTCAAAGAAAATTTTACTCTGCTAAGTCTTTGTCTGCTGCTCTTTCAAGTACAACCACAGAAGAATTTTTCACATCGGCATCCATAACCTTATAGGCTATTAGACATGCGGTTATTTACTTCCAAAAGGAAAATAAGCAACACTTATACGTAGCACCTCTTTTATATGGAAAAACATAAGTATAGTACATGTGCAAGTGAACCAAGGTTGTAGAGTTGTCTGCACGTAATATGCAAAGTGGGGATCTTCGAGAAGCCAGAGAATTGCCCGGCGGCAAGACAATATAATATGCAAGCTGCCGCTCATTCCCAGCCTCGTATACTTGAACGAGCTTCGTGTATGCTGCCTTGTAGTTGAAGACCCCCGCCCCCTCCCTGCCTTCCTCCCGACCTTGGACATCTCTTCCTCATATTAGAGCTCCTGCCAACTCGATTAGCCCGTCTTAATTGATGATTCACCTTATAAAATGCCGTTATATGTTGTGCAAATGGCCTTCTTGACATCATTGCATCGAGCTCGAGCCAATATGTTTCCGAACACCAAACATTCATCTTCGCGAAATCGGTGTCGAAATTGCTTGGGAATTTTCTTGGGGGTACAAGTTTTGTCCGGGGAAGCTTCTTGACAAGGAGGACTACTTTCAAGCGTTTGCCCCTGCAAATTTTCCCGATTGTCGGGTTATCATCAAATTTAACTTGTTGCAAGGAAAAAGTCAGCACGTATATATTGTCGTCGTCGAATTCACTAAACGAGTCCCACATCATGTCTTGTCATCATCAAATTCAACTTGTTGTGAGGAAAAAGTCGGCTTGTATATATTGTCGTCGTCAAACTCACTAAACGAGTCCCACGTCAATTGCATGGTGAAATCTAGGGGTGAGCGGTTCCCGGTTTCTTACAGGTTCCGTCTGGAACCTGGAATCTACCCTCGGGTGCAGGTTCCTCTTTTTTTGGAACCTGGAACCTACCCGTTAGAACCAAGAACCTGGAACCTACCCTTTCACAGGTTCCGGGGTCGGTTCCAGGTTCCTACAGGTTCTTTTTTTTTTTTTTTGGTTTCATTTTCAGAATAAACTATGCAACAATTGCTCGGTCCCGCTATTGGGTAAGATCTTAAGGAAAAGCTGTGTTTGATGTTATAAAACAACATTTTCAGGTTCCAACAGGTTCTAATGATGTTAAAACATTGAAATCAGACTGCCTTTGTTTGAGCAACCGCACATAGGTTTAAGTAGAATGTAAAACCAAAAACATAGTAACTCATTTCCCGAAGAAAACTACGTAAACACAACCATATAGCCCAGCATATCAGAAATATACATTTTATTTTGGATTCTAGTAATTTGCTTTTCATAAACACTACATCCCTTTACAAAAAATGGGCGACAAATAAATTGTGAAAAACTGAAAATGGAAGAACAGACAGTACTTGTCCCATTCAAGGAAGAAATCATTGTGAACAGAAAAATGGAGGAATTGTACAATGGGTTCAAGAATAAACTTACGACAAAGTGGGGATAATCGAGAGTTGAAGTTTCGTAGTCCCCTCCTTCTCCACAAACGTTAATTCCATACAACCTGGTCTTCTGTGTTGTTCACAACTTTGAGATTGCAATAGCTCTGCTTTTCCAGCTCAACTGTTTACATAAATTTGAACATCAGAATCCATCCATTAACATGAGAGAGCTAGAAAGGAAGGCCCTCCTAGGTCACAAAGTAAGAAAAAGCTGACATAAACAGACATTTTTCATATATCAAACTCTCCATATAATCATGCAATGCAGTATATACGAGCAAACATTAAAAGATCATGCTTCTGGATATCTAACCCGATTTTACCAGTCAAAATGCAAACAAGATAAAATTTGAATCTTCCCCTTATCACAGAGAAGAATGAACAATTTATTCCATTATTAAGGACAAAAGAGACACCATTATGCAGTTTATGTCCATAAGCACGAATAACCAAATTATGAAAGGAAAGCAAGGGTGCAATACAAGTACATGAGAATTACTAAATGCATAAATGATGTGACAACATGCCTTCCCCTGCAAATAAAGAGTCCAAGTTCACTTTCAACTAGCAAAAGGAATGTTAAACAAGTATTTGGCTCTCAACCAAATAAAAACCTCAGAGTCATTGGCCTCCTTAACAACAAGTCCAGAATCATGTCCATTCAGAACAAGAGATACCCTTACTACCCTGAAGTGATATTAAGGCCGGAAGATCTTGCTCAAGTAGAAATTGAGCGCACCATTCGTCACAAGATTGCTAAACTCTGTTTCTAATAGTCAGGGTTGAGTTTAGAACGTTTCAAAAAGCACCATCTAATTACACTTCAGACAAATGTCTATGCAAATTAACCATGAGAGTGCATACTTCAATGTTCTATTAGATCAAGGTTGTTCTTGGTTTGGAGGTAGCAATCTTTCAGGATGCGGCGTCGGAGCGACTGGACGAGCGGCATCGAGGCAGCTGATTGAACCAATACGGAGAGATTCCATCCTTTGGATTTTTGACTTCCCTAAACCTGAGCATCATCTTGGTGCACCGAGTGTCTTAATCAGCATGATTGCACACAGCTTATGCCGTGAAGAAAATGACATAAAAAATGCAGGAAGTACCAAACAGTTCAACGGCATTGCCGAGTGGAGGGGGGCGAGCGGTGACGAGTCGTCGTTGAGGGCATCGCTAAGCAGAGGGGGGGGGCGACGAGTCGTCGTCGAGGACGTCACCGAGCAAAGGGAGGCAAGCAGTGATGAGTCGTCGTCGAGGGTGTCACCGAGCGGAGGGGGTCGACAGCGTCGAGTCGTTGTCGGGGCATTGCTGAGTGGGGGCGGGGGCAAGCTGCGACGAGTCGTCGTCAAGGGCGTCGCCGAAAGGAGGGGGGCGAGCGGCGTTGAGTCGTCGTCGAGGCATCGCCGAGCGGAGGGGACGGCGGCAACGGCTCTTCATGGACTTCGAGGGCATCGCCAAGCGAAAGGGGGGTGAGCGGCGACAAGTTGGTGGCAGCATTGTCATCGAGCGGAGGGAAGCAAGCGCGTTTTGGGGGTGAGCAGAGAAAGCCAAGGAGAGAGGTGGGAGTCGGATGCTAGGGTTAGAGTCAGAGAGAGTGGAGAAAGGAAGGAACCGGAACCGAACCGGGAACCGGGAACCGGAACCTTTCTCTTTGGAACCGGGAACCGAACCCGAACCTCCGGTTCGGTTCCCCGGTTCCCGATTCTACCCGAGAACCACGCTCACCCCTAGTGAAATCCATGTTGAGTTGGAATGATCGGACGGCTACTGTTATTGTTCCCTGTTATTATATGTAGAATGTGATTAAGCCGTGGTCAAGAGAAAGGAAGTAAAATATTGTTAACGAACGATTTGAGAGAGGAAGAGCAATTTGGTAGTCGGGGAATGTAGAAAAGTGAGAGTAATGGGCCCAACTTATAGAATCCAATTTTTTTCTTTTTGACCCCTAACGGTCACTTATATATAAGGCCAACAGTCGGCCGTTAGGGCTAGCTTGGGTCACTAGATGAGTGACCCAAAAATTAGCATAATTTGTCAAGCTTGGGCTGACCCATTAAGGAACATGGCCTGACCAGGCCCAGAAACAAAACGAGGCCCGACCCACCGCGCACAGGCCTGTGCCTCGCATGGCCTGATGGCCAGTCCTATACTATTGGCAAAGAACCTAATGAAAAATCCGATCAGGCAACAACCTACGATTTGCAAGATCGGTCATTGGCTGAAAAATCTTCAATTGTATTCTGTTACAATGCTTACAATATGCATCAAAACAAATATTAATTTGGAGAGCCAGCCAGCATCTTCTTAGTGTGTTGATACCGGGCTCAAATCCAAGCTTCAATATAAAGAAGCTAAAGACCCAAATCAGATCATGACAATACACTTGATCCATAAGTTTTTTTTTTTTTGATCGGTCACTTGATCCATAAGGTTCACTCGATAGAATATCTAAACAAACTAGTCGATAATAAAGTCATAACAACACAATTGATCCACAAAACCTCTCGACAAAGTGTTTGGAGTGCTCATCGATCGTGAGCTTCCAATGGACAGAGTTCAAGTGGAGTTCATGACACATTTGGCGATTAATTAACTTGAAACATGAGAAGAAGTCAAAGTTTGAGTGAAGAAGGATCCATTGACCAATTGATAACTATAGCAAAAAAGATTGGGAGTGATTACAAGTCATTCATGGAATACCGAGAAAAGCAAAAGGTAATTAGAGATTCTACGAAGGAAGATCGAAATGCATAATGAAATGGCACTTTACAAATACGGGAGGAGAATGACACATATATCTCTCAAGGCATTCAACATGGACAATACACTCCAAACAAGAATTGTACAACATCAATCAAGAAGCCCATCAGATTTTTTAAAAAGATTGTTCCCTTTAAATTTTGCTTAAGTTTTAAATTTCAAATTTGAAGTATATAGATTTCCTAGGTTCGTGATTTGTCTTTGAATATAATTTCCAATCAACTCTTGTAAGCTTTTTACTTTGGCCGTGCACTTCGTTGATTCCCATTGAGTTCTTTATTGGACAAATCCAGTCATCATGCAAGAATTCATCCAGAATTTAAACCATCTGTTCTAACTAAACAAAAACTCCTTGCAATTTCCTTATTTGTTTTCTATTATTTGTGCAGGCCTTCTCTTTCAGTAATTCGAATCTTATAATGTCATTGGGACTTCAGGGCATATTAGAATCCATTAGCTTTTTGATTTGGAGTCAAATTTAATAGTTTAATTGGTCATCAATCAGTTTCAATTAGACTTTTACCATCGAAACTATTGAATTCCCGATGACCACAACTTGATAATATCAGGCGTGTCTCATTGACAAATATGAGTGTGCCGGGGTTTCAGGATTCTGAAGCTAATGACTCAAATAATTAGGAGTTGAATCCTAACCCATTCACGAGCCTCTAAGCCTAGGAATGGTGCTCAGGATGGGTGACCACCATTCAATCCAATTGTAGGTAGCAACCTAATTTAAGCCAGAGGTGACTCTGGAGCAACCTCTTGATGATTTCTAGTGACCAACCTTTGGAATTTGGTGGCAAAAGAACCACTTTTCCGTTTTTCCTCCCCTCTAGATTATGCACAAGTTCTGGACATCAAACTGAAGGTTCAAAGGCCGAGGACAGAAGTGGCCCACGTAGGATTGGTATTGAGGCCAAAAGCCTAATAGCTAGAGCTAGACTAGACCAAGAAAAACATGTGCTACTTTTGAATTAGGATTTTGTCCCTTGATTAATGTTGCATGATTTTAGTATACCTCTATACTTTGCTATCATGTGAGGGGTTTCATTCACTACTGCCCGCTTCTATTGACATCTATAGAAAAGTATATTCACAATCAATTTTGAAAGTAGGTATGAAATTTGGGATATTCTATTAAAGGGAAAAACGTTGATAATATCCAAAGTAAGAACTTATTGATGGTAAGGTTGATGTTAAAATTACTTCTGAATTTGATTTAGGATATAAAGAGATAGGTGTGAGGAAGCAAGTCCCTACTTCTAGCACCTACCAGTTTGGCCACAATTTTAGCTGCTTTTAGTTTGATGAGAGATGGGGGTGCAACTTACGGGCAGCAAATTCAATTATGAAAAAGGGTGATGCAGTTTTGTATGGTGCTCTATAAACACTTCTAAGAATGGGCACGGAACAAGGTGTAACCAAGGATCACAATCCCCATTCTCACCCGTGTGAGTGACGTACTGCCTCGCATCCCACGAGAGGCAAGGCCGAGGGTCGCTCCTCATCCCCATGGTGCAAGGGGGTGTGACAACAAAAGGCCAAAAAAAATAAAATTCAGCTGCTAGATTGAAAGAGAGAACAAAAGAAAAAATGATACAAATAGCCTATAAATTTTGGTCTAATGTATAATATTATTCCAACCATTAAGTTTGAGGTTCAATATGGTCCATAAACTTTGGTCTAATGTATAATATTGTCCATGCATTTTTAATTTCAATATAATCGATCAAATAGTTCATAAATCATATTGAATAAATTAAAAGCCTGTTGACAACGTTACATATTGAGCCCAAGTTTAGGGACGACATTACTTATTGGACCAAAGTTTAAAGATCATTTGTATTATTATGCCAATCCAGAATGTGAGGATGAAAATGGAGTGCTTGCTTGAGTATTGTACGTTGCTGCAAAAAGTAGGAAGCTCAAAGGTTCGTTCAAATCGTGGCCGCCCTACCACAAGGAGCTGCGACGGCGACAAAGTGTGCAGATGAAGTGTACAAGGATGACTTGCTGAGATTATATAGAGATTAAAGAGGATGGCGGCGGAGAGGAGAGGTAAGCACGACTGAAAATGAGAGGGGGTAGCTCTTCGGTTTTCCAGAACATCAATATCAAATCAAAGAGAGAAAGCACAAGGGAATGGGCTGGGCTCTAACTGTTTGCCCCTAAACACTTCTCAGCTATAGCTTTTAAGAGAAACTACCCCTATCAGACCCAAATTTTGAATAACTTGAACAGTGACACGGCTGTCAGTCATGAGATTCTACTCTCGAAGCTAACATATGCAGGTTTTCAGAGCAACTAATACTTCAAATATTCCATTATAATGCGAATTACTACACTGACATTAAAGCCTAACACATTATCTTCGTATCATTAAAGAAAATGCTAGTAATTATTCAGATGGACATTTTCATATCCACCCTAGTCACTATGGACGCATTTGCCCAATCGAAATGTATGAAGGAATCAATGTTGGACTTATTGGATCTTTAACAATTCATGCGAGAATTGGTAGGGGGTCTCTAGAAAGCTCATTTTAAGAAATCTCCGAGAGATCAAAATAAAAAATAAAAAGTACGAATGCTATTTATCATCAAGTAGAGATGAATACTATATGATAGTGGCAGGAAATTCTTCATTTAGTAACATTATATATAGGAAAATGTTATTCATATCATTAATTTTTTGTGAAACAAACGGAGCTTAAAAAATTGAAAGAAATTGACTCTTTATCTCTTCTTTAGAGTCCTTGATTTTGTCATCTAATCTTCTTCGAATCCTGCAATAATTCACAGATAAGTGAGTAAAACCGCTGGACAAGTAACACGCACCTCCTTACTATGGGATCAAGCATGTTCAAAATAATTGGTTTTAATACTTTATAAGAAATTAAATGAAAGGTCACATTAAAGTCTTATTATAAGGTAAAAAGCTTGCCAATAATAAACAGCGGACTTCACAACAGATGTTCAAAATAGATTGATCGAAATAGCTGAAGTCGAAACAAGTATTTGCAACAAAGATACCCGATTTTCTGAAAAATCATAATCTTATTGCTTGTCTAAGTTATTTGATTAGAAATCTGCCCTGTGACAAGGCCCAATTAAGTTCAGCTCACATAATTTGGTGGGTTAGCCTGACATTTTGAATGTATAGAAAACGATCTTATTGAGACAAGAACACCACGAGTGTCATAATTTTTGTACAACGTTTACTTAAGTACCATAATTTGTTTTCCAATATTTTAAGTATCATAACTTCTAAAAATTATTCAAACACTATAACTTTCAATTGATTACTTGAGTCCCCAAGTGCTAAAAATCCAACATGACATCACACTTGTGGTGAACGTTTTTAAAAAGTTATAGTACTCAATTCCTCAATTGAAAAGTTTTATGATACTTAGATAATCAAAAAAAGAAGAAGTTAGAGCATAAGTAAATGCCGTATATAAGTTGTGACATTCAAGTGGTTGATACAAAAATTTTGGCATTCAAGCGTGTATCGTAGAAAAGTTATGATTTCTGTGATGTCCTGTGATGTCTTTTTCTTTTTCATTTTAAGAGTTCAAAGTTGTGACCTCAGTAGATGAAGTGCATGAAATGTCAAAACCATCATATCATATCATAAGTTCTAAGGTTAATATTTCAAAGAAGATTGATAATGGTACGAAATAAAAGATATCTTCTAAGTAGTTTCCTTGAAACATATTCGAACATTTAGTTGAAATAGGGAGTTTTCATGATACAAAAATAAACATAGAATTTAGTAAAACTTACTTTGTCGTGACCTTCAAAAGTGGTCCTCGCGTGCTCAAACGGTGCGGGTTCTCCCAAATCCTTACCTCGCTCAACATTGAAAAAAGTTCGTTAAATTAATTTACCTAAGAAAGCTCTCTATCTTATAAGGGAGTCGCCAGTAGTTGTTGGCTGGGTCCACCTTCATGTGGGGCCCAACCAGCATTAAATAAATAAATAAATAAATAACAAAAAACCAAACAAAACAAAACAAAAAGAAGTGGAGTGTCGTGCATGGATGTGTCCGTCGGAAAAGAAAAGAGAGGAGAGAGAAATAGAAAACTGCAAGAAAGGGAGAAGAGAAAGAAGAAAGAGAGCTGCACTTTGTGGCTTCGATTCGAAGGCTAAATATTGTCGAAATCGGCTCAAATTTCAGTATGTTGTTGTGAGACCGAGGGCTACAAGTTGATGATTTTTTGTTCATCGAGAACCGTCTCCAAATTCTCCAGTTGCGGTTAAGATTTTTTTGCTCCAAACTTGTTTATCTACTTATGTGGTGAAAAAAAGATAATTATAATGTTGATGTTGAGCCTCTAGTGTGTGACTAGAGAAGAACACTTTGTGTATCCTACTATTCTTAGTGATTAGTGGATGTTTTTGGGCGGTCTGTGGTTTTTCCCGCATCGGATTTTCCACATTAAATCCTTGGTGTTGTTATTTGCTTTGTCTACTTATCATTTCAGCATTATATTTGCATATTGTGAGGCTATACATTGCTGGTTCTTGCTAGGGGTTAAGAGATTTTAAGTTGATTTAGATCCGGGGGAGAATTTGATCCTAGATTGCGTTTGGTCGTGGTGAATTGTTGTACCCGAGCTCTCCCCAACAGTAGCCTACCAAGTGCTAAGAGCCAAGTGAGATATGGAAGGATACCTTACTTCCTATATAACAAGAAATCTAAGTGCATAAACTTGATTACACTAGTTATTTTACTAATGCCCTTTTGATATCCTAACTTGATTAATTTATTAACTAAATGTCACATGCAATCTTTTACTCAATTATGAGTCCCAGAGATCTGTCCACCAAATGTCTATGCGATGTTTTTGTGTTTGTTATGATCCTAGTATGTGGCCGAGTCATCCAAAATGGCTAAATGAAATAAAAGAAACACAACCAAGGAAATGACATAAAAGAATGGAAACAAACACATAAAAAACCGTAGGTAGGTAAGTAATAAAGTGCGTAAGATAACCTAATACAACTTTGAGCAAAGGATATTGCATGGCCATTTTATTATACTCAATCTCACAAAAGCTTGCTCCGATACAAGTCAGGTAAAGAATACAAGACTTTATTAGGAGCCCAGTGAGCTTAACTTTAGACACTTTCCTATCTTAAAATGGGTAAAATAGATGTTTGAGCTGTTTAGCGAAGTTAGAATTTGCCGCGATAATCCTTAACTACCTTAGGTCAGGGCACCAAGCATATCTAAGATAGTCGGTGCTTGTTGAGCCCATTCCGATCTCTCCTTAGGATACAACTTATCTAATATTACCTATTCGATAATTTGAGGTATTCGATTTTCAGCTAGAAAAGTTCCTGGTTTTTTGCAGGCTTGTGTTTGACGGTGTCCGGTGAACTTGTTCATCCCTCAAATACTGTCATCTTGCTTCTTTTTTTCGCATGATTTGCCAGACAATTTGCTTGATTTCTCCATGCATTAACTCATTTCTTTTTCTTGATTGAAAAAAATTGTATTTGTTACTCAAAAGGATATAGAAGTGTGCGGGCTTCGTGACAAAGCAAAGCAAAACGGAGCATGAATACTAAAAAGTAAAGCCAAATATAGAAAAAAAAAAACAAAAAAAAATGAGGATGAACAGAGCATCAATAAAGTTAAGCACAAACTCGTTTCACAAGAACGGATCTATAAAATAAAATCAATAGCCAATCATTGGATCTAATGTCTTTGTCAATGATGTGCATACGCTGAAAGTTTCTTCTCCAATAATTACGACGTGGTCAGTTGGAGGTGCACGCCTATGTTTGGCTTCCTTTACACCATCGTCGAACGAAGACAACCAAAATAGTTAAGCAAATTTTCATAATTCAAAAAGATACCAAAACTTTTGCAATCATCATTTAGGTTGGAGGTAGAGAACCAATACACGAACAGAGCAAAAGGGCACCGAATCTCCAAAAGCATATTTATTAAACTCTATAATCTAGATCGTGAAAGAATAACACTCAAATTTATAATTAAATCGAGAGAGTTCAAACTCTCAAATCGAGAACTAAACCAGGAGAATGGAGCTCCCAAATCTAAATTAGGAGAGAAGAATACGCAAACAAAAATCAACAAAAGAGAGAGAAGAGGGTGAAACTAGCTCTATGATATCTTGATATTCAACCCCTTTCGAAATATATGAAATGGCTATTTCATCAATGTATTGATAGTTAATTTACTTTGAATTGATAACTCATTAATTAATTAATTTATTAGGAGAGACCGTTAAGGATTAAAATGCAAAAAGCCAGAGAATTCAATCAAAGATAAAATGCTCGACCATTAGGATCAACAATGGTCAATACTACATTGTTATAAATCAACTAGCGAACTGATATAAATTGACGAGAGTACGTAGTTGGTTCGCGAGTGATTTCACATGATTACAATACTTGCTACGAATGACGATAAACTGATTTTCTATAAAATTTGTACTCGGGATACATAATTGGACCCCCACGATTACATGACAACCGATGGTCATCTATGATTCAAAGAAGTATAAATGTGGATCGAAAATTATCGACCATGGGTCAACCATGTGAAAACCCTTAAAAGCCACCCGATAATTTAAGTGGTACTAAAGTTGCATTTAATCGATTTTAACCATGAAATTTAACATTATTTCAATGCTTTCAACGGTCTTCGTATCCACGACTTTGAAATTCTTATCAATCTTACTTTCTCTCTATTTTCTCTTTGTATGTACAATTGCACAAATGGGGGTTGCATTAATTTTCTCTTTATCCCCATTTATAGAATTTAAAAGTCCCGTGTCCTTTCTCCTGATCATTGTCGTATTGGAGAACAATCATAGGCTCTTAATGCAGATTAATAAGAATTAGCTTGCCAGGGTCTTTGACTCTTGCTAACGAGGAAATATATCTCGAAATTAGCTTGCCCCATGTGCATAAACAATGACAAATTCATGGATGCTTGAAAGGGGGAACCGTGGAGAATTGAACTCGAAACTCTTACATCATATCATAATATAGAGTTTGCAATCATTTTCTATTAAAGTTTAAGGTATTAGAGAGCAACGCGAATATATCATATCACAACAATATTACTTATAAATCGTTGTGAAATAAAAATTAGGTAATTCTTTGGATCGGCATTCGAAGACAATTTCTCACATTTGGTAATTCTTTAAACCCAAATCTGCTTCTTTCTTTTAGTACTCTCTATCTCGTGGAAGCAAATCAAATAAAATAGGTTTTCTCAGCGGATGAAATATCATGACGAAATATAAAGATAATCACCTCGCTCATTACATATAAGTCAAATCCCTAAAGAAACGGACGAATGACTCCCCATGGCGATGACTATGGATCAAATTTACCAATAACATCTCTAGCCGATAGGCACCTGATGTGAGATATCGAGGTCCTTCTACACAAAGTCAGTAGAAGCTCTCTTTCCCTTTCTTTCTTTTGCGAGTCCAGGAGCAGTTGCAGACAATAAAGCAAGAGAAAATGCAATGGCTCTGGTCTCTGGCACCATCTAGGGAGACGTCCCAGTCACCCCCAGAAAAAGGCCAAACCTCGGAATTTGCGACAGCGGCCCAACGAGTCATTTTCAGAGCGCTGGTCCGCGATTACTAATATGGCAAGTGCCATGCCTGATGAATGACACTTCGTCGATTTGCTTTTCATCGGGATCTCTAGACTTTACACTCATCTTGGGAAAAAATCAGACAGAAAATTCCACAAGTGCCTTCTCTTTTTGTCTTGTTTCGTGCTTCGGTGCAGGTCATCTGGGTTTCTTTTTTCCTTCGCAAAGGGACGAACGAGTGAATCCAAAGTTGTAAACTAGGGATGGTGCTGAATCCATTTTGTCCTCTAGAGAAACTTGATTTCTCGATTGATGTGTCTCTATACATGTAAAAGGAGAGGAATTTGGTAGCCTGCTGGCAGAAGTATTAGCTTGTCCATATGTGAATAATAGTGACAGTCCCGAATGTCTTGAGGTTTCAGCTGATAGCAACTTCATGGATGGCGGTCCTTGGAATCTCAGTTTTATTGGGGGCAAAAAGACTAGAATGGAGCTGGCTTTTCTAATCTCTTAGGTTTTCGAAAAGCTTCGTTTGATAAAATTGAAATATAAGATAGATGGCGTAACTTTAAGCACTGAATTTTAAAATGTTGAAGACATAATCAAAAAGTTGTTTCCTAATAATTCAAAATTGACCCTGAATTTAATTAATTCTTACCATACATGAAATTGTAAGGCCTATCTGTTCAAGATTAAGTAAAAGCCAAAAAAAAAAAAATCACAGTATAATCAATGTTTAAAAAAGTAATGAAAAATTTATAGGGGAATCTACATTTTAACGTTGAATTGTTGCAAAAGTGTCATGGGGTTTGCTTGAAAAAAATTCTAAGTAGGTCTGTCACAATATGTAAATTTAACTATCCAAACACACCGTAACCATTATTACTAATTAGTAGATTTGAGCAATTGTAATAGGCTGAGATTATTATTACCATCATTTACTTTTTCTCTAAAAGAATTAAGTAGGCCCTCCCTTACTTTTCACATTAAGCGATTTTTCTTACTTAGCTAAATCTTTTCAGTCAATGTTAGTTATAATTATTGCACAAATTTAATCTTATGTAGTCCTGCCTTTTCTATTTGCAGCACTTGATTGAGTTTTCAAATAGTGGTTATACCATACAGATACGTGGTATTGAAACTCGGTGGAAAACAGAGGATGGAATTTGGTTTTCTGTGATTAATCTATCATTTGAGTGACTTGGGCGAAATTTTTTGCTTTGTAAGGACCTGCTCATGAGAAAAGGATTAAGCTTGGGGATTTATAGGCCTAAATCCCCATGTTTTACATCCATGTTTTAAGATTTTCAAGTCTAAGATTATTGACTGGACCGACCGAATTTGACTGTCTTGGACTAAAGTTTTGGCAAAACTCCATCCTAACTCGTCCATTGATCACTCTTTTATCTCGAGAACTAATTTGCTTTCCCTCGTATTTAATCAATCGCATCTTCTCGATTCCTTTTATTTTCAAACACTAAGGGTCCGTTCGTTTCCGGAAAATAGGTCATTTCTGGAAAATATTTTCCCAAAAGTCATTTTCCAAGAAAATGACAATATTTTCTGGTATTAGACTAAAACCTGAAAGTGTTTCGGAAAATATTTTCCGATGTTCAGTAAGGAAAATATTTTCTGTTCACCAAATTGGTGAGCGCGAGCGTCAAGCTCGAGGCTCGCTAGATCGACGAGCGCGAGCTTGAGGTTCACCTGGTGACGGCTAACGACTAGCTAAGAAAGAAGAAGATGAGAAACGAAGAAAAGAAAAGGAAATTAAAAATAATTCGAATTTAAAAAAGAAAAAGAAAATTTAAAAATAATTTGAATAAAAAAAGAAAAGAAGAAGAAGAAATGAGAGGAGAAAGTGAAGATTTGTAGAGGTGTGAGATAAGAGAGATCAAGTGAGGAAAATGTTTTACATTTTTCAAAAGTGGAAAATATTTTCCCCTAATTTAGAAGACATTTTTCCTTTTTATGGAAAACATTTTCTCTCGGGAATTCATTTTCCGTGAAACGAATGTCGGAAAATCCGGAAAAGTTTTCCCAGAAAATTTTTCCACGAAACGAACGGAGCCTAGAGAAACAAAACATTGCAGAATTCCTCGGAACCGATAAGGCCACGTAGGGTGGGTGTGTGCGTCCGCTGAGGCAGGTGTTAGGAGAGTCCTTGACGCCAGGTATGACCACTCTCCTAAGTTCCAGCAGGTCGCGGTGACCATCCACTGTTTAGAAGCCTAGAAATACAAGAAACTAGGAAGACGGGATTGAATGCAACGCCGTAGCTCCTCACGTATGAGCCCTAAGCTGCCACATCTCCTTCAAATCTCCATGAACACACGCATGCACATGAGTCATAATTCTTTTGGAATTGGCCCATACCATTAATTGCTGAAACTGCAGAAACCCTTCAATGAAAAGTACACAAAAACCTTACGTTTCTCTATCGGTGTCTCGTGTTCTTCGCACAAGAACACAACGCGTTCGCCCTACGACCTCCCATTACGCCCAACCGATCCACGTTCATAGTCGCTTTCAAGATAGACACTTCGCCAGAATTTTCTCACGCGCATTGGCATTGCGCGATGGGGTGAGCCCTTTTCATGTGTCCACATCCTTCGTGAGATGGGTCTAGCTTGTTCAGGGTTTTTGCAGGATGAAACATGTCGTCTGTCCGGAGCACATGTCTCGTTGTTATCTGTACATTCCGTTTTGCATTTAAGATTGCACTTGCGTGGACCTGAGATGTGGTATGGATTTTTGTGAACAAGGTAGAGAATTTCTGAGTTCATTCCACAAAAAGCGAATAACATGGATGAATGCATGTCATTAAGCGAGGCCATATTGCTAGTTAACGACCTCCTCTACTTTGATAGAGACCTTCAGATTAGTCTACAGTTCATTTCTGTCCGAAGTAGGCGACAAAAGACAAAGAAGAGCTAAAAAATTACGGTATTTCAGTGAGGTTGCAATAGGAAGCGAGATGAGAAAAATGGGATAAGTTTTGCTTATCTCTGGTATAGGGTCTTGAACTTAAATTTCGACTTGCTCAATTGAATTTTTCTGGATCGAATTGCAAGTTGCAGCGAGTAGTTCTTTGAAAAGAACAAGAATATCGTGTCATGAGCTCCCCTAGTGGCAAGGGGCAACTCACAACTCAAGCCAATTATCAATCCGTTGATCTCTTCGGCATGTTTGAGGACCCGTGATATCACTGCACAACTGCTTAAAGCGGTTCGAGATTTAGACTTCGGGATCACGGCTTTTAATTCCTGGCTATTGTCATTTCCACTTCAAGAACGCATTTTAAGAGACTTGAGGAGGGAGAGAGTATCTTCTTAGACATGAAGTTCAACCACTTAAGAGTATCTAGAGGATGCTCTTTGATGAAAAGGTAACCTTGGATTGGAAATTGTCCCTGAAGTTTCAGTCAAGTCTTTGGGATATCAATTCGACAGGTGTAGACCCAGTGCCACTCTTTAGAAGCAGCCCCACTGAATTTATAGAAGGCTATGACATCATATGTGTGTATTATGACAGACAGTCAACGACTATAACCACATATTTTGAGGCACCATATTCCTTTTAAGAGGACCCCAAATTTTTATCTAGACTCCAATAGGGAATGGCAGATCTGTTTGTGTTCTCCTTGTAGCAAAACAAATTCCAGATCTGATGCAATTCCCCTTTCCTAAACATCATAATCGAGTCTTGATCGTCACTTATCTCTATTCTTTAATCGTGGGAACACATAACGTAATTTAACCGAATTTATGGAGAAGATTGTATTGTTAAAAATTATGAGTCATGCATAGCCTTAAGAACAAATTTGATGAACCCTCACTCTACTCTTCATGAGGATAGGCATTAGATATAGAGATTCTCCCCACTTCTGATCTTCATCATCGATCTCTACCTCTAACTAGCCAATCAAGCACTTCCATCCCTGTAGGTGGGTTGGTGGGGGGGATTCCAGCAGCAAATGAATTGGGAATCCCCTTGGCATGTGGCCCAATAATGACAACCACTTAACCACCAACCAGAGTGAAATCACATTACCTGATCATCTTTGTCCTCCATCACCACCACAGAACAGTTTAATAATCAATTGAGTCAGGAAGGAACCAGGTTCTTATCCTCTCCGTTTGTCTATTAATGCGCTGATTCATGTCACCTTTTTGGATGAGTTTAAAAATGGCAAGTCCTGGAAACAATCTCCATGAGACTGACCACACCACTCACTAATCATGCACTCGAGAAAACAATTTTGGTTAGGCCCGCCATCATTGGTTTCTGTCGCTATAGGGAGGATTTTTAGGCCCTAGCTCTAGGACCTTAGGGGAAGAGGATGGAAGGTTTCACTCTTGGGTCCTAATTGCCATACCGAAAGTAAAGACCTGAGATTTTTTTCCTTTCAGCAAGGACCAGGAGTCTGAGCTCAGTCCCAAACCCGAGGGATCTGAGATATGCTCTTACATTACACGATTCAAATTAGCAACTTCTTTCTTTCGAGTTTTCTTTATTGGATACATTCTATTCTTCGTTTATACTTTTCGCCTATATATAGCATATTTTCTGTCATAAACTCATGAGTTTATTAGACCATGTTTCAGGAGGAAGCACAACGACATACCCAAAGCCCTAAAGGTTGGAATCAGAAGGATCAGCTATCCAACTTTCAATTTACAACAGAATTTCCTTTTTAAATTGTCAAAAATAGGCTGAAGCCCAAGCCATTCAACTAGAGGTAAGGTGCGGACCTGTGTTCCTGCTTTTAATTGAAGTTTAATGTATATAAAGCGTTGGGAGGTACCGATTCTATTGCTTTTATCCCTCATAAATCTCAAAGCCGAAAGATTCTTGCACATAAACTTGGCTCCGTAGCATTAGAGCAATATATAAAACTCTCCATCATGTGGTCAAGCCCTCCACTCGTTTCCTTTACTTGATTCACAAAAAGGAAAAGGTCTAACAAACAAAAGGGTCGTGCTCATCTACAAATACAAGATTTTGCTAGAGAGACTAATTTAATCATGACCCCCTTTGAAAGTCCAAGAGATGTGTTTGTGGATCTACCATGTGGGCATGTCTCAAGATCATGTGCAACGGTGGTCCTTTCCTTAGGATTTGTTTAACCTTAGATGTTTTTTAAATAATTACTCTAGGTGAGTGGTGGTGGTGGCATGCCATTTTTGATCGATGTGTTGCGGACTCTTTAATAGACATTCTCACCTTTGAAGCATCGTGACTTCAGGACCTTTATAGGGTTTGGATTGTTGGAAAGACCTCTATCTAATTAAAGGAAATTGCATTGTTTTGTTGAAGAAAAATCACTTTGATTACAATGTACTTAAAGCCCTAGGCAAGGCCAAGAAATGGGAAATTATTAACTATTCGCGTTCACACAAAATTCATATTATCTTTCATTTCTAGACAAAATAAAATAGAATGACGTCATCTTGAGAACTCTTTAATAAAATTCTAATGCAAAAGTACAGTAGGGTTCTTTCAAGTCTAAGCATGATTAGATCTCACGGTCATGAATCATATCAGGACAAGCGAATTGGAATATCCAAATGGAAATATAATAGTGGACTTAAGGTTTTGATTTATGCAATGATATATTTTGTGCAATTTTTCAATCCCGCTCCGAGTCAAAAGGGGAGATGGGATTAGTCTTGACAGTAGCACTAGAAGCATACAAATTTCATTTAAATATCAATGATACTCTATTAAATTATTAAAAGATGAAGTATAGTCAAAGGCAGGTGCATGTGTTTCTTTAACCAAGCAGAAGGGAATACAATGAAACAGGTTATTCTTATATTAGTAATTTTGATACTTTTTTTCCAATTTTGTTTAATTTTTTTAGTAAATTTCGAATTTATTATTTGGAGGTGGGAACATGCTGTTTATATGAGTAGGCTAAGGTTAAGCATCATGTCGACCGTGTATTAGGATTATCAAGCAGTAACATGTTACTTGGAGGGTGCGCCGGGGTACTTGGCACATAATTTACTCCTAGAAAATGTCAAAACATTTTTTAATTTTCCCAGGAAAAGGGCCCTGTTCGAATCCTTTGGATACAAAAAAGAAAGATGTACAGGTCGTGTTATCCTATTAGCTAGACACGTGGATTCTCATTTACAGTGGCCATGTGAAATAAAACTAAAGAAAACATTACTGGCATATAAAAATGTTTATGAGATTTTAATCATATCTATCATGGATATTTTTTTCAGTACGTTGTCCCCTTCGAAAGACTATTATTTGTTCCCCCTTTTGCAGAAAAATATAATTATATCATTATTGCTTTATGATTTTTCATAAGTACTTTTCAAATTGAATAATTTCATTATTTATTTTCCTTTTGCCATAAACTGAGCATTGGTTCTCAAATTCCTTAACATTCTATTGTTAACTTCTTATAGACATATTGATAGTAAGACGAATGATATTTATGATCACTAATGGATAGTTAAAATGCGGAAGAAGTAAAGTAATAATAAATCCAAATACACATATCACTCATCGAATGAATGATAATATGAAGTTTTTTATACCAATTGTGGAATTGATAAAAGTATCATCAGGTATTTGCATTTTTTTGAAATTTACAATTTTATTAATCAAGTAAATTCGAAGATGATTTCAATTTTAACATGGTTTCTTGTTTATATTAGTAATTTTTAAGTTCATTTTTGTTTCACAAATTGAGGTATCATTGTTATATCCTCGACAAATACATGGTTAGATCACTAGTGATATTTTTTTCCCCTTCGCGTTGGGTTATCTTAATTTTGAAACAAATAAATATATCATAACACGTCATCATCACCATAACCTTTTTTTTAGGATAAATTATACAAATAGTTCATGAGTTTTTGCTCAATCTGCAATGTGATGAATAAACTTCAAATTTATATAATGTGGTCATTGAACTTTACCCTAATATATAATGTGGTCTATGGAGTTTTAATTTATTTAATATGACTCATGAACTTGTGTTATATATTCAATTTGATCTCTAGATTGAATAAAAATGTCAATTTTACTCAAAGTTCATGAACGACATTACTCTCTGATTTAAAATTTATAAACCACATTACACGTTTGATCAAAGTTCTTAAATCATTCACATTATCATCCCCTATTATTATTATTATTATTATTATTATTATTATTATTATTATTATTATTATTATTATTATTATTACTATTACTATTATTATGTAAAACCCCTTTGCCATTTTTTGCTTTTATATTACGTTAAAGTGGCCCTTTTATATTGGGCAAATTAAACGAATGGCAGCTAAGGAGTGCTGATGCAGTGACATACAAATTGATTTGACCGGTCCTTAGGCCAACGGGGGAAAAGTTGCTCGAGCTTTTTGCACTGTCAACTAGCCACTCTACCTGATGGTAGCTTTTCTCTACCCTAGGGTAGTTTTGCCCCAAAATATCGCATGAACCCTAACCCACCCCAACCCAAATCCCAAATACAATTCCATCAGATGATCGCCACACCGATCCAATCTCCCCATTCCCATACCCAAACATCATCCCATCAAACAAACCTTCCTTAAAACCTAAAATCATAGTTCCACCCTGGGTTCTCTCGATCATCTTCTTCCTCTCGATGATGCAGGAAAGCAGGCTCCTCTGTGCTGATGCCCAGGATTTGTGCTTCTGAAAGGTATGGTTAGAGCCCCCTTCATCCGAAAATCACCAAATGGGACTCCGTGAGAATATTGTGCTAGCCTGTCCTCTCCCCTAAAAATCCTTCGAGTATGGTGCCCGAACACCTTGCTGTTGGGATCTGCTTTTCGATTCCTCCCTTGTGGGCTTAGTAGATGCTGTACGTGAAAATGGACAGTCAGAATCAAGAAGATAGAAGGTTATTAGCACTTTGTAAAAGTCTGGGTAAACTATGGTCAGAGGAGGATGTGATCCATGTTGAAGATAACATTCCAGAAGCCAGACTAGCTGAATGCAGGTTAACTCTGTTTGGAAAACTCTATTCCAGACCAAATGTAAACTTTCAAGCGTTTTTAAACACGATGAGAAGGGCATGGAAGATAGATACTGTAACCTGCACCCAAATAGAACCTGGTCTATTTTCCTTTTCCTTTAGAACAGAGGCTGAAAAACAGAAAGTACTGGACCAAGGGCCATGGTCATTCTCCAGCAATCTCCTAGTACTTAAACAATGTGAACCAGACACTCCGGATATGTGTTATGATTATACTCACTGCCCATTCTGGGTGCAGATGTATGGATTACCTTTTGGGAGAGTTACAAAGGAAATCGTAAATGAAATTGCCTCTAAACTCGGGGAGGTTATTGATGTCAAGTTGGAAGCTAAAGGGAACAGTAACTATAAAGCGGGCAAAGCTAGAGTTATTCTAAACCTAGCTAATCCTCTCAAAACGGGCACTGTCATCAAACTAGGAATGAAAAACCTCTGGATAGAATTTAAATATGAGCGGCTCCCTCATTACTGCTACTCTTGTGGAAAGATAGGGCACTATGCAACGGAATGCAAAGAGATTCCATATGAGAAGTCAGGGCTAGAGGAAGACTTACCAGGAATTTTTGGGCAATGGCTTCGCGCGGAGGTGAAAGATCTCAGCCCTTATGGGAAGATATTCTATGGCAATCAAGGTGACTCTGCAACAGCATCAGAAAAGGTCCAGGTCAATCCAAATCTTGCTGCCAATAGTGAACAACAACTCACTATAGCAAATGCTGATAAGGAGGGTGAGAATTCCTCCCCTGAATCAATGTATATGTCAACAATTCTGTTGGCAGATGACAAAGGCACTCAGAAAAGAGGAAGCAGCTGCTTGGATAATGAGTCCACCCTGGTTTTATACAAGGAGCAGATGAAAGAAGCAGAAGCGGAAATGCTGGATATTGCAGAACCAGTCCCTAACCTAGTAAGGTGCAAAGCAAAGAATACCAAACTTACTTCTGCAAAGAAGGGCAAACGATTCTGTCCATATGGAGCAAACTCTTCTAAATCAGCATCTCTTGATACATCACAGCTAGTGGATAACCCTGTCACTTTGGCGGAGAAGGAAACGAAATGGGCTTTGGTGGCTAGCCCTAATAAGCCACCGAGCAAGCCATGAATCTTCTGAGTTGGAATTGTCAGGGGTTGGGCTCACCCCTGACAATTCAAGCTCTGCGAGTCTTAGTGACTCAAGAAAAGCCCAGTTTAGTTTTTTTAATGGAAACAAAAAATAAAGAGCAAAAGGTCTTACAGCTCAAGCGTAAACTTAAATTCCAGCATAGTTACCTGGTAAACCCAATTGGCATTGGTGGGGGTATGGCTCTTTTCTGGAATGATCAAGTAGACATATCAGTGGAAGTAGCTACAGACCACTTTATTCATGTTCTGTGTCACCTACAGGAAAGCAGACAGTATATGCGTATTACTCTTCTGCATGCCCCGAATGAATTTAAAGATAGAATATTACTATGGGAGGAAATACAACAAGTATGTGCTGCAACTACGCTACCATGGCTATGTATGGGGGACTTCAACGAAATTTTATACCCCTGGGAGAAAGTAGGAAAGAAGAAGGCTGAACACTTCAGGCTTACAGCCTTTAGAGACTTCCTGCATGCTTGTTCCCTAATGGATCTGGAATCAAAGGGGTGCGCTTTCACTTGGGATAATCGAAGAGGAGGGGAGGAATTTGTGAAAAAGCGGCTGGACAGGGCGTTATGTACAATGGAGTGGAGAGTTGAATATCCAAATGCTGAGGTTTTAGCCATGCCAGCTATTGGCTCAGACCATAGCCCATTGATTATATCAGTCTTCCTAAGAAGGAAAAACAGAAGAAAGGAATTCAGATATGAAGCATTTTGGGATGAAGATGAGGAATGTGAGCAAATAGTTAAAAGAGCTTGGTGTAATTCAGCACCCCCTGGAGCAGATCTACTTGAGAAACTCAAACTACTGACAAAACAACTAGCTGCTTGGAGCAAAAACCGATTCCCTAATGCACAAAAAAGAATTGTGTGGCTGAAAAACGAACTCCAGATTTTGCAAAACAAATCAGACCTATATGAGGATAGCCAGAGAGTCCAACAGCTGAAAACAGAGATAGAAAATTTATGGAGACAAGAGGAAATGTATTGGGGTATGAGATCAAGGGTGAATTGGCTGAAATGGGGCGATAGAAACACTAAATTCTTTCATGCAACAACCATCCAAAGAAGATCTCGAAACCGTATTTCGATGCTGAAAGATGCAGAAGGAACTTGGGTCAGAGATGAACATACTCTCAAGCATATGACAGGTACGTTTTTTAATGATCTCTATACCACAGTGGGAGCTAGAAATTTCCAGCCTATTTTAAGAAATATTCCTGTCTTGGTTGACACTGCTATGAATCAAGAATTATCAAAACCTGTTACCATGGAGGAAATCACAGCAGCAACCTACCAATTAGGAGCTTCTAAAGCCCCTGGACCGGATGGAATTAATGGGAGGTTCTTCCAAAACCACTGGCAGATCATAAATAAAGACCTTTTCACAGAAATACAGCATTTCTTTCAGACTGGAACACTAAACCCTGACCTGAACAAAACCACTATTGTCCTCATCCCCAAAATACCTAACCCTGAAAAGCTGGAACAATTTCGCCCTATCAGTCTTTGCAACTTTGCATACAAAATCATCTCTAAAATCCTCTCAAATAGGCTGAAACCATTACTTCCAGATCTCATAACAGCAGAACAAAGTGCCTTTGTAGGAGGTAGGCAGATTCAGGACAACATTCTGATTGTGCAGGAAGTCCTACACAAAGTCAGAACAAGAGAGAGAAAGAAGAAATTCCAAGCTGTACTCAAATTAGATATGCAAAAGGCATACGATCGGATAGAATGGGATTTTCTTGAAGAATGCCTTACAAAGATGGGATTCTGTGGGATATGGGTGCAGTGGATCATGCAATGTGTGTCTACGGTTTCCTTTAGCATAAAATTCAATGGTGATCCTATGCCATATTTCAAACCAACCCGAGGAATCCGCCAAGGGGACCCGCTTTCCCCCTATCTTTTTATTATAGTGGCTAATGTCCTATCATATATGATGAAAGAAGCTACAGCAGCTGGTTCTCTAAGGGGTATAAAGCTAAACAGAAATTGCCCTACTCTCTCCCATCTACTATTCGCGGATGACTCTATATTCTTCCTTGATGGTAAAGTCCTAGAATGTCAAAATCTGGCATCTATTTTGCACCAATACTGTTTTGCTTCAGGACAGGCCATCAACTTAAACAAATCAGGCATCTACTTTAGTAAAGGTTGTCCAGACAGCTTAAAGAGGAATATGGCAGCAGAGTTGAGAGTTCCAGAGATCCTAAAAACAGGAAAATACCTGGGCATTCCGTCGGACTGGGGTGCTACCAAGAAGGACATGTTTGCATGGATCCTTGCAAAGGTCAACATGAAACTGGAGAGCTGGAAAGAAAATCTGTTATCAAAAGCAGGAAAGGAAATACTTATAAAATCTGTGGTGCAGGCGATTCCTCAATATGCGATGTCAGTGTTCAAAATCCCAGTTTCCATTTGTAAAGCTATCGAAAAACAAATAGCCAATTTTTGGTGGAGAAACAGCAGTAAATCAGCTGGATTACACTGGAAAAGATGGGAAATTTTAAAGCATCGGAAGGAGGAAGGGGGACTCGGCTTTAAGGATCTTATTGCGTTTAATCAAGCGATGTTAGGCAAACAAGCATGGCGAATGTCCCAACATCCAAATACTCTTTTGAGCAAAATTATGAAGGGGTTATACTATCCTCACTGTGAGTTTTGGCAAGCAGGCAAAGGATCAAATCCTTCGTGGGGATGGCAAAGCATACTAACAGGGAGAGATATCATTGCCCCACAACTTATGTGGGCGGTTGGCAACGGACAAAGTATCTCAATCAGAGAAGACAAATGGTTTAAAAACGGACCTATAGGCGGCCCAACAACCAGGAATGAGCCACTCAAAGTAGCCGAGTTAATTGACATGGAAACAGCGCAATGGAATGAAAATCTGCTGAAGACTCTGTTTGATGAGCAGATAGTAGAGGAAATTAAAAATATATCTATAGGTCTCCCGTCTACAGAAGATAAGCTAGTTTGGACAGGTGATAAGTCAGGAAAGTACAATGTAAGAAGTGGCTATCATAGTCACCAGAGTACTAAAGCCAACCCACACTATTTGTCTCCAACCACATCTTACCAACCAAAACCAGAATTGTGGAAGATCATCTGGAAGTCAGAAATTACACCCAAGATTAAATTCTTCCTATGGAATGCATGTCAGAATGCCCTGCCAACCATGGATAATCTGTACAAGAAAAAAGTAGTACCTGCTCCAATATGCCTGATCTGCAAACTTGAACCAGAAACAGTAGAGCACACCTTGTTACTGTGTCCATGGACTTCTCTGATTTGGAATGCCTATTCCCTGCAAGGACAAACAAAAAGAGTGGGTTTAACCCGGTTTGATGAATGGCTACTTAGAGTAACAGAAAATCCACGAAGCTCACCATCATTTGATCAACTCGCCTCGCTCCTGTGGTGGATCTGGAAGGACAGGAATCACCATGTATTTCGGAAAAATCCCCTGAACCCGCTCAATACCCTGTTTAAAGCTTCAACATCACATGACAGTTTCGCAACTTGGAATGTAAGAAAGAAACAACAACAGAAACAGGGTACCTCAATTCCGAAATGGCAACCCCCAGACCCTGGCACGATCCTTATCAATATTGATGCATCCTTTGTTACTGACATCCCTCAAGGAGGGCGTCGAGTGAATCAAGACAAACCCGAAACAGAAATCCCAGGAGGACCCGGCCAACACCAACCCAACCAAGCTTCAAACTCCTCCAATATACCAGCAAGGATCCTAAACATATCGACAGCTGAGCCGATATGGAGAAACATCGATTCACTGGGAGCAACAGCTCGAAGGTACAAACGGGGACCTAAAGATTTCGAGGCAAAACCAGGGCAAACCCACCCTGTAGCCGAAGAAAACAGGGGATCAGAACAATTAAATTACCCTATCTCCTTAGAAGAAGACTTGCTCGAAATATACATACCTCTAGGCTTCGAGGCAAATCGACATGAGGGTTCCGGTTCTGTCGGTGGAGTTACTGATGAGATCTGGATGAGGCAGGCATCCCCCTCGACAGAACGCCACCCCCAACCAGACCAAAACTCCAGATTTGAGGAAGACAGCGCAGACGCCCAAAGCACGACGAACCACCTCCACGCTGAAACTCCGAGAAGTAGTGACACCGATCTCCAGATATTAGCTCCTCCAGACGACGATCCTCAACATGAACCCTCCAGATCCAACATGCCAAGCCCTCTATGCGGGTCCGACGCCAGATCTAACACAGCAAGACCAAACAGGGGAGCTGTTGCTTGCATCTGTCGAGACTCCATGGGACGAGTACTGCACGGCTTCACCAAATCGGTGGACATCAACTCGGCGGAACAAGCGGAGGCTGCGGCTCTTGTAGAAACCCTAGATTTCCTTCTCCGCACGTTTCCCTCGAACAGAACTCAACTCAAACTCAAAGTACTCTCTGACTGCTGGGGTCTCGTGCAAAGTCTCGACAAACCGGAGGAGAGCTGCTGGAACACACGTCCCCTAGTGGACCGGGCCAGAGAAAAGATGAAAGAGCTACCGGGCCTTACACTGGCCCATTGCAGAAGAGAAACAAACAAAGCAGCGGACTGGCTTGCCAAGGCACACCGTTTAAATCTTCTTCCTTCTAACTGGGTAACCCAACCCCCTTTTGCTCTGTTAGATTTACTTTGCGCAGACGCGCTTGCTGTAGTTTCCAAGAATTCAGCTAAGTAATATATATCGGCACTTATTCAGGAAAAAAAAAAAAAACTAGCCATGAATTCTGACCGAAAAAAGAAAAAGAAAAAAAACTAGCCATTAACGGTAGGTACTTTTCCCCGTCCGTCGTAAAACCCAAAGATGCACGATTGTCTAGACTAAAATGGGATAACCACCTAATATTTTTTAAAATATTGATATTTTGATGAAAAGAAGTTTTCATAAGTCAACCAAACAAAATTCGTATTTGTAATCATCTTTATCTTGCTAATCTTAATAAAGTAATTTAACAATATATATAACGTCCGTTATTGTTTAAATCATGTTGAACTTATCGTTCTTGAAACCCTTTATATATGTAGTGCTGGGTACAAAAGTATGTTTGATTTGGGTTATTACATTGTATTTGAAACATATAAATCTAGATAATAATTTTTAATGAAATAATATTTAGCATAAAATACATCAGATGACCATAAAAAAATTAAAAAAAAAATTTATTGTAAATTGCATCATTGAGCATAATAAGTGATTGAGGGAAAGTTTCCAAAAAAATCTATAAACATTTTATATTTATGCCTACTTAATCTTAAACATTTCAATTATATCAATTAAGTCCTAAATATTTTAACAATTTATCGATGTAGTTTGTATGGTCAATTTTAACGGAAAATCGTTGACATGTACATCTATCATTCTACATGACATGATCGGTATTAACGTTGTTAATTTTATGAAGTCACACCACTATATATTATTCAATTTTGTCATTAATTTTCAAATTTTGAAAAAAGTGTCTTCATGAAAATAATCAAAACTTCATAAAATCCTCAAGAGGCAGCATAACCTTTTCGTTATTCAAATCCTGTTCGTAAAATATATACATTTCCTCTTAATAAATAGCAAAACGGTGGCATTAGTTAGGTAAAAAGTAAGAATAAAGTCATAGATCGAAAAATAAAAGTTGAGGTCATTGGACATTTCATATAAGAGGTCACATCACTCATTCACTATAGTCTATTCATAATCCATTGATCTTAATATACATAAAATATATTCAGATCATCTAAAAATAGATGTCAATTGAATTAAAGAAACTAATAGAGTATTTGTTTCGCGGAAAATAAATGATTTGAAAAATATTTTTCTATAAGTGATCACTTATAAAAATAAATCAACGAAAAATATTTTCATCATTCACGAAAAAAATGTAGGCATAAACTATTATTGATAATAAAAATATTTCATTGGCTAATTATTCAAAATAATATAAACGATTATTTTTAGAAAAATACTTTTCAATTCATTTTTTTATGTGTAATAAACAAAGCCTAAATTAACCTTGTCACTTGAATTTCTTTTTGAAATGCAAGTAAAGTGATTCTAAATGCTCTCAAAATCATGCAATGACGACATTATGAAATTTAATGGTTAATAATGTCTATTAAAGTCTATAAAAGCTTGTATTAGTTTGTCATTAATAGAAATTATGGTATTCTTGTAATTAATAGCATTAGATTCACTCGACTTGCAATTAAACCATGTCAAGAGACAACTATCTTGTCCACAATAGTAGTAGTAAACATTCACATGCATCATCTTTGTCAAAAACACTAGAACACACATCATACATGTAGCCGAGCTTGACCTATACCACTTTTATCATCTCAACGATGGCTCGACATCTGTGGACATTTCTATAATTGTACAACACCAAAATGCAAAGGAATCGCCTAGGTAGTACGTAGTTCAATGACCAACACAGTGCCCTAGTAGCAATCATACGGATCTTCAATGAATCTAGAGTTATAAAAAAAATTTCTCTATAATTCAAGATCATGGGTTCACAAATTTGACTATCTAAACATTCACAAAACAAAACAAAATCATGCACTCAGGCAAGTTGATTTAGCTCAGGCCTTGGGGCTCGATCCTAGAACTAGCTCAATACAAGATAAAATCATAAAAGCAAACATTTACAATTAGTTTATTTAGTGATAAATAAACGGCTTGAATATATTTTTCTTCAAAATGATGGGTTACTGCTTAGAATAATTAGTCAATAGAAAGTACTTTTACTATCGATAATAATTTATGCTTTAATATATTAATTCATTTATCTTTATAAGCAATTATCTTTCAAAATAAATTCTGAAAAGTGATTTAAAATTTTAAAAAGGGGCCTTAAAGTGAATATTCAAATCGCATTCGAATAGTAAGTTGGGGATTGGGAAATTTGTAGATGGGTCACGGTCAGGCAGTGGTACAACTCGTACCAACGAAGAGGCTCTGAAAAGAGAGGCGACCTCGGAAATAACAAAATAAAAAGGTTTCGCTGCTCTTTGCTCTGACTTTGCATTTAAGCCCCTCTGTTTACCCCTCTTCTGACCGCGTAGTGGTAGACTTCGCGCCCCTCGCGAGAATAAAATATCAAATCCAAACTTTTATACAATTTCAACTCATCGAAAATCGGAAAAATATTTAAAATAGAAATTTTCAATTAAGTTAATATGACGAAAAATCTTAAACTATGAAACTAATTTTTTTAAATTTTAAATTGATACATTTATGATAAATTTATTTTCATTTATTTTCATTAAATTATATTATCACAATGAAAAACCACAAAGGGCATACCTTTGTGGTAGATAGGACTGATACACCAGTCAATTGCTATTTTTTTTTTTATAAAATTAAGAAATGAATAGATTTTGTAGAATATATACAAGAAAGGAGGCCCGGCACCTATAAGGGACAGACACTCAAAAAGACAGTCAAGTCAAAGAGAGTGTAAGGGTGTCGTGATTCCAAGGAAAACCAAAAGGTAACAAGAACACAACATATGGAAGAAATCACAACAAAACATGACAACCTAATCAATCAAAAATAGAAGGAGGTAGATCCAAGCTTTGTTGTAGTCTTCTATTCTTGGGCATATGAGACACATGCTTTAAAGTCATTGCCTTGTCTTTCATCGCCTTCTGAAGATGCATCTTTGTTACCGGAAGGAAAAGGTTCTGATTCCGGAACATAATGTCATTCCGCTCTTTCCAAATCATATAGCATAACGCTCCCAAGCCAAAACGGACCATAGATTGGTGGAAACTATTATCGCCAATATGTTTGATGGCCCAATCAAGATTTGTTATACCAAACAAGATTGCACTTAGCCGCCTAGTTAATTATTATGAATCATCAAATTCAGAAATTTAATGTTAAAATTTAATATAAATTAATAGAGAGTAAATTTATTATATGTGTATTAATTTCGGATTTTTATAATAAAAAATTAATTTGGAAGTAAGTATGTCATGGTGGCATTAATTTAGGATTTTTGTGACTTTTATTCTAAATTAATTGAAGACAAACTTTCAAAAGAAAAAAGAAAAAAAAAAAGCACTGCACTGCTGCGACCGGCGACCGGCTAAGCTCTGCGACCAATCCCGAAGCAAGAAAACATAGTCAACCGGGAGAACGTGAAGAAAAGAAAAAGGTAGGGCCCACCCCACGAGGTTAAAAATTCGGAAAACCTGGGGAAGGGGGGTAAAAATTATTTGACACTTATTACCCCCGTGACGTTTCGCGACGAGACCGCCCTCCGTCGGCAGTTCCCGAGGCGGAGATCTGACGGTGAGTTGACCGACGCCGTCCCATCCCCGCGGGGGGGTGGCGCGGCTCCCCAGGCGGCGGACGGCCAGCCGGGGCTAACGGCGTCAAGAAATCGACCGGGGAAGTTGGCATCACGTGATCGTGTGTGAATACTTTGACTTTTGACCCCGCTATTTTTATTAATTTTTGTCAAATCGGCCCCTGTCTAGAGGGAGACCGCGATAGCCTCTTCGACGACAGTGAAAGGACTGCGATGGTGCAGGTAGGGGTAGCATCAATGTCGGCCTCAGTTTCAGAGATGCATTCATTTTCTTTTTGGCTCTTTATCGTTTCTTGATCAATGGTTCTCATATTTTATATTGAATTAATAGGACGAAATTTTTTAAATCGATAATTTTTTTTTTCAAAATTAACGTTTATCAGAAAAAACTCCAAACTAAAATATATGTGAGAAATTTATCTTTTGTTAGTTTCTATTAAATTTTACTATCATATTATTAAGTTAGATGATAAATGACATTTTAGGGTTTTACCATCTATTTTTCACATTTATATCATTTAGATGTGAGCATGGTTGTAGGGTAGAACTTAGAACCTGAAAACTAAACCAATGGAACCGGTTCAATTGGTAAGTTCCTAATTCCAAAAATCGGAGGATTTGTTTTGACAGGTAGGTTCCAAATTCTAAATTAATAGAATTTGGAAACTAGACCTATAACCTAGAACCTGTAATAGGTTTTTTGTATTTTCCTTGGCTCATAACTTCGAGTGATAATGAGTGTCTAATTTGGAATCATTGGTCCGAACTTCCATTTTATGACTAAGACTTTTACTTTGTTAAAGATTCATATTTTCGTGTATCTAAATATAAATTATGATAAGTGAATTGTAGCAACAAGTAGTAGCTATTAAATGTGATAATTCACTACAATTGTTCAATAAATAATAAATGTAAAACTTGGATAGATTTTGAAATTGACCTTAGTTAGGACCTGTAACAAGATATGTTCCAAGTTCTAGAAAATGAGGGACCTATTTCAAGGAGTAGGTTCTAATCTCCAAGATAAGGTTCTAGTATCTAGAAAATGAAGATTTTGTTCCAATGAGTTCGTTTCAAGTTTTAGGTAAAACCTATATAGAACTTGGAATCGCTCACCCCCAATACAGATTTGTGATTTTTTGTGGCACTAATGCAATTTAATGGAAACTAACGAAAGGTAAATTAATTACATGTGTACTAATTTAGATTTTTGGTGATATTAACCCTTTTATATTTACACAAAGGGACATGAATTGTTTTTAAAAAGTAGCTCTACTAATGTCCGGCAAAATATTTAATGGCAGGCTTTAGTCTGTAAGGATGACTCTTTGCTATGTATATTTATTTTTTTATGAGTAAAACAACAAGAAGGAGGGGCAACCGGTGTCAATGATCTCTCTGAATGTTACTATACAATGCTACCACTCAGTTTGAGTGAGCCAGTCACCTTCACCTGGCCACAGTACTAGTGAGAGAAAAGTTGCGGTTATGCTAACCATGGCGCTATTGAAATGTATGCCACAAACAAATCAAGGTTTATTGAGATCAAAAAGCGATTAGGGGATATAAATATGTGACTAGGAGGCCCATGGACCACTTGAGAGTAAGTGTTACGTCATTGTGGTAGTCATGTAATATTTGGTGATGAGGCGAGCCAAAGCTATGTAATTGGTTAGTCATAGGAAGATAATTGAGATCTAGTTATATAGAAGTAAGCCAAGAAACGAGTCAAGATGTGAACGAAAAATGACACTGTAAGCACGACCAAAGATAAAGGGCAAAATTTAATTTCTACTAGTCAAGATTTTCTTTTGCCTTATAAAAGGAAAAATATTGATGATCAAAAATCTTCGAAGATCTTTTTTTTTTTGTCTTCTCTCTACATAAAGATTGAAAATCAAGTGAAAGAAACTCGATTGAATTACTGAGGGGCCGCATCTTGTTCTTTTGTCGGAGAGAGAAGTGTTTGAACATGGTTGGGATTTACCTAATTCGTTGCTGGAATGATGGGTTTAAAGTGAGGACAAAACACTGACCGCCCTTTGGATGAGTTCCCTAAAAGATTTCATCATAAACATGGTATTTGCATAGCCTTTAATTGTTCGTGGATAGATAGATAATGACCATAATTTATCATCTAGGTAAATCCTTAGAAAACATTTTTCTAAAAATGGTTGTCTCTATTACTTACACAAATGATTGAATATGAAATATAATTTTCATCTAGGTAACTATTTAGACATAAATTATTATCGATAATGATAATATTTTCATTAGTTGATTAGTTCAAATGATACAAGCGATCTTTTTAGGAAAATATTTTTCAAATCATTATTATTTTTTTTTTGCTAAACAAATGGAGTGAAATTAACACCCCATTGAACATGTAGATAGTCTCATTCACGTGCATTGCTTAAGAAATAACTCATGTACATTGACCCACATTTCAAACTTTTAAAATGTCTTTTAAGACCCCCACCCCCCACAAAGTTTTTTTTTTTTTTTAATTCAAAGAAAATCTATTTTTTTTTTTAAAAAAAAAAAATCATAAACAGATTGTGCTGTATCCAGGATCAAAAGGATGCTTGGCTACAGTAACTATATTCCTATATGTTGTATAATGAATTTAAATATATATATATATATATATATATATATGTATTACCAAACACATAAGCCGCAATGCATGTACATTGTACATCGTACAATTATAGCAATTTACAATAGTATCGATTGGATTCTTTTTCGAAGTCGTATTTTTTATTACAATACTTCTCTTTTCTAAAAATAAAGAAAAGACAAATAATTGCACATGCCCATAGACATACACGCTGATAACATAGATTCATTATGCAATCATTATGCACATAACAATAATGTAAATTATTGCATGATGGCGTATTATTCTACAATATGTTAGCGTAATGAGTATGTCCGTTATCTCTGTTAACTTCAAACCCAAGAAATTATTATTCATGCATTCCCTAATTAATTATATGGTGATCTCCATAATTTATTGTTTTTTCTTAAATGAAGATGAATAACCTGAAAATATATCGAACTTGCTATTGAATTGATAAACGGAGAAAGAAAAACAAATTGATTTGAGCCAGTTCAGCTATAAAAGTACAAGATCATTTTAGGTGAAGAGATTCCAAAAAGGGCTACACTGAAAAAATTTACTTAAAGGTTTCGATATCGTACCTAACCTAAAATTCTAGGTCTCCCATTGGGCATATTCAAAGGGTTTGAACTCTCTAATCAAGGTCGATTGATATAATGAATTCTCGATCCCGTCACTGGAAATAAGATTTAATAGAATAAATAAAATTTGGTGGCTTTACTTGTTTTTGTTCTTGGGGCCTCATGGTCTTATCATCTCTACCACTCTTTTAAAATTCTTACACAAACATTGAGAACAAATGAGGTTTGTTTCCTCTTTCGAAGAATTGCTTTAAATTGACTTTGTGAAGCATACACTCATGAGAAATTGCACGACAAAAATAGACAGATTCCTAATTAGTTCATTCCAAAATGCACACGTTCATTACGTTATTCCCTTGACAGGAAATAATGCCAAGAATCAAAGTGAGGGTTTGGTTGGATTTGAATTGGATTTGGATCGGGTCATGTTGGACACGTCTGGCCAAATTCGTATCACATAAAAATGGTTAATAGAGGTCAATTTAGGTTTAAATTATTTTTAGACCCTTCCAAATTCGATCTGACCTACTCGTTATTTTATTTTATTTTTTATTTATTAACAATCTACTCGTTTGATAGGTTCAGTTGTAGCACATATGCATGAATGTTAGATCGTTTCATATATTAAAAATGGTCTGCTAAAAACTTTTCTCTTTTTGGTTTGTAATTCTGAGTTGTTCAGCACTACCTTTTGTTAAAAGCGCACTTTGTCAAATAATGAACCCGTTTGTGGGGCAATAACACTCGCCCCGGAAAAATAATTATTGATAATACAACTTCTTTTTGCGGTTTCTTGATTTATCATTATTATGTCCCCAAATTGGGTAACCTAATCATCTAATTGAACTTCTATGCAAAAATCCATTTCCTCAAATTCCCACTAGAAGATGGGACAAAAAACACTCAATACATGCATAATCAAAATCCTAGAAAATTATATAATGAGCGATGATAACTAGACAGTCACGTCACTGATTTCCAGTAAAAGTTGATCGAGAGGACTATATTAAATTTCGCATAAAGCAAGAAATCCATTTCCTCAAATTCCCACTAGAAAGATGGAACAAAAGACACTCAATACGTTCATAATAAAAAAAAAACCCTAGAAAATTGGGTAATGACCAGTGATAACCGGATAGTCACGCTATTGATTTCTGGTGAGAATTAATTGAAAGGATTACATTAGATTTTACATAAAGTTTTATAATTGAATTACTAAATTTATAATTAAAATGACATATGTAGATTTAGAATTGATTTGTACATTGGATTTCACACGAAGATTTAGAACTAAATTAGTCAATTTATAATTGAAATGACACTCGTATAATAGATTTAAAAGCGATCAGGTAATTTTGTCTAAAAAGATCTACCTCGTAGTGACAAATTTTTTTCTTTTACTCGATGTCATATTAACTACGCCACGTGGCCCACTTAGATGAATTAAATAAGACGGCACAATCATGTCGATAAAAGAAAGGCTTTGGCATTGATTTTCATGTGTCAAGTGAGTAACTACAGCCGAATGCCATTATGCGACCCTTTTCATTGGCCCACTACGTGTGGGGGGCAATAATTGCCCCGACCTATTGAGTTTCGTGATAGGTGTGGTACATTGTATCGTCGAATTGGTATCATGAGGATCTAAAAGAGGACGAAAAACAAAGAAAAAAAGTGGAACGCCCGTTGCAAATTGCGACCATCTTCGAGCGTTGAAAGATAGATGGATGGTCATTTCCGCCCGTGAAGTTAGGGTTTCTAAGAAAATGCCGATAGGGATTTTAGGGGAAAAATATCATAAAAGTTTTTAAATTTATTACACTCACGTCAATTCAGTCTTAAACCTTTATTAATTGACTCCTAAATATTTTGATGATTTGCTAATGTAATGCATCCAACCAATTTTGATGATTGTATTAATTGACTCATAAAATTTTTGACGATTTACCAAGATAATCCATCGAGTGAATTTTAACTAGAAATCCCTGATATAGAGGACGGTTGTTTTATGTGACACGACCAATGCTAATGGGGGACAAAATTATTTTTTTATATATATATTGGAAATATTTTATTATTATTTTTCTTCAACCTCTTCTTTTTATGTTCTTTCTTTTCATTATCACTTGTGACCCCCGCCCTTGGCAAGCCCTCGCCAGATCTAGCGAGGGCGATGCTTGCGGCTTAGAAGTTGCCTGTATGAGTGTCAACACTAGGTATGGATGTAGATGATAATTTCTATTTGGCAGTTCGCGGAGGACTATACAAGTGTTCCAATCAGAAGTCAAAGGTCAAGAATCTTTTAATGACTCCAAGTGAGATTAGAGCCACGACATTTTCTGTAATTAAGGTTTGGCTCGAGGAGAGTAGGTGTGGGAATGACAATTAACAACTCGAAAAGAGTGGACTTTGGTCGTGCTTATTTCCCTTTTTCTTTTTGGTATGGTTTCGATTTGGTGGTTGCGTTTTGGTTTCTGTTTCCTTCGTACGTGTCCTTTGTCTTGGATTATACTAGAAAATCAGGCCACGGGATGCACAGGGCATTAAGATTATATCGAACTTATTATTTTATTTTTATTTTCCGTACTTCAAAATGAAATTTCATCACGTCAAAGTTGAACTAGGCGACGATTTGTTGTAATAGGTAATATCGTCCGGAGTTGTTATGCAATAATAACAAAAAAACTCTTCTTTTGAAGGTTAATTGGAGTGGTTATATTTGCGTTTAATATCATTCTTTGTATTGTTAGGCCCAGTACCAATTCCGCTTCCACTAGTAAAGTAAACTTGTAATGTAAATGACGAAGATTAAAGAGTTTAGGGAAAGAGAAAGTGAACGAGAATTACAGTGGTCCGACTCGAGTGCCCTAGCTTTTGTCTCCATCGGCTTATATAGGTCGCATTCCACTAATAACGCCAAAAGTACAAAATGTCGACTATCGCCAGACTCGCTATGAAGTAAGGAACTATTGGACCATTCGATGGTTGTTCTCAGACCTTTCACATATTGCACGAGAGATCCTCTGTCCAAACCATAAAGCACGCCTCTCTTATGTAGACAAATACATTCGTTCTAAGTACAACCACTTCTCTCATGCATCATCAAAATGGGTCCATCACTCATGTTAACTCGCTTTCTTTCTCTCTCGTCGCTCTCGCGGCGCTAGCAGCCAATCCCTGCCGCCTCAGTTCAACCCTCCTACCTTTCTCTCGCCGGAATCATGCGACCGGAGCTCCGACCAGAATTCGAACGGAGCCAATGGCCGGGGAGTCTTGCTGTTTTTCGGTAGGGGATCGGATGCACCCGAAAGAAGCATTCACGGCGGCCGTCATTCTCCGCCATACAATCTTCTGCATCGCCGCACATTTTTACATCTATTTCCACACAAGACTCGCTAAAAACGGGAGGATGTCCCGTCAATCCGTCGACGTCCATCCACTCCAAGAGGTCGGCCCTACCCTCCAGCGTCGCAAGGAGCCAATCCTCGAAGATCCCCCACGACCCCCCACTTCATTAAATTCGCTACCCAACGAGCCTGTGGGTCCCAGCCCCCTACCCTCGACCGAAAACACTTCCGCACATGAAGAGAGAGAGAGAGAGAGAGAGCGCATTCCTTTCCTCCTTTTTTTTAAAAAAAATTTCTAGCAGGTACACTTAATATTACAATTAGCTCAAAGTAATTCTCGTTTAAAAAAATCGATAATCGATAATCTTATGATACATTTATCCCCGAAACTAATTTATCACATGGAAAAAATGGTGAACTGATACATGGATACTGTATTTATCCAAAATTAATTTTCCCATTACAGAAAAAAATATAAATTCCTTAAAATCTTTGATAAGGGAAATTTGCTAAAACTCGATTGATTTTGCATTGAAAGCTTCCTAGAATTTCGAAAAATCTGCTAAAATTGATAATCTTGCCCAACTCGAAATTTGTTTCAAGGGTAAATGCGACATTGGTATTATTGGTTCGGGATTTTTCGTGACACAAAAATTAGTTGCGACATGGGTTTATTGGCTCTTTTGAGGCTTTGTAATATCAACCCTTTTTTTTCTAGAAAAATGCTTTCATTTTTATTTTTCTTTATTTTACTGTGTTTGGCCGTCGACAAGGCAGTTCCCATCAACGTACCGCATTTAAGGCGATCCCAAAATTCCATGTCAGAGATAGAGAGAGAGAGAGAGAGATAACATTATGAAGGAGGAGTGCATGCCATACGACACATGATAGTCATTGGAAACATTCTGCACGCGATAGGGTGTGCGTCTCCGCTGCCACCGCTCCACATTTAAGGCCTTATCATCCCCCCAATTTTGTGTCTGGATAAAGGTGTACCTTATCGAGGCCGATCCACCTGATTCGGGATATTCATAAATTTAGCAGCCGATCTTACGCGAAATATATCAAGAAATACAATAAATATGGATTAGAATCATATCGAAAACGTAGTGGGTAAAGGGGGTGGCGGCCATAGTTCACTCCCCTCTTGAATTGGTCAATAATGCCGGCTTGGTGCACCATTTTGAATGGACTTTGGACCTCTAAAAGTCATCAAGTCAGAGTCAATACGTGAGTTTCAAGTACGAGATTCGATTTCTAGATTATGTAAAAAGGTAGAATAAAAGTTCGAGAGTAGGTTAAGATTTGCAATAAAACAGATAAGAAAATAATTTGTGATGTTTTCAAAGTTTCTTAGCCCTTTGCCTGAGCGACCCCAGAGGCTAAGCCTCAACTTATTTTTGTCTAAATATAACTGAAGTCCTTTACAATTTTAGCTTTTTCTCCGCATAATATTTAAATCAAAATTATTTCTCAATGAATTTCTCAATTGCAATTCACCAAACACTATTTACCTTTCAAAAAAAAAAAAAAAATCTTCTAACCTGAGAATCATTTACACTTCCCTAAAGAATTTCTCAAGTGCTCTCCCAAATGCAATCCAAGTATGACTGAAGAAACAATCGATAATCTCTTTTCTTTTACCGTCTGTAACATGTTTCCATTACTATTATCATATAGAGTAATGGTATATTTTTCTTGCTAAAAAGAAAAAAAAAAAAAAGGCATTTTCACCGAAATAGCCGAAAGGATCTTTTCCATTGATGCACATAGAATCGAAAAGTTCCAAAAAAACCCAAAATTCAAGCGACGGTCAATACGGCTCCCATGTGAAGAGTCACCCTTTCAGATCGGTCAACGGTCGACCGCGCCGCGAGAGAAGGCAGGCTCGAGTTTATCAAAGCAGAGCCGATCCGTTGACCCGTCACGGCAGCCTGGGCTGGCAGGCCCAAACCAAAAAAGAAAAGAAAAAAAAAAGAAAAACCGAAATAAAAAAAAGGGAAAAAGCAAAAAAAACCGCCACTTGCCAGTTCCCAGTCACCATGTTTAAAATCCCAATACCGAAAACCCCTCTACTAAAAAACATCTTCCAATCCTCCCTTTCTTAAATAAATTAAAAACAAACAAACAAACAAATAAATAATAAATAAATGCGTTCGGATTATTTTCCTCCTATGAACCTTTTATATCGTAATCCTTTCTCACCTTAAACCACCGGAGAAAAAGCTCAGAGCTAGAGATAGAGAGAGAAACAGAGTGTGGGGTTTTCAAATATATTCGGCAAGGCGAGAGCGAAAGCGAGAGACCTTTCTCCATTTTCTGCAGCGATCTCCTTCCTTCCTTCCTTCCTTCCTTCCTGCCTCCTCGCCATCTCCCCCGTGTTCAGACCCTCTTTATTCCAAGAGCAAAACGAAGCCGACCACCCGCCACGACAGATACAGCGACGCGAAAACGATGGTCCTCGGCTGGAGACGAGCGTTCTGCACCTCCATCCCCAAAGACGACGACGCCGCCGCCGCCGGAGCCGGTGCCGAAGCCGGAGCCGGCGCCGGCTCCGTCGCCAAGACGTTCTCCTGCAAGCTCCCCCGGCTCAGCGGCAACAATGGCGGCAGCGGCAGCACCGGGAATAGCCCCAGGATCTCCTCCAAATTCGGGTTCTTCTCTAATCCCTCCACCCCGCGGTCGCAGTCGCGGCAGCGGCCGGAGCCGGCGCCGAGTCCCAACCTCCGCTGCCGCACCGCCGCGGTGGCCACGCCGGCCTCGTCCGCGGCCAGCAGCCCGAGACTCCAGTGCAAGACGGCGGCGCCGAAGAGGAGCGGCGGCGGAGGCGGCGAGCGCCACCAGAGCCTGTTCAATAACCTGTCCAATCCTTCGTCCCCGAGATCGCCGTCCGGCTTCTCTCTCCTCAAGGCGAGCCTCCGTCTATCCAGAGTAAGCGAACCGCGAATTGCTTTCTTGCTTCTTTTTCCCCTTTTTCCCGTTTCTTCGCATTTTTTCGTGACGCTCGTCGCTGTCGTTGCCAGACGAGATGCGGAATCTGCTTGCAGAGCGTGAAAACAGGGCAAGGGACCGCCATTTTCACGGCGGAGTGCGCCCACACCTTCCACTTCCCTTGCGTTGCGGCTCACGTCAAGAAGCACCGGGTCCTCGCCTGCCCGGTCTGCAGCGCCTGCTGGAAGGAGATTCCCTTGCTCGACGCGCACGAGATCGGCGGGGACGACGGCGCCGGGTCGAAGATCGCGAGTGCCAAGCCCAAGCCGCTGCGAGCCTACGACGACGACGAGTCGCTGCTGTCTCCGAGCTCCGTCTCCCGATTCAATCCGATTCCCGAATCGGACGAGAGCAACGAGGATGATCAGCACGGGGAAGAGGATGTGGAGTTCCAAGGTTTCTGCATCGGCTCATCGGCGTCGCCGTTGAGCAGAATGAGATTGTCGGACGAGGAGAACAACGGGAGGAACGTGGAGGTGAGCTTGCTGCCTGAAGCCGCGGTTATTTCCGCGAACAAGAGCTACGGGACGTGCGCGGTGGTTCTGAAGGTGAAAGCGCCGCCGGCGGCGACGAGGGCGGCGTCCGCCAGAGCTCCGATCGATCTGGTGACGGTCCTGGATGTGAGCGCAAGCATGAGCGGCGAGAAGCTCCTCATGATGAAGCGCGCGATGCGGCTGGTGATCTCCTCGCTCGGCGAGACCGACCGCCTCTCCATCGTCGCCTTCTCCACCACCTCCAAGCGGCTACTGCCGTTGAAGAGGATGACGATGACCGGTCGCCGGTCCGCGCGGCGGATCGTCGACGCGATCGGCTGCACCGGCCAGGCCGGGCTCGTGAACGACGCGCTGAGGAAGGCGGCGAAGGTCCTCGAGGACCGGCGGGAGCGGAACCCCGCCGCGACGATCGTGCTCCTATCCGACGGCCAGGACCAGCGCGTGCACGCCAACGCCGCGAAGCAGGGGCGGAACTCCTCCATCGTGTCGTCCACGCGCTTCGGCGACATCCCCGTGCACGCCGTCGGCTTCTGCGATCCCTGCGGCGGCGCGTCGGGCCACGCGGCGGCGCAGGACGAGTCCTTCGCCCGGTGCCTGAGCGGACTGACGTGCGTCGTCGTGCAGGACTTGAAGCTCCAGCTCGGGTTCATCTCCGGGTCCGACCGGGTCGAGATAACGGCGGTCTACTCCCTGATGGGCCGGCCCACGTCGCTCGGGTCGGGCCTGATCCGAGTCGGCGACCTCTTCGCCGAGGAGGAGAGGGAACTGCTCGTGGAGCTGCGGCTCAGCGGGTCCCACCACGTGATGTCGGTGGGCTCGTCGTACCGGGACCCACTCACGCGCGAGCTCGTGTATTCGCGGGAGCAGCCAATCCCCGTCCCCCGCCCCCACGCCGTCCGATCGTCGTCCCCGCACGGCATCCAACGCCTCAAGAACCTCCACGTCACCGCGCGAGCCATCGCCGAGTCCCGCCGGCTGGCCGACCGCGGCGACGCGTCGGGGGCCTACCACCTGCTCTCATCCGCCCGGGCGCTGCTGGTGCAGTCCGGCCTGACCTCCGCCGACGAGTTCCTGCGCTGCCTGGAGGCCGAGCTGGCGGAGCTCCAGCGGCTCAGGCAGCAGTCCCAGAGGGCCAGAGCCGCCGCCGACGAGAGGCGAGAGGCCCCCGCCGCCGCCGCCACCCGTGGTGGGGCGGACGAGAAGCCGGAGCCGCTGACGCCGACGTCGGCTTGGAGGGCGGCGGAGAGGCTGGCCAAGGTGGCCATCATGAGGAAGTCGATGAACCGGGTTAGCGACTTGCACGGCTTCGAAAACGCCAGATTTTAGCCCCCACTTTTTCCTTTCTTTTTCCCATTTTCACTTGTCCTTTTTCTTCCCCGAGGAAATATAAATATATATAAATATCTCACCTTGCAAGGCAGTATTTAGCGAGTAAGAATATAGTAAGCAATTCGAGAGAACAGTGTATATTGTAAGGAGGTTCTTCTGCAATAAATTTTTTCAAAGAAGGAGATGCTTCAAATGATTGAAATGGGCAGCACAGGGAGGGAGGGAGGGAGTGGGCCTGAGCCCATGAGAGTGAGGACGAGCGGTACCCGACGCGGAGGCCCTTTTCTGCAGGAGGCGGGGCCGGAGGGAGGGGCGGAGCGGCCCCCACGCGGCGGAGATGGGATGGCTCCGCCATTCTCTCTGGTTTGTCTCCATTATCGCCTCCTCACTGTTTGTTTTTCAATTATTATCGTCGTGGGGATGGTGGCAGTGGTGGGGAGGATAAGAGAAACAGAAAGATCAGAGAGAGAGATCCAAAATGGGGGGGGTACTGACTGACTGAGCATTTTGTCTTCTTCTCCTTCCTCCCCACCAAGTCCTCGTCCGGTTCGTCCTATTGCGTCAAATCCGTCGGTTGGGCGCGCAACGTGATCGAATGCGATGTTCTTTAGGACATGTACGCATCGACCCTCCTCCTCCTCCCGAATTCTTTTTTTGTCGCTCGAGAATGCGGGGGATGGTGATGGGGATGGAGCATTCCTTCGTCTTTTTCGTCCACGCCCTCTAACCGGCGCTAATCATGAGCGTAAACAAAGATTTGTTCTTTTGTTCGTTGCTCGTGGTATCGGGTTCAATGTATGTCGTGATTGATTCGGTTGCATCTTCTCTCTCGTGCTCTCTTTCCATCTTTCATGTGCCGCGCATTAGGAGCACAGAGAGGGAGGGACGCGGGGCCACGCCGAACAGGACGCATCAACATCGTCCAGTCAGCAGCGAGAGAGAGAGAGAGAGAGAGAGAGAGGTACTAGAAATAAAAGGAGCGGGGGAGTGGGGGGGAGGTGTGATGGGTGACCACCACTCGGTTCGGTCCCTAGAAAAACATTTCGAAACGGCCTTTGTGTTTTCTTAATTCCCTTTCTCCTTTTCCATAGGAATAAGACGTTTAGAGAGAGAGAGAGAGAGACTCCATCCAAGGATGAGTGTTGATAGTAACGGGCTGGTGGTATTGGGACACATAAGAAAATATTCATTTCATGGTACCCACCTGGACTAAGTTCTCCTTTTCCAACGAGAGCAATCAATGTTTCGCAACGGCCCTTTGCGGTCCTTTCGATCGCGATGAATTGACTGGAGATCTTTTCCGTAGAGTGGCGCCATCTTTGGATAGGCGGGAAAAAAGATCTAACCCGCTCAAGCCTCAGGATAAAACGGTGGAGCGCTCGATTTATTGCCGATTGGAATTAGGTCTAGGCGGTTCGGTAGTAGTCGATATTGATGGATATTCTGAGGCAATTGGGGGCTGATCACATGATTAGAGGGAGGGACCATACAAATGATAATTAAAACCCAGGATGCTTCCCATTAGCAAATTTGCCTCTTCTTTTTCAACGAACATTTTGTGAAGGATAAGGTTCTAAATTTGTTTTTTTTCAATTTCCCTAAAAAAGGGGTGAGGGCTGTATAAAGAAAATGAAAAGGAAGGTGGATTAGAGGCTTTTTGGGAATCCTAAATCTACGTGAAAGGCGATGGAAAGGGGTCATCTTTCTTTTTGATTTCGAAGCGACTTTTGGCTGCTTTCAGGAGAGGGGTGGGGAGAGGATGGGGGATCTCATTTCCCTTCGATTGCGCTCACTTTTATGGGGGGGAGCTTTCTCAGTGCTGTCAATGAGTACCCTTTGGCTTTAATGTCCTAGGGGGAGGCATTGCCCTAGGTGCCAAGTAGCTCCCCAACTGCTCTAAAAATAGACATCTCTCTCTCTCGATTGCTGGAAACAGAGGAGTTTGATCATGTGAAATCGAAGAGATTTCCTTTGACTTCGGTGTCGTATTTCTTTTTGTTGTTTTTCTATGTTAGGTGTGTTTAGGATTACTACTTAGGGTCGTTATCTTTAATCGTGGAAATCGTAGAATATCTTGAGAGAGAGACATAATTTGATCTTCTTTTCAAATTTTTTACTTGGTCTTTGAGTTTGGCTCTCTATAAATAGATATGTTGTCTTCGATTGTAATAGAAACATTCGAATCAATAAAATTTGAGTTTATTCAAATTCTTTGATGTGTCGGATTTTTCTATTCCTTAGGATTTTATTTCTTTTTGTAAAGTTAATTGTAATCCATCTTGCTTCCGTTCTACGTCAAGTAGTGTAAGAGCGTTTTTAGTCATTATGACTGTAATAGTTTGGGATGATTAATTTTGGGATAGGTTTGTTTCTAACCGGGAATAGGTCAGTTTTGTTATATGCTTCAGGAACCGATTAGTTCTTGATTCTAGGATATGATAGAAGTGCAGCCCTCCAAAACTTTAACTATTGAATTTCGTTGAACTTGTATACGATAATCTTTTCTTTTTGTATTAATCTAGAAGTACAAGCAGTGGTGAATATGTTTAGGGATAAAAGATACACAAAACACATTATGGAAGTACTTAAAAGATGACAAAATCAGACTTTAGGTATGAAAATGAAAATTAGCCATTTATTAATGGGTTAATACTACAAAAAAATTTCAAATTATGCCCATTGTGATAGAAATATCTTGAACTTTTTTTTTTGTGTAACTAAAAATCCTAAACTTGTCAATTGTGATAGAAATATCCCAAACTTTCTTTTGTCATGAAAAATCTCAAATTTATACTAGTTTGGATTATTTCATGATACAAAAAGAAGTTAAGAGTATTTGTGTCACAATGAGCAAGTTTAGGATTTTTGGTAACACATTGTTTTTAGGGTTTTGCGTTACAATGAGTATATTTTGGGATTTTTTTTTAAAAAAATTTGCCCTTTACTAATCAAAATAGATTTTTGGTCATTCAATGACCAACATACGGTGATTAAAAGTTTACTTTTGGCTAGAACAATATCGCAATGTGGATAGAGACAGGCAAAAACGGCTATATCAGTGCAAATTCCTTTTGAAAGTGACTATTGTGCTGCGAAAAGATGTAAATTATATGTTTTAAAGTTGTCGCACCTCAATATTTCATGAGATGATATCTTAAAAGTCAAGGTAGCAGTTAAGGTGCTTGCCAAAACATATTTAAAAGCTGTAGTACCCCCTTTTCACAATTGGAGCTGCTGGGGAAAACTATACCCTACAGCTTCTATATCTTGCTTCAAATTTTGCAAATTTTTAGTTTAATCGGCAAACATTGGAATGATCCTAACATGGCTCTTTGGAAATTTATGCTGTTGTTTGAATATACTTTTACTAGGTTCGGGGGCACACATTACGCGAATGTGTATAGTGAGGTGGTGCCATCTAGTACCACTACGGGGATAACCTCTTAGGCGATGATCCGAGCCGCAAGATTTGTCTATAACCTTTTGATGTAGAAGAAGCTGTAAGAATAGAGCTTCACAAGCTTGAGTGTATTAGTTTACTTTTTGATACATTTTGTTTCTGACCCTAAAAGTCAAATGACATTTAAACAATATGGCATTAAATAAGGAATTCCGCGTACTCTCAATATAAAGAGAAATCTTATTTATGCAAAAGCTAAATTATTCAAAGTCTTTTCTAACTTTTCAATTTTTTTTTTCTGTTTTTTTTTTTTTCATTTTTTTTTTCTTTGTCCGTTGTTCATCTTCTCTATTGGAAAGGATCTCTGAGCTCTAGTTTCACCTTCTCGTGGTGCCTTGTCTTCATTAGATGTTTACCGCCATCGAGGAGTGTCTCCTTGTCGCCATCCTCGTCAATTACATCCTTGCTACCCTGTCATTAGAGGGCCGTGTTGACAATTTCCAAAGGAAGAACAAGTGCGTGTGTAGTGAAATCATTTGCATGTGTTGCGAATGGTATTCGAGCTAAAGAGAAATTTCATGTAATTGGACAGTGAAAGTGGAAGTCTTGTGATCGTTTTGTTTTGGCATAACACTCAATAGAGAGGCACAGACAGATATCTTGGCAAGCCTGACAGCCATGGGCGAGTCTCTATATCTCCGCAAACTCGAAGCACCGCTCCGCAAACTCGAAGCACCGCTTCTGCTTCTTCTTTTGTTTGGCTGCCATTGAAGTTGCTTCGAGCTTGGTTGCCATGGTTATGAAGATTAGGGAAAACCGTGAGGACATGTGGCCCTTCAAATTCAATTTGAGCTTGAACAACAAACAGTGACTCTTGAGATGGAAAAAAAGGAAATTTGGATCGTGTAATGTGTTAGCTGGGTTCACTCCTATGTGGAGGAAGCCCAATGAGTTGCAAGCCCAAAAAGGGCTTGAGCCCATATAATAAGTTATATGGAGAAATAGGGTTTCTCACTATCTTCAAAGTGATAGCCACAAAAAGACAGTAACAAGAGAAAAAGAGAAAGCAGGAAATTCGGGAGTTGGGCCAATATCTGATTTACATCAAGCTGACATCGGAGGTCAATTCGTGGTTCGATTGAGCTAAAATTTTGTCAGCATGTTCGTGGCACAATTTTCTCGAATCTGAACGGTTTGATTTTCGTTTGAAGCTGCCTACATCAGGTTTTTCGTGGGTTGATCAAAACCTGCGTTTTTGGTTAGATTTGTCCTTGATCTCTTGTGAAATTCATATGTATTGCCAAGAATTATGTTCTTGAGGTCTTTGCTGCTATGTACCTCTAGTATTTGCAAGAGAAGAACATTGTTCACCTAATTTTGTTGATAGTGAAGATTTTTGGGTGGACTCTGGTCTTGTGGTTTTTGATCTCCTCATATTGAGGAGGTTTTCCATGTAAAAAAAATCGTCTTGTGTTCGCGTGCTTGGTATTTATTTTACTCTACTATATTGATTCCAATTAGATTTACATAAGAGGGGAGATTAATTTATTCCGCTGCGTTAATTCGATATTGTTCGAATTGTTATCGTTCTCCCATCAGAGTGGTATTAGAGCATCTGGTTACTGCTTGATTTTTCTGCCTTGTGTTAAACAATGGAAACGAATATGAGTAGAATGGTTACATTGAATGGTTCGAATTATCATATTTGGAAAGGGAAGATGGAAGACCTTTTATATGTGAAAGATTTTTATTTGCCCGTATTTGCCGAGGAGAAGCTGGAAAATAAAACTGATGCTGAATGGTCTATATTTCATCGTCAATTGTGTGGTTATATCAGGCAGTGGGTAGATGCTAATGTTTTGAACCATATTATTGAGGAAACACATGCATGCAGTTTATGGGATAAACTCGAACGGTTATATGCTCGAAAGACTGGGAATAATAAGTTATTTTTTATAGAACAAATGATGGCTCTAAGATATCAAGATGGTACTCATTTAACTGATCATTTAAATTCTTTCAAGGAATTATAAATCAGTTGGCTGCGATGGGAATCAAGTTTGATGATGAGATACAAGCACTATGGTTGCTTGGTACTTTGCTGGACTCATGGGAGACGTTTCGAACATCTTTGTCTAATTTTGCCCCGGATGGTACGATTACCATGGATTTGGCCAAGAGTAGTATTTTGAATGAAGAGATGAGAAGGAAGACACAAGGATCGTCCTCTTCACATTTTGATGCCTTGGTTGTTGAGAAAAGGGGAAGAAGTGAGTCTCGAGGTCCGAGAAATAGAGATAAAAGTCGAGATAAAAGCAGAGGTAAGTATAATAAATTTGCTAATGTTGAGTGCCATTATTGTCATTACAAGGGACATATTCAGAGGTTTTGTCGCCAGTTAAAAGGGAGAAATAAAAGGAGAAAGGTAAAGAGAAGAAAACTGATAATGATAGTGATGACAATTGTGTTGCTGCACTTAAAGAAGACTTTCTCATTATTATTGATGGTGATGTGGTGAATTTTGTATCTCATGAGACCAGTTGGGTAATTGATAGTGGTGCATCTATTCATGCTATGTCTCGTAGGGATTTCTTTTCATCATACAGGTTAGGTGATTTCGGATATGTGAAGATGAGAAACAATGGGCTAGCTCAAGTTGTAGGCATTGGGGATGTGTGCCTAGAAACCAGCAATGGCATAAGGTCAGTATTGAATAATGTCAAACATATACCTGATATCCGCTTGAATTTGATTTCTACATGCAAGTTGGATGATGAGGGGTATTGCAGCACTTTCAGTAATGGTCAATGGAAGCTCACCAAAGGTTCTCTTGTTGTGGCTAGAGGTGAAAAATATTATTCGTTGTACAGTATGCAAGCAAAGTTGTCCACAGACAAAATTAATGCAGTAGACAACGAATATGCAGCTGAGTTATGGCATAAGAGGCTCAGTCACATCAGTGAGAAGGGTTTGTCAATATTGGCCAAGAAGAAGCTCCTTTCAGGATTGAAAAGTTCGGCGCTAAAGAAGTATGCTCATTGTTTAGTAGGAAAACAGAAGAAAGTTGCATTTAAAAGCTCCCCTCCTTCAAGAAAGTCGAATATACTGGATTTAGTGCATTCTGATGTTTGCGATCCTATGAAAACAATATCACTTGGTGGCTCTATTTATTTTGTTACCTTCATAGATGATTTTTCAAGGAGAATTTGGATTCATACCTTAAAAACTAAAGATCAAGTGTTAGATGCTTTTAAGCAATTTCAAGCTTCAATTGAGAGACTGACTGAAAAGAAATTGAAATGCATTAGAACTAATAACGGGGGAGAGTATAGTGGACCTTTTGATGAATATTGCAGACAACAAGGTATTCGACATCAAAAGACACCTCTCAAGACGCCTCAGTTAAATGGCTTAGCTGAGAGAATGAATAGAACACTGGTTGAAAGGGTAAGATGCTTACTTTCATAGTTAAAGCTACTTGGATCCTTTTGGGGGTGAGGCTTTAAGTACAGTTGTGCATGTATTAAATCTTACTCGATGCGTTCCTTTAGAGTTTGATGTTCCTAATAGTGTTTGGATAGGCAAAGATATTTCTTATGATTATTTGCGTGTCTTTGGGTGCAAAGCATTTGTGCATATTTCCAAAGATGAGAGGTCTAAACTTGATGTGAAAACACAACAGTGCATTTTTATTGGTTATGGACAGGATATGCTTGGCTACAAATTTCATGATCCGGTTGAAAAGAAAATTGTAAGAAGCAAAGACATTGTGTTTATGGAAGATCAAACAATAGAGGATATTAAGAAAACAGAGATGTTTTCAACACCATAGGTTCGTGATAATTTGGTTGATTTGGATCCAGTTTCTCTTACAAATATTCATACATAGGTTGATGAAGAACAACAGGAAGTCAATGTTCCAAATAACGCACATGTTCTTGAACATGTTGAAATATTCCTGAACCAGAGGCTCAATTAGATGTTCCATTGGATGTTCCAATCTGGAGATCCATTAGAGACCGACGACCTTCCACCAGGTATTCTGAAGATGAATATGTATTATTGACCGATGCAGGTGAACCAGAGTGCTATGCAGAAGCAATAGAAGATGAGTACAAAAGTAATTGGTTTGATGCCATGCGAGATGAGATGTAGTCACTTTATGATAATCATACTTTTAAGTTGGTGAAGTTACCTAAATGTAAAAGAGCTTTGAAGAACAAGTGGGTATATAAGTTGAAGCAAGATGAACATACTTCACAACCACGGTACAAAACTAGATTGGTTGTTAAGGGGTTCGGTTAGAGAAAGGGTATTGATTTTGATGATATATTTTCTCCGGTAGTGAAAATGTCTTCTATTCGTGTGGTACTAGGCTGGGTAGCTACCCTAGATTTGGAAATTAAGCAAATGGATGTTAAAACAGCCTTCTTACATGGTGACTTGGAGGAAGATATATACATGGAACAACCTGAGGGTTTTAAAGTGAAAGGGAAAGAGGATTATGTGTGCAAATTGAAGAAAAGTCTCTATGGCCTAAAACAAGCATCGAGGCAGTGGTACAAATTTTTTTTGTCAGTTATGATAGAATAGGGCTATAAGAAGACTTTCTCGGATAACTGTGTGTTTGTCTAAAAATTTTCTAATGATGACTTTATTATTCTCTTGCTTTATGTTGATGATGTGCTGATTGTTGGCAGGAATGCTTCAAGAATTGAGTTATTGAAGAAACAGTTGAGCAAGTCTTTTGTCATGAAAGACTTGGGCTCGGCGAAGCAAATTCTTGGCATTAGAATTACCCGAGATAGAGATGCTAAGAAGTTGTTTTTGTCGCAAGAGAAATATATCGAGAAGATCCTTCAGAAATTTTACATGGACAAGGCTAAAGTGGTTAGTACTCCTCTTGCTGCCCACTTTAAGTTAAATATGAAGCAAAGTCCTACGACTGATAAAGAGAAGAAAGATATGGAAAGTATTCCATATGCCTCAGTTGTAGGAAGCTTAATGTATGCGATGGTATGTACACGCCCAGACTTGGCACATGTAGTTGGTGTTGTTAGTCACTATATTTCAAATACAGGTAGAGAACACTGGAATGCATAGAAGTGGATTATGAGGTATCTTCGGGGAACTTCAAATTTGAAACTCAGTTTCGGGACCAGGAAACTTGAATTAGTTGGATATATTGATTTTGACTTGGCAGGAGATATTAATACTCGTAAATCTACTTCTGATTATTTGATTTCTTTTGCGGGTGGAGTTGTGCCATGGAAGTCAAGATTGCAGAAGCGTGTTGCACTTTCTAGAACCGAAGCTGAATTTATTGTAGTGACTAAAGCTAGTAAAGAGATGTTATGGATGAAGAAGTTCTTAGAAGAACTTGGGTTCAAGCAAAAGAGGTATGTGCTATTTTGTGATAATCAAAGTGCAATTCATCTTGGTAAGAATTCATCTTTTCATTCTAAATTGAAACATATTGATGTTAGATATCATTGGATAAGAGATGTTCTAGATGAAAAGTTGTTGGAACTTGAGAAAATTCATACAGATCATAATGGCTCTGATATGATGACGAAGACTCTACCAAGAGAAAAGCTTGAACATTGCCAATTGATAGCAAGGATGGTGAATCCCTCCACATTGTCGTGAGGGGGAGATTTGTTAGCTGGGTTCACTCCTACGTGAATGAAGCCCAATGAATTGCAAGCCCAAAAAGGGCTTGAGCCCATATAATAAGTTATATGGAGAAATATGGTTTCTCACTATCTTCAGAGTGGTAATCATAAAAAGACGTAGTAACAAGAGAAAAAGAGAAAGTAGAAAATCTAAGGATTGAGCCAATATCTGATTTGCATCAAGTTGGCATCAGAGGTCATTTTAGCTTTTAGGTCATTTGAGTCAATGACCTATTCAATCTAAAATCTATGCTCAAATTCAGTAAAACAATCTCCTCTTTTAAACATTAGAAATGATTTTGCATAAAAATGAATAAACATCAGCGCTTGAACTAGAGAGCTCAACGCTTTGGGCATGGGATCCCCAATGCTCTTGCTTGAGTCCTCAGTGGCTAGTCTCAAGACCCTATTGCTTATACCTCAGCGTGGTGCCTTAGACCTTGGGTCCCTAGCGACCATACCCAACTACATAGCTCATGGGCTCGAGTCCATTAAGGTTGGCATCGGTACCTTGGCGGTTGAGTTGAAGGCCTCAACTCCCATGCTTGAGTACTTGGCTTCTGGGCTTAAGTTATCGAGGCCTAGGCTCAAGTCCATTGAGGCTTGGCCCATGTCCATGGAGGTTGGGTGAGACCCTGGCGCTCATGCCTGGGTATCTAGCAACTATACTTAAGTCCTCTACTCTTGCACTTGAGTCATTTGCATTTGAGCCTAGGTTCACAGTGGCCAGGCTTGAAACCCCATTTTGGCGCCTAGGCTCAGGACCTTAGCTTGACACTTGAGTTTGGGTGTATTGAGGTTGAGCACAAGTCCATGGAGGTTGGGCTTAGGAATTTGATGCTTGTGCCTGGGTCCTAGTGGCCATGTTGGGGTACTTAATTCTTATGCCCAAGTCTACAGAGGCTGAGCCTAAGTTCATTGAGGCTAGACTTGAATCCATAGAGGCTGGGCTATGGAACTAGGTGCTCGTACCCAAATCCTTGATGACCATGCCTAAGTACCTAGCTCCTATTCCCAAGTCACCTATACCTAGGCTCAAGTCCACGAAGGCCAAAACTGAGACTTTAGTGCTCATGCTTGGGTCCCTAGTGACTATGCTTAGGTACCTAGCTCTAGCGCCCAAGTTACAGGCACCCGAGCCCAAGTCCACAATGCAAAGGCCCGATATTGTGGTCCAATGCTCAGCTTGAGCTTAGGTCCACAAAGGTCCAATTAGTGCTTGTGCTTGGTTCTCAATGGCCATGCTCGAGCACTCAGCTTTTGCCCCTTAATCATCGACGCTTGGGCTTAGGTTGATTGAGATTAGGCTTGGCTCCACAAGGTTGGGCCGAGACCTTGGTGTCAGTTCCCGAGTCCCCATAAGATATGCCCTAGTATTTGGCTCTCGTGCTCAAGTCATTAGCTCCTGAGCCCAGGTCCATGGAGGTTAGGCTCAAGACTATCATTTGATGCTCGAGCTTAGGTCCATTGAGGTTGGACCCAGATCCATATAGGTGGAGCTTAAGGCCTTGTTGTTTGTGCCTAGGTCCTCGATGGCCATTCTTGAGTAACCGGCTTTCTCGCCTAAGTCACTGTCGCTTAGGCCCAGTTCCTCAACAGTGAGGTTTAGGTCTATTGAGGTTGGGCTTAGGACCTTGGTGCCTGTGCCTGTGCCCGAATCCTTGGTGGTTGTGCTAAAGTCACTGGCAAATGTCCTTGGGTCCATCAGGGTTAGGCTGGATCCTTGAGAACCTTGATCACTCAGTATGTCTCATATCACACAAATAGTGCGTGTCTCTATAGGAAAATTATTTTCAAATTTCCGAATGAGGGAAAGTATTTTCAAGTTTATTTTCAAATTTCAGTTAAATATCAAAAAATATTGCCATTGTTTTTGGAAATGACTTCTTGGGATGTTGACACCCTAATTTTTTTCGAAATCTTAAGTATTTGTTCATTTTACAAAATGTAAAAAAATAAATAATATATATGCGAAGATAAAAAAGAAAAATAAAAAAGACTAGGAAAATAAAAAATATATAATCGGATAGCCCATTGTCGCGACCCAATTTTTCGGGTGATCCACCTAAAACTAGGTTGATGGAATACTAAGCCTTTAAGCTTAGCTCGGGTTCTCCCAAGCCCATACCAAATCGCGACTTAAGGATTTAACATGCAAAAGATCATTATCTAGGAGTCGCCACTAATCTATTTTTGGTGGGTCGATTAGAAACCCAAGTAAAGTAACGGGAGTTTTACTTTACTCCTATGAACCAGAGATTTTGGGTACGGGGACTTGGTTACACTAGATTTCTCTAATGCCCTTTCGGTACCATTCTTTTATTTTCAAAAATGTTTGGAAAGCAGCTTGAATTGATTTCAATTTATTTTCCTAACATGTGAGGTGTTCATGCGGGTGCGCAAACCATCAATTTAACACCCAAGTAAAGCAATTAAATAATGCAGAACTTACCTCAAAGTAACGAAAGCATCTGCGTTGTTAGATCAAAATTCACATCAACAATCTTAGATATGATTTCTAATTAACAAGCAATCACTCAATTTTTGCCTTCACTTTTTAATGAGAATATAGTCCATATGCAATGCAATGCTTCTAATCTAATATGAAATAATATGGCATGCCAAAATGTCTTAAACTATATGAATGAGTAAAAGCTTTTGAGATTTTTTTAATGAACATGCAATAATTAAATATGCAATCTAAATTAATCAAAATGACCTAACTCTAATGATGGACAATTTCTAATTAAATGACTCTAGCAATAATCACTAATGATGTGCAGTTCATGATGACGTGCTCACAACTAAAACAGGCATGCAATCTATCCTAGATAACGAAATGAATCTACCTAAGACAATTTTTTTGTATTTTTCATGAAATTCGAAATTAAGAAAAATGCAAAAACTATCTAGCTAGATTAAGATTCTATCCAACTTACATTAAGAATTGAATTAGGTCAAATCTTAATTTAAATTAGGATGTTATCTTAAGTTGAAAGTTCCTAATCTATAATGCAATCTATCTCAAAATCTATCTAGACTTAAAATTAAACATGCAATTCTATCTAATATGCAATGACGTGCAAAGAATTTTATAATTTTAATTTTTTTATGAAAATCAAAATTAAAATTGACACATATTTAAACGTATAATTAAAAACTAACATCCTAAATGAATGCGTTTTTTTATTTTTTATTTTTTCAAAAATTCTAAATAAATAAATCTCCTATTCTAGATATGCAAGATAACCTTAAGACGATAAACCTAATCTAACTCAATTTTTTTACGAAAACAAAATCGACTCAAACGACACGACAACACATCCAACAAGATAAGATCAATATCCATAAATTGGCGAACCATATCTCGCGCATGAGATCGGGTTGGCTAAACTTAAACAAAATCGCGAATCGAATCTCGAGCGTGAGATCGGATTGGCGATTTTTCCGTGCGATTGCGAGTCAGATTTCGAGCGTGAAAATCGGACTGTCAATCATATGCACGTTATGAAATTGGGAAAATTTCCCAACTTATAAGACTACTCGAGACTACGGATACCTCAGCATATCATCAACAAACATATCAATAAGAAAACAGAATTTTCGGAAATCAAAATAGACAAATTTTTTACCTATTCCGAATATCTGCTTTCGAATTTACGACTTGCGATTGGTGAGTGATGGATGGGCGGTTCATGGCAAACGCGGCAACGTCGGACTTCACGGCTCAAGACAACGGGATGCCATGGGATAGCGACTCGGTCACAAAGGAGCAACGATGATCGTCAACAACTCACGGTGCAAGGGTGGTGAAAATCTCCAATGGCAATTCATCGTTGAAGCAATAGCAGCAGAATAGTAGAAAAAAGGCAATTTGACTTTGAAGACTTCTTTTGCAATGGGACGTTCAGACTCTTCAAGTGCGGGTCTCCTCCTTCAAGTGCGGAACGTCCGTTCTTTCTTTATTCTCTTGTGGCCGTGTACGAATTGTGTAGCCTCCAAAACTTCGTTGTAGTTGATCACGACCAGGCAGGAAGTGAACGCCGTGGCTCTATCATCGAGGAGGATCACTTTGATTATGAGTGAAAATAGGAACTTCGTAGATCGGCGAGTGTGGGCAATTGGCAACGACAGGCTCGTGGCCGCTTGAATCAGGAACGTTATATGGGATGACTTGTAGGCGAGGCAGAACATATTGCCTTTGATTATGAGTGAACGCGTCGAATTGTGGGTTGATCCTTTTTTGCCCACACGACTGAATTTGGAGTTCGGACTTCACCACGTTGGCTCTGACATCTTTTGCAAGTCAAAGAGAATGGATCTTCTTCATGCAGCAAGCAGAATTGTCTTCTTTGACTGGATAATATTCATCGTGAATACTTTCGGCAAAAGAACCTCTCCTGGAATTGCTGGAACTTAACGATGAGGATAGAGCTCGGGGCACATCGGGACAACAGCTTGAGCAGGGCTTCACGGTGTCGTTGTTAACGAGGGGGCGTGGCAATGGTCACCGTCTCATGGTGCACACGATGTGAAGCTCAGCCGTGGGGTTAGCAAGGTCGCAGCCACGTGATGCTTGGCCAGACGTTCCTCTCTCTCTCTCATGTGTGTTTTCTCTCTATATTGTGGCCATATATTCAATGTGTGGCCCCCCTCAAAAACCCTATGCGTTTTATGCCATCGATTAGGGTTTTTAATTTTTCAAAAATCAATATCCGCAATATTCGTTTTGTTGAACGCAATATCACTTGCTCTATCTGAAAACAATTCATCATATCTCGAACAAAAAATTCAAATTTCTAATTTTTCAGGAGATAATATTTCAATCATTAAAAAACATGGGCTTGGGCCAACTTGCTCGCTTTGTGGCCCCGGCCCATCTAATTTGAACCCATCCGCCACCGGTCCAATAAAATGCAAATAATGCAAATAACAAAATAAATGCAACCTAAATCTATATGCTATGCAATTAAATTATAAAATAAAATTAACCCCTAATGACTAAATGAGCCGCCAAAATTTAGGTGTCAACACCCATCTACACCAAGCCCAATTATTTCAGCTAGAATTTCCATCCCACTAATCTCATTTCTTTCGTGACCTAACTTCCCATGTTTTGAGCCCAAGAATACAAGAAAGGAGCCCAGCTCCTGTCTCACATTCCTTGGCACATGCTCACGTCTATCAACAAGAAGGGGGTGACATGAGGATGAAGGCAACGAATGGGAAATAGGAAGAGAGAGCATTCGTGAGTGAAGGAGATGACGAGTAGTGACTTAAGCATGCCTGAATCTTCTAAAACCAAGGTCAATTGTACATGGAAAAAGATTCCTCTTGAGAAAATATTAGGTAGGTTGGCCATGCCAAATCACCATGCATTGGCTCAACTAAGAAGAGACACGTGGCTGATGGACCCACATTCCCCTCCTTCAAACTTGTGCATACTCTCTCTCTTCATTAATTGTTGGCCTTCTTCTCCCTTGCATGAAACCTCTCACTCTCTCTTCAATTAGAGGACACACTCTCTCCTCTCTTTTGCATCTTCCAAGAAAAAGAAGTCTACTCTCTCTTTTTGTTTCAAAATACTCTCTCTCCTCCTCCCCATCCCCCCAAACAAAGAGCCCGCTGGTCGTGTCTCAAGTTGAGACCCGCCGCCTTCAACACGTCGCCTTTGCCTCCGCTATTACCCTCAAGAACCACTTCCTTTCTATTGCTCCCAAGAGGCCCCACTGAATAGCATCCTGAGCTTAGATTTGATGCCAACCGTCATCTTTAGAAACCACTCCCCTCTCTCTCGCCCCTAAGAGCCCCTACTAGTCACATCCCAAGCTCATATATGCCTTTTCCAACCTAAGAAGCATTCCCCTTCTTGTGTTTTCATTCTCTTCCTGAAGGAAGATGAGATGAAGTCTAGATGAATAGGAAACACGTGGACTTGTGAACTTTCATTTGTATTTGCTGTTTGGTCTCGTTTTGTTCTATTTGTGTTTATGAGGGTGGTGTTTGTAACCTATATATGTTGGGTGTGTCGGTGTCACGATGCGTAACTGGTTCTCCCTTTTTTTTTGGGTCAAAGTTCTTCAGTTCAGGTAGGCTTTACATTGTTTTGTTTTGTTTTGTTTTTTTTATAATTAGGCATTATCATTGCTATTCTTGTGTTTGTTTTGCTTTGCTTCATGCTCTCTTCGTGTCTTGAATAAGTAGAACCTCTCACTTGGAAGGTTTATTACATTGGCTATGGACCTCATGATATGTGCGAATCTCCCAGGATTTATCAAACTGGATGACCCAATTCACTTAACTCATCATGGATTTAAATGCATAAATCTCAAGACAAGATTTAGCTCTAGACATTTGTACAAGCAGTTTGAAGCAAATCAAAGCAAATTCTTTCAAGTTTGAACTATACTTTCAATTCAAGAAATCCACCAATAGAAATACAATATTGATATTCAACACTATATCCCCCCAGAAAAAAAAGGGAAAATCGTCGTGAATTCTCAAGACAAGATTTAGCTATGAACATTTGTACAAGCAAAAAGACAGATAAGTAGAAAAGTCCCGGCTAAAGCTAAATATCATTTATGGCAAGGAGTTACTCCAAGGAAGCAACGTGTGGTGCTTCTGCAAAGGATGGATAGACACGGGCCTTCCCGAACACTTGAGACAAAGAGAAATAGCCTCTCTTCATCCACTAGTTGTCCTCTCCTCCTCACGTTCGCCCAAGACCGCATCCATCTTCTCCTTTATCTTCTCCTTGTAAAGCCTTCGCATCATGTACGCCTTCGCAACGCTCGCGCTCGGTTGATAAACTCCCGCAATTGACATTTTCCTTCCTTCCGTACTTGAAGAGTTCTTTCTTGAGGATTGCAATGGGTCGTGATGAGAAGTGTACGGGATGTGCAATTGTGTGGGGGCATGTGGATGTGGGGTTGTCATATACAGAGAGAGGGAGAGAGATAGGGGGGTTGGTGAGAAGGCGACTCCACTAGCCGGTGCGCTGCTTGTTTTGGACATTTTCTTCCGCGCTTCGCCTCCAAAGTTGGGGAGCAAGGCAAAAAGGATGCTAAGAAAGAGGGCGGAGGTGGAGGTGACGTGTCGGAGGCGGATATGAGCTTAGGATGTGCCCGATGGGGGCTCTTAAGGGCGAGAGAGAGGTTCCTAGGGGTGATGGCAGAGGTGACATGGCGGAGCTGTCGAATTTGAGCTCAGATACCATTGGTAGGGGCTATTGGGAGCGATAGAGTGGGAGTAGCTCCTGACGACAGTGGAGGGGGAGGCGAAGTGCTGGAAACGATAGGTCTGAGCTTGAGAGGCGACCAACAAGGCTCTTGAGAGTGAGAGGGAGGGAGAGTATTTTGAAAAAAGAAGAAGAAAAAGACTGGGTTTCTTCTTTTTCTCAGAAGATGCAAAAGATAGAGAAGAGAGAGTGTCCTATAATTGAAGAGAGGGGGGTTTCATGCGAACGTAGGGAGAAGACCATCAATTAATGAGGAGAGAGAGGATGCAAAAGTTTGAAGGAGATAAAGGGGGGTCCATCAATCATGTGAAGCCATGTGTCTCTTTTTTTATTGGGCCGGTGCATGGGGATTTGGCATAGTCGGCCTACCTAATATTTTCTCATTCCTCCTCGCTAGTAAGGAGTGCATGAGGCGTGCTCACTCGATGAAGGGGAGGATGCTAGACGCTCGTGAGAAGAGGGTAGCGTTCAGCCACTTAGAGGAGGCTTCGCTGAAAAAGGATACGGCCATTGAAGAGCTCAGCTGAAGGGAACCGAGGAGGGGAGCTTGGACAAGAAACCGAAAAAGAGAGGGAGGCTAGTTCTTGGAGAGGGAGAGAAGTGACTGTGTTCTCGAGATCTTCGGTGTGGTGGTGGTTCGGAGCGAGGAGATCTACATGTCTGATGTCCTCATGCGGTAGAAGATGAAACGCATATGGTTCCTCCAGAAGCGCATGAACACCAAGCCCTCCCATAGCCCCATTCACATCCGACGCCCTTGACTTGTGATTTCCTTTCCAACGGGTCTAATTTCCCAAGTGCCAATCTAGTATTTGCTGAGGGGAGCTTCGCTGATAGGAAAAGGCCATAGCCATGGGGTTAGTGTTGAAGAGACTTAGGACCGTATGGGTCCAAGCAGATATCGATAGCAATGGTGTTGTTGGTTTTAAAGAATTTCAGCAACAAATTTGAAACCCTCTTGGTCTAAGCAAAGGATTAAGAGAAAGGGGACTTTTAAAATGAAAACGGTGTCAGGAGCAAACAATCGGTTTTAGTGTGAAAAATGCAGTTATGTTCCCACCTGAAATGGAGAAGGGAAGGGTCCAATGCAAAAAACGAGATATCATCTCTAGCGCCGGAAGAGGGAAAGGAAAGGAGTTATTCGGAAGCCTGGCCACATCTAATGCCCTTGAGCGCAAGAGTTCCTTCTTCCACTGCGCTGAATTTTCCAGTTGTGAATTTAGGCATTGAGCAAATTCGTATCCTTCTTCGAACCGGTGCCTACCACGTGTTTGATAAAATCTTAAGATACAATCATGAGAATGTCGTCCGCTTCAGCCATACCCGAAGACACCAGTGGAGTTTGCATATTAACAATAGCTTCCTTGGCAATTAAAAACAGTGGGATCTTTACTCATTGATGAGACATTATTGTTCTGCTCGTGAGTGTTAGCGGCCATTTTTCTTAATGTCGTTCTTGGTGTTCTTGGACCTTCTCGATGAGGGCATTGGTTTGGAGAAGATGATGCCAACGTGAGGAGACGACCTCAAGTGATTATAGTAGAAGGCTTGATTAGGTTTGATTAGGGTAAGCTTAAGTTGGTTTAGCGCGTTTAGGCCTGTATCCTTTTTCGTGGGTTTAGATGAGTCTAGTGGTTTTGGACTCAACTACGATTGACAAGTTTGGGCTTATTTCTAGTCATAATTAGAATAGTAATGGGCTTGGTTTACTTTCTTGGGTTAGAGATATGGGTCAGAGGCCGGGCAAAGCGATTGGGTTGAATGCTGTGGGTTTAGAAGTTTTATGGGCTAAGTATATAAATTGGGTTGGATATTCATGTGCTGAATTTAATATTTGTACGAGGCCCTAGGGCTGGTTTGAATTTGGACTGAACTCGGACTTTTAGGGTCCTGGTCACACTCATCGGTTCCCGAGTTTCCTGACCCGATCTGAAGTTCATTGTTCACAATTTTTTTTAGAAAATTCAGAAATTCATTGGAACATTTAGAAAATCCAGAAATTTCATAAAAAATCTAGAAAATTCCAAAATAATTAGAAAATCCCAATATATATATATATAATTTCTTGAAAAAGTTCACAAATAGACTTTTTGGGTTATTTTCTTCAAAAAGGGTGGAAGCCTCTTGAATCTAAAGTTGTGCTAAAAAATTGAACAATCCCTTAAGGCTTTACATTAGGTTTCCATCGTCCTTGAAGACAATTACCTTTGGTTGCGCAATACCGATACATTGATTTTGGCTTTCCTTTAGACCGGTTAGAATTGGCATTTATCTTTTCCATAATATTAAGTCTTTGCTATTTCATGTAATTTATTTAATGCTTTTCTTGATTATTGATTGTCATGTTAATGACTGCGCGCTCGCATGTTCATTTAACATGTTAGTGGTAGGTATAAAATCAATTCGAACTGCCTGACAAAAATCCTTTTATTTTTTTAAATGAACAAGATTAGGTACTAAAATGACATTAGTTAGTTAATTAATGTAGTCACTTCGATTTTCTGGTTGTGTAGAAAGTGAAGTATACTCCCACACTTCACTTGGTTCCTAATAGATCCTAATAGACTAGTGTTGACTCTTTTTTTAAGAAAATTCTCATAGCATCAATTTGCATACTCAATGTTGTGCAAGGTATAGGCTTGGGAGAGCTAAAATTTAAATTGTGGGCTGTGGGCCCATCTTTTAGGTAACACATCTAAACCCGCTTTCCTCCGTATTTGAGGGGTAGGTCACGATAGAGGAACATGTCAAATTTTTCACAAAATAAACGAAGCCTACAATAATAAAAATTTATCCATATGGGGTTCCTCAAGTTCTACCCTATGTTCAAATTCAATTTAGATTGTTCTTCCTAATTTTGATGCATCTTGTGCAGGTTTCGAACCTTAAAAAATGGCACATCTTTAATTTGGGCATGATAATTTAAGGGAGACAACATGTTATTGCTGTGCCATTTAGGTAAAAGTGTTTTTTTTTTTTTTTTTGGTCGGTAGGTAAAAGTGTTAGAAAAGTCCCAAATCTATTGTATTGATGTAAATTTAGCTTTAAACCTTTTGAACTAGTACCAATTTAGTCATTTCAGCTAATTTTGGTTAGATATTGTTGACATAGACATCGCTCAGTTAACGTGGCATGGTTGACGCTAATGTGGATAACTTTTAATATTATTTTACTAATTTTTTCAAATTATTTATTTATTTATTTTCTCTTTTTCCCTCCTTCATTTTCTCCTAGTCGGTGACTGGCTAGAGTTGAGGGACCTTGCTAGAGGTCACACGGGTGGCCTCGTGTTGGGTTAGCGAGGGTTGAACCTTACTGATCATGGGCGAGGCATGACCTTGTTGAATCCGGTGAGGTTGAGCCTTGGCCCAACCATGACAAGGCTTGAGCACTCATTACATGCCGTGAGGCCACCCTTGTGGCCTCTAGCAAGGCTGGCGTGGTCCCTTCTCGGCCCTCGCCTCAAACCGATCGTAGACCTTGGCGATCAGTTGGAGTAAAGAGAAAGGAAAAAAAAAAGGGAAAGAGAAAGAAAAGAAAAAAAAAGAAAATAATAACAAATAAATAAATAATTCCAAAAAGTATTAAAATAATATTAAAAGTTGTTCACATTGGCGCCGACAGTGTCATGTCAGTTGGCTGGTATCCACATCAACATTATTAGGTCAAAATTAGCCAGAATGACTAAATTCGCACTAGATCAAAAGGTTTATGATTCAATTGGCACTATATTAAAAGGTTTAGAGTTAAATTGATTATAGTAAGAGATTTATGACTAAATTAACACTAATGAAATATGTTGACTTTTTTAATACTTTTTCTTGCAATTTACACTAACCACTAAGTAGTCAATAGATTAGGATTTTTTAATGGCCAAGAGAAAAGGAAAGGAAAAGGAACTATAAACCTAGTTTAAAAATTAGTTATTAAATGTTGTGACTGTTGAAGTATTTAAATATTAAATAACGCCTTCTCTTAAGGGCTCAGGCTTTTAGACTAGTTCGCATTGATTCAACAAAATTTTACGTGGCGTCATAGCTTAAAGTATTAGAACATTTAGCAGTGATCTCACTCCACACCTTAATCTTAAGCCATTACAGTTGATGGTGATCTCATAGGATTTTTCAATAACAACAAAAGGCATCTCAAAAAGTGGCGACGTTTCCAATAAACATTTGCCCTGTGACTCAAGGAACCAATATTATATCAATTAAGACTAATTTTATATAAAATATAACATGACTGTCTATATTCGTCGTGAGAAGAGTAATTGAAACATATATCGCTAGTGTAATTTTTTGTAGACAAGCGATCTCATAGAGATTAAATAGTTATAATTCTTAAATTTAGAGTGAATTAAACCACTTCTGATATATATAAACAAACTGTCATATTGAATGTTAACTGCCTAAAGGACAAGGCTCCCCACTAATGCGCTAGCTAGGGGAACTGTGAGATTGTCGTCAATCTGAGAGCCGAGAGGATGTGATTCCACCAGTGCAGAAGCAAGAGAGACCATCAAGAAACCCGCAACCATCTCCCAACTTCCTTGGATATAACCAAATGAAGAAAAATAGGACATAAACCTGGTAAACATAAGCAAATTGTAACCAGTCAGGCCACTGCTCATGCAGATTTATAAAGAATCCTAAAAGAACCAACCCGAAGATTACCCGAGAGATGCTAAAAACCCAGCTGAGCCCATCGCAATGCTGCCGGCAGCTGATTTGTTAGGGTTGTACGAATTTTATGTTGGCCAAACTGCCTTCCGATGATGTCTGCAAAGCCTGAAAACAAGCAAAAGCAGGTGTCTAAGCTTAAGCACACCTTTTAAAAATTTCTGGATGTTCGGGTGAATTATGTGAATATTCGAACTGATAACCACATCTCTTATCACGCTGTTTGATATCTAAGTATTAATCTCAGCCATGACCAGATAACGTCATCTATTCTATTGAAGAAGTCCTCAGAACGTCCTCCCCTTTTTTTTTTTGTAGTTACACCATTGAACGGATTTGAACCTTTGCGGTATAACAGGCGAGGAATAATGGGAGTTCAAATTACTGCACCATCTCCGGCACAGAGGTTGCATATTGCTGCAATTGCCACTGGCGGAGTCCTCCAGTAATATGCGCAGGCGAATGTAATCATGAGAACATAGTATAGTGGCCCTTCAAGGAGTTCCCTGAAAGAGAGAACAAGATGATTCCAAGGTTTTGGAAGTTAAGCAAGGCTTCATGGATGCAGATATCGAAAAGAAGACCCACAAATGAGCAAGAGAAGATCTAAGCTAGACCGAATTGCTTGATAAAGCAGATCACTAAGCAAAATAACTAATTCGGAAAATCAGTATTGCGATTATGGTAATATCTGCAACATGATCCTATCAAACCAAGTTCACATCTGTCATCAATGCAATGCGGATGCTACGTTACTCTGAGTTATGAACCTGCGGTCCCCGAATCTGCTCATAGACTTTAGCGTCGCCTTATCTTTCCAAATGCCAGATCCCACAAGAAGCATGCGTATGATGTTAAACCCTGGAATTGTTGCAGCTAATGGTGCACCTCGATGCCCAGAACAGTAATTTATTAGCAATAGCCACTTCACCAAACGAATAGTCGGATTTTGAAAAAAAATTGTGTAGTCTTGAGATTACCTGAATAGTGGCCAGCAAAGCATGAAAACTAATCCTACGCTCACATGCACGAGCTTCCTGTTAAGTTTTTATATGAGGAAAAAGAAAACGGACATTTAGATGTAACGATCAGCTTGAAAACAACAAGCGACTGTAGAACTACTTTGTTTATAGGGACTGCCTAAAGATGCGACTTTTCTTTCTTTGTTTTTTTTTTTTTTTTTTTTGATAATCAAGGGGGGTTGTGATAGATATTCTGCTATCTTTAGGTCCATGGAAACATCGACTAAGTTTTCAGATGTGCGGATGGCCTTGACCCAATACGCAAGTAGTTAACGGGATTTAAAAGGGCGACTTCCAATTACTCAGCTGAAAATCCTGAGGCCCCCAATCTAGTAGGTCAACTTGGTTTAATTGAGGTACGGATAAAACTTCGTCCGCTGAGTAAACCGAAACATGCGACCATCTTGAGACAGCATCGAAGAGGGAAAGGAGGGAGTAATCCTATCCGAACCTGGACTAAGAGGCCTCGCTTAGCTGTTTCTTCAAACAACTGCAGAATTGCCACCGGACGAGGCTGTAGCTAGTGCATCGGACATGACCAAATTAAGTGCGCCCAGCCATTCTTGACCCAACCTTCCTATGCTTACCCAAACAAGATAAAATCCTAATTCTTCGCCCGGTTATTCTCCAACTTTTATTTCCCTACCAATTCTATCCTTTTCAAACAAACGGTGAGAGTCTTGACTTCTTTCTTTCTTTGTTTCCCTAATTACGACCTTTCCAAAACGTAATGAATGGTAATGAAACGGTAACTCGCATGTAAAAAATAAAAAATCTTCCATGAAATAAATTTCATCAAGCAAACTATTCAAAACCATTTTGATGAGACCTTCGACAGGCAAGTGGGTGGAGTGTCAAATGTACATGCAATAATTCAATCAATTTTGATAATTAATTGAACTCGTAGAAAATCTATTTATAGCGTTTTAGAAAATTGTATTCTAATACATAAAGTACGATAGAAGTGCACCCATACAGCGTGTATAAAAAAAGTCGACATTAAAAAGATTTTAGAAAATCACCTCGTTAACCATTACAAAACGTTTAAATTACTAATTAATTGAAAGATATCTTTGGCGCCTTGCAACTCTTTTTGGAAAAAGTTGTTTGTTAGGATAAATGCAAATACTAAAATTGAAAAACATATCCAATTAAATTTAACTTTTAACTCTTTTTGAAAAAGTTGTGTTGAATTATTGATCAATTTTCTAGAATAGCCTAGACGACTCTAGGATTTATGTTTTATAAGTCTCTAGTTTAGGAGGTAATTAAAGTTTGTGGCCATAAATATGTCTAAGGAGGAATACCTCCGACAAATGCAAATATAAATTTGCTTAATTAGTCGGTGTATTAAGCCTATGAATAGGCTTGAGATGATCGGTCATGTACACAAGAGAGACCATCGAGCAGCACCAAAGTTTTACGCATATTCCCACTTGCAATACCCCAAGTATTTTAATGAAAAAATTAATGTAACTTGTCCCGTTGTTGTTGCCTGAGCCGAGAATCCCCAGAAATTTTTACATCCCTACAAATTCTCTAGAAATTCTAACACTAAGATCTAGCATGATCTAACTCAAGAGCCTCGTTCGATGGTATTAAGCGCTTATCCTATCCACTCGCTACTAAAACCATTCAGCTAACTATTTGACATCAAAATTATTGCCGACTCTACCTCCTATTCACTACCCATTCTTACTTTCGAAGGAAATAACTATGACTATCGAAATATCAAAATGATTGCTTTCTTGATGGACAAAGATTTATGGGATATAATGAAGAAAGTTTTATGCGGTTCTGTAAAAAGGTGCATGTTTTCTGGTAGTGCAACTACAAAAGGATGCTTGGGTTTTATGTGTCATCTAGCAAGTACTGTTGAAAACGATATTTTAAAGCATAATTGATGTGAAGACCGCAAAGAGGACATGAGATATACTACGAGAAGACTTCCAAAGGCACGATAAAGGTACGCACCATTAGACTGCAATATCTTAGAAGTGAATTTGGAAATGATAAATTAAATATTATAAGACCGTCCAACAATATTATGGTAAATTAGAAGAACTATTATTGACCAAAGGGTAATAGAAAACATATTGATGATACTTACAAAAGTATATAATTTAATTGTCACCCCCATGGAAGAATCTAAGGATTTTAGATCCTGTCAATGAGTGAACTAATTGGTTCTTTAGAGGCTCATAAAAAAATTGATGACACAAGATGAAATTTTAATAAAACAGACATTCATTTTAATAAGTTTTCTTTGGTTTACAAAAAATTTAATAAGTTTTCTTTGGTGTACAAACTTCTTTTTTTTTTAAAAGGTTTTATCTTTGCATTTTTTTGCTTAAACCTAAACAAATTCACCATAGCAACATCACAGGATTCTAAGCATTAAAAAATAACAATCAACATTGTCGAGTGGCAAAAATCTATCGCACGTGGAGGCAAGCTTTATTTATGAATGAAGAAAAAAGTGAAAGAAATGACAAATTCATCATCCAAAAAACCATTACAAACATTTTTCAAATTGCAATTTTAGGTCATAGGCAAAGGCAAAGATGTGATTTGGCTCAATTTCCCACTTATTTCCTCAAATTCCCGGAGAATCAAATTAGGTGCGCCTCAGAGAAACAAAATTTCTAACCATTCTTCACTCAACTTTCCTATGCGTTCCCAAAGAAGAGAAAATCGCGATTCTTCACCCACTTCTTCTCCATCTTTTATTTTCCTACCCATTACTATCCTTTCCAGACAAAAGGTAAGATTCTTGACCTCTTTCATTTTTGTTTCCCTAATTATTACCCTTCCAAAAAGTAATGAATAGTTATGAAAGAGAAAAATTATCCAAAAAATTATAAACCAAGTGTAAAGCGACCAATTCAATCTTAAACTTTTCATTTATGCCAATTCGGTGCTAGATATTTTGACAATTGGCCAATTCATTCATAAATCTTCTCATCTAGCAATTTAAAGAATTACCGATATAATCATTTTGGCTAATTTTGGTCGAAATTCATTGACATCGAGTTTCCAATTAGCTCTAGCGCTAACTTGAACATTTTTTTTTTCTTAACTTTTCATTTTATTTACTTTTATTTGTTCATTTTTTCTTCATCAGGTTGGCAAGATCTTTGGCCATTTGCTGAGGGTTGGCAACCTCCATCGGCCATGAGGCAGGGCCGGCGAGGTCACTGGTCGTTGGGTGAGGGCTGCAATGCCCTCGCTAGATCTGGCAAGGCAAGGGCATCGTGACTTGCAAGTGCTTCGATGCCTTCGCCTAGATTTGACGAGGGTCGCGATCCTCGCCCAGCGGCCCTTGGCCTTGTTAAGAAATAAAGAAAAAAAAAAAGAAAAAAAAAATTCAATACAAAATTTGAAAATTTAAAAAATAATTATAAAATTATCCAAGTTAGTGCCAACTACCCCATGTAGGATGGCCGATGTTGATTAGATTGTCATGTTAGCGATTTTCGATCAGAATTAGCAAAAATGACCATATCGATAATTCATTAAAAAATTAAGACTAAATTAGCAAATTCTCAAAATTTTTAGGACTGAATTAATTGTTGATAAGTTAGGACTAAAGTGCTATAATTGAAAGGATTAGGACTAATTAGTTGCAGTATAATATGTTTAGGGTTTTTTGGACAATTTTCTTGTTACAAAAATAAGGCTTCCTAGAGTAACTTACATATGAAATGGAAAAACAAGTTAGAAAGAAAGCAATCTACCATGCACCAAATAGTTCATGGAAGAATTAATTTGTGGGAAAATAACATGTTTTGTAGTGAAACGATGCAATTTTCATACTTTAAAATAATAATAATAGGATTTATCACACTGGATATGGACTAGTTTCCTATGTGATTGTAACCAGCCAGTTGGATTCCTAGTCCCAATCTTTTGCAATCGGGAATCATAAAATTAGTTTTGGGTTTTAGTCTTCTGAAATCGATCACCTCTAACACAAACCGTTGAAAAATAATTTGGTGGCATAAGTGCAGATACATGCATAATTGATTTTGAGTTCAAGTGGGGGGTTTTTGCTAATGTGTATCCTCAAAATTGTGTATCAATCTCTTTAAAAATGAATAATTTTTTATTCAATTATCACATAAATTTCTTGCATATTATGTAAGGGGTAGTTTGTTTCTTTGTTGTGTTTTTGTACTAGCAGAAGTCCATTGACACCATATAGGAAAGCATGTCATTCACAGGCCAATAGATAAGGAGTTGTAGTGGATGGATGTTGTAGACCAGCAGGATAATTTGATTACATTTATTGTGATGACGTAACTCATTCGTCGGTAGTAAGATATATGCACGGATTTGTAGTACAATCGAATTAGTCTTAAACTTTTCAATTTTGTTAATTTAACTCTTTGCACAAGATTACTATGTAGTCCTTAGTGGGACAATTGGGTTACATTTATTGTGATAACGTAACTCATTTGTTGGTAGTAAGACGCTTGCTTGTTGGGATTATAGTATAATTAAACTAGGCCTTTTCAATTGTATTAATTTAGTCCTAAAATCCTACACAAGATTACTATATAATCCTTAGCAGGACAATTGGGTTACATTTATTGTGATGATGTAACTCATTCGTCGGTAGTAAGACCTTCACCCAGTGGGGCTATGGTGCAATTAGTTCTAAACTTATTATACGAATATCATTTTAGTTCTTCAATTTTGTCGATTTAATTTTAAAATTTTGCACAAAATGCTATTTATTTATTTATTCTTGTTAGTTTTAGCTGATAATCATTGACGTAATGGTATACCAAGTAGGATGGCTGGTGGTGATTGAACTGCCATGTCATTGATTTAAGCAAAAAAGGATCATAAGGACTATATTGGCATTTCATACAAAAATTTAGGACTAATTGACAAAATTGAAAAATTTATAACTGATTAGATAATTTTCCCTCGCCAAGCTCGTGGGTGGAGTGTAAAATGTACACGCACCAATTCAAGCAATTTACACTGTAGGGCTAAGAGAAAAATATATGCGTGTAGTTTTCTTAGAAAACTGTATTCTAATATATTATGTGTACTAGCAATAGTACACAAATATTGTGCATATGGAAGATTTTAGAAATTCGCCTCTTTAGTCGTTACAAAACATTTAAGTTATTACCTAATTTGGATAAATCATTGACACATTTAACCCCTTTTCAAAAAGATAATTACAATAAATGAAAAAAAATTATATCTTGAAATTGAATTACTTAATTGTAAATTGAAATACATGACAGATTAAATAGAATTTAAGTTTACACAAATTTCTAGTGATATGATATTTATAAAATAATTAATTGAGAATATTCTTATGTTGATGAACGGGATCGTAATCTCTAGGAGATCCTCTTTACTTTATATAATAGTAAAGATCTTTGTGAAAAGTCGATAAGTTTTACTTTGAAAAGACGTTAGAAGGAACTTGCCCTAAGTAAATCTAAGGAAGAACTCATCGTAAAATGACAAATATTTAAAAGTATTGTACAAATAATCTATTCCAGCGAGGTTGGTTGTTGTGAAATAACACGAAAATCATCAATTTATAGTGAGGGCTGTTGTTGTGAATCTTGCAATTAAAATCTAATGAGCGACGGAGAAAATTATCAAAGAAATCAATGAAGAAGGATAAGAAACGTTAGATATATACATGATTCGATTCAAGTGTCGGTACTTATTTTAAGGGGAGAGTCGACTTCAGAGAAACCATTATTAGCTGGAGAGTTCTCGTATTATGATAATCGCTCAATTTCTCATGTGATTCCCAAAGACTCAATACACAAATCCGAGTACTTATTTTACGAAGAGAGTTGACCTTAGAGAATCCATTATCGACTGAAGAGTCTCATATTGTGGTAGTCGCTCAATTTCTCATGCGATTAAATCCTCGCAAGCCTTGTTTCTTTCGCCAAGTCTCACTAGAAAGCCCTAAGAAAAGGTCTCACAAAATTGAGTTCGTGTTATTCTCAAAACAGGTATGAGAATCTGATTTGAAAACACCTGGCTGAGAGGATTGAATCGACAGTTCGGCTCCCGCCCAAGTTGGGCCCGGAATTCTGGACATGTATAGTGAAAACTGTACGATTCGGAGGGTAGGTGCTCCGAGGGCCAGGCCTAGGGCCCAACCATGACTGACTGGCATCCCGGCCAATGCCAAGTAGCATTTTAGTTGCTGGATATGGCTGGAAGGCAGGGCGCCCAGTCCCTTCGACATTGCTCCCCAATGACACCTCCTAACCTGCCTCCAACTTTATCTTGATCTCTGGGATTTGATACAACTCCGAATTGGGTAGAATTAGAGCCACGAGCTCAATGATTCTCCATGTAGGTGCAACTCCCGCAGTTAAGGGATAGTGCTTGTCATTTATACTGGCTCTTCCGATGCTTATGATGGGCGTTCATACTTCGTAAGTGCAAGAGCTCTAGCATAGCTCGAGTTTTGTCAAAGGAATAGGTTTCATCATTACAATTGATGGGTTCTCTGCTATCAAGATCTTCCTCACAACAACCTTATCCTCTGGCATAACCGTCCGGATGAAATGATACTTGATGTCAATATATTTAGTCTCATGATAAATATGATTAAAGATAGATCTATCGCATATTGGTTATTACAATGTATAATAACACATTTTGCACCAACCCAGAGTCTAAGAGCAAACTTGTTAGCTATATTGCCTCCTTCGCTAAGGTTTGTGTCATGTAATCTACCTCATTCAAAGATAAGGCGACATCGTCTTTCAGAGGCGCCTTCCAACTCATTGCATCCCATGTCAATGAAACACGTACCCCGAATATGATCTATGCTCATCCAAATTTTGCCATGATCTAAATCCACATAGCCAGTGGTCTCACTATCATAATTGTCCATTAGTACACATTACCAATATCTATTATCTCTAAGGATTCATTTCACAATCTCCTAGTAGTGTTACCAAGATGCTTAATGTAATAGTTAATAGCTCCCACGGTTTGTGAAATGTTAAGTCTAGTGCAAACCATGGCAGGCATAATGCGGTCCATTACATTATAATAAGGAACGCCGGACATAAACTCATCCTCCACCTCAGTCTATGGTGGTAATATATTGAAAACTTTGAAGTGTTCGGCCAAAGTTATTGATTGCATGTCAAAAGACGCCACAATCTTCTCGATACATCTACCAAGAACAACATATTATGGCATTTGGTATTGGCCAAATGCAATTGTAGAGCTACTTAGTTACACGACAGTTACTGGCAGACTCAATGGTAGGAGTACTCCTAGCTTAGCATTTACACTAGGTATTAAAATAATCTGATGGGCATCCAAAAGGCAAGATTTAGTGGAAAAATTTTCCACAGAAGCTGAGCAAATCATAGCTGCTACTACCACCAGTTAGGCATTATGACTTCGTAGAATATTAAAGGACATCAAAGTGGTACAAACAAAACCTACTTCAATATTTTGCAATAACAAGTCTGCTATCGTTATGTCTAAGAATCTTGTTTTTCACGAAAAAACTGAAAATATTGCCATAAAATATCACTTAATATAAGAACTGGAATTGGAGAGATAAAGCACTAGAAAACTCTGATAAAGTCGACGACATATTTACTAAAGCACCATCCCAAATCAAGTTTGAGATATTTTGAAGTATGATCGGAGTATCATAAAAATGGATTGAAAAGGAGTGTTAAAGTTCTAGTCTACTATTCTGGAAAAGCCTATACTTTTGAAGTATGACGGAGTATCATAAAAATGGATTGAAAGGGAGTGTTAAAGTTCTAGTCTACTATTCTGGAAAAGCCTATACTTTTGAAGTATGATCGGAGTATCATAAAAATGGATTGAAAAGAAGTGTTAAAGTTCTAGTCAACTATTCTGGAAAAGCCTATACTTTTGAAGTATGATCGGAGTATCATAAAAATGGATTGAAAAGAAGTGTTAAAGTTCTAGTCTACTATTCTGGAAAAGCCTATACTAAGTATACTCTAGAAGTCTCTAGTCTTAGTGGTCGTTGAGGTTTGTGGTCAAGGTTCAAAATAAGAAGGAAATCTCAGATAAATGCAGAGGTGATTTGCTGTATGAGTCGGTTATTGGAGCCTAGAAATAGGCTTGGTTGTATGGCCATAAATACAGAAAAGAAAACGACTATCAAAACTAAACCAATCACTATCAGCCTTGTAATCCTTTTTTCATTAAAATAACTATTGTTTTCTTCCACCCTTTGCTGTGTTGTCCCACAAACACGCATCCACTCGCATTCATATCAAAATCCACACCAAATACTAACATAAAATTATAATATCTCTACACCGACGATTGTGCTTTCCTTTCCCTTGGAGGGAAACGGTCATAATAAATGTTAAGCATCTAGAAAACAAGGCTCCCCACCAATGCACAAGTTAAGGGAACTGTGAGATTGTCGTCGAGCCGAGAGCTCAGAGGATGCGATTCCACCAGAGCAGAAGCAAGAGAGACCACCAAGAAACCCGAAGCCATCTCCCAGCTTCCTCGGATATAACCAAAGGAAGAAAAATAGGACATAAACCTTGTAAACATAAGCAAATTGTAACCAATAAGGCCACCACTCAATCAGATTTATACAGAATGCTCAAACACCCGACTGAGAATTACCCGAGAGATGCTAAAAACCCGGCACAGCCCATTGCAATGCTACCAGCTATGGATTTGTTACGGTTGTAGGGAATTTTATGTTGGCCAAGCCGCCTTCCGATGATGTCCGCAAAACCTGAAAACAGGCAACGCAAAACCAGGTGTCTATGCTTAAGCCCGCCCTCTTTAATTTTCGGATATTTGGGAAAATTATGTGATTCCTTTGAACTGATGACCGCATCTCTCGTCACGCAGTTTGATATCTCTGTATCATTCTAAGCCTTGACTGAAGATAACATCATTTATTCTATTTAATTAAGGAGATAACTTCACCCCAATATCATTTGTGGCATTAAGCACTGTAATATTATTTCTCAAGATTTAGGCCCATGACACTGAAGAAGTCCTTAATATGTCCCTTTATTTTTGCACTTACTAGTCATTGAACCTATGCCGGTATAACAAGCAAGAAATAATGGGGAGTTAGATTAGTGCACCATCTCCAGCGCAGAGGTTGCATATTGCTGCAATCGCGATTGGCGAAGTCCTCCAATAATACGCGCAAGCAAATGTGATTGTGAGGACATAGAATAGCGGCCCTTCAAGAAGTTCCCTGAAAATCTTAACTAAATCAAATTGCTTGATAGAATCAAATAACGAGTTTAGGAGATCAGTACTGCGATTATTTAAATACAAGCGATGTAATCCTATCAAACCCGATTCACCTCTGTCTCAATGCAATGCGGATACCAAATAACTCGAGTTACGAACCTGCGGTCCCCAAATCTGGTCATGGACTTCACCGTCGCCTCATCTTTCCAAATGCCAGATCCCAGAAGAAGCATGCGTATGATATTAACCCCTGGAATCAAAGCAGCTAATAGCGCACCTCGATGCCCAGAACTGCATTTTATTAGCAATAGCCATCTCACCAAACTAATAATCCATTAGGAATTTAGAAAAAAAGAAAAAAAATGGTGTAGTCTTAAGATTACCTGAACAGTGGCCAGCAAAGCATGAAAACTAATCCAAAGCTTACATGCACAAGCTTCCTGTTAAGTTTCTGAACGAGGGACAAAAACAAAGACATTTAAATATAACAAACGGCTTGAAAACAGCAATCAGGTCTAGAACTATGTTTACAAGGACTGCTTTGAGATGCAAATTTTTTTCTATAATTTAGGGGCACGAGTTTGGACAGCCAGCAATATTTCAGGCCCATACACTCTGCAAGCCCGGGGGACTGGTCAAGTTCAGGTCGCCCTGCTCGAGTTTGCGATTGGTTGATATGATTTGGATGGGTAATCTCCACCGCCCCAAATCAACTGGTCAACACGAGTTATTTGAGATGCGAATAAAATTTGGTCTAATGAGTAAAACGAAACAGCCGAGCATCCCGAGACAGCATCGCCAGCAGGAAATTTATGGAACAAGCAAAGGAAGTAGGGAGTAATCCTGTCCGAACCTGGTCAAAGACGCCTCGCTTAGCTGTTTCTTCAAACAACCGGAGAACCGTGAGAGCGATGCCGCAGGACACGGCTGTAGCGAGTACATCGGACACGACTGGATTCTGGTGGAGCATAATCACTGCCGGTTGGGTCGCCCTACTGAGATTGGATGAGGAGGAGGAGGAGGAGGAGAGAACCAAATTAGTCGCGCCCTACCATTCTTCACCCAACTCTCAAATGCTTTCCCAAACAAGATAAAGGCCCCGTTTGGTTCGGCTTTGGGGGAATGTCCTTAGAGAAATGTAAAGGCCTTTAGTCTAAAGGGGTTTGGGGAAATGCAAATACTGTTTGGTAAATTAAAATTGAAAAGATGTCTTGAGATGCAACTTGGAGAAAATGCTATTTGGTAAACACATACATATGGAAAGTCCTTTCATGTGCCAATTTTAAAATTTTGCAAATTTAATTTGTTTAAAATCAAAAACAAAAATCAATGACCTTAACTTTTATATACAACCACTGGGGGTTCGCCCCAGTGGCCACCTTTCTAACATGGAAGGGGGAGGTGAATGGTTCAAATCCCCACATTCTCAGGGGGATAGGGTGGGGACGCGTAAGTTTCAAGAGTGAGTTTCGACTCCCACGCCCTGCAAGAGGCAGAGCAAAAGTCAGAGAGAGAGTGTAGAATAAGAATAGAGTAGGACTGACAAAAAAAAAACTTTTATATATATTTTTCAAGTTGAGAATAATGTATAAGAAACATATTAATAAAATTTTAAATAAAAAAATCACATCAAACTCAATTAAAAATAGAGTAATTTCATTACAATAAATATGACAACATATGTCTGAAAGAAAGAAATAAAAAGACCAGTTTCATTATTATATGTTCCTTCTGCAAAAATATCAACTGGTTTGGATGAAAGATTTACACCACCTAGCTCAAAAGTATCTGGAGGGGTGAAGCGTATCGTGTAACTGATGTTCTGCAAGGGACCGTGGGTGCTGTCCAGCTTAATTGCATTCTCTGCTCGATTTGCTTTAAGCATGTAACTGTCATTATAAAGATGAAAGGGTAAATTGAAATGTTTATCACCCACAAATAGTGGAGAAGAATAACCAAAATCTATCTGCCCCTTCGTAAACTTGATTGACATGTCAAATCTCATATTCGATGAGTACGATTTCAGATGTCTTTCCCTTATGCTTCCCAGTCTTTGACTCACAAGGTTTGCTAGCCCCCTTAACTCCATACTCGTACTTGACACCTGGTAATGCATCATTGTGACCCCAAAATTTGATCTTATCAAAATAACCAGAATCCCTTACAGTTCATTGCTCCACATCCATCCTACAACTGGATACCGGTTTATAACAGAAAAAGTGGCAGGGAATCTCCAGCACAACTTTATCGAGCAATTTCCCGCGAAAGCATCAGTCAAAAGACATTGAAAAGTTCAAGATTCGGCAAGCAACAGCACACCACCTATTGGCCTTCGAATCCTATTCTCCTTCACCGATTAGGGTAGTGCTAGGATCGAAATTATAGTAGCCATAATAAACATTGGTGACATTTTGAAACTTCAATAACAATTGCGTCTTACCCTCCTCCAAACATCGAATTGCGTCTTACCCTCCTCCAAACATCGAATCGTAGTGAAACTCATGGCCTTGGGTAAAAACCCGACATCTGTGCCAAGAGGGTTGCACTTACCACCGTGACAAACACTCCTGTATTCCAAGTCAAAGGCTGAATTCCACTTCAAGGCCGAGCACAAACCTTGCCCCAGTTTCTCACTAGACAAATTATCTCCTCCACCATCATCAAATTTATCAAAAGACCCACTCCCTCCCTTCTTCTCTATCAAACTATACTCATAATCGACACTTCCACTACTCAAAGCCAGTACAGATACAGTCCTGCACCACCAGCACCATCACCACCGTCCAAGCTCTCCAAAACCCCACTAACAAAACTATTGTTAATACCCGATTTCAGCGGATAATTTAGCATGGAAACTACGATTGAAAAACACACCAGATCCGGCCATGCAAAGCTTACTTGAAGATTGAGACCAGTACCCATTAAGCTTGAACTTCACCGTACCCCGCCTGACGGGGATTCTCGGCCCGCGGACGTGAAATTCGCGCAATCTCTGGTTCTTCGGCTTCCCAAAGATCGCACTCACATTGGGGTCTGCGAACTCCAGTACCCCATGAAGACTGATCACGTCCTTGGACTCGGTCCCGTGCATTGCCATGGGAGTGAATGGCACTGCCCTCTTCAGATCATGGCCGGACTCCGCCCCCCTCCACTGGCCACCATCAGCCGAGAAGAACCTGCTGTAGAATTGGAGGAGCTCGGCATACGAGCTGGTCGATTCGGAGGCGATTTTGTGCTGCCGGGGGACCACGCCGCCACAGTGCTTGTCGTAATAGGAGTTGAAGTCGCCGTAGGGGATTTTCGCCGTGGATGCGGGGATGCCCAAGAAGCCGACGGTCGCGAAGAGGAGGAGGGCAGCGGAATAGGACGTGGGTTCCATTGGGTTTCAGTCGGAGAACGGAACGACGGAAATGGGTATCGGCTAGAGAGACGGTGATGGAATCGAAGCTTCCAAGCTTACCCAACTGCCCTACTATGAGCGCAATGCGAGCGCGAGAGCAGAACGGCGGGAGGCGATCTTTGAGGTTGGGATGGATGATCTCGGATGGACATTGGAGAGTAGCTCGTGAAGGAGACGGTGAGGGACGACGGAGAGAGGTGCGAGAGTGTAGAGGAGGTGTGAGGCTATAGTAAGGAAGAGGAGGCTTAGGTTTTCTATTTAGAAAATGGTAAAAACGGATTTTGGTTAATAAATGAGGACAAAATGGGCAACTAACATATTTTCATCAAACAAAGGAAGTTGCATTTCGAAAAGGCATAAGTGCTGCAAAAGCTTTAAAACTTGTCATGAAAATGCAATTGAGTTCTAAAACTCGCAAAAAGTGCAATTAAATCCTAAAATTTGTCAAATTGTTTCAATCGAGTCCTAAAGTTAACACTGTTAGCATTTTTAACGGAGAATGCTGACGTGAACTTTTAAATAATTATTCTTTTTTTAGATGACTTTTTTAATTATTTTTATTCAATTTTTTAAAATAGATTTTAAAACTAAAAAGAAAAGTTAAAATTTATTTTAAAAAAAAGAAAATAAAATTAGCAGCTCCTCCCCCGCCGCCGTCGCTGCCACCGCCGCCCATCCCCAGAGGGGCTGGCGACAGTCATCGGCCCCTTCGGCGATTGGTGGCGGCTGCCATTTTTTTTTCTTTTTTTTTTTGAACTGTTTTGTTTTTTAAATAAATTTTAACTTTTCTTTTTATTTTTTATTTTTAAATCTATTTTAAATAAAAAAATTTAAAAAGCCACATGGAAAATAAAATTTAATTTTAAATGCCACATAAGCATTTCCTGTTAAAAAAGTCGACGTCGTTAACTTTAGGACTCGATTGAAACAATTTGACAAGTTTTAGAACATGATTGTAATTTTTGCAAGTTTTAGGACTCAATTGCATTTTTATGACAATTTTTAGGACTTTTGTAGCACTTATCCCTTCTGAAAATTCTACTTCTCAAATGCATCTCTACCCCTCCATTCCCCTAAAGGCCTTTGAAGCCCCTTGGAGATGCAATTGCATCTTCCCAAAGTCCTCAAAAAATTGAACCAAACACTACCTGCATTTGCCCAAACCCCTTTACAGCTCTAAAGATCCCTCTAAATGCTAAACCAAATGGGGCCAAAATCCCCAATTCTTCTCCCAGCTCTTCTCCATCTTTTCCTTTCTTACCCATCTATCGCATCCAAACGAAGGTAAGACTGTTGACTTCTTTCGTTTTTGTTTCCCTAATAACCACCCTTTCAAACGTACGGAAGTGATGCCTCCTACAATAACTCACATGTTGGAAAAAAATGGAAGGTTAGACAAAAATCTACCACTCTACAAGAATTTCATCACGTATCGGAAAAAAAACAAAAGGTTAGAAAAAAATCTACCCTTCTACAAGGAGTTTTTTTCTTTTTTCTTTTTTGTTTTATATCCAAGATTTGGTTTGGCACACCTTACGGGTGCTCACAGCTGTTGCAGGCCCGACAGGTCCAACAGAGACCATCGATTATACTTGGAGGGAGGCTAGCACAGGACCCCATCACCATGGCCCGCCACTTAAGACGTATTAGCAATGCGGAGATTAGAACTCATTCCCTCAACACTGAGGTAGTAGAGCCCAACCAGCGCAATTGCCTACTGGTAGGTACCATTATACAAGGAGTTCATCACGCAGACCGTTGAAAAACAATTTCGATTAAATAGCGAAGTCCCAGGACGCGTCGCTGACTTTTTCATTTTAATACACATGCGGCAGCGAATAAATAATCCCAAGACAACAACAAGATGTGATAGAAAAGTAGAGCAACCATTTTCTTTGAAAACCAAACCACACTTATATATACATATCAAACTAAGTCATATACAATACAAGCCGACATATATATACAAGGTCTGCAAAACGGGGAAGGGGGGGGGGTAGAGTGCTACAGATCTTCGGCATTCGAGTCCTCCTCAGAATACATCGGGGATCTTGGATCCGACAAATACGGGTCCACCACTGAACCACCCGAAGGATCTACCGTGCCTTTTCCAAAAGCAATCTCAAGCACATACACAGGTATCTTAGATTTCGGTATGAGACCCTCTCTCTGTCCATACCACGCACGTCGGTACCATGATCTATATTGATGGGGTTCCTTGTGGAGTAAAGCCTCATCAACCTAGACCACGAACCTCCATCCTCTTGAGCTCCCATGAAGCGGGATGTAAGATACCTGATTTGTGACTTTCTTCGGCTGTCCAAAACGCTTGAGAGGAGCTGCCATCTAAGTTCTGAAAATGTTATCCCATAACAGGGTGAGATGACATCTCAGTAAGTTCACCCCCTAAGACTTGACTAGGAAGAAAATACGCCCCAAGGGCTGCCTAAGCACAAACACAAGTCAGAGGACTTACCTTTGCCTCCATTCCTTCCTGCAAGTTAATATAATTTATAAATTCATGAATCATTTCAACACATCAAAGCATCAAATCGGATCGAGTCATCGATCAATCAACTCAGTCGATTCCATATCATCAAAACTATCTCTCGGTCCACCTAATAAATACTATTTATCAAGTTCGATCTTATAAAAAATTGCTCGCTCTAAGCTGAAGATAGATAGTATAGCTCACCCAAAGTTGATAATTGAGTATATTGCTCACCCTAAGCTGATATATTAAGGCCCGCAGGCTGATATAGTATACTCCCAAAGCTCACCAAAAGCTGCTAAGGTAGACTACTCACTCTAAGCTGATATATCAAGGCTCGTAGACTGATATAGTATATCGGTATACTGCTCACCCTAAGCTGACATATCAAGCCCGTAGGCTGATAGAGTATACTATCCTAATCATCTAACAATTTGACAATTTTTATAATACTCGATAAAAATAATCGTGTGTGGGTACATGGTAGGCCTTAGCCAAAATATAATATTTTCCCCCTTGATAATCCCACTAATTTCAATAGTCCATAAACGCATTTTTGGCGTTGTAAACCGACGCTCGATATTTTCTAATTAAATAAATTTCCAAAATTACAAATCACACTCAATGAAACTTTACTCTTCTTGGATATTAAGACGCAGATCTTGTAGGTTGCAGAATTGATAGAAAGAGCACTTCTGGCACTTGTCAATTACTTGGTAACAGGGCAGTATCTTAGTTTTCAAGGAAGCAAAGTACCATAGCTCTTTCAACAGCTGAAGCAGAATATGTAGCTCTTGGAAGTTGCTACTCTCAAATACTTTGGATAAAACAACAGCTACGAGACTTTGGTATCGAAGACTCTTGTACCGAGATCAAATGTGACAATACCAGTGCAATCAATCTTACAAAGAATCCAATTCTTCACTTAAGAGCAAAACATATAGAGATTTGACATCATTTTATTAGAGATTATGTTCAAAATAGAGAAGTCTTGATACAGTTTATCGACTCAAAGAATCAACTGGCAGACATTTTCACAAAGCCGCTTGAGAAAAGTTTATTTGAGTCTATTCATTCAAGACTTAACATTTTATCTCTTGAAGACTGTTGAAGCTCAGACTCAGGAACTAAATCTAAAAAGAATCAGACTCAAAAGTTTAGACTCAGAAGACCAAAGGTTACGACTGTAAGTTATTTCAATTACAATACATTTATTCGTTTAACTTGACATCTCAAAAAGGTAAGACCGCTTGTTAATCTCTAATTGATATTATTAAGGCAGTTATTTTTTTTGAAAAATATGGTTATCCATTTTAAAAAGGCAGTTATTTTGAAAAGGCATTTTTGTTTTTTCCTTTTTGTGATGTTTCCTATGTTAGGACTAGAATTAGCACCTAGAGGGGGGGGGGTGAATAGGTGATTAAAGCAATTTTAACAATTTAATCCTAATAAGAGATCAATGAATTAAACCAACAAACGCTGCAAATGAAAGTAATGAAAGATAAAAGGATTAAGGATAGAGAATCAAGACTCCAGATTTATAGTGGTTCGGCTTAGACCAAGCCTACGTCCACTCTCCCGCACGGACAGCCCTTATGGCTGGATTTCACTAAGAATCAAAAAGAGTTATTACAGTCTCACGCTCTTGAGTCCACAGTGTAGAAGCTCTACTACACTTCCTTAATGTCTCACCACAATATGATCTCTCTTTTGATTACATATAACGCTCGAAGAATAATATCGCAAAATAGAAAAGGAGATTCAGACTTTGGAATTCTTCTATCCGGCACCCTTCAACAACTGGAGCATCTCTCTTATATACTTCTTCATGCCTTCAATACCGTTGGCACCTTCCAAAGAAGTTCTTCCAATCAACCCGTTGGACAGAATCAATTAGAGATATCTCGAGCTCTTTAAGGTAAGTGTTGATAGCCCATCAATCCTGCTCGCCCATACAATCAGGATCTTGGTTTCCATAAGTAGATCATTCCAAATATAAGTTGCGAAATCTTTAGAGAATCTATACATATTCGAATATGAAAGTAAGATCTTCTAGTGCTGAATCTAGTAGAAAGATATTCTCTAGCCGTTAGAATAAAGACCATATAAGATCAAAATAAAAGTTGGTTTGGAGACTGTCCATGAGAGTAGACTTTGAAACATGAGTCTTGCTAGCTTCAGACTTTGATCTTCAGACTTTGTCAATAGAGTCTGTAAGTCTTCAGACTAGACTGAGGAAAATGTTTTGTCAACTTCAAAATACTTGAAGAGAATTTATCCAACAATCTCCCCCTTTTTGATGGTGACAAAACTTTCCTGCAGATTTGAATATTATTGCCCTGCAATACAACTTTTAAGCAAGCATTGATATCTCATAAAAGATTAGAATAAAAATAGTAGAAGTTATCCTGTACACAGATGTCCTGTACACAGACTTACCCTGTACATAGATCTGCATTCACAGAAACCTCATTAGTCATGAGCAGACAGTACTATCTTTATCTAATTTAATAGCTTAAAATAATGCAATAATGAGCACTCATTCAAAAACTCAAGATAAAGTCAAAATATCAATCACAATCATAACAACTCAAAAATGTTTAAAAAATGAAGATAGGATTTGGTTTGGTTTGGTTTGAGGATAGAGTCTGAATTGAAATGTGCTTGAAATCTGCAAAGTCTTTTTCTCCCCCTTTTTGTCAGCATTAAAAAAAATCAAGGAGCACGAGGAATGCGAACAAGTTGAAAGTCCTCCATAGATTTGACAGTTTCTTCTAGCTTCCTCAAATCTTCCTGTAGTTGGGTAAGAGCAGTGCCTTTTGCAGTATCCTGAATCTGACGCTGAACCTCTTTAAGCTGATCATGCATGGTGATGAACATTGCATGATTTTCATTCTGCAAAGTCTGAAATTCATACCCCATAGCATAGATTTGGCCTTTGAGCTCCAAGATGATGTCAAGCAACCTTCCAAAATCTCCTGAATTGTCAGTCTGTGTGCTTGCGTCAACTTGGTCTGATGGTGGAGTCAAGCCAGTATGAATATCAGCAGGGAGTTCAGTATGTGGAGATGATGCATCTCCTTCAGGAAACTGAGTAGCATAAACATCTTTTGCATCAGGAGGTGATAGACTAACACCTGTTTGTGTATCTTCTTCTATAAAAGTCAGTAGAAGAGGAGTATGTTCTCTGTGGGTATCTCCCCTTGTTTCAATGTCTTCTGGAGGAGAAAAGAACTCTTCTTTCTGAGGAGTTTCCTCAGTGACAGGTTGTTGTTGATCCTCTTTTTCTGCTGAAGAATCTGTTTTTGCCGATTTGTCCAATTGTTCTGCTTTTTCTTCCTATTTTTCTTTCTCTTTCTCTTCTTCTTTCTCTTCTTCTTTTTCTTCTTCTTTTTCTGCAAAATGTTGTTCTGGAACAGCTGAAACAGGTGCAGAAAATTGAGAAACAAGAGCAGAGATGGGTAGAGCATCCTCATCATCTTCATCTTCCAAGATGATTGCCCTTCTCTTCTTAATAGGACTAGCCACTGGTTCCTTTCCTTTTCTTTTGGCCGCAGAAGAGTCTGGTCTGAACTTGATAGGAGTCTTCTCCTTGAACTACTCCAGCTTCTTGCTGAGTTCTTTCAGACGCATCTTTGTTATCATCCTTAGTCCGATGACCATTTTATCAATTGTCTTCACAGAGAGAATGTGAGGAGGTTGAATGTTCAGGTGTCTGAAAAGACGAGTGATGAGAGTAGCATAAGGGAGTTTTCCCTTATCCTTTGCCATGGACCTGTACATGTGAAACATGATAGTGTGCGGCAGAGAGAAATTAAGACCAATCTTGATTGCATACATCAACTTAGCCTCTGAGATGGAAACATCTATCTTGGATGTTGATTTCGGTCTAAGACAGTTGATCACTATCTTGTGAAGCAGAGTGTTTGTTGCATTCATCCTGGAGTAGGAGAGACGACCTTCAGCAATTCGGTCTTTTGCAAGTTCTAGAGTGTCATGACTTACAGACACACCAATTGATTGGAAAACACCTCTTTCCACACCAATTACATCTGCCAGAATGTCCTTATCAACAACATATTCTTTATCTCTCACACTGAAAGAAAAGCTGTTCGCATCAAGGAAACTGAGATTGGAATAGAAGTATGCTGTTAATTTAGAATGGGCCATATCACAGTCAGTACAGAACTTATGAAGTTGAAGTTTTTCAAACTTCTCTCTCAGATTGATGCTTAATAGGTCCAGAAAATCAAAATCCACCGTCCGTGGATTCATCACCCCACGCTTCAGCAGTTTTTCATACATCTTCCTGTGTCCGTCTGAGCGAAATAGTTCATCCTTCTTCCCTCGAAGGTTTGCAGCCACACCCATTCAAGGTTTAAAATGTATGAACATTTTCTCATCATCATCCTTTCCCTCTGGCTAATTTATACTACTAAACCTAGGGTCACTGGGAAAGTTTGCAAAGACTTTTGCAGCCGTTCCAGCAGGAACAATCCCTGATCTCTCCATGACGGTGAGAAAATGAGTCTCATTTGAGTAACCTTTTTCTTTAAAAAATTCATCAATGAAGGTCATGGCAGAACCTCCTTCCTTCAATGCAGAGTAAAGCCTATAAACAAAAGCAGGCTTGAGTGTTCTTACAGGTTCAATAGCTTCAAGAACTTCTTCTGCATCTTGAGGGCGACGACCATGAGGTCTAGTTGAGGAAGTACGTTGTTGAGATCGTTGATGAGTTTGTTCAGTTGGAAAGTCACTTTCTTCTGTGAGATCGAAGTGCGTAGGCCCCTCACCAGATCCCTGTGGTCCCCTGTTTGCTATCCTTGAGGATTTCCTTTGGTAAGACATTGTTGCTTTCTTGGAGAAGCTTTCACACTTGTGTCGCAAGAAAGTTAAAAGCTTTGAGACGTAGAAATTTGGGAGAGAAAAATACAGAGAAGTGAAAAGCTTTTGATCTAGGGTTTCTGGGTAAAGTGAAAAACGAAGGAGAAGAAGTATATAAAAGGTGACTGATACGGGGTAAATCAAGTGTCGTAAATTTTTGGAAATATTAAGAATTTCCTTTTGAAAATAACTGCCTTAATAAATCGATAACCACCCCTTTTTAAATATAACTGCCTTAATAAGCTCGATTAGAGATAAACAGACAATCTTACCTTTTCGAAATGACAGTTTAAGTAAATGAACTTACAGTCATGTCGATTGGTATTTTCAGTCTTCAACCTTTTGAGTCTGATACTCTGTCAGACTTTGGATTCTGAGTCTGAGCTTCAACATTTTTCAAGAGATAAAATATTGAGTCTTGAGCGAATAGACTCAAACAAGCTTTTCTCAAGTGGCTTTGTGAAGATGTCTGCCAGTTGATTCTTTGAGTCTATGAATTGTATCAAGACTTCTTTGTTCTGAACGTGATCTCTTATAAAATGATGTCGAATCTCAATGTGTTTTGCTCTTGAATGTAGGATAGGATTCTTTGTAAGATTGATTGCGCTTGTATTGTCACATTTTATCTCTGTGCAAGAGTCTTCAATGCCAAAGTCTTGTAGTTGTTGTTGTTTTATCCACAGTATTTGAGAACAGCAACTTCCAATGGCTACGTATTCTGCTTCAGCTGTTGAAAGAGCCACATTACTTTGTTTTCTTGAAAACCAAGATACTGCCCTGTTTCCAAGCAATTGACAAGTACCTGAAGTGCTTTTTCTTTCAACTCTACAACCTGCAAGATCTGCGTCTGAATAGCCAAGAAGTGTAAAGTCTCCTTCTTTGGGATACCATAGACCGATCTTAGCAGTAGTAGCAACATATTTAATAATACGTTTAGCAGCACTTAGATGAGATTCCCTAGGATCAGATTGAAACCTAGCGTATATGCAAACACTAAATAATATGTCAGGTCTGGATGCAGTAAGATAAAGAAGTGAACCAATGATACTCCTGTATAACTTTTGGTCGATTTTCTTCCCTGCTTCATCTTTGTCTATCTTCAAGGAACTTGACATTGGTATGTCAGTCTTTTTGCAATTTTCCAGACCGAACTTTTTAACAAGTTCTTTTGCATATTTCTCTTGATGAATGAATATTCCTTCCTTTAGTTGTTTCACTTGTAGACCAAGGAAAAATGATAGTTCACCCATCATGCTCATCTCGAATTCATCCTGCATAGACTTAGAAAATTTCTTGCACAAAGTCTCATTAGATGATCCAAATATAATGTCATCAACATAAATTTGAACAAGTAGAAAACTTTTACCTTCATTTTTAATAAACAAAGTAGTGTCTACCTTTCCTTTAGAAAAGCTATTATGAATTAAGAAATTACTTAGCCTTTCATACCAAGCTTGAGGAGCTTGTTTCAATCCATATAAAGCTTTCTTCAGTCTAAACACTGAGTCTGGTTTCTTTGAGTCTTCAAATCCAGGAGGTTGTTCTACGTAGACTTCTTCTTGAATAAATCCATTCAGGAATGCGCTTTTGACATCCAATTGAAACAACCTGAAATTCTTATAGCAAGCAAAAGCAAGTAGTAATATGATTGCTTCTAACCTTGCTACTGAAGCATAGGTCTCATCATAGTCTATCCCTTCTTCTTGCGTGTATCCTTTAGCCACGAGTCTTGCTTTGTTTCTCGTTACTTTGCCTTTTTCATCAAATTTGTTCCTGAAAACCCATTTAGCTCCAACAACTGATTTACCTTTTGGTTTAGGAGTCAATTCCCATACGTCGTTAATACTGAATTGTCTGAGCTCTTCTTGCATTGCTTCAATCCAGCTTTCATCAGCTAAAGCTTCTTCAATATTTTTGGGTTCTATTTCAGAAATAAGAGCAACAGCACTAGACTCTTCTCACCTTTTGGATCTTGTTCGAATTCCCTCATTAATGTTCCCAATAATGAGTTCTTCAGGATGACTAGACTTGTGCTTCCAGTTACTAGTTAGTCTGATAGATTGTTGATCTTCTTCTTGAGTAGATTCTTCATCAGTAGCTTGTTGTACTGATTTTGAATTAGTAACTGCTTCAATGGGGGTAGATCTAGTAGTGTCTGGAACATATTCTGAATCTTCAGTCTGAATTTGCTGAATTTGTGGAGAGTCTTGAAATTTGACATTCATTGATTCTTCCACAGTCTGAGTCTTCTTGTTGAATACTCTAAAAGCTTTGCTTGTAGTTGAGTAACCAAGAAAGAATCATTCATCCGATTTTTCTTCAAACTTACCAACACGATCATTTGCATTCTTTAGAATAAAATATTTGCAACCAAATACTTGAAAATAAGAAACTATTGGTTTCTTTCCTTTAAAAATTTCATAAGGGGTTTTCTCAAGAATTGGCCTTAAAAACACTCGGTTTATAATATAGCAAGCAGTTGAGACAGCTTCAGCCCAAAACCTTGAAGAAATTTGATTTCCAATTAAGAGAGTTCTTGACATTTCTTGTAAAGACCTATTATTCCTTTCCACAACCCCATTCTGTTCTGGTGTATATGGAGAGGAGAATTTGTGCTGAAAACCAAATTCATCACAAAATTTAGTAAAGTCTTGATTTTCAAACTCACCTCCATGGTCTGTACGAATGCTTGAGATAGTGTGACCTTTCTCATTCTGCACTTTCTTAGCAAACTTTGAAGAGAGAGAGAAAGTCTCTGACTTACTTGAAAGAAAGTAGACCCAAGTAAATCGTGAGTAATCATCCACAATTACTAGACAGAACCTTTTTCCACCAATGCTTTGCGTTCTGGTAGGTCCAAACAAATCCATATGCAGAAGCTGCAGTACATGATTAGTGGAAACTTTATTTATTGATTTGTAAGAGTTTCTAACCTGTTTACCCAGTACGCATGGTGTACATAGATCAGACTTTGAGTAATTGAGAATAGGCAATCCTCGAACAAGTTTCTTGGTAGAGATCTTGTTGATTTGCTTCATATTGGTATGGCCTAGCTTTTTGTGCCATAGATTAGCTTCATCTTGTATTGATATTAAGCACTGTGATCTTTCTTGATTCACATCCAGAAGATAGATATTTCCATGTCTTCGTCCAGTAAAAGATTGAGTAAAGTCTTTACTGATTCCAGAGCACGTTTCTTCCTGGAAGTTGATCTTGAAACCAGTATCACACAACTGACTTATGCTAAGCAGATTGTAATTTAATCCTTCAACTAAGGAAACATTATTGATTGACAAACTTCCAATCTTTACTGTTCCTCGACCAGTAATTCTTCCTTTGTTGTTATCACCAAAGGAAACTTTTCCTCCGTCTATCTGGACAAGTTTTATGAAGCAACTTGAGTCTCCTGTCATATGTCTTGAGCAGCCACTATCAAGATACCATTTAATCTTCCTTTTGATAGTAACCTGCAATTAACACGAATTCAAGCTCTTTTTGGTACCCATATCATCTTGGGTCCAGAAGTGTTAGAACAATAGACAGTCTTAGCCCAGCTCTTTTTAACAGGTCTCCAAACCAAATGACATTCTTTCTCAAAATGTTCTAAGCTTTTACACTTGGAACATCTCAAAGCATTTTCGCCAACAGGTTTTACAAAAACTTTCTGGAAATGATTCTTATAAACAATTCTAGCTGGTCTCTGTTTAATTCTTTCTTTTACCTTTGGGAAATCAATTAGTGGAATAGTTTCAGAAGTCATACCAAGACCTAACTTATCAAAGTATGGTCTTTGTATCGAAAGAATCTTATCCAACTTTTCAGAACCATTTGAAAATCTTTTTGATATGTTAGTAATATCATTTTTCAAAAGATTATTTTCATTTGAAATAATGTCTGAGTTTTCTTTCACAACAACAAAATCTTTTTCCAGTTTTTCAAACTTTTCTTTCATAAGTTTATCCTGTTGCTTCAATGCAGAATTTTCCCTTTTTAATTCGGAGATCCTCTTGAGAGAGGTTTTCAGACTAAGACAAAGTTCATCAATATATTTAGAAACCTTGACAGGAATTTTCAGGTTACCAACCTCGAGTTCACTGTCTGAGTCTGTGTCTAAATCAAGGTCTGAGTCTGAATCTGATGTTGCCATTAAACATATATTGGCATAATCATCATCACTTTCTTCACATTCAGTATCATTCCAAGTCTCTGCTTTGAGTGCCTTCCTTTATTTCTCAGTTTTTCCTTTTCTCTTCTTTAACAGAGGACAGTTGGGTCTGATGTGTCCCTTTTTCTTGCATTCAAAGCAAGTCACTTCTTTGTTAGAATCATCTTCCTCTGTTGACTTGTTTTGAAACCTTTGAGAGCTTTGTTTCTTCCAATTGAATTTCCTTCCTTTTCTGTTCAACTTTCTGAATCTCTTTATCATGAGTGCCAGTTCTTCATCATCTAGATCTTCTTCAGAGTCTGTAGCATCAGAATAGTCATTAGACTTTAAGGCAATAGATTTCTTACCTTTTGAATCTTCCTCTTCGTTGGTCTGTTCCACTTCATAAGATTGAAGAGTCCCAACCAGTTCGTCTACAGAGAGTGGAGCAATCCTCTGCGTCTCTCTTATTGAGGTTTTTATGTAATTCCAGTCTTTAGAGAGTCCTCGAAGTAGTTTGTTGACCTTCATATGTCCTGAGATTGGATGTCCCTGATATTCAAGACCATTCACAATTTCAGTAAAGCGACTAAACATGTCAGTTATTGATTCTCCTGATCTCATCTTAAAGACTTCATATTGTCCCAAAAGAATGTTGATCCTCGTTTCTTTCACACGATCAGTTCCTTCATAGGTAATGTGAAGCCTATCCCAGACTTCTTTTGCTGTATCACAAGAAGATATTCTGTTATACTCAGTAGGGGATAAAGCACAATATAAGGAGTAAATAGCTTTGGCGTCAAGAGTCTGTCTCTTGGTGATTTCTTCTTGAGTCAGTAGAGTGGGATCAGCAGTTTCTTTTCCTCTCTCTGATTCTGATGCAGCAGCAGGAATGATTCATTTATCAACCACTTCCCATTCCAAAGGATCTTTCGATCTTAGGAATGCCTTCATCTTATTTTTCCATATGCTGTAGTCTTTTCCATCAAAGTATGGAGGTCTGGTATTGCTTTGACCTTCAACCAACCCTGTAGGCAACATACTAGCCATAGATCTTTTACTCAGAAGTAAAGACACTTCTTATGAACAAGTACACAAGCTCTGATACCAATTGTTAGGACTAGAATTAGCACCTAGAGGGGGGTGAATAGGTGATTAAAGCAATTTTAACAATTTAATCCGAATAAGAGATTAATGAATTAAACCAACAAACGCTGCAAATGAAAGTAATGAAAGATAAAAGGATTAAGGATAGAGAATCAAGACTCCAGATTTATAGTGGTTCGGCTTAGACCAAGCCTACGTCCACTCTCCCGCACGGACAGCCCTTCTGGCTGGATTTCACTAAGAATCAAAAAGAGTGATTACAGTCTCACGCTCTTGAGTCCACAGTGTAGAAGCTCTACTACACTTCCTCAAGGTCTCACCACAATATGATCTCTCTTTTGATTACATATAACGCTCGAAGAATAATATCGCAAAATAGAAAAGGAGATTCAGACTTTGGAATTCTTCTATCCGGCACCCTTCAACAACTGGAGCATCTCTCTTATATACTTCTTCATGCCTTCAATACCGTTGGCACCTTCCAAAGAAGTTCTTCCAATCAACTCGTTGGACATAATCAATTAGAGATATCTCGAGCTCTTTAAGGTAAGTGTTGATAGCCCATCAATCCTGCTCGCCCATACAATCAGGATCTTGGTTTCCATAAGTAGATCATTCCAAATATAAGTTGCGAAATCTTTAGAGAATCTATACATATTCGAATATGAAAGTAAGATCTTCTAGTGCTGAATCTAGTAGAAAGATATTCTCTAGCCGTTAGAATAAAGACCATATAAGATCAAAATAAAAGTTGGTTTGGAGACTGTCCATGAGAGTAGACTTTGAAACATGAGTCTTGCTAGCTTCAGACTTTGATCTTCAGACTTTGTCAATAGAGTCTGTAAGTCTTCAGACCAGACTGAGGAAAATGTTTTGTCAACTTCAAAATACTTGAAGAGAATTTATCCAACATCATAAAGCTCATATCGTTTGCCTTTTATACAGTTCTTCTTCCTCTTCTCATTCTACCTAAAAACCCTAGAGCACAAATTCTCACTCTCTGAAAGTTTCTTTCGAAAGTTTAACTCTTAAAGCTCTCACATTTCTTGCGATACGAGTGTGAAAATTCTCTCAAAGACAGAGATAATGTCGCATCAAAGAAAGTCATCAAGAATTGCAAGGAGGGGACCACAAGGTTTGCGTGAGGGGCCTACGCACTTCAATCTTACCGAAGAAGGAGACTCTCCAAATGGACAGGTGCATCAACATTCTCAACCGCGCACTTCCTCTCCTGCTAGATCACATGATCGTGACCCTCAACATGCATAAGAAAACATTATCGAGGATATAGAACCAGTAAGATCTCTTAAGCCCGCATTCACTTACAGGCTTTACTCTGCTCTGAAAGAAGGGGGTTCTGCAATGACGATTATTGATGAGTTTCTAAAAGAAAATGGCTATAAGAATGAGACTCATTTTTTAACTGTGATGGAACGTTCGGGTGTTGTTCCTATTGGAACAGCGGCAAAGACTTTTGCTAACTTTCCAAGTGATCCACGATTTGGTGGTTTAAATCAGCCTGAAGGGAAAGATGATGATGAGAAAATGTTCGTGCATTTTAAGCCAAGAATGGGTGTGGCTGCAAATCTTCGAGGAAAGAGGGACGAATTGTTTCGGTTGGAGGAATATAAAAAGGTTTATTCTAAGTTGTTGAAGCATGGGGTTATGAACCCAAGAACTGTGGACTTTGATTTTTCTTGATTTGTTAAACATCAATCTGAGAGAGAAGTTTGAGAAACTTCAACTTGATCGATTTTGTACTGAGTTAGAAGCTGCTCATTCTGAACTGACCGCATATTTTTATTCAAATCTTAGTTTTCTTGATGCGAACAGTTTTTCATTCAGCGTGAGAGATAAGGAGTATGTGGTTGACGTAGATACTCTTGCTGACGTTATTGGTGTGGAAAGAGGAGCTTTCCAATCTATTTCTGTGTCTGTTAGCCATGCAACCTTGGAGCTTGCAAAAGATAGAATTGTAGAAGGACGCCTCTCGTATCTAAGAATGAGTGCATCAAACATTCTGCTTCATAAGATTGTGATTAACTGTCTCAGACCCAAGTCAACATCAAAGACAGATGTCTCCAATTCTAAAGCAAAATTGATGTATGCCATCAAAATTGGTCATAAGTTTTCCTTGCCTCATACCATCATGTTTCACATGTATAGGTCCATGGCAAAGGACAAGGGCAAACTTCCTTATTCTGCTCTCATCTCTTGTTTATTCAGACATTTGAATATTTAGCCTCCCAACATTCTGTGTGTGAGAACCATTGATCAAATGGTAATTGGGCTGAAAATGATTACAAATATGCGTCTGAAAGAACTCAGCAAGAAGCTAGAGTGGTTTAAGGAGAAAACCCCTGTCAAAGTCAGACAAGACTCATCTACTGCAAAGAGAAAAGGAAAAAATCCCATGACTGGTCCTACCAAGAGAAGGTGAGCTATCAACTTACAAGATGAAGATGATGAGGACGACATTCCTATCTCAGCTTTTGTTTCCCAGCATCTTGTTCATGAGTCAGCAGAACAAGAACATCAAGTCGGAGGAGAGACTGAGAAAGGGAATCAAGAGAAGGAATCATTGCGGACAGAAGAAGAAGAAGACACAGTCAGAACAGACTCACAGATGCAGACAGAAGAACAACCTGCAGAAGAAGGTCGTGGAGATTCTCCAACAAAAAAGGAGGCTCGAGAACATCATGACACTGAAGAAGCATCTCAGTAAGAAAAATACTTCTCTCCACCAGAAGGCACTGAAATAGGGGGAGATGTTTCAAGAGAAAATATTCCTCTTTTAACTTTTACAAGTGCAAGTGTCAGTCGTTCTCCTACTGGTGTAGAGGATGTCTATGCTTCTCAATTTCTTGAAGAAGACCTTGAAGCATCATCTCCAAATGTTGATCTTCCTGCTGATGTTCGATCAACTGGCTTTACTCCACAATCTGACCATGCTGAAGCAAGCACACAGACTGAAAAATCAGGAGACTTTGGAAGATTGCTTGAAATTCTTTTGGAGCTTAAAGGCCAAGTCTATGCATTAGGATGCGAATTTCAGACTTTGCAGATAGAGAATCGTGCCATGTCCATCTCTTTGCAAGATCAAATTCGAAATATTCATCTTCAAATTTAGGCAACTGCCAAAGGCACAGCTTTAGCACAACTACAGGATGATTTGAAGAAGCTGGAGGACACTGTCAAGTCAATGGGAGATTTTCAGCTCGTGCGCATTCCTAGAGCATCTTGACTTTTTCACATTTTTACGCTGACAAAAATGGGGAGAAGTTTTTGTAGATTTTCAACTTTCAACTTTTGAACTTATTTTGGATAATCTTTAATATTTTGATGTGATTGTGATTGACTTTATCTTTTGTTTGGATTTTTGGACTGACTTGAACTTTGGATTGCTTGCTTATTATTGCAGTACTTTAAGCTATGCTATTAATTTAGATAAAGATAATTGATAAATATCTGTACAGGACAAACTTGTTTTCTGTGGATGCAGATCTGTCATTATCTTTATCCTAATCTATTATGAGATATCATTACTAGCTTAAATGTTGTATTGCAGGGCAATAGTATTCAAATCTGCAGAAAAGTTTTGTCACCATCAAAAAGGGGGAGATTGTTAGAAAAATCCTCTTAAGGTGTTTTGAAGTCGACAAAACATTTCCATCAGTCTAGTCTGAAGACTTGCAGACTCTACTGGCAAAGTCTGAAGACCTCCAGACTCAAGTTTCAAAGTCTACTCTCATGGATAGTTTCCAGATTGACAAAGTTAAAATTCTATTCTGATTATTTCAAATATGGTTTTTGACTCCAACGATTAAAGAATATCTCACGATTGGAATTAGCACTTCAAGATCTTTTATTCGTATTCGAATAATCTAGATTCTCTAGATTCGCAATTTACTTGGAAGGTTCTACTTATGGAAACCAAGATCCTAATTGTATGGGCGAACAAGATTGATGGGCTATCGTCATTTTCTTTGAGGAGCTCGAGATCTCTCTAAATTGATTCTGTCCAACGGGTTGATTGGAAGAACTTCTTTGGAAGGTGCCAACGGAATTGAAGGCATGAAGAAGTATTTAAGGGAGACGCTCAAGTTGTTCAAGACTGCTAGATAGAAGAATTTCAAAGTCTGAATCTCTTTGTTCTTTTGTAATCAAAAGAGAGACTAAAGTTTGGTGAGACCTTGAGGAAGTGTAGTAGAGTCTCTACACTATGGAATCAAGGGCGTGAGACTGTAAATTATCTTTTTGATTCTTAGTGAAAACTAGTCAGTGGGCTGTCCGTGTGGAAGAGTGGACGTAGGCTTGGTCTAAGCCGAACCACTATAAACTTGGAGTCTTGATTCTCTATCCCTAATCCTTTTACATTACATTGCTTTCACATACATCGATTATTGTTTTCAATCTCTTAGTCCATCATCCAATAAAACGTCTATACATTCTGTTACGTTTTATAAAATCATCTTAATCACCTATTCACCCCTCTCTAGGTGCTCGTACTAGTTCTAACACCAACTTCCTTGTCTTTGTCTTCTTCAAGTGTTCGGTTCCTGCTTCCTCCTTGCTGATCGAACAATAGCCAAAAATAGAGCAAAGACTTTGTTTTGTGTTGCTGGTTTTTGGACCTGTGCAGCCCCCTCTGACCAAGCTTGCCTTTTATGTTCCATTTCTCTCTCTTTTGGTCTCTAGTTACCGCTCGATCACCCCTACCACAAGCCTGTTAGCCCTCCAAAATCGGCGTGTCCCTAGCGTCCCTGTGCCAGAAGCTCAACGCCTCTGTACATGGCTGCTGCAACCATTCCTCAGCTCATCCATCCTCTATTTTGGTTCGCCAACACACCAGAGACCATAATCCTATAGCCTTTGCTGCCGCCCAGTCACCAGGACTCCAGTAGCATCGGTTCAGCCTGCCAGTCGCCAACCAACTCCCCTGTGCCGCTGCCTCGCCCCCACAGTCCCCATGCGGCGTCGGCTCGACCTCAACCAGTTAGGAGGACCGCCCCTTCGCAGTGAGCTGAGGGCCTTGCGGACCTGTTCCGGGTCGACCGGACCTCCTTCGGCACCCTCGGGAGCCGAGGCTTGGTTGCCGTTGCTCCGCCGCCACAAGAAGTCATTAGTCCTTACTTTAGGTGAGTTAACTTCCTAAATTTTGATTAGGGGTTAATTACACTAATTAAGATGTAGATTAGGCTTAATTAGGTTTAGTAGATAATCTAGTTAGAGTAAATACTAGTCAGCTAGGTTAGTTATAAGGAAACTAGGTGGTTAGACTAGTTAGTTAATTTAGATAGGTTATTTAGTTAGGAATTTACTTATTAATTAGGATGGTTAGTTTAGGAGGCTAGTTAAATAGATTAATTTAGTTAAGCATTTACATACTAAATTGAACTATGATCTAGTTATATGGGTTGTTTAATTTGACAATCATGGATTAGTTAAATAATTAATTTAAATGTTGTAATTATAATTTAATTAATTATATAATATTTTTCGAAAATTTCATCAAGATAGTCGGTGACCAGAATTTTGTACTGATTGCAGTGGCATATTCAATTTATACAATCGATCATTAAATTATGCAATTGAGTGATGGTTGTTAATTTTGAGTATTTATCTCAAATGGTGGAATTTCGGTATTTAATTAGAAAATACCAAGTGTCGGGTTTTGACACCCGAAAGTTGTTTTTAAATACTATATAAATGGTGGGACTTTAAAAAAGAGGATATCAAACTTTCTGGTTCGAATTGACTGTGTACCCACACACGATTATTTTAACGTGTATTTTTAATATGAAGAAAATAAGCTAGGTTCACTATTTTAATTGAGGTATTTGGGTGCAATGCACAGTGGCCTGGGCCGAAATTGGATGAGTGCATGATTAATGTGAGAACCCGTCACGAGCCTTTGGGGTCGGACGATGCTCATTTGGGAATGCCCTAAGTCAACGGATGCCAATCGCAGTGGAGGTTGGGCCGATGCTCCTATAAGAAATGTCGTCTAGATGTAAAAGAATCTAAGGATTTTAGATCTTGCCAATGAGTGAATTAATTTGCTTTTTGGAGGCTCATGGAAATAGATTGATGACACAAGATGAAATTTCAGTTGAAAGTACATTTAATCTAAAATAAACATGTCATAAATTTAAAAATTAACATACGTCATCTAAAGCTCAAGATGGCGGAATGAGTTCTTATATAATAAACAAAGGACATATTGTTAAATAATATCCACCTGTAGTATTTGCAAGAAAATAAATCACTTTGAGAAAGATTGTTGGTTTCGTGATAAATCATAATGTAGCTTTTGCAAAACAATATGGCCACGTAGAACAAAATTGTTGCTCGAAAGGAAATCACTATATATATTGACAGTGGGTGGAGTAATCACTTGATGGGATGAACCATTTAAACAAAGACAATATTAAGACAAGCTTTCCGTCAAGTTTCTAAATGATGAAAAAACAATTTAAATAAAGACATTCAGATGTAATGAACAGCTTGAAATTAGCAATCAACTCTCGAACTACTTTCTTCTGGGAACTGCTTCAAGAAGGAAATATTTTTATGATAATCTAAAGGTATAGACATGGACATCTGGCTATCTAAAGATTCATGGACTACCCTGCAAGTCACGTGGATCAATTAAATCCAAGTTTTCAGCATGTGGAGGTGGCCTAACTTAATTTGCGTGTAATTGGTGAAATTTGAATGAATAATTTCCATTTTTTCAATTGGGAATTCTCCGCTGTTTCTAATCAATTACGTCAACCCAGTTATTTGATATTGGAATAAAAGTTTGATCTCATGAGTAAAACGAAACATCCGATCATCATGAGACAGCATATTCTGCAGGAAAATCATCAAACTAACAAAGAAAGGTGGAAGCAATTCTATCCGAACCTGGTCAAAGAGGCCTCGCTTAGCTGTTTTTTTTTTTTTTTTTCAAACAATAGGGAAACCGATAGAATGATGCCAACAGTCACGGCTGTAGCGAGTGCATCAGACACGACCGAATTCTGGTGGAGCATAATGACCATGGCCGAAGTCGCCAAACTGAGGTTGGATGAGAAGGAAGAGTAGGAGAGGTTAGGGAATCTTGAGAAATTAGGGGAGAATATACCAGTCACGTCGCAGAGCCCGATAGCTGGTAGTGAATTCAACTGAAGCAGCCGCATTTTTATTTGCAGGGACCGCACCTTGAAGACTTGAATGGAGCTCAAATTTCGTAGGTGTCTCTATAGATTTCTAATTGTGCTGCACAATGTCAGAAGAACTTAGGTAGTAGCTATGGACGATTCGATAGAAAAAGAGAGATCGTCTTTATTTTTGGTTGAAGGATTTTTTCCAAAAAATCTCGGTGGGATATGTAATTAAATTAGATCAATACAGTAATTAGGTACACTGTGTCTGCCAATGGAATTAGAAACCCCAATTGTGAAAGAGGTTAAAAAGTAATCCTTAAATAGAACTCATGACAAGCCCGTAGCCCTCAGAAATCTAATAGCTCAAGAGAAATTGATAAGGACAAAAAAAAAAAAGGAAGAAAAAGAAGAAGAAGCAGAAGCGGAAGCAGCTACCCCTAATCTAAAAGGAAACCAGGTTGTTTGATGATAATGAATGGTGATACACTTAGTCAATAGCCTAACGCGGTCACCTTAATAATGAAATTTCCTTTACCGGAACCATCAGTAATTGGCTAAAGTTTAGTCGAGAAGAAGAAAGAAAAAAAATTCCTTTGTTTTTTAGTTTTTCAAGTTAGCATTCATTTTAATAAGTTTTCTTTGGTGTACACAACTTTTTTTTTTTTTAAGTTTTTATCTTTGCATTTTTTGCTTAAACCTAAACAAATTCACCATAGCAACATATTCGTCACAGTATTCTAAGCATCACAAAATAACAATGAACATTGTCGAGTGGCAAAAATCTATCGCACGTGGAGGCAAGCTTCATTTATGAATGAAGAAAAAAGTGAAAGAAATGACAAATTCATCATCCAAAGACCATTACAAACATTTTTGAAATTGCAATTTTAGGTCATAGGCAAAGGCAAAGATGTGATTTGGCTTAATTTCCCACTTATTTTCCCCAAATTTGCGGAGAATCAAACTAGGTGCGCCCCAAGAAACAAAATCTCTAACCATTCTTCACTCAACTTTCCTATGCGTTCCCAAAGAAGAGAAAATCGCGATTCTTCACCCATTTCTTCCCCATCATTTATTTTCCTAACCATTACCATCCTTTCCAAACAAAAGGTAAGAGTCTTGACATCTTTCATTTTTGTTTCCCCAATTATTACCCTTCCAAAAAAGTAATGAATAGTTATCAAACGGAAAAATTGTCCTAAAAATTATAAACCAATTGTAAAGCGATCAATTTAGTCTTAAACTTTTAATTTATGCCAATTTGGTTCCAAACCTTTTGACAATTGGACAATTCAGTCATAAATCTTTTGATCTAGCAATTTAAAGAATTACCGATATAATTATTTTGGCTAATTTTAGTCAAAAATCATTGACGTTAAGTTTCCGGTTAACTCCAGCACTAACTTGAACAATTTTTTTATTGATTTTTTTTCCTTAAATTTTCATTTTATTTACTTCTATTTGTTCATTTTTTCTTCATCAGGCTGGCAAGATCTTTGGCCATTTGTTGAGGGTTGGCAACCTTCATCTGCCATGAGGCAAGGACCGGTGAGGTCATTGGCCTCTGGGTGAGGGCTACAATGCCCTTGCTAGATCTAGCGAGGCAAGGGTATCATGGCCTGCAAGTGCTTGCACACCTTCGCCTAGATCCGACAAGGGCTGCGATCCTTGCCTAGTGGCCCTTGGACTCATTAAGAAATAAAGAAAAAAAGAAAAAAATCAATTCAAAATTTGAAATTTTAAAAAATAATTATAAAATTATCCAAATTAACACCAACTACCCCATATAAGATGGCTGGTGCTGATTGGATCGTTACGTTGGCAATTTTCGGTCAAATTAATAGAAAGGATCACATCGATAATTTATTAAAAAATTAAGACTAGATTAGCAAATTCTCAAAATTTTTAGGACTAAATTAATTGTCAATAAGTTAGGACTAAAATGGCATAATTAAAAGATTTAGGATCAATCGGTTGCAGTATAATATGTTTAGAGTTTTTTGGACAATTTTCCTATAACAAAAGTGAGGATTTTTAGAGTAACTTGCATATGAAAGAAAAAAAAAGTTAGAAAGCAATCTACCATGCAACAAATAACTCATGGAAGAAAAAATTTGTGGGAAAATAACATATTTTATAGTGAAACGATGCAACTTTCATACTTTAAAATAATAATAGGATTTATTACACTGGAAATGGGCTAGTTCTCTATGTGATTGTAACCAGCCAGTTGGATTCCTAGTCTCAATCTTTTGTAATCGGGAATCATAAAATTAGTTTTGGGTTTTAGACTCGTAAAATCGATCACCTCTAACACAAACTGTTCAAAAATAATTTGGTGGCATAAGTGCAGATACATGCATAATTGATTTTGAGTTCAAGTGGGGGGTTTTTGCTAATATGTATCCTCAAAATCATGTATCAATCTCTTTAAAAATAAATAATTTTTTTATTCAATTATCACATAAATTTCTCGCATATTATCTAAGGGGTAGTTTGTTTCTTTGCTGTGTTTTTGTACTAGCAGAAGTCCATTGACACCGTATAGGAAAGCATATTATTCACAAGCCAATAGACAAGGAGTTATAGTGGATAAACGTTGTAGACCGGCGGGATAATTGGATTACTTTTATTGTGATGACATAACTCATTTGTCAGTAGTAAGATATACGCACTGGATTTGTAGTACAATCAAATTAGTCTTAAATTTTTCAATTTTGTCAATTTAGCTCTAAAATTTTGCACAAGATTACTAGGTAGTCCTTAGTGGGACAATTGGGTTACATTTATTGTGATAACGTAACTCATTAATTGGTAGTAAGACATTCACTTGTTAGGATTGTAGTACAAATAAACTAGGCTTAAAACTTTTTAATTTTATTAATTTAGTCCTAAAATTTTACACAAGATCACTATATAGTCCTTAGCGGGACAATTGGGTTACATTTATTATGATGATGTAACTCATTTGTCGGTGGTAAGACCTTTGCCCAGTGGGGCTATAGTGTAATTAGTCTTAAACTTATTATACGAATGTCAATTTAATTCTAAAATTTTCAATTTTGTTGATTTAATTCTAAAATTTTACACAAAATGCTATTTAATTATTCTTGTCAGTTTTAGTTGATAATCCTGATGCGGTAGTATGCCAAGTAGGATGGTTGATGGTGACTGAATTGCCATGTCAATAATTTTTGGCAAAAAACGACCATAAGGACTATATTGGCATTTCGTACAAAAATTTAGGACTAATTGATAAAATTGAAAAGTTTATAACCGATTAGATAATTTTCCCTTGTTAGGCTCGTGGGTGGAGTGTAAAATGTACACGCACTAATTCAAGCAATTTACACTCTAGGGCTAAGAGAAAAATATAGGAGTGTAGTTTTCTTAGAAAATTGTATTCTAATATATTATGCGTTCTAGCGAAAGTGCACAAATATTGCACTATATTAAAAAAATCTGACATATGGAAGATTTTAGAAATTCGCCTCTTTAGTCATTACAAAACATTTAAGTAATTACCTAATTTGGATAAATTATTGACACATTTAACCCCTTTTCAAAAAGTTAATTACAAGAAATTAAAAAAATTATATCTTGAAATTGAATTACTTAATTGTAAATTAAAATATGCGACGGATTAAATAGAATTTAAATTTACACAAATCTCCGGTGATATGATATTTATAAGATAATTAATTGAGAATATTTACTAAAGTACTACCCCAAATCAAGTTTGAGATATTTTGAAGTATGATCGGAGTATCACAAAAATGAATTGAAAATGAGTGTTAAAGTTTTAATCTACTATTCTGGAAAAGCCTAGACTCTACAAGTCTCTAGTCTTACTGGTAGTTGAGGTTTGTGGTCAAGGTTAAAAATAAGAAGAAAATCTCAGACAAATGCAGAGGTGATTTGCTGTATGAGTCGGTTATTGGAGCCTAGAAATAGGCTTGGTTGTATGGCCATAAATACAGAAAAGAAAACGACTGTCAAAACTAAACCAATCACTATCAGCCTTGAAATCCTTTTTTCATTAAATAACAATTGTTTTCTTCCACCCTTTGCTGTGTTGTCCCGCAAACACACATCCACTCGCATTCATATTAAAATCCACAACAAATACTAACATAAAATTATAATATCTCTACACCGACGATTGCGCTTTCCTTTCCCTTGGAGGGAAACGGTCATAATGAATGTTAAGCACCTAGAAAACAAGGCTCCCCACCAATGCACAAGTTAAGGGAACTGTGAGATTGTCGTCGAGCCGAGAGCTCAGAGGATGCGATTCCACCAGAGCAGAAGCAAGAGAGACCACCAAGAAACCCGAAGCCATCTCCCAACTTCCTCGGATATAACCAAAGGAAGAAAAATAGGACATAAACCTTGTAAACATAAGCAAATTGTAACCAATAAGGCCTCCACTCAATCAGATTTATACAGAATGCTCAAACACCCGACTGAGAATTACCCGAGAGATGCTAAAAACCCGGCACAGCCCATTGCAATGCTACCAGCTATGGATTTGTTACGGTTGTAGGGAATTTTATGTTGGCCAAGCCGCCTTCCGATGATGTCCGCAAAACCTGAAAACAGGCAAGGCAAAACCAGGTGTCTATGCTTAAAGCCCGCCCTCTTTAATTTTCGGATATTTGGGAAAATTATGTGACTCCTTTGAACTGATGACCACATCTCTTCTCACGCAGTTTGATATCTCCGTATCATTTTAAGCCTTGACTGAAGATAACATCATTTATTCTATTTAATTAAGGAGATAACTTCACCCCATTATCATTTGTGGCATTAAGCACTGTAATATTATTTCTCAAGATTTAGGCCCATGACACTGAAGAAGTCCTTAATATGTCCCTTTATTTTTGCACTTACTAGTCATTGAACCTATGCCAGTATAACAAGCAAGAAATAATGGGGAGTTAGATTAGTGCACCATCTCCAGCGCAGAGGTTGCATATTGCTGCAATCGCGATTGGCGAAGTCCTCCAATAATACGCGCAAGCAAATGTGATTGTGAGGACATAGAATAGCGGCCCTTCAAGAAGTTCCCTGAAAATCTTAACTAAATCAAATTGCTTGATAGAATCAAATAACGAGTTTAGGAGATCAGTACTGCGATTATTTAAATACAAGCGATGTAATCCTATCAAACCCGATTCACCTCTGTCTCAATGCAATGCGGATACCAAATAACTCGAGTTACGAACCTGCGGTCCCCAAATCTGGTCATGGACTTCACCGTCGCCTCATCTTTCCAAATGCCAGATCCCAGAAGAAGCATGCGTATGATATTAACCCCTGGAATCAAAGCAGCTAATAGCGCACCTCGATGCCCAGAACTGCAATTTATTAGCAATAGCCATCTCACCAAACTAATAATCCATTAGGAATTTAGAAAAAAGAAAAAAAATGGTGTAGTCTTAAGATTACCTGAACAGTGGCCAGCAAAGCATGAAAACTAATCCAAAGCTTACATGCACAAGCTTCCTGTTAAGTTTCTGAACGAGGGACAAAAACAAAGACATTTAAATATAACAAACGGCTTGAAAACAGCAATCAGGTCTAGAACTATGTTTACAAGGACTGCTTTGAGATGCAAATTTTTTTCTATAATTTAGGGGCACGAGTTTGGACAGCCAGCAATATTTCAGGCCCATACACTCTGCAAGCCCGGGGGACTGGTCAAGTTCAGGTCGCCCTGCTCGAGTTTGCGATTGGTTGATATGATTTGGATGGGTAATCTCCACCGCCCCAAATCAACTGGTCAACACGAGTTATTTGAGATGCGAATAAAATTTGGTCTAATGAGTAAAACGAAACAGCCGAGCATCCCGAGACAGCATCGCCAGCAGGAAATTTATGGAACAAGCAAAGGAAGTAGGGAGTAATCCTGTCCGAACCTGGTCAAAGACGCCTCGCTTAGCTGTTTCTTCAAACAACCGGAGAACCGTGAGAGCGATGCCGCAGGACACGGCTGTAGCGAGTACATCGGACACGACTGGATTCTGGTGGAACATAATCACTGCCGGTTGGGTCGCCCTACTGAGATTGGATGAGGAGGAGGAGGAGGAGGAGGAGAGAACCAAATTAGTCGCGCCCTACCATTCTTCACCCAACTCTCAAATGCTTTCCCAAACAAGATAAAGGCCCCGTTTGGTTCGGCTTTGGGGGAATGTCCTTAGAGAAATGTAAAGGCCTTTAGTCTAAAGGGGTTTGGGGAAATGCAAATACTGTTTGGTACATTAAAATTGAAAAGATGTCTTGAGATGCAACTTGGGGAAAATGCTATTTGGTAAACACATACATATGGAAAGTCCTTTCATGTGCCAATTTTAAAATTTTGCAAATTTAATTTGTTTAAAATCAAAAACAAAAATCAATGACCTTAACTTTTATATATAACCACTGGGGGTTCGCCCCAGTGGCCACCCTTTTAACATGGAAGGGGGAGGTGAATGGTTCAAATCCCCACATTCTCAGGGGGGATAGGGTGGGGACGCGTAAGTTTCAAGAGTGGGTTTCGACTCCCACACCCTGCAAGAGGCAGGGCAAAAAGTCAGAGAGAGAGTATAGAATAGGAAAAGAGTAGGACTGACAAAAAAAAAATTATATATATTTTTCAAGTTGAGAATAATATATAAGAAACATATTAATAAAATTTTAAATAAAAAAATCACATCAAACTCAATTAAAAATAGAGTAATTTCATTACAATAAATATGACAATATATGTCTGAAAGAAAGAAATAAAAAGACCAGTTTCATTATTATATGTTCCTTCTGCAAAAATATGAACTGGTTTGGATGAAAGATTTACACCACCTAGCTCAAAAGTATCTGGAGGGGTGAAGCGTATCGTGTAACTGATGTTTTGCAAGGGACCGTGGGTGCTGTCCAGCTTAATTGCATTCTCTGCTCGATTTGCTTTAAGCATGTAATTGTCATTATAAAGATGAAAGGGTAAATTGAAACGTTTATCACCCACAAATGGTGGAGAAGAATAACCAAAATCTATCTGCCCCTTCGTAAACTTGATTGACATGTGAAATCTCATATTTGATGAGTACGATTTCAGATATGTCTTTCCCTTATGCTTCCCAGTCTTTGACTCACAAGGTTTGCTAGCCCCCTTAACTCCATACTCGTACTTGACACCTGGTAATGCATCATTGTGACCCCAAAATTTGATCTTATCAAAATAACCGGAATCCCTTACAGTTCATTGCTCCACATCCATCCTACAACTGGATACCGGTTTATAACAGAAAAAGTGGCAGGGAATCTTCAGCACAACTTTATCGAGCAATTTCCCGCGAAAGCATCAATCAAAAGACATTGAAAAGTTCAAGATTCGGCAAGCAACAGCACACCACCTATTGGCCTTCGAATCCTATTCTCCTTCACCGATTAGGGTAGTGCTAGGATCGAAATTATAGTAGCCATAATAAACATTGGTGACATTTTGAAACTTCAATAACAATTGCGTCTTACCCTCCTCCAAACATCGAATCGTAGTGAAACTCATGGCCTTGGGTAAAAACCCGACATTTGTGCCAAGAGGGTTGCACTTACCACCGTGACAAACACTCCTGTATTCCAAGTCAAAGGCTGAATTCCACTTCAAGGCCGAGCACAAACCTTGCCCCAGTTTCTCACTAGACAAATTATCTCCTCCACCATCATCAAATTTATCAAAAGACCCACTCCCTCCCTTCTTCTCTATCAAACTATACTCATAATCGACACTTCCACTACTCAAAGCCAGTACAGATACAGTCCTGCACCACCAGCACCATCACCACCGTCGAAGCTCTCCAAAACCCCACTAACAAAACTATTGTTAATACCCGATTTCAGCGGATAATTTAGCATGGAAACTACGGTTGAAAAACACACCAGATCCGGCCATGCAAAGCTTACTTGAAGATTGAGACCAGTACCCATTAAGCTTGAACTTCACCGTACCCCGCCTGCAAAGCTTACTTGAAGATTGAGACCAGTACGCAAAGCTTACTTGAAGATTGAGACCAGTACGCAATCTCTGGTTCTTCGGCTTCCCAAAGATCGCACTCACATTGGGGTCTGCGAACTCCAGTACCCCATGAAGACTGATCACGTCCTTGGACTCGGTCCCGTGCATTGCCATGGGAGTGAATGGCACTGCCCTCTTCAGATCATGGCCGGACTCCGCCCCCCTCCACTGGCCACCATCAGCCGAGAAGAACCTGCTGTAGAATTGGAGGAGCTCGGCATACGAGCTGGCCGATTCGAAGGTGATTTTATGCTGCCGGGGGACCACGCCGCCACAGTGCTTGTCGTTGTTGGATAAATTCTCTTCAGGTATTTTGAAGTTGACAAAACATTTTCTTTAGTCTAGTCTGAAGACTTATAGACTCTACTGGCAAAGTATTAAGATCAAAGTCTGAAGCTAGCAAGACTCATGTTTCAAAGTCTACCCTCATGGACAGTTTCCAGACCAACAAGATAAAAACTTTATTATGATCTAATATGGTTCTTACTCCAAACGGCTGGGGAATATCTTTCTACTAGATTCAGCACTAGAAGATCTTATTTTCGTATTCAAATATGTATAGATTCTCTAAAGATTTCGCAACTTATATTTGGAAGGATCTACTTATGGAAACCAAGATCCTGATTGTAGGAGCGAGCATGATTGATGGGCTATCAACACTTACCTTAAAGAGCTCGAGATCTCTCTAATTGATTCTGTCCAATGGGTTGATTGGAAGAACTTCTTTTGGAAGGTGCCAACGGTAATGAAGGCATGAAGAAGTATATAAGAGAGATGCTCCAGTTGTTGAAGGGTGCCGGATAGAAGAATTCCAAAGTCTGAATCTCCTTTTCTATTTTGTGATCTTATTCTTCGAGCGTTATATGTAACCAAAAGAGAGATCATATTGTGGTGAGACCTTGAGGAAGTGTAGTAGAGCTTCTACACTGTGGACTCAAGAGCGTGAGACTGTAATACTCTTTTTGATTCTTAGTGAAATCCAGCCAGAAGGGCTGTCCGTGCGGGAGAGTGGACGTAGGCTTGGTCTAAGCCGAACCACTATAAATCTGGAGTCTTGATTCTCTATCCTTAATCCTTTTATCTTTCATTACTTTCATTTGCTGCGATTGTTGGTTTTAATTCTTTAATCTCTTATTCGGATTAAATTGTTGAAATTTCTTTAATTACCTATTCACCCCCTTCTAGGTGCTAATTCTAGTCCTAACAATTGGTATCAGAGCTTATGTACTCATTCATAAGAAGTGTCTTTACTTCGGAGTGAAAGATCTATGGCTAGTATGTTGCCTACAGGGTTGGTTGAAGGTCAAAGCAATACCAGACCTCCATACTTTGATGGAAAAGACTACAGCATATGGAAAAACAAGATGAAAGCATTCCTAAGATTGAAAGATCCTTTGGAATGGGAAGTGGTAGATAAAGGAATCATTCCTGCTGCTGCATCAGAATCAGAGAGAGGAAAAGAAGTTGCTGATCCCACTCTACTGACTCAAGAAGACAAGAGACAGACTCTTGACGCTAAAGCCATTTACTCCTTATATTGTGCTTTATCCCCTACTGAGTATAACAAAATATCTTCTTGTGATACATCAAAAGAAGTCTGGGATAGGCTTCACATTACCTATGAAGGGACTGATCGAGTGAAAGAAACAAGGATCAATATTCTTTTGGGACAATATGAAGTCTTTAAGATGAGATTAGGAGAATCAATAACTGACATGTTTAGTCGCTTTACTGAAATTGTGAATGGTCTTGAATATCAGGGACATCCAATCTCAAGACATATGAAGGTCAACAAACTCCTACGAGGACTCTCTAAAGACTGGAATTACATAAAAACCTCAATAAGAGAGACGCAGAGGATTGCTCTACTCTCTGTAGACGAACTGGTTGGGACTCTTCAATCTTATGAAGTGGAACATACCAACGAAGAGGAAGATTCAAAAGGTAAGAAATCTATTGCCTTAAAGTCTAATGACTATTATGATGCTACAGACTCTGAAGAAGATCTAGATGATGAAGAACTGGCACTCATGATAAAGAGATTCAGAAAGTTGAACAGAAAAGGAAGGAAATTCAATTAGAAGAAACAAAGCTCACAAAGGTTTCAAAACAAATCAACAGAGGAAGATGATTCTAACAAAGAAGTGACTTGCTTTGAATGCAAGAAAAATGGACACATCAGACCCAACTATCCTCTGTTAAAGAAGATAAAAGGAAAGACTGAGAAATACAGGAAGGCACTCAAAGCAGAGACTTGGAGTGATACTGAATGTGAAGAAAGTGATGACGATTATGCCAATAATTGTTTAATGGCAAAATCAGATTCAGACTCAGACTTTGATTCAGACACAGACTCAGACAGTGAACTCGAGGTTAGTAACCTAAAAATTCATGTCAAGGTTTCTAAATATATTGATGAACTTTGTCTTAGTCTAAAAACCTCTCTCAAGAGGATCTTCGAATTAAAAAGGGAAAATTCTACATTGAAGCAACAAGAAAAACTTATGAAAAAAAAGTTTGAAAAGTTGGAAAAGGACTTTGCTGTTGTGAAAGAAAACTCAGACTTTATTTCAAATGAAAATAATCTTTTGAAAAATGATATTACTAATATATCAAAAAGATTTTCAAATGGTTCTGAAAAGTTGGATAAGATTCTTTGGATACAAAGACCATACTTTGATAAGTTAGGTCTTGGTATGACTTTTGAAACTATTCCACTAATTGATTTCCCAAAGGTAAAGGAAAGAATCAAATAGAGACCAGCCAGAATTGTTTATAAGAATCATTTCCAGAAAGTTTTTGTAAAACCTGTTGGCAGAAATGCTTTGAAATGTTCCATGTGCAAAAGCTCAGAACATTTTGAGAAAGAATGTCCTTTGGTTTGGAGACCTGTTAAAAGGAACTGGGCTAAGACTGTCTATTGCTCTAACACTTCTGGACCCAAGATGATATGGGTACCAAAGAAAGCTTGAATTCGTGTTAATTGCAGGTTACTATCAAAAGGAAGATTAAATGGTATCTTGATAGTGGCTGCTCAAGACATATGATGGGAGACTCAAGTTGCTTCATAAAACTTGTCCAAATAGACGGAGGAAAAGTTTCTTTTGGTGGTAACAACAAAGGAAGAATTACTGGTCGAGGAACAATAAAGATTGGAAGTTTGTCAATAAAAAATGTTTCCTTAGTTGAAGGATTAAATTACAACTTGCTTAGCATAAGCCAGTTGTGTAATACTGGTTTCAAGATCAATTTTCAGGAAGGAACGTGCTCTGGAATCAGTAAAGACTTTACTCAATCTATTACTGGACGAAGACATGGAAATATCTATCTTCTGGATGTGAATCATGAAAGATCACAGTGCTTAATATCAGTACAAGATGAAGCTAATCTATGGCACAAAAAGCTAGGCCATACTAATATGAAGCAAATCACCAAGATCTCTTCAAAGAAACTTGTTCGACGATTACCTATTCTCAATTACTCAAAGTCTGATCTATGCACACCATGCGTACTGGGTAAACAGGTTAGAAACTCTTACAAACCAATAAATAAAGTTTCCACTAATCATGTATTGCAGCTTCTGCATATGGATTTATTTGGACCTACCAGAACGCAAAGCATTGGTGGAAAAATGTTCTGTTTAGTAATAGTGGATGATTATTCACGATTTACTTGGGTCTACTTTCTTTCAAGTAAGTCTGAGACTTTCTCTCTCTTTTCAAAGTTTGCTAAGAAAGTACAGAATGAGAAAGGTCACACTATCTCAAGCATTCGAACAGACCATGGACGTGAGTTTGAAAATCAAGACTTTACTAAATTTTGTGATGAATTTGGTTTTCAGCACAAATTCTCCTCTCCATATACACCAGAACAGAATGGGGTTGTGGAAAGGAAGAATAGGTCTTTACAAGAAATGGCAAGAACTCTTTTAATTGGAAGTAATATTTCTTCAAGGTTTTGGGCTGAAGCTGTGTCAACTGCTTGCTATATTATAAACCGAGTGTTTTAAGGCCAATTCTTGAGAAAACTCCTTATGAAATTTTTAAAGAAAAGAAACCAGTAGTTTCTTATTTTCAAGTATTTGGTTGTAAATGTTTTATTTTAAAGAATGCAAATGATCGTGTTGGTAAGTTTGAAGAGAAATCAGATGAAGGATTCTTTTTTGGTTACTCAACTGCAAGCAAAGCCTATAGAGTATTCAACAAGAAGACTCAGACTGTGGAAGAATCAATGAATGTCAAATTTCAAGACTCTCCACAAATTCAGCCAACTCAGATTGAAGATTCAGAATCTATTCCAGACTCTGCTAGATCTACCTCCATTGAAGCAGTTAAAAATTCAGAAGCAGTACAACAAGATACTGATAAATAATCTACTGAAGAAAAAGATCAACAATATATCAGACTGTCCAGTAACTGGAAGCACAAGTCTAGTCATCCTGAAGAACTCATTATTGGAAATCTTAATGAGGAAATTCGAACAAGATCCAAAAGGCGAGAAGAGTCTAGTGCTGTTGCTCTTATTTTTGAAATAGAACCCAAAAATATTGAAGAAGCTTTAGCTGATGAAAGCTGGATTGAAGCAATGCAAGAAGAGCTAAGACAATTCAGTATTAACGACGTATGGGAATTAACTCCTAAACCAAAAGGTAAATAAGTTATTGGAGCTAAATGGGTATTCGGGAACAAAGTTGATGAAAAAGGCAAAGTAACGAGAAACAAAGCAAGACTCGTGGCTAAAGGATACACGCAAGAAGAAGGGATATACTATGATGAGACCTATGCTCCAGTAGCAAGGTTAGAAGCAATCAGATTACTACTTGCTTTTGCTTGTTATAAGAATTTCAGGTTATTTCAAATGGATGTCAAAAGCGCATTCCTGAATGGATTTATTCAAGAAGAAGTCTACGTGGAACAACCTCCTGGATTTGAAGACTCAAAGAAACCAGACTTAGTGTTCAGACTGAAGAAAGCTTTATATGGATTGAAACAAGCTCCTCGAGCTTGGTATGAAAGGCTAAGTAATTTCTTAATTCATAATGGCTTTTCTAAAAAAAGGTAGACACTACTTTGTTTATTAAAAAGGAAGGTAAAAGTTTTCTACTTGTTCAGATTTATGTTGATGACATTATATTCGGATCATCTAATGAGACTTTGTGCAAGAAATTTTCTAAGTCTATGCAGGATGAATTCGAGATGAGCATGATGGGTGAACTATCCTTTTTCCTTGGTCTACAAGTGAAACAACTAAAGGAATGAATATTTATTCATCAAGAGAAATATGCAAAAGAACTTGTTAAAAAGTTCGGTCTGGAAAATTGTAAAAAGACTGATATACCAATGTCAAGTTCCTTGAAGAAAGACAAAGATGAAGCAGGGAAGAAAATCGACCAAAAGTTATACAGGAGTATCATTGGCTCACTTCTTTATCTTACTGCATCCAAACCTGACATATTATTTAGTGTTTGCATATGCGCTAGGTTTCAATCAGATCATAAGGAATCTCATTTAAGTGCTACTAAACGTATCATTAAATATGTTGCTACTACTGCTAAGATTGGTCTATGGTATCCCAAAGAAAGAGACTTTACTTTTCTTGGTTATTCAGACGCAGATCTTGCAGGTTGTAGAGTTGAAAGAAAAAACACTTCAGGTACGTGTCAATTGCTTGGAAATAGGGCAGTATCTTGGTTTTCAAAAAAACAAAGTACTGTGGCTCTTTCAACAGCTGAAGCAGAATACGTAGCCCTTGGAAGTTGCTGTTCTGAAATACTGTGTATAAAACAACAACTACAAGACTTTTGCATTGAATATTCTTGCACAGAGATGAAATGTGACAATACCAGCGCAATCAATCTTACAAAGAATCCAATCCTACATTCAAGAGCAAAACATATTGAGATTCGACATCATTTTATAAGAGATCATGTTCAGAACAAAGAAGTCTTGATACAATTCATAGACTCAAAGAATCAACTGGCAGACATCTTCACAAAGCCACTTGAGAAAAGCTTATTTGAGTCTATTCGCTCAAGAATCAATATTTTATCTCTTGAAGAATGTTGAAGCTCAGACTTAGAATCTAGAGTCTGACAGAGTATCAGACTCAAAAGGTTGTAGACTGAGAATACCAATCGACACGACTGTAAGTTCATTTATTTACTTAAACTGTTATTTCGAAAAGGTAAGATTGTCTGTTTATCTCTAATTGAGCTTATTAAGGCAGTTAAATTTTTTAAAAAAGGTGGTTATCGATTTATTAAGGCAGTTATTTTTTTTAAAGGAAATTCTTAATATTTCCAAATTGCGACGCTTGAGTTACCCCGTATCAGTTATCTTTTATATACATCTACTCCTTCTTTGTTTTTACTTTACCCAGAAACCCTAGTTCAAAAGCTTTTCACTCCTTTGAATTTTCTCTCCTAAATTTCTACCTCTCAAGCTTTTGACTTTCTTGCGATACAAGTGTGAAAGTTTCTCTAAGAAAGCGACAATGTCTTTCCAAAGGAAATCCTCAAGGATAGCAAACAGGGGACCACAGGGCTCTGGTGAGGGGCCTACGTACTTCGATCTCACAGAAGAAAGTGACTTTCCAACAGAACAGACTCAACAATCTCAACAGCGCACCTCCTCAACTAGATCTCATGATCGTCGTCCTCAACATGCAGAAGAAGTTCTTGAAAATGTTGAACCTGTAAGATCACTCAAGCCTGCTTTTGTTTATAGGTTATACTATGCGTTGAAGGAAGGAGGTTCTGCAATGACATTCATTGATGAATTTTTGAAAGAAAAATGTTATAAAAATGAGACACGCTTTCTCACTGTGATGGAGAGATCATGCGTTGTTCCTGTTGGAACGGCAGCAAAAGTCTTTGCAAACTTTCCCAGTGACCCTCGATTTGGTGCTGTAAATCAACCTGAGGGAAAGGATGATGATGAGAAAATGTTTTTATATTTTAAACCTTGGATGGGTGTGGCTGCAAACCTTTGAGGAAAGAAGGATGATCTGTTTCGATCAGAAGGACACAGAAAGATGTATGAGAAATTGCTGAAGCGTGGGGTGATGAATCCACAGACGGTGGACTTTGATTTTCTGGATTTATTAAGCATCAATCTGAGAGAGAAGTTTGAGAAACTTCAACTTCATAAGTTCTGTACTGAATGTGATGTGGCTTATTCTTAATTAACAGCATATTTTTATTCCAATCTCAGTTTCCTTGATGCGAATAGCTTTTCATTCAGTGTGAGAGATAGAGAATATGTTGTTGATACGGACACTCTGGCATATGTAATTGGTGTGGAAAGAGGTGCTTTCCAATCAATTTATGTATCTGTAAGTCATGCAACTCTAGAACTTGCGAGAGACCGAATTGCTGAAGGTCGTCTCTCCTACTCCAGGATGAATGCAACAAACACTCTGCTTCACATGATAGTGATCAACTGTTTTAGACCGAAATCAACATCAAAGACAGATGTATCCATCTTAGAGGCTAAGTTGATGTATGCAATCAAGATTGGTCTTAACTTTTCTCTGCCACACACTATCATGTTTCACATGTACAGGTCCATGGCAAAGGACAAGGGAAAACTCCCTTATGCTACTCTCATCACTCGTCTTTTCAGACACTTGAACATTCAGCCTCCTCACATTCTCTCTGTGAAGACTATTGATCAAATGGTCATCGGACTGAGGATGATAACAAAGATGCGTCTGAAAGAACTCAGCAAGAAGCTGGAGCAGTTCAAGGAGAAGACTCCTGTTAAGTCTAGACCAGACCCTTCTGCGGCCAAGAGAAAAGGAAAGGAACCGGTGACTGGTCCTATCAAGAAGAGGGGGGCAATCATCATCGAGGATGAATATGATGAGGATGATTTGCCTATCTCTGCTCTTGTTTCTCAGGTTTCTGCACCTGTTTCAGCTGTTCCAGAACAACATTTTGCAGAAGACACTGAGAAAGGACTCCAAGGAAAGGGATCCTTACAAGAAGAAGAAGAGAAAGAAGAGAAAGAGAAAAAAGAAGAAGAGGAAGAAGAAAAAGAAGAACAAGATGAAGAGGAAGAACCAGCAAAAATAGATTCTCCAGCAGAAAAAGAGGATCAAAGACATCCTGTCACTGAGGAAACTCCTCAGAAAGAAGAGTACTTCTCCCTCCAGAAGACATTGAAACATGGGGAGATGTTCAAAGAGAATGTACTCCTCTTCTATTGACTTTTAACAGTGCAGGTGTTAGTCGATCGCCTCCTGATGCAGAAGATGTTCATGCTGCTCATTTTCCTGAGGGAGAGGCATCATCTCCAGATATTGATCTCTCTGCTGATATTCACACTGGCTTGACTCCACCATCAGACCGAGTTGACGCAAGCACACAGACTGACAATTCAGGAGATTTTGGAAGGTTGCTTGACATCATCTTGGAGCTCAAAGGCCAAATCTATGCTATGGGGTATGAATTTCAGACTCTACAGAATGAGAATCATGCCATGTTCATCACCATGCATGATCAGCTTAAAGAGGTTCAGCGTTAGGTTTAGACCACTGCAAAAGGAACTGCTCTTGCTCAACTACAGGAAGATTTGAGGAAGCTAGAAGGAACTGTCAAGTCTATGGAGGACTTTCAACTTGTTCGCATTCCTCGTACTCCTTGATTTCTTTTTAATGCTGACAAAAAGGGGGAGAAGACTTTGCAGATTTCAAGCAAATTTCAAGACTCTATCCTCAAACCAAATCCTCACCAAATCTTCACTTTTAAACATATTTTTTTGATTTGTTATGATTGTGATTGATATTTTGACTTTATCTTGAGTTTTTTTGAATGTGTGCTCATTATTTCATTACTTTAAGCTATTAAATTAGATAAAGATAGTAATGTCTGCACATGACTAATGAGGTTTCTGTGGATGCAGATCTGTGTACAGGGTAAGTCTATGTACAGGACATCTGTGTACATGATAACTTCTACTATTTTTATTCTAATCTTTTATGAGACATCAATGCTTGCTTAAAAGTTGTATTGCAGGGCAATAATATTCAAATATGCAGAAAAGTTTTGTCACCATAAAAAATGGGGAGATTGTTGGATAAATTCTCTTAAGGTATTTTGAAGTTGACAAAACATTTTCTTTAGTCTAGTCTGAAGACTTATAGACTCTACTGGCAAAGTCTGAAGATCAAAGTCTGAAGCTAGCAAGACTCATGTTTCAAAGTCTATCCTCATGGATAGTTTCTAGACCAACAAGATAAAAACTTTATTCTGATCTAATATGGTTCTTACTCCAAACGGCTGGGGAATATCTTTCTACTAGATTCAACACTAGAAGATTATTTTCGTATTCGAATATGTATAGATTCTCTAAAGATTTCGCAACTTATATTTAGAAGGATCTACTTATGAAAACCAAGATCCTGATTGTATGGGCGAGCAGGATTGATGGGCTATCAACACTTACCTTAAAGAGCTCGAGATCTCTCTAATTGATTCTGTCCAACGGGTTGATTGGAAGAACTTCTTTTGGAAGGTGCCAATGGTAATGAAGGCATGAAGAAGTATATAAGAGAGATGCTCCAGTTGTTGAAGGGTGCCGGATAGAAGAATTCCAAAGTCTGAATCTCCTTTTCTATTTTGTGATCTTATTCTTCGAGCGTTATATGTAATCAAAAGAGAGATCATATTGTGGTGAGACCTTGAGGAAGTGTAGTAGAGCTTCTACACTGTGGACTCAAGAGCGTGAGATTGTAATCACTCTTTTTGATTCTTAGTGAAATCCAGCCAGAAGGGCTGTCCGTGCAGGAGAGTGGACATAGGCTTGGTCTAAGCCGAACCACTATAAATCTGGAGTCTTGATTCTCTATTCTTAATCCTTTTATCTTTCATTACCTTCATTTGCTGCAATTGTTGGTTTTAATTCTTTAATCTCTCATTCGGATTAAATTGTTGAAATTTCTTTAATCACCTATTCACCCCCCCTCTAGGTGCTAATTCTAGTCCTAACAGTCGTAATAGGAGTTGAAGTTGCCGTAGTGGATTTTCACCGTGGACACGGTGATGCCCAAGAAGCCGACGGTCGCGAAGAGGAGGAGGGCAGCGGAAGAGGACGTGGGTTCCATTGGGTTTCAGTCGGAGAACGGAACGACGGAAATGGGTATCGGCTAGAGAGACAGTGATGGAATCGAAGCTTCCAAGCTTACCCAACTGCCCTACTATGAGCGCAATGTGAGCGCGAGAGCAGAACGGCGGGAGGCAATCTTCGAGGTTGGGATGGATGATCTCGGATGGACATTGGAGAGCAGCTCGTGAAGGAGACGGTGAGAGACGATGGAGAGAGGTGCGAGAGTGTAGAGGAGGTGTGAGGCTATAGTAAGGAAGAGGAGGCTTAGGTTTTCTATTTAGAAAATGGTAAAAATGGATTTTGGTTAATAAATGAGGACAAAATGGGCAACTAACATATTTTCATTAAACAAAGGAAGTTGCATTTCGAAAAGGCATAAGTGCTGCAAAAGCTTTAAAACTTGCCATGAAAATGCAATTGAGTTCTAAAACTCGCAAAAAGTGCAATTAAGTCCTAAAACTTGTCAAATTGTTTCAATTGAGTCATAAAGTTACACTGTTAGCATTTTTAACGGAAAATGCTGACGTGAACTTTTAAATAATTTTTCTTTTTTCAGATGACTTTTTTAATTAATTTTATTCAATTTTTTAAAATAGATTTTAAAACTAAAAAGAAAAGTTAAAATTTATTTAAAAAAAAAAAAGAAAATAAAATTAGCAGCTCCTCCCCCGCCGCCCATCCCCAGAGGGGCTGGCGACAGTCATCGGCCCCTCCGACGATTGGTGGCGGCTGCCATTTTTTTTTTTTTTTGAACTGTTTTGTTTTTTAAATAAATTTTAACTTTTCTTTTTATTTTTTTATTTTAAAATCTATTTTAAATAAAAAAATTTAAAAAGCCACATGGAAAATAAAAATTAATGTTACATGCCACGTAAGCATTTTCTGTTAAAAAAGTTGACGTCGTTAACTTTAGGACTCGATTGAAACAATTTGACAAGTTTTAGAACTTGATTGTAATTTTTGCAAGTTTTAGGACTCAATTGCATTTTTGTGACAATTTTTAGGACTTTTGTAGCACTTATCCCTTCTGAAAATTCCACTTCTCAAATGCATCTCTACCCCTCCATTCCCCTAAAGGCCTTTGAAGCCCCTTGGAGATGCAATTGCATCTTCCCAAAGTCCTCAAAAAATTGAACCAAACACCACCTGCATTTGCCCAAACCCCTTTAGAGCTCTAAAGATCCCTCTAAATGCTAAACCAAATGGGGCCAAAATCCCCAATTCTTCTCCCAGCTCTTCTCCATCTTTTCCTTTCTTACCCATCTATCGCATCCAAACGAAGGTAAGACTGTTGACTTCTTTCATTTTTGTTTCCCTAATAACCACCCTTTCAAACGTACGGAAGTGATGCCTCCTACAATAACTCACATGTTGGAAAAAAAATGGAAGGTTAGAAAAAAATCTACCACTCTACAAGAATTTCATCACGTATCAGAAAAAAAACAAAAGGTTAGAAAAAAATCTACCATTCTACAAGGAGTTTTTTGTTTTTTTGTTTTTTTGTTTTTTTTTTTGTTTTTTGTTTTATATCCAAGATCCGGCTTGACACACCTTACGGGTGCTCACAGCTATTGCAGGCCCGACAGGTCCAACAGAGACCACCGATTATACTTGGAGGGAGGCTAGCATAGGACCCCATCACCATGGCCCGCCACTTAAGACGTATTAGCAATGCGGAGATTTGAACTCATTCCCTCAGCACTGAGGTAGTAGAGCCCAACCAGCGCAGCTGCCTACTGGTAGGTACCATTATACAAGGAGTTCATCATGCAGACCGTTGAAAAACAATTTCTTAAGACGTGTGAAGTGCACATGCACTATATATTATGTACAAGTTAGATGTGCATGTATATATAACGTGTATATAAAAAGTTGATGAGGCCAAAACAATTCAAGTTTTGAAGTAACGGCCATTAGGAACAAAGCAACTGCGAAGGAATAAAGATTAGAGGGGTTTAAGGTTGTTTTATTGTCACGCCCCAATCCTCCGAGCGCGTGCCCATCCCTCAGTGGTCGATTAAATAGCGACGTCCCAGGACGCGTCGCTGACTCTTTCATTTTAATGCACATGCGGAAGCGAATAAATAATCCCAAGACAACAACAAGATGTGATAGAAAAGTAGAGCAACCATTTTCTTTGAAAACCAAACCACACTTATATATACATATCAAACTAAGTCATATACAATACAAGCCGACATATATATATACAAGGTCTGCAAAACGGGGAAGGGGGGGGGGTAGAGTGCTACAGATCTTCGGCATTCGAGTCCTCCTCAGAATACATCGGGGATCTTGGATCCGACAAATACGGGTCCACCACTGAACCACCCGAAGGATCTACCGTGCCTTTTCCAAAAGCAATCTCAAGCACATACATAGGTATCTTAGATTTCGGTATGAGACCCTCTCTCTGTCCATACCGTGCACGTCGGTACCATGATCTATATTGATGGGGTTCCTTGTGGAGTAAAGCCTCATCAACCCAAACCACGAACCTCCATCCTCTTGAGCTCCCATGAAGCGGGATGTAAGATACCTGCTTTGTGACTTTCTTCGGCTGTCCAAAATGCTCGAGAGGAGCTGCCATCTAAGGTTCTGAAAATGTTATCCCATAACAGGGTGAGATGACATCTCAGTAAGTTCACCCCCTAAGACCCGACTAGGAAGAAAATACGCCCCAAGGGTTGCCTAAGCACAAACACAAGTCATAGGACTTACCTTTGCCTCCATTCCTTCCTGCAAGTTAATATAATTTATAAATTCAACGAATCATTTCCACACATCAAAGCATCAAATCAGATCGAGTCATCGATCAATCAACTCAGTCGATTCCATATCATCAAAACTATCTCTCGGTCCACCCAATAAATACTATTTATCAAGTTCGATCCTATCAAAAATTGCTCGCTCTAAGTTGAAGATAGATAGTATGGCTCACCCAAAGTTGATAATTGAGTATACTGCTCACCCTAAGCTGATATATCAAGGCTCGCAGGCTGATATAGTATACTCCCAAAGCTCACCAAAAGCTGCTAAGGTAGACTACTCACTCTAAGCTGATATATCAAGGCTCGCAGACTGATATAGTATATCGGTATACTGCTCACCCTAAGCTGACATATCAAGCCCGTAGGCTGATAGAGTATACTATCCTAATCATCTAACAATTTGACAATTTTTATAATACTCGATAAAAATAATCGTGTATGGGTACATGGTAGGCCTTAGCCAAAATATAATATTTTCCCCCTTGAAAATCCCACTAATTTCAATAGTCCATAAACGCATTTTAGGCGTTGTAAACCGACGCTCGATATTTTCTAATTAAATAAATTTCCAAAATTACAAATCACACTCAAATGGCACAAAATAGCACTCAATTAATTAAACAAATCACACAATTGTAATCAGCATAAAATTCTGGTCAACGACTATTCCGGTCTAATTTTTGGAAATTAATAATGAATTAAATAATTACGAAAATTAATTAACAAATACCAATAAATAGCAAAAATGCACACTTAGGCCCGAAAAGCCTAATTAAAAGCCGAGACGGACTCGGAAAATTTCCGAACCTATCTAAATAAATACTATGACTTATCTACATGCTAATTGCATTACTTTAACCACCTAGCATGCAATATTGAACTATTAAATTACCAATCCGATCTAACTAACTACCTAACCCAAGCTTAACCTAAACTGATCAACCCTTAAGCATATTTAACTTCCTAAGTAGGGATTAATGGGTAAACTCACTGTATTAGTGATCCAATGGGACCACCACGACAGGGATGCGGAGGCGGTCCACAAACTTCAAAGCGGGTACACCAAGTGAGGTTCCGAAAGGCACCAAAATGGGCCAAACAGTGCACTGCAGACCTAGTCTTCTTGGTTATGGTCTTGGGCCGAAGAAGGAGGCTAAGTGGCTGGTTGCGGCCGAAAATGAGAAGGGACGAGCGTAGGGGTTGATGCGGGTCTAGGCAGGGCTTCACGACGGCGGGAAGGAGGTGTATGGTGATTCGATGACCTCGAGCATCGACTAGGACGGATGGAGGCGTGTGGATGTCGAGTGGAGAGGCAGGACAACGAGCGTGGGCGTGCGGCTGGCGTGTGAGCTTGTAGTGGCGCTGGACGGCGACAGCGGGCTCGGATAGGCAAGGGGCTTGGTCGAATGGTTGCTGGCTTTCTTCTCTACAAATTTTCGGAATTTCTGTTGGCCTGGAATGGTGGAGTCGACGGAAGGAAGGAGAAAGGGGCAACTTTTGGCTTGGAGGGGGCCACTTGGTCTCTCTTTTATCCTCTTGTCCCCTTGACCCTACCCCACCAGATTGCTGGCTTCCTCAGTAAATTTTCCAGCCCTTAGCTTGCTTAGGAAGACTTGGAAGGGGTCCAAAAGGTTGAGGCAATGGGGGCTATGAATTTGCACAAGTTTTCCCCTAAACCTAGTTCAATTCCCCTTTGAAATAAATCAATTCGGTCCCCATAAATTCAATCAAGGCACTCACGATCAAATTGACATTTTTCCACGCCACTAGAACCCACTTGCATCCCAAAAACGCGATAAAAAACGGTCTCTTGAATTTTTCGGACAAAAACAGCTATAACTTGACTTTTCGCCAAAAATCTCGGTTTGCAGAAAAATCTTCGAAGGATTAGTCAACGTTCCTAAAATGACTCATGACATGACATGATTTTCAATTTCTGAAATCATATTCAAATTCGCGGTTAATTTCAATCTGGTGCGATTTTAGCATAACTTAGCATATCGAGTAACTTTCAGAAATTTTTAGTGCAAATGACCCGTAGTCGATTTTCTTCGAGCCACAATGAACCTCTTCGATACATTGGCAACACCTGCTAGTCGTGAAAATCTCGAGATTTCAAATACGGGCACAGGGTATCAAAACGACAAAATAATCAATTTAGTGCCGATCGACGAGAATTTTTCAATTTGGTGGAATCACCCACGTTTAACAATACATCTTAGTTGAATTGACCTATCTCTGATCTCTAATCGACTTTTAACTGTACCACAATTATCTCTGCAGATGAGCACGATTGAGCAATCGATTCCTTGTCGAATTCTCAAGTCCATTGTGTTAAAATCCCTTAATGATTTCCCCAGATAATCTAGTTATCTCAGGAGTGATTAGCTCTGAGAATAGCATTATAGGCATGTCGATGAAATGCCCAATTTATCTAATTGAAAATAGAATTGAAATTCTAGGATGTCACAACTCTTCCCCTCTTATTAAAATTTTGTTCTCGAAATTTAAACCATTACAATACTTTAAGCAAAAAGGTGGGGGTACAATCGTCTCATTGACTCTGCGCTCTCCCAGGTTGCTCCAGCAGTGTCGTGGTGTTGCTAGATCACTTTGACCAACGGGATGGTCTTAGTACACAGAATTTGTTTTTTTCGATCAACAACTTGAACCGAGCTTTCCACGTACAACACTCTATCGTCCACGTCCAATTCCTCAAAATTAAGCACGTGGGTCGAGTCAGGCTCATATTTCCTCAACATCGACACGTGAAAGACGTCATGCACCTGCGCCGGCCTTAGCAGTAATGCAAGACGATACGCTGGGATCCCGATTCTCTCTAGAATCTAAAAGGGACCTACGTACCTCGTACTCAACTTTCCTTTCTTGCCAAAACGCGAAGTACCCCTCATTAGTGACACCTTCAGAAAAACGTGATCACCAACTTAGAATTCTAATGGTCTTTGGCGCTTATCTGTATAACTTTTCTGGCAGCTCTGAGCGGTCTTTAGTCTGCCTCTGATAACTGTAATTACATCCACTGACTGCTGAACTAACTCTAGGCCTGTGATCTTTCTTTCCCCGACTTCATTCCAACATATTGGTATTTTGTACGCTCTGCCATATAACGCTTTGAAATGAACCATCTGAATGCTCTGCTAGTAGCTGTTGTTGTAGGCAAACTCGATAAGATGAAGCTTTTCCTCCTAGCTTCCCTTGAAATCCAACACGCAAGCTCGCAGCATGTCTTCGAGGGTTTGGATCATCCTCTTAGATTGGCCATCCGTCTGAGGATGATATGTCGTACTGTATTGCAGCTTCGTGTTGGATAAATTCTCTTCAGATATTTTGAAGTCGACAAAACATTTCCATTAGTCTAGTTTGAAGACTTGCAGACTCTACTGGCAAAGTCTAAAGACCAAAGTCTAACGATATCAAGACTCAAGTTTCAAAGTTTACTCTCATGGATAGTTTCTAGACCGACAAAGTTAAAACTTCTATTCTGATTTTATTTATTATGGTTTTGACTCCGACGGTCAAATGATTTCTCTCGACTGGATTTAGCACTTCAAGATCTACTATTCGTATTCGAATAATCTAGATTCTCTAGATTCGCAACTTATACTTGGAAGGTTCCACTAGCCAGTGCACTGCTTGTTTTGGACATTTTCTTCCACGCTTCGCCTCCAAAGTTGGGGAGCAAGGCAAAAAGGATGCTAAGAAAAAGGGCGGAGGTGGAGGTGACGTGTCGGAGGCGGATATGAGCTCAGGATGTGCCCGATGGGGGCTCTTAAGGGCGAGAGAGAGGTTCCTAGGGGTGACGGCAAAGGCGACATGGCAGAGGTGTCGAATCTGAGCTCAGCTACCATTGGTAAGGGCTATTGGGAGCAATAGAGAGGGAGTAGCTCCCGGCGACAGTGGAGGGGGAGGTGACGTGCTGGAAATGATAGGTCTGAGCTTGAGAGGCGACCAACAAGGCTCTTGAGAGTGAGAGGGAGGGAGAATATTTTGAAAAAAGAAGAAGAAAAAGACTGGGTTTCTTCTTTTTCTCAGAAGATGCAAAAGATAGAGACGAGAGAGTGTCCTCTAATTGAAGAGAGGGGGGTTTCATGCGAACGTAGGGAGAAGACCATCAATTAATGAGGAGAGAGAGGATGCAAAAGTTTGAAGGAGATAAAAGGGGGTCCATCAATCATGCGAAGCCATGTGTCTCTTTTTTTATTGGGCCAGTGCACGGTGATTTGGCATAGTCGGCCTACCTAATATTTTCTCATTCCTCCTCGCTAGTAAGGAGTGCATGAGGCGTGCTAACTCGATGAAGGGGAGGATGCTAGACACTCGCGAGAAGAGGGTAGCGTTCAGCCATTTAGAGGAGGCTTCGCTGAAAAAGGATACGGCCATTGAAGAGCTCAGCTGAAGGGAACCGAGGAGGGGAGCTTGGACGAGAAACCAAAAAAGAGAGGGAGGCTAGTTCTTGGAGAGGGAGAGAAGTGACTGTGTTCTCGAGATCTTCGGTGTGGTGGTGGTTCGGAGCGAGGAGATCTACATGTCTGATGTCCTCATGCGGTAGAAGATGAAACACATATGGTTCCTCCAGAAGCGCATGAACACCAAGCCCTCCCATAGCCCCATTCACATCCGACGCCCTTGACTTGTGATTTCCTTTCCAACGGGTCTAATTTCCCAAGTGCCAATCTAGTATTTGCTGAGGGGAGCTTCGCTGATAGGAAAAGGCCATAGCCATGGGGTTAGTGTTGAAGAGACTTAGGACCGTATGGGTCCAAGCAGATATCGATAGCAATGGTGTTGTTGGTTTTAAAGAATTTCAGCAACAAATTTGAAACCCTCTTGGTCTAAGCAAAGGACTAAGAGAAAGGGGACTTTCAAAATGAAAACGGTGTCAGGAGCAAACAATCGGTTTTAGTGTGAAAAATGCAGTTATGTTCCCACCTGAAGTGGAGAAGGGAAGGGTCCAATGCAAAAAACGAGATATCATCTCTAGCGCCGGAAGAGGGAAAGGAAAGGAGTTATTCGGAAGCCTGGCCACATCTAATGCCCTTGAGCGCAAGAGTTCCTTCTTCCACTGCGCTGAATTTTCCAGTTGTGAATTTAGGCATTGAGCAAATTCGTATCCTTCTTCGAACCGGTGCCTACCACGTGTTTGATAAAATGACTCTTAAGATACAATCATGAGAATGTCGTCCGCTTCAGCCATACCCGAAGACACCAGTGGAGTTTGCATATTAACAATAGCTTCCTTGGCAATTAAAAACAGTGGGATCTTTACTCCTTGATGAGACATTATTGTTCTGCTCGTGAGTGTTAGCGGCCATTTTTCTTAATGTCGTTCTTGGTGTTCTTGGACCTTCTCGATGAGGGCATTGGTTTGGAGAAGATGATGCCAACGTGAGGAGACGACCTCAAGTGATTATAGTAGAAGGCTTGATTAGGTTTGATTAGGGTAGGCTTAAGTTGGTTTAGCGCGTTTAGGCCTGTATCCTTTTTCGTGGGTTTAGATGAGTCTAGTGGTTTTGGACTCAACTACGATTGACAAGTTTGGGCTTATTTCTAGTCATAATTAGAATAGTAATGGGCTTGGTTTACTTTCTTGGGTTAGAGATATGGGTCAGAGACCGGGCAAAGCGATTGGTTTGAATGCTGTGGGTTTAGAAGTTTTATGGGCTAAGTATATAAATTGGGTTGGATATTCATGGGCTGAATTTGATATTTGTACGAGGCCCTAGGGCTGGTTTGAATTTGGACCGAACTCGGACTTTTAGGGTCCTGGTCACACTCATCGGTTGCCGGGTATCCCGAACCGATCTGAAGTTCACTGTTCACAATTTTTTATAGAAAATTCAGAAATTCATTGGAACATTTAGAAAATCCAGAAATTTCATAAAAAATCTAGAAAATTCCAAAATAATTAGAAATCCCCACACACACACACACACACACACACACACACACACACACACACACACACACACACACACACACACACACACAATTTCTTGAAAAAGTTTACAAATAGACTTTTTGGGTTATTTTCTTCAAAAAGGGTGGAAGCCTCTTGAATCTAAAGTTGTGCTAAAAAATTGAACAATCCCTTAAGGCTTTACATTAGGTTTCCATCGTCCTTGAAGACAATTACCTTTGGTTGCGCAATACCGATACACCGATACATTGATTTTGGCTTTCCTTTAGACTGATTAGAATTGGCATTTATCTTTTCCATAATATTAAGTCTTTGCTATTTCATGTAATTTATTTAATGCTTTTATTGATTATTGATTGTCATGTTAATGACCGCGCGCTTGCATGTTTATTTAACATGTTAGTGGTAGGTATAAAATCAATTCGAACCGCCTGACAAAAATCCTTTTATTTTTTTAAATGAACAAGATTAGGTACTAAAATGACATTGGTTAGTTAATTAATGTAGTCACTTCGATTTTTTGGTTGTGTAGGAAGTGAAGTATACTCCCACACTTCACTTGGTTCCTAATAGATCCTAATAGACTAGTGTTGACTCTTTTTTTAAGAAAATTCTCATAGCATCAATTTGCATACTCAATGTTGTGCAAGGTATAGGCTTGGGAGAGCTAAAATTTAAATCGTGGGCTGTGGGCCCATCTTTTAGGTAACACATCTAAACCCGCTTTCCTCCATATTTGAGGGGTAGGTCACGATAGAGGAACATGTCAAATTTTTCACAAAATAAACGAAGCCTACAATAATAAAAATTTATCCATATGGGGTTCCTCAAGTTCTACCCTATGTTCAAATTCAATTTACATTGTTCTTCCTAATTTTGATGCATCTTGTGCAGGTTTCGAACCTTCAAAAATGGCACATCTTTAATTTGGGCATGATAATTTAAGGGAGACAACATGTTATTGCTGTGCCATTTAGGTAAAAGTATTTTTTTTTTTTTGGTCGGTAGGTAAAAGTGTTAGAAAAGTCCCAAATCTAATGTATTGATGTAAATTTAGTCTTAAACCTTTTGAAGTAGTACCAATTTAGTCATTTCAGCTAATTTTGGTTAGATATTGTTGACATAGACATCGCTCAGTTAACATGGTACGGTTGACGCTAATGTGGATAACTTTTAATATTATTTTAGTAATTTTTTCAAATTATATATTTATTTATTTATTTTCTCTTTTCCCCCCCTTCATTTTCTCCTAGTCGGTGACTGGCTAGAGTTGAGGGACCTCGCTAGAGGTCACACGGGTGGCCTCGTGTTGGGTTAGTGAGGGTTGAGCCTTATTGATCATGGGCGAGGCACGACCTTGTTGAATCCGGTGAGGTTGAGCCTTGCCCAACCATGATAAGCTTGAGCACTCATTACATGCCGTGAGGCCACCCTTGTGGCCTCTAGCAAGGCTGGCGTGGTCCCTTCTTGGCCCTCACCTCAAACCGATCGTAGACCTTGGCGATCAGTTGGAGTAAAGAGAAAAGAAAAAAAAGGGAAAGAGAAAGAAAATAAAAGAAAAGAAAAGAAAAGAAAAGAAAAGAAAAGAAATAAATTATTCCAAAAAGTATTAAAATAATATTAAAAGTTGTTCACATTGGCGCCGACGGTGTCATGTCAGTTGGCTGGTATCCACATCAACATTATTAGGTCAAAATTAGCCAGAATGACTAAATTCGCACTAGATCAAAAGGTTTATGATTCAATTGGCACTATATTAAAAGGTTTAGAGTTAAATTGATTCTAGTAAGAGATTTATGACTAAATTAACACTAATGAAATATGTTGACTTTTTTAACACTTTTTCTTGCAATTTACACTAACCACTAAGTAGTCAATAGATTAGGATTTTTTAATGGCCAAGAGAAAAGGAAAGGAAAAGGAACTATAAACCTAGTTTAAAAATTAGTTGATTAAATGTTGTGACTGTTAAAGTATTTAAATATTAAATAACGCCTTCTCTTAAGGGCTCAGGCTTTTAGACTAGTTCGCATTGATTCAACAAAATTTTACGTGGCGTCATAGCTTAAAGTATTAGAACATTTAGCAGTGATCTCACTCCACACCTTAATCTTAAGCCATTACAGTTGATGGTGATCTCATAGGATTTTTCAATAACAACAAAAGGCATCTCAAAAAGTGGCAACGTTTCCAATAAACATTTGCCCTGTGACTCAAGGAACCAATATTATATCAATTAAGACTAATGGCCCGTTTGGTCCGGCTTTTGGGGAATGCATTTGTAGAAATGCAAATACCTTTGGGTGAAGGGGGTTTTCCGAAATGCAAATGTCGTTTGATAAAATTTGCATTGAGAAACAACTTTAGCCAAAATACCGTTTGGTAAAATTTGCATTTGTAATTAACTTTTATTAAATTTAAAAAGCAAAAAATATGTTTATATTTTTTTTTGAAGTCCGGCCACTGGACTACCGAATCCGGTGGAGAACCGCCTGAATAAAAAATATGTTTATATTTTTTATATAAACATATTTTTATATAAAATATATAAAAATAAAATATATTTATTAAACATAAAATATATGTAAAAAATAGATATGTTTATATTTATAAATATATATTTATATAAAAAATAGGAGAAAAAATAGATATGTTTATATTTATAAATATATATTTATAAATATATATTATATATTTTTATAAATATATATATTTATTAAACATAAAATATAAACATATTTATTTTTATATAAACATATTTATTTTTATTCAGGCGACCTATCGGCTTCTCCACCGGAGAGATGAATAATATTGGAAGTTGCATTATGAAGATGCAACTTTCCAAAGGATCTCAAGAGCTGTATTGGGCTAAAGACCCTTAGAGCCACTTGGAGATGCAATTGCATCTTGCCAAAGTCGCGCAAAAAAACGAACCAAATACCTTTGCATTTGGCCAAGGGACTTTAGAGCCCAAACGAGCATTCCAAATGCTGAACCAAACATGGCCTAATTTTATATAAAATATAATACGACTGTCTATATTCGTCGTGAGAAGAGTAATTGAAACATATATCGCTAGTGTAATTTTTTGTAGACAAGCGATCTCATAGAGATTAAATAGTTATAATTCTTAAATTTAGAGTGAATTAAACCACTTCTGATATATATACACAAACTGTCATATTGAATGTTAACTGCCTAAAGGACAAGGCTTCCCCACCAATGCGCTAGTTAGGGGAACTGTGAGATTGTCGTCAATCTGAGAGCCGAGAGGATGTGATTCCACCAGTGCAGAAGCCAGAGAGACCATCAAGAAACCCGCAACCATCTCCCAACTTCCTTGGATATAACCAAATGAAGAAAAATAGGATATAAACCTGGTAAACATAAGCAAATTGTAACCAGTCAGGCCACTGCTCATGCAGATTTATAAAGAATCCTAAAAGAACCAACCCGAAGATTACCCGAGAGATGCTAAAAACCCAGCCGAGCCCATCGCGATGCTGCCGGCAGCTGATTTGTTAGGGTTGTACGAATTTTATGTTGGCCAAACTGCCTTCCGATGATGTCTGCAAAGCCTGAAAACAAGCAAAAGCAGGTGTCTAAGCTTAAGCACACCTTTTAAAAATTTCTGGATGTTCGGGTGAATTATGTGAATATTCGAACTGATAACCACATCTCTTATCACGCTGTTTGATATCTAAGTATTAATCTCAGCCATGACCAGATAACGTCATCTATTCTATTGAAGAAGTCCTCAGAACGTCCTCCCCTTTTTTTTTGTAGTTACGCCATTGAACGGATTTGAACCTTTGCGGTATAACAGGCGAGGAATAATAGGAGTTCAAATTACTGCACCATCTCCGGCACAGAGGTTGCATATTGCTGCAATTGCCACTGGCGGAGTCCTCCAGTAATATGCGCAGGCGAATGTAATCATGAGAACATAGTAAAGTGGCCCTTCAAGGAGTTCCCTGAAAGAGAGAACAAGATGATTCCAAGGTTTTGGAAGTTAAGCAAGGCTTCATGGAAGCAGATATCGAAAAGAAGACCCACAAATGATCCTATCAAACCAAGTTCACATCTGTCATCAATGCAATGCGGATGCTACGTTACTCTGAGTTATGAACCTGCGGTCCCCGAATCTGCTCATAGACTTTAGCGTCGCCTTATCTTTCCAAATGCCAGATCCCACAAGAAGCATGCGTATGATGTTAAACCCTGGAATTGTTGCAGCTAATGGTGCACCTCGATGCCCAGAACAGTAATTTATTAGGAATAGCCACTTCACCAAACGAATAGTCGGATTTTGAAAAAAAATTGTGTAGTCTTGAGATTACCTGAATAGTGGCCAGCAAAGCATGAAAACTAATCCTACGCTCACATGCACGAGCTTCCTGTTAAGTTTTTATATGAGGAAAAAGAAAACGGACATTTAGATGTAACGATCAGCTTGAAAACAACAAGCGACTGTAGAACTACTTTGTTTATAGGGACTGCCTAAAGATGCGATTTTTCTTTGTTTGTTTGTTTTTTTTTTTTTTTGATAATCAAGGGGAGTTGTGATAGATATTCAGCTATCTTTAGGTCCATGGAAACATCGACTAAGTTTTCAGATGTGCGGATGGCCTTGACCCAATACGCAAGTAGTTAACGGGATTTAAAAGGGCGACTTCCAATTACTCAGCTGAAAATCCTGAGGCCCCCAATCTAGTGGGTCAACTTGGTTTAATGAGGTCAGTAAAACGAAACATGCGACCATCTTGAGACAGCATCGAAGAGGGAAAGGAGGGAGTAATCCTATCCGAACCTGGACTAAGAGGCCTCGCTTAGCTGTTTCTTCAAACAACTGCAGAATTGCCGCCGGACGAGGCTGTAGCTAGTGCATCGGACATGACCAAATTAAGTGCGCCCTGCCATTCTTGACCCAACCTTCCTATGCTTACCCAAACAAGATAAAATCCTAATTCTTCGCCCGGTTCTACTCCAACTTTTATTTCCCTACCAATTCTATCCTTTTCAAACAAACGGTGAGAGTCTTGACTTCTTTCTTTCTTTGTTTCCCTAATTACGACCTTTCCAAAACGTAATGAATGGTAATGAAACGGTAACTCGCATGTAAAAAATAAAAAATCTTCCATGCAATAAATTTCATCAAGCAAACTATTCAAAACCATTTTGATGAGACCTTCGACAGGCAAGTGGGTGGAGTGTCAAATGTACATGCAATAATTCAATCAATTTTGATAATTAATTGAACTCGTAGAAAATCTATTTATAGAGTTTTAGAAAATTGTATTCTAATACATAAAGTACGATAGAAGTGCACCCATACAGCGTGTATAAAAAACGTCGACATTACAAAGATTTTAGAAAATCACCTCGTTAACCATTACAAAACGTTTAAATTACTAATTAATTGAAAGATATCTTTGGCGCCTTGCAACTCTTTTTGGAAAAAGTTGTTTGTTAGGATAAATGCAAATACTAAAATTGAAAAACATATCCAATTAAATTTAACTTTTAACTCTTTTTGAAAAAGTTGTGTTGAATTATTGATCAATTTTCTAGAATAGCCTAGACGACTCTAGGATTTATGTTTTATAAGTCTCTAGTTTAGGAGGTAATTAAAGTTTGTGGCCATAAATTTGTCTAAGGAGGAATACCTCCGACAAATGCAAATATAAATTTGCTTAATTAGTCGGTGTATTAAGCCTATGAATAGGCTTGAGATGATCGGTCATGTACACAAGAGAGACCATCGAGCAGCACCAAAGTTTTACGCATATTCCCACTTGCAATACCCCAAGTATTTTAATGAAAAAATTAATGTAACTTGTCCCGTTGTTGTTGCCTGAGCCGAGAATCCCCAGAAATTTTTACATCCCTACAAATTCTCTAGAAATTCTAACACTAAGATCTAGCATGATCTAACTCAAGAGCCTCGTTCGATGGTATTAAGCGCTTATCCTATCCACTCGCTACTAAAACCATTCAGCTAACTATTTGACATCAAAATTATTGCCGACTCTACCTCCTATTCACTACCCATTCTTACTTTCGAAGGAAATAACTATGACTATCGAAATATCAAAATGATTGCTTTCTTGATGGACAAAGATTTATGGGATATAATGAAGAAAGTTTTATGCGGTTCTGTAAAAAGGTGCATGTTTTCTGGTAGTGCAACTACAAAAGGATGCTTGGGTTTTATGTGTCATCTAGCAAGTACTGTTGAAAACGATATTTTAAAGCATAATTGATGTGAAGACCGCAAAGAGGACATGAGATATACTACGAGAAGAGGACATGAGATATACTACGAGAAGACTTCCAAAGGCACGATAAAGGTACGCACCATTAGACTGCAATATCTTAGAAGTGAATTTGGAAATGATAAATTAAATATTATAAGACCGTCCAACAATATTATGGTAAATTAGAAGAACTATTATTGACCAAAGGGTAATAGAAAACATATTGATGATACTTACAAAAGTATATAATTTAATTGTCACCCCCATCGAAGAATCTAAGGATTTTAGATCCTGTCAATGAGTGAACTAATTGGTTCTTTAGAGGCTCATAAAAAAATTGATGACACAAGATGAAATTTTAATAAAACAGACATTCATTTTAATAAGTTTTCTTTGGTTTACAAAACTTTTAATAAGTTTTCTTTGGTGTACAAACTTCTTTTTTTTTAAAAGGTTTTATCTTTGCATTTTTTTTCTTAAACCTAAACAAATTCACCATAGCAACATCACAGGATTCTAAGCATTAAAAAATAACAATCAACATTGTCGAGTGGCAAAAATCTATCGCACGTGGAGGCAAGCTTTATTTATGAATGAAGAAAAAAGTGAAAGAAATGACAAATTCATCATCCAAAAAACCATTACAAACATTTTTCAAATTGCAATTTTAGGTCACAGGCAAAGGCAAAGATGTGATTTGGCTCAATTTCCCACTTATTTCCTCAAATTCCTGGAGAATCAAATTAGGTGCGCCCCAGAGAAACAAAATTTCTAACCATTCTTCACTCAACTTTCCTATGCGTTCCCAAAGAAGAGAAAATCGCGATTCTTCACCCACTTCTTCTCCATCTTTTATTTTCCTACCCATTACTATCCTTTCCAGACAAAAGGTAAGATTCTTGACCTCTTTCATTTTTGTTTCCCTAATTATTACCCTTCCAAAAAGTAATGAATAGTTATCAAAGAGAAAAATTGTCCAAAAAATTATAAACAAGATGTAAAGCGACCAATTCAATCTTAAACTTTTCATTTATGCCAATTCGGTGCTAGATATTTTGACAATTGGCCAATTCATTCATAAATCTTCTGATCTAGCAATTTAAAGAATTACCGATATAATCATTTTGGCTAATTTTGGTCGAAATTCATTGACATCGAGTTTCCAATTAGCTCTAGCGCTAACTTGAACATTTTTTTTTCTTAACTTTTCATTTTATTTACTTTTATTTGTTCATTTTTTCTTCATCAGGTTGGCAAGATCTTTGGCTATTTGCTGAGGGTTGGCAACCTCCATCGGCCATGAGGCAGGGCCGGCGAGGTCATTGGTCGTTGGGTGAGGGCTGCAATGCCCTCGCTAGATCTGGCAAGGCAAGGGCATCGTGACTTGCAAGTGCTTCGATGCCTTCGCCTAGATTTGACGAGGGTCGCGATCCTCGCCCAGTGGCCCTTGGCCTTGTTAAGAAATAAAGAAAAAAAGAAAAGAAAAATAAAAAAAATTCAATACAAAATTTGAAATTTTAAAAAATAATTATAAAATTATCCAAGTTAGTGCCAACTACCCCATGTAGGATGGCCGATGTTGATTAGATTGTCATGTTAGCGATTTTCGATCAGAATTAGCAAAAATGACCAAATCGATAATTCATTAAAAAATTAAGACTAAATTAGCAAATTCTCAAAATTTTTAGGACTGAATTAATTGTTGATAAGTTAGGACTAAAGTGGTATAATTGAAAGGTTTAGGACTAATTAGTTGCAGTATAATATGTTTAGGGTTTTTTGGACAATTTTCTTGTTACAAAAATAAGGCTTCCTAGAGTAACTTACATATGAAATGGAAAAAAAAGTTAGAAAGAAAGCAATCTACCATGCACCAAATAGTTCATGGAAGAATTAATTTGTGGGAAAATAACATGTTTTGTAGTGAAACGATGCAATTTTCATACTTTAAAATAATAATAATAGGATTTATCACACTGGATATGGACTAGTTTCCTATGTGATTGTAACCAACCAGTTGGATTCCTAGTCCCAATCTTTTGCAATCGGGAATCATAAAATTAGTTTTGGGTTTTAGTCTTCTGAAATCGATCACCTCTAACACAAACCGTTGAAAAATAATTTGGTGGCATAAGTGCAGATACATGCATAATTGATTTTGAGTTCAAGTGGGGGGGTTTTTGCTAATGTGTATCCTCAAAATTGTGTATCAATCTCTTAAAAAATGAATAATTTTTTATTCAATTATCACATAAATTTCTTGCATATTATCTAAGGGGTAGTTTGTTTCTTTGTTGTGTTTTTGTACTAGCAGAAGTCCATTGACACCATATAGGAAAGCATGTCACTCACAGGCCAATAGATAAGGAGTTGTAGTGGATGGATGTTGTAGACCAGCGGGATAATTTGATTACATTTATTGTGATGACGTAACTCATTCGTCGGTAGTAAGATATATGCACCAGATTTGTAGTACAATCGAATTAGTCTTAAACTTTTCAATTTTGATAATTTAACTCTTTGCACAAGATTACTATGTAGTCCTTAGTGGGACAATTGGGTTACATTTATTGTGATAACGTAACTCATTTGTTGGTAGTAAGACGCTTGCCTATTGGGATTGTAGTATAATTAAACTAGGCTTTTTCAATTGTATTAATTTAGTCCTAAAATTCTACACAAGATTACTATATAATCCTTAGCAGGACAATTGGGTTACATTTATTGTGATGATGTAACTCATTCGTTGGTAGTAAGACCTTCACCCAGTGGGGCTATGGTGTAATTAGTTCTAAACTTATTATACGAATATCATTTTAGTTCTTCAATTTTGTCGATTTAATTTTAAAATTTTGCACAAAATGCTATTTATTTATTCTTGTTAGTTTTAGCTGATAATCATTGACGTAATGGTATACCAAGTAGGATGGCTGGTGGTGATTGAACAGCCATGTCATTGATTTAAGCAAAAAAGGATCATAAGGACTATATTGGCATTTCATACAAAAATTTAGGACTAATTGACAAAATTGAAAAATTTATAACTGATTAGATAATTTTCCCTCGCCAAGCTCGTGGGTGGAGTGTAAAATGTACACGCACCAATTCAAGCAATTTACACTGTAGGGCTAAGAGAAAAATATATGCGTGTAGTTTTCTTAGAAAACTGTATTCTAATATATTATGTGTACTAGCAAAAGTGCACAAATATTGTGCATATGGAAGATTTTAGAAATTCGCCTCTTTAGTCGTTACAAAACATTTAAGTTATTACCTAATTTGGATAAATCATTGACACATTTAACCCCTTTTCAAAAAGATAATTACAATAAATAAAAAAAAATTATATCTTGAAATTGAATTACTTAATTGTAAATTGAAATACACGACAGATTAAATAGAATTTAAGTTTACACAAATTTCTAGTGATATGATATTTATAAAATAATTAATTGAGAATATTCTTATGTTGATGAACGGGATCGTAATCTCTAGGAGATCCTCTTTACTTTATATAATAGTAAAGATCTTTGTGAAAAGTCGATAAGTTTTACTTTGAAAAGACGTTAGAAGGAACTTGCCCTAAGTAAATCTAAGGAAGAACTCATCATAAAATGACAAATATTTAAAAGTATTGTACAAATAATCTATTCCAGCGAGGTTGGTTGTTGTGAAATAACACGAAAATCATCAATTTATAGTGAGGGCTGTTGTTGTGAATCTTGCAATTAAAATCTAATGAGCGACGAAGAAAATTATCAAAGAAATCAATGAAGAAGGATAAGAAACGTTAGATATATACATGATTCGATTCAAGTGTCGGTACTTATTTTAAGGGGAGAGTCGACTTCAAAGAAACCATTATTAGCTGGAGAGTTCTCGTATTATGATAATCGCTCAATTTCTCATGTGATTCCCAAAGACTCAATACACAAATCCGAGTACTTATTTTACGAAGAGAGTTGACCTTAGAGAATCCATTATCGACTGAAGAGTCTCATATTGTGGTAGTCGCTCAATTTCTCATGCGATTAAATCCTCGCAAGCCTTGTTTCTTTCGCCAAGTCTCACTAGAAAGCCCTAAGAAAAGGTCTCACAAAATTGAGTTCGTGTTATTCTCAAAACAGGTATGAGAATCTGATTTGAAAACACCCGGCTGAGAGGATTGAATCGACTGTTCGGCTCCCGCCCAAGTTGGGCCCGGAATTCTGGACATGTATAGTGAAAACTGTACGATTCGGAGGGTAGGTGCTCCGAGGGCCAGGCCTAGGGCCCAACCATGACTGACTGGCATCCCGGCCAATGCCAAGTAGCATTTTAGTTGCTGGATATGGCTGGAAGGCAGGGCGCCCAGTCCCTTCGACATTGCTCCCCAATGACACCTCCTAACCTGCCTCCAACTTTATCTTGATCTCTGGGATTTGATACAACTCCGAATTGGGTAGAATTAGAGCCACGAGCTCAATGATTCTCCATGTAGTTGCAACTCCCGCAGTTAAGGGATAGTGCTTGTCATTTATACTGGCTCTTCCGATGCTTATGATGGGCGTTCATACTTCGTAAGTGCAAGAGCTCTAGCATAGCTCGAGTTTTGTCAAAGGAATAGGTTTCATCATTACAATTGATGGGTTCTCTGCTATCAAGATCTTCCTCACAACAACCTTATCCTTTGCCATAACCGTCCGGATGAAATGATACTTGATGTCAATATATTTAGTCTCATGATAAATAGGATTAAAGATAGATCTATCGCATATTGGTTATTACAATGTATAATAACACATTTTGCACCAACCCAGAGTCTAAGAGCAAACTTGTCAGCTATATTGCCTCCTTCGCTAAGGTTTGTGTCATGTAATCTACCTCATTCAAAGATAAGGCGACATCGTCTTTCAGAGGCGCCTTCCAACTCATTGCATCCCATGTCAATGAAACACGTACCCCGAATATGATCTATGCTCATCCAAAATTTGCCATGATCTAAATCCACATAGCCAGTGGTCTCACTATCATAATTGTCCATTAGTACACATTACCAATGTCTATTATCTCTAAGGATTCATTTCACAATCTCCTAGTAGTCTTACCAAGATGCTTAATGTAATAGTTAATAGCTCCCACGGTTTGTGAAATGTTAAGTCTAGTGCAAACCATGGCAGGCATAATGCGGTCCATTACATTATAATAAGGAATGCCGGACATAAACTCATCCTCTACCTCAGTCTATGGTGGTAATATATTGAAAACTTTGAAGTGTTCGGCCAAAGTTATTGATTGCATGTCAAAAGACGCCACAATCTTCTCGATACATCTACCAAGAACAACATATTATGGCATTTGGTATTGGCCAAATGCAATTGTAGAGCTACTTAGTTACACGACAGTTACTGGCAGACTCAATAGTAGGAGTACTCCTAGCTTAGCATTTACACTAGGTATTAAAATAATCTGATGGGCATCCAAAAGGCAAGATTTAGTGGAAAAATTTTCCACAGAAGCTGAGCAAATCTTAGCTGCTACTACCACCAGTTAGGCATTATGACTTCGTAGAATATTAAAGGACATCAAAGTGGTACAAACAAAACCTACTTCAATATTTTGCGATAACAAGTCTGCTATCGCTATGTCTAAGAATCTTGTTTTTCACGAAGAAACAGAAAATATTGCCATAAAATATCACTTAATATAAGAACTGGAATTGGAGAGATAAAGCACTAGAAAACTCTGATAAAGTCGACGACATATTTACTAAAGCACCATCCCAAATCAAGTTTGAGATTTTTTGAAGTATGATCGGAGTATCATAAAAATGGATTGAAAAGGAGTGTTAAAAGTTCTAGTCTACTATTCTGGAAAAGCCTATACTTTTGAAGTATGATCGGAGTATCATAAAAATGGATTGAAAAGAAGTGTTAAAGTTCTAGTCTACTATTCTGGAAAAGCCTATACTAAGTATACTCTAGAAGTCTCTAGTCTTAGTGGTAGTTGAGGTTTGTGGTCAAGGTTCAAAATAAGAAGAAAATCTCAGATAAATGCAGAGGTGATTTGCTGTATGAGTCGGTTATTGGAGCCTAGAAATAGGCTTGGTTGTATGGCCATAAATACAGAAAAGAAAACGACTGTCAAAACTAAACCAATCACTATCAGCCTTGAAATCATTTTTTCATTAAAATAACAATTGTTTTCTTCCACCCTTTGCTGTGTTGTCCCGCAAACACACATCCACTCGCATTCATATTAAAATCCACAACAAATACTAACATAAAATTATAATATCTCTACACCGACGATTGCGCTTTCCTTTCCCTTGGAGGGAAACGGTCATAATGAATGTTAAGCACCTAGAAAACAAGGCTCCCCACCAATGCACAAGTTAAGGGAACTGTGAGATTGTCGTCGAGCCGAGAGCTCAGAGGATGCGATTCCACCAGAGCAGAAGCAAGAGAGACCACCAAGAAACCCGAAGCCATCTCCCAACTTCCTCGGATATAACCAAAGGAAGAAAAATAGGACATAAACCTTGTAAACATAAGCAAATTGTAACCAATAAGGCCACCACTCAATCAGATTTATACAGAATGCTCAAACACCCGACTGAGAATTACCCGAGAGATGCTAAAAACCCGGCACAGCCCATTGCAATGCTACCAGCTATGGATTTGTTACGGTTGTAGGGAATTTTATGTTGGCCAAGCCGCCTTCCGATGATGTCCGCAAAACCTGAAAACAGGCAACGCAAAACCAGGTGTCTATGCTTAAGCCCGCCCTCTTTAATTTTCGGATATTTGGGAAAATTATGTGATTCCTTTGAACTGATGACCGCATCTCTCGTCACGCAGTTTGATATCTCTGTATCATTCTAAGCCTTGACTGAAGATAACATCATTTATTCTATTTAATTAAGGAGATAACTTCACCCCAATATCATTTGTGGCATTAAGCACTGTAATATTATTTCTCAAGATTTAGGCCCATGACACTAAAGAAGTTCTTAATACGTCCCTTTATTTTTGCACTTACTAGTCATTGAACCTATGCCAGTATAACAAGCAAGAAATAATGGGGAGTTAGATTAGTGCACCATCTCCAGCGCAGAGGTTGCATATTGCTGCAATCGCGATTGGCGAAGTCCTCCAATAATACGCGCAAGCAAATGTGATTGTGAGGACATAGAATAGCGGCCCTTCAAGAAGTTCCCTGAAAATCTTAACTAAATCAAATTGCTTGATAGAATCAAATAACGAGTTTAGGAGATCAGTACTGCGATTATTTAAATACAAGCGATGTAATCCTATCAAACCCGATTCACCTCTGTCTCAATGCAATGCGGATACCAAATAACTCGAGTTACGAACCTGCGGTCCCCAAATCTGGTCATGGACTTCACCGTCGCCTCATCTTTCCAAATGCCAGATCCCAGAAGAAGCATGCGTATGATATTAACCCCTGGAATCAAAGCAGCTAATAGCGCACCTCGATGCCCAGAACTGCAATTTATTAGCAATAGCCATCTCACCAAACTAATAATCCATTAGGAATTTAGAAAAAAGAAAAAAAATGGCGTAGTCTTAAGATTACCTGAACAGTGGCCAGCAAAGCATGAAAACTAATCCAAAGCTTACATGCACAAGCTTCCTGTTAAGTTTCTGAACGAGGGACAAAAACAAAGACATTTAAATATAACAAACGGCTTGAAAACAGCAATCAGGTCTAGAACTATGTTTACAAGGACTGCTTTGAGATGCAAATTTTTTTCTATAATTTAGGGGCACGAGTTTGGACAGCCAGCAATATTTCAGGCCCATACACTCTGCAAGCCCGGGGGACTGGTCAAGTTCAGGTCGCCCTGCTCGAGTTTGCGATTGGTTGATATGATTTGGATGGGTAATCTCCACCGCCCCAAATCAACTGGTCAACACGAGTTATTTGAGATGCGAATAAAATTTGGTCTAATGAGTAAAACGAAACAGCCGAGCATCCCGAGACAGCATCGCCAGCAGGAAATTTATGGAACAAGCAAAGGAAGTAGGGAGTAATCCTGTCCGAACCTGGTCAAAGACGCCTCGCTTAGCTGTTTCTTCAAACAACCGGAGAACCGTGAGAGCGATGCCGCAGGACACGGCTGTAGCGAGTACATCGGACACGACTGGATTCTGGTGGAGCATAATCACTGCCGGTTCGGTCGCCCTACTGAGATTGGATGAGGAGGAGGAGGAGAGAACCAAATTAGTTGCGCCCTACCATTCTTCACCCAACTCTCAAATGCTTTCCCAAACAAGATAAATGCCCCGTTTGGTTCGGCTTTGGGGGAATGTCCTTAGAGAAATGTAAAGGCCTTTAGTCTAAAGGGGTTTGGTGAAATGCAAATACTGTTTGGTAAATTAAAATTAAAAAGATGCCTTGAGATGCAACTTGGGGAAAATGCTATTTGGTAAACACATACACGTGGAAAGTCCTTTCATGTGCCAATTTTAAAATTTTGGAAATTTAATTTGTTTAAAATCAAAAACAAAAATCAATGACCTTAACTTTTATATATAACCACTGGGGTTCGCCCCAGTGGCTACCCTTCTAACATGGAAGGGGGATGTGAAGGGTTCAAATCCCCACATTCTCAGGGGGATGAGGTGGGGACGCGTAAGTTTCAAGAGTGGGTTTCGACTCCCACGCCCCGCAAGAGGCAGGGCAAAAGTTAGAGAGAGAGTGTAGAATAGGAATAGAGTAGGACTGACAAAAAAAAAATAAAAAAACTTTTATATATATTTTTCAACTTGAGAATAATGTATAAGAAACATATTAATAAAATTTTAAATAAAAAAATCATATCAAACTCAATTAAAAATAGAGTAATTTCATTACAATAAATATGACAACATATGTCTGAAAGAAAGAAATAAGTTATCGTGCACAAAAGACCTGTTTCATTATTATATGTTCCTTCTGCAAAAATATCAACTGTTTTGGATGAAAGATTTACACCACCTAGCTCAAAAGTATCTGGAGGGGTGAAGCGTATCGTGTAACTGATGTTCTGCAATGGACCGTGGGTGCTGTCCAGCTTAATTGCATTCTCTGCTCGATTTGCTTTAAGCATGTAACTGTCATTATAAAGATGAAAGGGTAAATTGAAACGTTTATCACCCACAAATAGTGGAGAAGAATGACCAAAATCTATCTGCCCCTTCGTAAACTTGATTGACATGTCAAATCTCATATTCGATGAGTACGATTTCAGATATGTCTTTCCCTTATGCTTCCCAGTCTTTGACTCACAAGGTTTGCTAGCCCCCTTAACTCCATACTCGTACTTGACACCTGGTAATGCATCATTGTGACCCCAAAATTTGATCTTATCAAAATAACCGGAATCCCTTACAGTTCATTGCTCCACATCCATCCTACAACTGGATACCGGTTTATAACAGAAAAAGTGGCAGGGAATCTCCAGCACAACTTTATCGAGCAATTTCCCGCGAAAGCATCAGTCAAAAGACATTGAAAAGTTCAAGATTCGGCAAGCAACAGCACACCACCTATTGGCCTTCGAATCCTATTCTCCTTCACCGATTAGGGTAGTGCTAGGATCGAAATTATAGTAGCCATAATAAACATTGGTGACATTTTGAAACTTCAATAACAATTGCATCTTACCCTCCTCCAAACATCGAATCGTAGTGAAACTCATGGCCTTGGGTAAAAACCCGACATCTGTGCCAAGAGGGTTGCACTTACCACCGTGACAAACACTCCTGTATTCCAAGTCAAAGGCTGAATTCCACTTCAAGGCCGAGCACAAACCTTGCCCCAGTTTCTCACTAGATAAATTATCTCCTCCACCATCATCAAATTTATCAAAAGACCCACTCCCTCCCTTCTTCTCTATCAAACTATACTCATAATCGACACTTCCACTACTCAAAGCCAGTACAGATACAGTCCCAAAATGATATGCACCACCAGCACCATCACCACCGTCCAAGCTCTCCAAAACCTCACTAACAAAACTACTATTAATACTCAATTTCAGCGGATAATTTAGCATGGAAACTACGGTTGAAAAACACACCAGATCCGGCCATGCAAAGCTTACTTGAAGATTGAGACCAGTACCCATTAAGCTTGAACTTCACCGTACCCCGCCTGACGGGGATTCTCGGCCCGCGGACGTGAAATTCGCGCAATCTCCGGTTCTTCGGCTTCCCAAAGATCGCACTCACATTGGGGTCCGCAAACTCCAGTACCCCATGAAGACTGATCATGTCCTTGGACTCGGTCCCGTGCATTGCCATGGGAGTGAACGACACTGCCCTCTTCAGATCATGGCCGGACTCCGGCCCCCTCCACTGGCCACCATCAGCCGAGAAGAACCTGCTGTAGAATTGGAGGAGCTCGGCATACAAGTTGGCTGATTCGGAGGCGATTTTGTGCTGCCGGGGGACCACGCCGCCACAGTGCTTGTCGTAATAGGAGTTGAAGTCGCTGTAGTGGATTTTCGCCGTGGACGCGGTGATGCCCAAGAAGCCGACGGTCGTGAAGAGGAGGAGGGCAGCGGAAGAGGACGTGGGTTCCATTGGGTTTCAGTCGGAGAACGGAACGACGGAAATGGGTATCGGCTAGAGAGACGGTGATGGAATCGAAGCTTCCAAGCTTACCCAACTGCCCTACTATGAGCGCAATGCGAGCGCGAGAGCAGAACGGCGGGAGGCGATCTTCAAGGTTGGGATGGATGATCTCGGATGGACATTGGAGAGCAGCTCGTGAAGGAGACAGTGAGGGACGACGGAGAGAGGTGCGAGAGTGTAGAGGAGGTGTGAGGCTATAGTAAGGAAGAGGAGGCTTAGGTTTTCTATTTAGAAAATGGTAAAAACGGATTTTGGTTAATAAATGAGGATAAAATGGGCAACTAACATATTTTCATTAAACAAAGGAAGTTGCATTTCGAAAAGGCATAAGTGCTACAAAAGCTTTAAAACTTGTCATGAAAATGCAATTGAGTTCTAAAACTCGCAAAAAGTGCAATTAAATTTTAAAATTTGTCAAATTGTTTCAATCGAGTCCTAAAGTTAACACTATTAGCATTTTTAACGGAGAATGTTGACGTGAACTTTTAAATAATTTTTCTTTTTTCAGATGACTTTTTTAATTATTTTTATTCAATTTTTTAAAAATAGATTTTAAAACTAAAAAGAAAAGTTAAAATTTATTTAAAAAAAAGAAAATAAAATTAGTAGCTCCTCCCCCGCCGCCGTCGCTGCTACCGCCGCCCATCCCCAGAGGGGCTGGCGACGGTCATCAGCCCCTCCGGCGATTGGTGGCGGCTGCCATTTTTTTTTCTTTTTTTTTTGAACTGTTTTGTTTTTTAAATAAATTTTAACTTTTCTTTTTATTTTTTATTTTTAAAACTATTTTAAATAAAAAAATTTAAAAAGCCACATGGAAAATAAAAATTAATTTTAAATGCCACGTAAGCATTTTCTGTTTAAAAAGTCGACGTCGTTAACTTTAGGACTCGATTGAAACAATTTGACAAGTTTTAGAACTTGATTGTAATTTTTGCAAGTTTTAGGACTCAATTGCATTTTTGTGACAATTTTTAGGACTTTTGTAGCACTTATCCCTTCTGAAAATTCTACTTCTCAAATGCATCTCTACCCCTCCATTCCCCTAAAGGCCTTTGAAGCCCCTTGGAGATGCAATTGCATCTTCCCAAAGTTCTAAAAAAATTGAACCAAACACCACCTGCATTTGCCCAAACCCCTTTAGAGCTCTAAAGATCCCTCTAAATGCTAAACCAAATGGGGCCAAAATCCCCAATTCTTCTCCCAGCTCTTCTCCATCTTTTCCTTTCTTACCCATTTATCGCATCCAAACGAAGGTAAGACTGTTGACTTCTTTCGTTTTTGTTTCCCTAATAACCACCCTTTCAAACGTGCGGAAGTGATGCCTCCTACAATAACTCACATGTTGGAAAAAAAATGGAAGGTTAGAAAAAAATCTACCACTCTACAAGAATTTCATCACGTATCGGAAAAAAAAAAGGTTAGAAAAAAATCTACCATTCTACAAGGAGTTTTTTTCTTTTTTTCTTTTTTCTTTTTTGTTTTATATCCAAGATCCGGTTTGGCACACCTTACGGGTGCTCACAGCTGTTGCAGGCCCGACAGGTCCAACAGAGACCACCGATTATACTTGGAGGGAGGCTAGCACAGGACCCCATCACCATGGCCCGCCACTTAAGACGTATTAGCAATGCGGAGATTCGAACTCATTCCCTCAGCACTGAGGTAGTAGAGCCCAACCAGCGCAGTTGCCTACTGGTAGGTACCATTATACAAGGAGTTCATCACGCAGACCGTTGAAAAACAATTTCTTAAGACGTGTGAAGTGCACATGCACTATATATTATGTACAAGTTAGATGTGCATGTATATATAATGTGTATATAAAAAGTTGATGAGGCCAAAAAATTCAAGTTTTGAAGTAACGGCCATTAGGAACAAAGCAACTGCGAAGGAATAAAGATTAGAGGGGTTTAAGGTTGTTCTATTGTCACGCTCCAATCCTCCGAGCACGTGCCCATCCCTCAGCGGTCGATTAAATAGCGACGTCCTAGGACGCGTCGCTGACTTTTTCATTTTAATGCACGTGCGGAAGCGAATAAATAATCCCAAGACAACAACAAGATGTGATAGAAAAGTAGAGCAACCATTTTCTTTGAAAACCAAACCACACTTATATATACATATCAAACTAAGTCATATACAATACAAGCTGACATATATATATATACAAGGTCTGCAAAACGGGGAGGGGGGGGTCCTCAAAATACATCCGGGATCTTGGATCCGACAAATACGGGTCCACCACTGAACCACCCGAAGGATCTACCGTGCCTTTTCCAAAAGCAATCTCAAGCACATACACATGTATCTTAGATTTCGGTATGAGACCCTCTCTCTGTCCATACCACGCACGTCGGTACCATGATCTATATTGATGGGGTTCCTTGTGGAGTAAAGCCTCATCAACCTAGACCACGAACCTCCATCCTCTTGAGCTCCCATGAAGCGGGATGTAAGATACCTGCTTTGTGACTTTCTTCGGCTGTCCAAAACGCTCGAGAGGAGCTGCCATCTAAGGTTCTAAAAATGTTATCCCATAACAGGGTGAGATGACATCTCAGTAAGTTCACCCCCTAAGACCCGATTAGGAAGAAAATATGCCCCAAGGGCTGCCTAAGCACAAACACAAGTCAGATGACTTACCTTTGCCTCCATTCCTTCCTGCAAGTTAATATAATTTATAAATTCACGAATCATTTCAACACATCAAAGCATCAAATCGGATCGAGTCATCGATCAATCAACTCAGTCGATTCCATATCATCAAAACTATCTCTCGGTCCACCCAATAAATACTATTTATCAAGTTCGATCCTATCAAAAATTGCTCGCTCTAAGCTGAAGATAGATAGTATAGCTCACCCAAAGTTGATAATTGAGTATACTGCTCACCCTAAGCTGATATATTAAGGCCCGCAGGCTGATATAGTATACTCCCAAAGCTCACCAAAAGCTGCTAAGGTAGACTACTCACTCTAAGCTGATATATCAAGGCTCGTAGACTGATATAGTATACCGGTATACTGCTCACCCTAAGCTGACATATCAAGCCCGTAGGCTGATAGAGTATACTATCCTAATCATTTAACAATTTGACAATTTTTATAATACTCGATAAAAATAATCGTGTGTGGGTACATGATAGGCCTTAGCCAAAATATAATATTTCCCCCCTTGAAAATCCCACTAATTTCAATAGTCCATAAACGCATTTTTGGCGTTGTAAACCGACGCTCGATATTTTCTAATTAAATAAATTTCCAAAATTACAAATCACACTCAAATGGCACAAAATAGCACTCAATTAATTAAACAAATCACACAATTGTAATCAGCATAAAATTCTGGTCACCGACTATCCCGGTCTAATTTTCGGAAATTAATAATGAATTAAAAAATTACGAAAATTAATTAACAAATACCAATAAATAGCAAAAATGCACACTTAGGCCGGAAAAGCCTAATTAAAAGCCGAGATAGACTCGGAAAATTTCAGAACCTATCTAAATAAATACTATGACTTATCTACATGCTAATTGCATTACTTTAACCACCTAGTATGCAATATCGAACGATTAAATTACCAATCCGTTCTAACTAACTACCTAACCCAAGCTTAACCTAAACTGATCAACCCTTAAGCATATTTAACTTCCTAAGTAGGGATTAGTGGGTAAACTCACTGGATTAGTGATCCGATTGGACCACGACGACAGGGATGCGGAGGCGGTCCACAAACTTCAAAGCGGGTACACCAAGTGAGGTTCAGAAAGGCACCAAAATAGGCCAAACAGTGCGCTGCAGACCTAGTCTTCTTGGTTCTGGTCTTGGGCCGAAGAAGGAGGCTGAGTGGCTGGTTGCGGCCGAAAATGAGCAGGGACGGGCGGAGGGGTTGATGCGGGTCTAGGCGAAGCTTCACGGCGACGGGAAGGAGGCGTATGGTGATTTGATGACCTCGGGCATCGACTAGGACGGATGGAGGCGTGCGGATGTCGAGTGGAGAGGCAAGACAACGAGTGTGGGCGTGCGGCTGTCGTGTGAGCTTGTAGTGGCGCTGGACGGCGACAGCGGGCTCGGACGGGCAAGGGGCTTGGTCGAATGGTTGCTGGCTTTCTTCTCTACAAATTTTTGGAATTTTTGTTGGCTTGGAATGGTGGAGTCGACGGAAGGAAGGAGAAGGGGGCAACTTTTGGCTTGGAGGGGGCCACTTGGTCTCTCTTTTATCCTCTTGTCCCCTTGACCCTACCCCACCAGATTGCTGGCTTCCTCAGTAAATTTTCCAGCCCTTAGCTTGCTTAGGAAGACTTGGAAGGGGTCCAAAAGGTTGAGGCAATGGGGGCTATGAATTTGCACAAGTTTTCCCCTAAACCTAGTTCAATTCCCCTTTGAAATAAATCAATTCGGTCCTCATAAATTCAACCAAGGCACTCACGATCAAATTGACATTTTTCCATGCCAATAGAACCCACTTGCATCCCAAAAACGCGATAAAAAACGGTCTCCTGAATTTTTCGGACAAAAACAGCTATAACTTGACTTTTCGCCAAAAATCTCAGTTTGCAGAAAAATCTTCGAAGGATTAGTCAACGTTCCTAAAATGACTCATGACATGACATGACTTTCAATTTCTGAAATCAGATTCAAATTCGTGGTTAATTTCAATTTGGTGCGATTTTAGCGTAACTTAACATATCGAGTAACTTTCGGAAATTTTTAGTGCAAATGACCCGTAGTCGATTTTCTTCGAGCCACAATGAACCTCTTCGACACATTGGCAACGCCTGGTAGTCGTGAAAATCTCGAGATTTCAAATACGGGCATAGGGTATCAAAACGACAAAATAATCAATTTAGTGCCGATCGACGAGAATTTTTCAATTTGGTTGAATCACCCACGTTTAACAATACATCTTAGGCGAACTGACCTATCTCTGATCTCTAATTGACTTTTAACTGTGCCGCAATTATCTCTGCAGATGAGCATGATCGAGCAATCGATTCCTGGTCGAATTCTCAAGTCTATTGCGTTAAAATCCCTTAATGATTTCCCCAGATAATCTAGTTATGTCAAGAGTGACTAGCTCTGAGAATAGCATTATAGGCATGTCGATGAAATGCCCAATTTATCTAATTGAAAATAGAATTGAAATTCTAGGATGTCACAACTCTCCCCCTCTTATTAAAATTTTGTTCTCGAAATTTAAACCATTACAATACTTTAAGCAAAAAAGTGGGGGTACAATCGTCTCATCGACTCTGCGCTCTCCCAGGTTGCTCCAGCCGTGTCGTGGTGTTGCTAGATCACTTTGACCAACGGGATGATCTTAGTACACATAATTTGTTCTTTTCGATCAACAACCTGAACCGAGCTTTCCACGTGCGACACTCTGTCGTCCACGTCCAATTCCTCAAAATTAAGCACGTGGGTCGAGTCAGGCTCATATTTCCTCAACATCGACACGTGAAAGACGTCATACACCTGCACCGGCCTCAGCTATAATGCAAGACGATACGCTAGGATCCCGATTCTCTCTAGAATCTTAAAGGGACCTACGTACCTCGTACTCAACTTTCCTTTCTTGCCAAAACGCGAAGTACCCCTCATTAGTGACACTTTCAGAAAAACGTGATCACCAACTTGGAATTCTAATGGTCTTCGGTGCTTATTTGCATAACTTTTCTAGCAGCTCTGAGCGGTCTTTAGTCTGCCTCTGATAATTGCAATTGCATCCACTGACTGCTGAACTAACTATAGGCCTGTGATCTTTCTTTCCCTGACTTCATCACAACATATTGATATTCTGCACGCTCTGCCATATAACGCTTTGAAAGGAACCATCTGAATGCTCCGCTGGTAGCTATTGTTGTAGGCAAACTCGACAAGATGAAGCTTTTCCTCCTAGCTTCCCTTGAAATCCAACACGCAAGCTCGCAGCATGTCTTCGAGGGTTTGGATCATCCTCTTAGATTGGCCATCCGTCTGAGGATGATATGTCGTACTGTATTGCAGCTTCGTGTTGGATAAATTCTCTTTAGATATTTTGAAGTCGACAAAACATTTCCATCAGTCTAGTTTGAAGACTTGCAGACTCTACTGGCAAAGTCTAAAGACCAAAGTCTAACGATATCAAGACTCAAGTTTCAAAGTTTACTCTCATGGATAGTTTCTAGACCGACAAAGTTAAAACTTCTATTATGATTTTATTTATTATGGTTTTGACTCCAACGGTCAAATGATTTCTCTCGACTGGATTTAGCACTTCAAGATCTATTATTCGTATTCGAATAATCTAGATTATCTAGATTCGCAACTTATACTTGGAAGGTTCTACTTATGGAAACCAAGATCCTGATTGTATGGGCGAGCAGGATTGATGAGCTATCAACACTTGCTTTAAAGAGCTCGAGATCTCTCTAAATTGATTCTGTCCAACGGGTTGATTGGAAGAACTTCTTTGGAAGGTACCAACGGTAATGAAGGCATGGAGAAGTATTTAAGGGAGACGCTCAAGTTGTTCAAGGGTGCCAAATAGAAAAATTCCAAAGTCTGAATCTCCTTGTTATTTTGTGATCTTACTCTTCGAGCTATATTTGTAATCAAAAGAGAGACTAAATTGTGGTGAGACCTTGAGGAAGTGTAGTAGAGACTCTACGCTGTGGAATCAAGGGCGGGAGACTGTAAATTCTCTTTTTGATTCTTAGTGAAATCTAGCCAGAGGGCTATCCGTGCGGGAGAGTGGACGTAGGCTTGATCTAAGCCGAACCACTATAAATCTGGAGTCTTGATTCTCTATCCCTAATCCTTTTACTTTATATTACTTTCACTTGCATCGATTATTGTTTTTAATTCCTTAATCTCTCATCAGAGAATTTGCTTATACTTTCTGTTAAATTTATAAAATTGTCTTAATCACTTATTCACCCCCCTAGGTGCTATTTCTAGTCCTAACAATTGGTATCAGAGCTCGTGTACTCGTTTATAAGAAGTGTCTTTACTTCTGAGGAAAAGATCTATGGCTAGTATGTTGCCTACAGGGTTGGTTGAAGGTCAAAGCAACACCAGACCTCCATACTTTGATGGAAAATACTACAACATATGGAAAACCAAGATGAAAACATTCCTAAGATCGAAAGATCCTTTGGAATGGGAAGTTGTAGACAAAGGAATCATTCCTGCTGCTGCATCAGAATCAGAGAGAGGAAAAGAAGTTGCTATTCCTACCGAGATGACTCAAGAAGAAATGACCAAGAGACAAACTCTTGACGCTAAAACCATTTATTCCTTATATTGTGCTTTATTCCCTACTGAGTATAACATAATATCTTCTTGTGATACAGCGAAAAAAGTCCGGGATAGGCTTCACATTACCTATGAAGGGACTGATCGAGTGAAAGAAACAAGGATCAATATTCTTTTGGGACAATATGAAGTCTTTAAGATGAGATCAGGAGAAATTTTGGAAAGAAAAGTTTGAAAATTTAGATAAGAACTTTACAATCTTGAAAGAAAACTCAGATTTTGTTTCCAAAGAAAATACTCATTTGAAAAATGATATTTCAAACATATCAAAAAGATTTTCAAATGGTTGTGAAAAATTGGATAAGATTCTTTCGATACAAAGACCTTATTTTGATAAGTTAGGTCTTGGTATGACTTCTGAAACTATTCCACTAATTGATTTCCCAAAGGTGAAGGAAAGAATCAGACAAAGACCAACAAAAGTGGCTTATAAAAATCATTTCCAGAAATTCTTTGTAAAATCTGTTGGCAGAAATGCTCTAAAATATTTGAAGTGTCAAAGCTCAGAACATTTTGAGAAAGAATGTCATTTGGTTTGGAGACCTGTTAAAAGGAATTGGGCAAAGATTGTTTATTGCTCTAACTCTTTTGGACCCAAGATGATGTGGGTACCAAAGAAAGCTTGAATTCTTCTTAATTGCAGGTCACTATCAAAAGGAAGATAAAATGGTATCTAGATAGTGGCTGCTCAAGACATATGATAGGAGATTCAGGTTGTTTCATAAAACTTGTCCCAAATAGATGGAGGAAAAGTTTCTTTTGGTGGTAACAACAAAAGAAGAATTATTGGTCGTGGAACAGTAAAGATTGGAACTTTATCAATCAAGAATGTCTCCTTAGTGGAATGATTAAATTACAATTTGCTTAGCATAAGCCAATTGTGTGATATTGGATTCAAGATCAATTTTTAGGAAGGAACGTGCTCAGGAATTAGTAAAGACTTTACTCAATCTTTTACTGAACGTAGACATGGAAATATCTATCTTTTGGATGTGAATCAAGAAAGATCACAGTGCTTAATATCAGTACAAGATGAAGTTAATCTATGGCACATAAAGCTTAGCCATACCAACATAAAGCAAATCGCCAAAATCTCTTCCAAGAAACTTGTTCGAGGATTGCCTATTCTCAATTACCTAAAGTCTGATCTATGCACACCATGCGTACTGGGTAAACATGTTAGAAACTCTTTTAAACCAATAAATAAAGTTTTCACTAATCGTGTACTGCAGCTTTTGCATATGAATTTGTTTGGACCTACAAGAACGCAAAGCATCGGTGGAAAAAAGGTTCTGCCTAGTAATAGTGGATGATTATTCACGATTTACTTGGGTCTACTTCCTTACAAGTAAGTCTGAGACTTTCTCTCACTTTTCTAAGTTTGCTAAGAAGGTGCAGAATGAGAAATGTCACATTATTTCAAGCATTCGTATAGACCATGGAGGTGAGTTTGAAAATCAATATTTTACTAAATTCTGTGATGAATATGGTTTTCAGCACAAATTCTCCTCTCCATACACACCAGAACAGAATGGGGTTGTGAAAATGAAGAATAGGTCTTTACAAGAAATGACAATGACTCTTTTGATTGAAAGTAATGTTTCTTCACGGTTTTGGGCTAAAGCTGTTTCAACTGCTTGCTATATTATTAACAGAGTGTTTTTAAGACCAATTCTTGAGAAAACTCATGAAATTTTTAAAGGAAAGAAACCAATTGTTTCTTATTTTCAAGTATTTGGTTGTAAATGCTTTAGTTTGAAGAATGCAAATGATCGAGTTGGTAAGTTTGTAGAAAATTCAGACGAATGAATCTTTCTTGGTTACTCAATTGCAAGCAAAGGCTATAGAGTATTCAACAAGAAGACTGAGATTGTGGAAGAATCAATGAACGTCATATTTCAAGACTCTCCACAAATTTAGCCAATTCAGACTGAAGAATCAGAATCTGTTCCAGACTCTGCTAGATCTACCTCCCATGAAACAGTTCAAAATTCAGAAGTAGTACAACATGTTGTTGATGAATAATCAAATCAAGAAAAAGATCAACAACCTATCAGACTATCCAGTAACTAAAAGCACAAGTCTAGTCATCCCGAAGAACTCATTATTGGAAATATTAATGAGGGAATTCGAACAAGATCCAAAAGACGAGAAGAGTCTAGTGCCGTTGCACTTATTTCTGAAATAGAACCCAAAAACATTGAAGAAGCCTTAGCTGATGAAAGCTGGATTGAAGCAATGCAAGAAGAGCTCAAACAATTCAGTATTAACGATGTTTGGGAATTAACTCCTAAACCAAAAGGTAAATTTGTTATTGGAGTTAAATGGATTTTCAGGAACAAAGTCGATGAAAAAGGCAAAGTGACAAGAAACAAAGCAAGACTCGTAGCTAAAGGATACACGCAAGAAGAAGGGATAGACTATGATGGGACTTACGCTCCTGTAGCAAGGTTAGAAGCAATCAGATTATTAATTGCTTTTGCATGTTATAAGAATTTCAGGTTATTCCAAATGGACGTCAAAAGCGCATTCTTGAATGGATTTATTCAAGAAGAAGTCTATGTGGAACAACCTCATGGATTTGAAGACTCAAAGAAACTAGACTCAACGTTCAGACTGAAAAAAACATTATATGGATTAAAACAAGCTCCTCGAGCTTGGTATGAAAGACTAAGTAAATTTGTTTTAATTCAAAGTGGTTTTACTAAAGGAAATGTAGATACTACTTTATTTATTAAAAAGGAAGGTAAAAGCTTTTTACTTGTTCAAATTTATGTCGATGATATTATATTTGGATCATCTAATGAGACTCTGTGCAAGAAATTTTCTAAGTCTATACAGGATGAATTTGAGATGAGCATGATGGGTGAACTATTCTTCTTCCTTGGTCTACAAGTGAAACAACTGAAAGAAGGAATCTATATTCATCAAGAAAAATATGCAAAAGAACTTGTTAAAAAGTTCGGTTTGAAGAATTGCAAAAGGACTGACATACCTATGTCAAGTTCTTTGAAGATAGATAAAGATGAAGCAGGGAAGAAAGTTGACCAAAAATTATACATGAGTATCATTGGTTCACTTCTTTATCTTACTGCATCTAACATGACATATTATTTAGTGTTTGCATATGTTCTAGGTTTCAATCGAATCCCAAGGAATCTCATCTAATTGCTGCTAAACGTATTATTAAATATGTTGCAACTACTGCTAAGATTGGTCTATGGTATCCCAAAGAAGGAGACTTTACTCTTCTTGGTTATTCAGACGCAGATCTGGCAGGTTGTAGAGTTGAAAGAAAGAAGACTTCTGGCACTTGTCAATTACTCGGTAACAGGGCAGTATCTTGGTTTTCAAGGAAGCAAAGTACCGTAGCTCTTTCAACAGCTGAAGCAGAATACGTAGCCCTTGGAAGTTGCTGTTCTCAAATACTTTGGATAAAACAACAACTACGAGACTTTGGAATCGAAGACTCTTGTACCAAGATCAAATGTGATAATACCAGTGCAATCAATCTCACAAGGAATCCTATTCTACATTCAATAGCAAAACATATTGAGATTCAACATCATTTTATAAGAGATAATATTCATAACAAAGAAGTCTTGATACAATTTATTGACTCAAAGAATCAACTGGCATACATCTTCACAAAGCCACTTGAGAAAAGTTTATTTGAGTCTATTCGTTCAAGACTCAACATTTTATCTCTTGAAGACTGTTGAAGTTCAGACTCAGAATCTAAGTCTGACAAAGTATCAGACTCAAAAATTCAGACTTGAAAGACCAATCGTCACGATTGTAAGTTGTTACAATTATAGTTCATTCACTCGTTTAAACTGATATCTCGAAAAGGTAAGATTGCTTGTTTATCTCTAATTGAGTGTATTAAAGAAGTTATTTTTAAACGAAGGTGGTTATCGATTTGTTTTAAAAAAGGCAGTTATTTTTGAAAATGTATTTTTATTTTTTCCTTTTTGTGTCGCTTCAAATACCCCGTATCGATTGCCTTTTATACTCTTTCTCCTCTTCTTTCTCTTTTTACCCAAAAACCCTAGAACACAAACTTTCACTCTCTGAGATTTTCCTTCGCAAGTTCATCTCTTCAAGTTTTCACATTTCTTGTGATACAAGTGTGAAAGTTCTTTCAAAGACAGTGACGATGTCGTACCAAAGGAAATCTTCTAGAATTGCAAGCAAGGGACCACAAGGCTTGGGTGAGGGGCCTACGCACTTTGATCTTACTGAAGAAGGAGACTCGCCAAGTGGACAGATGCATCAACATTCTCAACAGCGCACTTCTTCCACTAGATCACATGTTCGTAACCCTCAACTTGCAGAGGAAAACATCATTGAAGATGTAGAATCACTTTTCTTTTAGTGTGAGAGATAGATAGTATGTGGTTGACACATATACTCTGGCTGATGTTATTGGAGTGGGAAGAGGAGCTTTCCAATCAATTTATATGTCAGTTAGCCATGCAACTCTGGAGCTTGCGAGAGACAGAATCGCAGAAGGTCGTCTCTCCTACTCAAGGATGAATGCTACAAACACTCTGCTTCACAAAATTGTGATCAACTGTCTCAGACCGAAATCGACATCGAAGACAGATGTATCCATCTCCGAAGCCAAACTGATGTATGCCATCAAGATCGGTCTCAACTTTTCCTTGCCCCATACCATCATGTTTGACATGTATAGGTCTACGGCGAAGGACAAGGGAAAACTCCCTTATGCTGCTCTCATCACTCGTCTTTTCAGACATTTGAACATTTAGCCTCCCCACATTCTCTCTGTGAAAACAATTGATCAAATGGTCATTGGGCTGAGGATGTACAAAAATGCGTCTGAAAGAACTCAGCAAAAAGCTTGAGTAGTTCAAGGAGAAAACCCCTGTTAAGACCAGACCAGACTTCTTTGTTGCAAAGAGGAAAGGAAAGGATCATGTGACTGGTCCTATCAAGAAGAGGCAGGCTATCATCTTGGAGGATGAAGATGATGAGGATGATATTCCTATCTCTGCCTTTGTTTCTTAGCATTCTGCTCCTGTGTCAGCAGAACCAGAACAACAAGTTGTAGAGGAAACTGAGAAAGGGAACCGGCAGAAGGAATATGTGCAGACAGAAGAAGAAGAAGAAGAAGAAGAAGAAGAAGAAGAAGAAGAAACAGCCAGAACAGACTCACAGCAACAACCAGCAGAATCACATACCGAAGAAGATCGAGCATATTCTCCAGCAGAAAAGGAGGATCAACAACATTTTGCCACTGAGGAAACTTCTCAGCAAGAAGAGTACTTCTCCCCTCCAGAAGGCATTGAAACAGGGGGAGTTGTTTCAAAAGAAAGTACTCCTCTTCTCTTGAAATTTACCAGTGCAAGTGTTAGTCGATCACCTGCTGATGCAGAGGATGTCCATGCCTCTCATTTTCCTGAGGAAGAAGCAACATCTCCACATAATGATCTTCCTGCTGATATTCACTCCATTGGCTTAACTCCACAATCAGACCGTGTTGATGCAAGCACACAAACAGACAATTCAGGCGATTTCGGAAGGCTGCTTGAAATCATTTTGGAGCTCAAAGGCCAGATATATGCTTTAGGGTGTGAATTTCAGACACTGCAGAGTGAGAATCATGCCATGTTCATCTCCTTGCATGATCAGATTAAAGATATTCAACATCAGGTTCAGGCCACTGCCAAAGGCACTGCTCTCACTCAACTACAGGAGGATTTGAGGAAACTGGAAGGAACTGTCAAGTCAATGGAAGACTTTCAACTTGTTCGCATTCCTCGCGCACCTTGACTTTCTCACCTTTTTTATGATGACAAAAAGGGGGAGAAGCCTTTGCAGATTTCCATTCCATTCCAAAACTTTTTAAATACTCTTTGGATTTAATATTTTGTTCGGTTGTGATTGACTTTATGACTTTATCTTGAGTTTTGAAATGCTTGCTTTTTACTACATTACTTTAAGCCATTAAAATAGATAAAGATAGTTGATTGATATCTGCACAGGACTAATTTGTTTTCTGTGGATGCAAATCTGTGTACATGACAAGTCTGTGTACATGACAACTTATACTATCTTTACTCTAATCTTTTATGAGATGTCATTGCTAGCTTAAATGTTGTATTGTAGGGCAATAGTATTCAAATCTGTAGGAAAGTTTTGTCACCAAAAAAAAAGGGGGAGATTGTTGGATAAATTCTCTTCAGATATTTTGAAGTTGACAAAAACATTTCCATCAGTCTAATATGAAGACTTGCAGACTCTACTGGCAAAGTCTAAAGACCAAAGTCTGACGATATCAAGACTCAAGTTTCAAAGTCTAATCTCATGGATAGTTTCCAGACCGACAAAATTAAAACTTCTATTATGATTTTATTTATTATGGGTTTGACTCCGATGGTTAAAGGATTTCTCTCGACTGGATTTAACACTTCAAGATCTACTATTCGTATTCGAATAATCTAGATTCTCTAGATTCGCAACTTATACTTGGAAGGTTCTACTTATGGAAACCAAGATTCTGATTGTATGGGCGAGCATGATTGATGGGCTATCAACACTTGCCTTAAAGAGCTCGAGATCTCTCTAAATTGATTCTGTCCAACAGGTTGATTGGAAAAACTTCTTTGGAATGTGCCAACGGTAATGAAGGCATGAAGAAGTATTTAAGGGAGACGCTCAAGTTGTTCAAGGGTGCCAGATAGAAAAATTCCAAAGTCTGAATCTCCTTGTTATTTTGTGATCTTACTCTTCGAGCTATACTTGTAATCAAAAGAGAGACTAAATTGTGGTGAGACCTTGAGGAAGTGTAGTAGAGACTCTACACTGTGGAATCAAGGGCGTGAGACTGTAAATTCTCTTTTTGATTCTTAGTGAAATCCAGCCAGAGGGCTATCCGTGCGGGAGAGTGGACGTAGGCTTGATCTAAGCCGAACCACTATAAATCTGGAGTCTTGATTCTCTATCCCTAATCCTTTTACTTTATATTACTTTCACTAGTATCGATTATTGTTTTTAATTCCTTAATCTCTCATCAGAGAATTTGCTTATACTTTCGGTTAAATTTATAAAATTGTCTTAATCACCTATTCACCCCCCTCTAGGTGCTATTTCTAGTCCTAACACTTCGTACCTTAAGCAGCCTGCAAACTCTTCCAAAATTCAGCTGTGAATCTCGGGTCACGGTTTGAAGTAATCGTTATTGGCACTCCATGCGGACGAACTATCTGACGCACGTACAACTCTACGAGCCTATTGAAATCAAGGTCCTTTTGTACTGCAATGAAGTGAGCTGACTTCGTCAGTCTGTCGACCACTACCTAAATGGAATCATTACCTCACTGACTCGTCCGTAAGCTTGTCACAAAATCCATTATGATGTTCTCCCACTTCCACTCTGGGATCTCAAGAGGATGCAAAAGTCCTCTCGGCTTACAATGTTGTGCTTTCACCTGCTAACACGTCAGACACTTGGCGACATGCTTGGCGATGTCCGCTTTCATACCGGACCACAAATAATGTTGATGCAGATTCTGATACATCTTCATACTGCTAGGATGAATGTTGTAACTACTACAATGAGGTTATGATAAGATCTCCTTTTTAAGCTCTGCATCGTCAAGTACACACAATCGTCCTTGGAACCTTAGTGTTCCGTCCTAAAAAATCTGAAAGTCAACCTTCCTTTTATCGGTATCCTCTTGTAGAATCTTCTGAATATCTGGGTCTGTCGGTTGAAGTAATTTGATTTTGATCTGAACATCTAGCTCAATTCTGAGGGTGGCCATGAGATTCGAAAGGTGGCCTACCTCAAACTTTAACATTGAATCTCGAGCTCTCTCTCGAGTAAATTCCACTCCTTAACTAGCATATGAGCAACTAAAGACTTCCGACTCAAAGTGTTGGCGACCTATTTGCCTATCCCGGGTGATATAGGATAACATAATCATAGTCCTTCAGGAATTCCATCTAGCGGTGCTGTCTCATATTCAACTCATTCTGAAAGAATAAATACTTGAGACTTTAATGGTCAGTGAAGATCTGGAATCTTTTTCCGCACAAATAATGTCTCCAAATCTACGGCCCTAACTTGACTTTTCGCCGAAATTCTTGGTTTGTAGAAAAATCTTCGAAGGATTAGTCGATGTTGTTGGATAAATTCTCTTCAGGTATTTTGAAGTTGACAACATTTTCCTGAGTCTAATCTGAAGACTTACAAACTCTACTGGCAAATTCTGAAGATCAAAGTCTGAAGCTAGCAAGACTCATGTTTCAAAGTCTACTCTCATGGACAGTCTCCAGACCAACTTTTATTATGTTCTTATATGGTCTTTACTCTAACGGCTAGAGAATTTCTTTCTACTAGATTCAGCACTAGAAGATCTTACTTTCGTATTCAAATATGTATAGATTCTCTAAAGATTTCGCAACTTATATTTGGAAGGATCTACTTATGGAAACCAAGATCCTAATTGTATGGGCGAGCATGATTGATGGGCTATCAACACTTACCTTAAAGAGCTCGAGATCTCTCTAATTGATTCTGTCCAACGGGTTGATTGGAAGAACTCTTTGGAAGGTGCCAATGGTATTGAAGGCATGAAGAAGTATATAAGAGAGATACTCCAGTTGTTGAAGGGTGCCGGATAGAAGAATTCCAAAGTCTGAATCTCCTTTTCTATTTTGCGATCTTATTCTTCGAGCTTTATATGTAATCAAAAGAGAGATCATATTGTGGTGAGACCTTGAGGAAGTGTAGTAGAGCTTCTACACTGTGGACTCAAGAGCGTGAGACTGTAATCACTCTTTTTGATTCTTAGTGAAATCCAGCCAGAAGGGCTGTCCGTGCGGGAGAGTGGAAGTAGGCTTAGTCTAAGCCGAACCACTATAAATCTGGAGTCTTGATTCTCTATCCTTAATCTTTTTATCTTTCATTACTTTCATTTGCAGCAATTGTTGTTTTAATTCATTAATTTCTCATTCGGATTAAATTGTTAAAATTGCTTTAATCACCTATTCACCCCCCTCTAGGTGCTAATTCTAGTCCTAACAATTGGTATCAGAGCTTGTGTACTTGTTCATAAGAAGTGTCTTTACTTCTGAGTAAAAGATCTATGGCTAGTATGTTGCCTACAGGGTTGGTTGAAGGTCAAAGCAATACCAGACCTCCATACTTTGATGGAAAAGACTACAGCATATGGAAAAATAAGATGAAGGCATTCCTAAGATCGAAAGATCCTTTGGAATGGGAAGTGGTTGATAAAGGAATCATTCCTGCTGCTGCATCAGAATCAGAGAGAGGAAAAGAAACTGCTGATCCCACTCTATTGACTCAAGAAGAAATCACCAAGAGACAGACTCTTGACGCCAAAGCTATTTACTCCTTATATTGTGCTTTATCCCCTACTGAGTATAACAGAATATATTCTTGTGATATAGCAAAAGAAGTCTGGGATAGGCTTCACATTACCTATGAAGGAACTGATCGTGTGAAAGAAACGATGATCAATATTCTTTTGGGACAATATGAAGTCTTTAAGATGAGATCAGGAGAATCAATAACTGACATGTTTAGTCGCTTTACTGAAATTGTGAATGGTCTTGAATATCAGGGACATCCAATTTCAGGACATATGAAGGTCAACAAACTCCTACGATGACTCTCTAAAGACTGGAATTACATAAAAACCTTAATAAGAGAGACGCAGAGGATTGCTCCACTCTCTGTAGACGAACTGGTTGGGACTCTTCAATCTTATGAAGTGGAACAGACCAACGAAGAGGAAGATTCAAAAGGTAAGAAATCTATTGCCTTAAAGTCTAATGACTATTCTGATGCTACAGACTCTGAAGAAGATCTAGATGATGAAGAACTGGCACTCATGATAAAGAGATTCAGAAAGTTGAACATAAAAGGAAGGAAATTCAATTGGAAGAAACGAAGCTCTCAAAGGTTTCAAAACAAATCAACAGAGGAAGATGATTCTAACAAAGAAGTGACTTGCTTTGAATGCAAGAAAAAGGGACACATCAGACCCAATTGTCATCTGTTAAAGAAGAGAAAAGGAAAGATTGAGAAATACAAGAAGGCACTCAAAGCAGAGACTTGGAGTGATACTGAATGTGAAGAAAGTGATGACGATTATGCCAATATCTGTTTAATGGCAAAATCAGATTCAGACTCAGACCTTGATTCAGACACAGACTCAGACAGTGAACTCGAGGTTACTATCAAAAGGAAGATTAAATGGTATCTTGATAGTGGCTGCTTAAGACATATGACAGGAGATTCAAGTTGCTTCATAAAACTTGTCCAGATAGACGGAGGAAAAGTTTCCTTTGGTGGTAACAACAAAGGAAGAATTACTAGTCGAGGAACAGTAAAGATTGGAAGTTTGTCAATCAATAATGTTTCCTTAGTTGAAGGATTAAATTACAACTTGCTTAGCATAAGTCAGTTGTGTGATATTGGTTTCAAGATCAACTTCCAGGAAGAAACGTGCTCTAGAATCAGTAAAGACTTTACTCAATCTTTTACTGGACGAAGACATGGAAATATCTATCTTCTGGATGTGAATCAAGAAAGATCACAGTGCTTAATATCAATACAAGATGAAGCTAATCTATGGCACAAAAAGCTAGGCCATACCAATATGAAGCAAATCAACAAGATCTCTACCAAGAAACTTGTTCGAGGATTGCCTATTCTCAATTACTCAAAGTCTGATCTATGTACACCATGCGTACTGGGTAAACATATGAAGGATTCTTTCTTGGTTACTTAACTACAAGCAAAGCCTTTAGAGTATTTAACAAGAAGACTCAGACTGTGGAAGAATTAATGAATGTCAAATTTCAAGACTCTCCACAAATTCAGCAAATTCAAACTGAAGATTCAGAATCTGTTCCAGACACTGCTAGATCTACCTTCATTGAAGCAGTTACTAATTCAGAATCAGTACAACAAGCTACTGATGAAGAATCTACTCAAGAAGAAGATCAACAATCTATCAGACTGACTAGTAACTGGAAGCACAAGTCCAGTCATCCTGAAGAACTCATTATTGGAAACATTAATGAGGGAATTCGTACAAGATCCAAAAGGCGAGAAGAGTCTAGTGCTGTTGCTCTTATTTCTGAAATAGAACCCAAAAATATTGAAGAAGCTTTGGCTGATGAAAGCTGGACTGAAGCAATGCAAGAAGAGCTCAAACAATTCAGTATTAACGACGTATGTGAATTGACTCCTAAACCAAAAGGTAAATCAGTTGTTGGAGCTAAATGGGTTTTCAGGAACAAAGCTGATGAAAAAGGCAAAGTAACGAGAAACAAAGCAAGGCTCGTGGCTAAAGGATACACGCAAGAATAAGGGATAGACTATGATGAGACCTATGCTCCAGTAGTAAGGTTAGAAGCAATCAGATTACTACTTGATTTTGCTTGTTATAAGAATTTCAGGTTATTTCAAATGGATGTCAAAAGCGCATTCCTGAATGGATTTATTCAAGAAGAAGTCTACGTGGAACAACCTCTTGGATTTGAAGACTCAAAGAAACCAGACTCAGTGTTCAGACTGAAGAAAGCTTTATATGGATTGAAACAAGCTCCTCGAGCTTGGTATGAAAGGGTAAGTAATTTCTTAATTCATAATGGCTTTTCTAAAGGAAAGGTAGACACTACTTTGTTTATTAAAAATGAAGGTAAAAGTTTTCTACTTGTTCAGATTTATGTTGATGACATTATATTCGGATCATCTAATGAGACTTTGTGCAAGAAATTTTCTAAGTCTATGCAGGATGAATTCGAGATGAGCATGATGGGTGAACTATCCTTTTTCCTTGGTCTACAAGTGAAACAACTAAAGGAAGGAATATTCATTCATCAAGAGAAATATGCAAAAGAACTTGTTAAAAAGTTCGGTCTGGAAAATTGCAAAAAGACTGACATACCAATGTCAAGTTCCTTGAAGATAGACAAAGATGAAGCAGGGAAGAAAATCGACCAAAAGTTATACAGGAGTATCATTGGTTCACTTCTTTATCTTACTGCATCCAGACCTGATATATTATTTAGTGTTTGAATATGCGCTAGGTTTCAATTTGATCCTAAGGAATCTCATCTAAGTGCTGCTAAACGTATTATTAAATATGTTGCCACTATTGCTAAGATTGGTCTATGGTATCCCAAAGAAGGAGACTTTACACTTCTTGGCTATTCAGACGCAGATCTTGCAGGTTGTAGAGTTGAAAGAAAAAGCACTTCATGTACTTGTCAATTGCTTGGAAACAGGGCAGTATCTTGGTTTTCAAGAAAACAAAGTACTGTGGCTCTTTCAACAGCTGAAGCAGAATATGTAGCCCTTGGAAGTTGCTGTTCTCAAATACTGTGGATAAAACAACAACTACAAGACTTTGGCATTGAAGATTCTTGCATAGAGATAAAATGTGACAATACCAGCGCAATCAATCTTACAAAGAATCCTATCCTACATTCAAGAGCAAAACACATTGAGATTCGACATCATTTTATAAGAGATCATGTTCAGAATAAAGAAGTCTTGATACAATTCATAGAATCAAAGAATCAACTGGAAGACATTTTCACAAAGCCACTTGAGAAAAGCTTGTTTGAGTCTATTCGCTCAAGACTCAATATTTTATCTCTTGAAGAATGTTGAAGCTCAGACTCAGAATCTAAAGTCTGACAAAGTATCCGACTCAAAAGGTTGAAGACTGAAAATACCAATCGACACGACTGTAAGTTCATTTACTTAAACTGTCATTTCGAAAAGGTAAGATTGTCTGTTTATATCTAATTGAGCTTATTAAGGCAGTTATATTTAAGAAAGGGTGGTTATCGATTTATTAAAGCAGTTATTTTTTTAAAAGGAAATTCCTCATATTTCCAAAATTTGCGACGCTTGAATTCCCCCGTATCTGTTATCTTTTATACACTCATTCTCCTTCGTTTTCACTTTACCTAGAAACCCTAGATCAAAAGCTTTTCACTTCTCTGTATTTTTCTCTCCCAAATTTCTACGTCTCAAAGCTTTTAACTTTCTCGCGACACAAGTGTGAAAGTTTCTCCAAGAAAGCGACAATGTCTTACCAAAGGAAATCCTCAAGGATAGCAAACAGGGGACCACAGGGATTTGGTGAGGGGCCTACGCACTTCGATCTCACAGAAGAAAGTGACTTTCCAACTGAACAGACTCCTCAACGATCTCAACAGCGTACTTCCTCAACTAGACCTCATGGTCGTCGCCCTCAAGATTAATAAGAAGTTCTTGAAGATATTGAACCTGTAAGAACACTCAAGCCTGCTTTTTTTTTTTATAGGCTTTACTCTGCATTGAAGGAAGGAGGTTCTGCAATGACCTTCATTGATGAATTTCTGAAAGAAAAAGGTTACTCAAATGAGACTCATTTTCTCACTGTCATGGAGAGATCAGGCATTGTTCCTGCTGGTACGGCAGCAAAAGCCTTTGCAAACTTTCCCAGTGACCCTAGGTTTAGTAGTGTAAATCAACCAGAGGGAAAGGATGATGAGAAAATGTTCATACATTTTAAACCTTGGATGGGTGTGGCTGCAAACCTTCGAGGAAAGAAGGATGAGCTGTTTTGATCAGACGGACACAGGAAGATGTATGAGAAACTGCTGAAGCGTGGGGTGATGAATCCACGGACGGTGGATTTTGATTTTCTGGACCTATTAAGTATCAATCTGAGAGAGAAGTTTGAGAAACTTCAACTTCATAAGTTCTGTACTGACTGTGATGTGGCTCATTATGAATTAACAGCATACTTTTATTCCAATCTCAGTTTCCTTGATGCGAATAGCTTTTCATTCAGTGTGAGAGATAGGGAATATGTTGTTGATAAGGACACTCTGGCAGATGTAATTGGTGTGGAAAGAGGTACTTTCCAATCAATTGGTGTGTCTGTAAGTCACGCAACTCTAGAACTTGCAAGAGATCGAATTGCTGAAGGTCGTCTCTCCTACTCCAGGATGAATGCAACAAACACTATGCTTCACAAGATTGTGATCAACTGTCTTAGACCGAAATCAACATCCAAGACAGATGTATCCATCTCAGAGGCTAAGTTGATGTATGCAATCAAGATTGGTCTTAATTTCTCTCTGCCACACACTATCATGTTTCACATGTACAGGTCCATGGCAAAAGACAAGGGAAAACTCCCTTATGCTGCTCTCATCACTCGTCTTTTCAGACACCTGAACATTCAACCTCCTCATATTCTCTCTGTGAAGACTATTGATAAAATGGTCATCGGACTGAGGATGATAACAAAGATGTGTCTGAAAGAACTCAGTAAGAAGCTGGAGCAATTCAAGGAGATTACTCCTATCAAGTTCAGACCAGACTCTTCTGCGGCCAAAAGAAAAGGAAAGTAACCGGTGACTAGTCTTATCAAGAAGAGAAGGGCAATCATCTTGGAAGATGAAGATGATGAGGATGCTTTACCCATCTCTGCTCTTGTTTCTCAATTTTCTGCACCTGTTCCAGCTGTTCCAGAACAACATTTTGCGGAAACAGAAGAAGAGAAAGAAGCAGAAAAAGAAGAAGAGAAAGAAGAAGAAAAAGAAGAAGAGAAAGAAGAAGAGAAAGAGGAAGAGAAAGAGGAAGAGGAAGAGGAAGAGGAAGAAGAAAAAGCAGAACAAGGGGACGAACCGGCAAAAACAGATTCTCCAGCAGAAAAAGAGGATTAACAACAACCTGTCACTGAGGAAACTCCTCAGAAAGAAGAGTATTTTTCTCCTCCAGAAGACATTGAAACAGGGGGAGATACCCAAAGAGAACATACTCCTCTTCTACAGACTTTTACAGAAGAAGATACACAAACAGGTGTTAGTCGATCACCTCCTGATGCAGAAGATGTTTATGCTGCTCAGTTTCCTGAGAGAGAGGCGTCATCTCCACATACTGATCTCCCTCCTGATATTCATACTAGCTTGACTCCACCATCAGACCGAGTTGACGTAAGCACATAGATTGACAATTAAGGAGATTTTGGAAGGTTGCTTGACATCATCTTGGAGCTCAAAGGCCAAATCTATGCTATGGGATATGAATTTCAGACGTTGCAGAATGAAAATCATGCAATGTTCGTCACCATGCATGATCAGCTTAAAGAGGTTCAGCGTCAGATTCAGGAAACTGCAAAAGGCACTACTCTTACCCAACTACAGGAAGATTTGGGGAAGCTAGAAGGAACTGTCAAGTCTATGGAAGACTTTCAACTTGTTCGCATTCCTCGTGCTCCTTGATTTTTTTAATGATGACAAAAAGGGGGAGAAGACTTTGCAGATTTCAAGCACATTTCAATTTCAGACTCTATCCTCAATCCAAACCAAATCTTATCTTCATTTTTAAACATTTTTGAGTTGTTATGATTGTGATTGATATTTTGACTTTATCTTGAGTTTTTGAATGTGTGCTCATTATTGCATTACTTTAAGCTATTAAATTAGATAAAGATAGTACTGTCTGCTCATGACTAATGAGGTTTCTGTGAATGCAGATCTGTGTACAGGACATCTGTGTACAAGATAACTTCTACTATTTTTATTCTAATCTTTTATGAGATATCAATGTTTGCTTAAAGGTTGTATTGCAAGGCAATAATATTTAAATCTGTAGGAAAGTTTTGTCACCATAAAAAAAGGGGGAGATTGTTGGATAAATTCTCTTCAGGTATTTTGAAGTTGACAAAACATTTTCCTCAGCCTAGTCTGAAGACTTACAAACTCTACTGGCAAAGTCTGAAGATCAAAGTCTGAAGCTAGCAAGACTCATGTTTCAAAGTCTACTCTCATGGACAGTCTCCAGACCAACTTTTATTCTGTTCTTATATGGTCTTTACTCTAACGGCTAGAGAATTTCTTTCTATTGGATTCAACACTAGAAGATCTTACTTTCGTATTCGAATATGTATAGATTCTCTAAAGATTTCGCAACTTATATTTGGAAGGATCTACTTATGGAAACCAAGATCCTGATTGTATGGGCGAGTAGGATTGATGGGCTATCAACACTTACCTTAAAGAGCTCGAGATCTCTCTAATTGATTCTGTCCAACGGGTTGATTGGAAGAACTCTTTGGAATGTGCCAATGGTATTGAAGGCATGAAGAAGTATATAAGAGAGATACTCCAGTTGTTGAAGGGTGCCGGATAGAAGAATTCCAAAGTCTGAATCTCATTTTCTATTTTGCGATCTTATTCTTCGAGCTTTATATGTAATCAAAAGAGAGATCATATTGTGGTGAGACCTTGAGGAAGTGTAGTAGAGCTTCTACACTGTGGACTCAAGAGCGTGAGATTGTAATCACTCTTTTTGATTCTTAGTGAAATCCAACCAGAAGGGCTGTTCGTGCGGGAGAGTGGACGTAGGCTTGGTCTAAGCCGAACCACTATAAATCTGGAGTCTTGATTCTCTATCCCTAATCCTTTTATCTTTCATTACTTTCATTTGCAGCGATTGTTGTTTTAATTCATTAATTTCTCATTCGGATTAAATTGTTAAAATTGCTTTAATCACCTATTCACCCCCCTCTAGGTGCTAATTCTAGTCCTAACAAATGTTCCTAAAATGACTCGTGACATGACAGAACTTTCAATTTCTGAAATCAAATTCAAATTTCACGGTTAATTTCAATCTGGCGCGATTTTAGCATGACCTAGCCTACCATGTAGCTTTCAGAAATTTTTAGTGCAAATGATTCGCGGTCGATTTTCTTCGAAGCCACAGTGAACCTATTCGACACATTGGCAATGCCCGGTGGTCGTGAAAATCTCGAAGTTTCAAACACGGGCACAAGGTACCAAAACGACAAAAAAATCAGTTTAGTACCAATCGACGAGAATTTTTCAATTTTGTGGAATCACCCACGTTTAACTACACATCTTAGTCAAACTGATCTATCTCTGATCTCTAATCGAATTTTAATTGTGTCGTAATGATTTCTGCAAATGAACATAGTCGAGCAGTCGATTCCTAGTCGAATTCTCAAGTTTATTGCATTAAAACCCCTTAATGATTTCCCTAGATAATCTAGTTATCTCAGGAGTGATCAGCTCTGAGAATAGCACTATAGGCATGTTGATGAAAGGCTCAATTTATCTAATTGAAAACATAATTGAATTTCTAGGATTTATAACTCTTCCCCACTTATAAAAATTTTGTCCTCGAAATTTAAACCATCACAATATTTTAAGCAAAAAAGTAGGGGTACAATCGTCTCAATTATGCGTATGCCCCCCTGCCCCCCTTTTTTTTTTGCTCGCTCAACTAACTCTCTCTCTCCCTTTCTCTTTCCTTTTTCCTTTCCCTTTTCTTCTACCGACTATTAGAAAAATCCTCTTAAAGTGTTTTGAAGTCGACAAAACATTTCCATCAGTCTAGTCTGAAGACTTGCAGACTCTACTGGCAAAGTCTGAAGACTTCCAGACTCAAGTTTCAAAGTTTACTTTCATGGACAGTTTCCAGACCGACAAAGTTAAAATTCTATTTTGATTATTTCAAATATGGTTTTTGACTCCAATGGTTAAGGAATATCTCACGACTGGAATTAACACTTCAAGATCTTTTATTCGTATTCGAATAATCTAGATTCTCTAGATTCACAATTTACTTGGAAGGTTTTACTTATGGAAACCGAGATCTTGATTTTATGGGCGAACATGATTGATGGGCTATCGTAATTTTCCTTGAGGAGTTCGAGATCTCTCTAAATTGATTCTGTCCAACGGGTTGATTGGAAGAACTTCTTTGGAAAGTGCCAATAGTATTGAAGGCATGAAGAAGTATTTAAGGGAGAAGCTCAAGTTGTTCAATAGTGCCAGATAGAAGAATTTCAAAGTCTGAATCTCTTTGTTCTTTTGTGATCTTATTCTTCGAGCTATACTTGTAATCAAAATAGAGACTGAAATTTGGTGAGACCTTGAGGAAGTGTAGTAGAGTCTCTACACTATGGAATCAAGGGCGTGAGACTGTAAATTCTCTTTTTGATTCTTAGTGAAATCCAGCCAGTGGGCTGTCCGTGCGGGAGAGTGGACATAGGCTTAGTCTAAGCCGAACCACTATAAACTTGGAGTCTTGATTCTCTATCCCTAATCCTTTTACATTACATTGCTTTCACATACATTGATTATTGTTTTCACTCTCTTAGTCCATCATCCAATAAAACGTCTACACATTCTGTTACGTTTTATAAAATCATCTTAATCACCTATTCACCCCCCTCTAGGTGCTCGTACTAGTTCTAACAATTGATATTAGAGCTTTTGTACTCATTTATTAGAAGTGTTTTTACTTATGAGTTAAAGATCTATGGCTAGTATGTCGCCTATAGGGTTGGTTGAAGGTCAAAGCAACACCAGACCTCCATACTTTGATGGAAAAGACTACAGCATATGGAAAAGCAAGATGAAAGCATTCCTAAGATCGAAAGATCCCTTCATTCAAGACTTAACATTTTATCTCCTGAAGACTGTTGAAGCTCAGACTCAGGAACTAAATCTAAAAAGAATCAGACTCAAAAGTTTAGACTCAGAAGACCAAAGGTTACGACTGTAAGTTATTTCAATTACAGTACATTTATTCGTTTAACCTGACATCTCGAAAATGTAAGACCGTTTGTTAATCTCTAATTGATATTATTAAGGCAGTTATTTTTTTTTTGAAAAAGATGGTTATCCATTTTAAAAAGCCAGTTATTTTGAAAAGGCATTTTTGTTTCCTTTTTGTGATGTTTCATATACCCCGTATCGTTTGCCTTTTATACAGTTCTTCTTCCTCTTCTCATTCTACCTAAAAACCCTAGAGCACAAATTCTCACTCTCTGAAAGTTTCTTTCGAAAGTATAACTCTTAAAGCTCTCACATTTCTTGCGATACGAGTGTGAAAATTCTCTCAAAGACAGAGATAATGTCGCATCAAAGAAAGTCATCAAGAATTGCAAGCAGGGGACCACAAGGTTTGCGTGAGGGGCCTACGCACTTCAATATTACCGAAGAAGGAGACTCTCCAAATGGACAGGTGCATCAACATTCTCAACCGCGCACTTCCTCTCCTGCTAGATCACATGATTGTGACCCTCAACATGCAGAAGAAAACATTATCGAGGATATAGAACTAGTAAGATCTCTTAAAACCGCATTCACTTACAGGCTTTACTCTACTCTGGAAAAAGGGGGTTCTGCAATGACGTTTATTGATGAGTTTCTAAAAGAAAATGGCTATAAGAATGAGACTCATTCTCTAACTGTGATGGAACGTTCGGGTGTTGTTCTTGTTGGAACATCGGCAAAGACTTTTGCTAACTTTCCAAGTGATCCACGATTTGGTGGTTTAAATCAGCCTGAAGGGAAAGATGATGATGAGAAAATGTCGTGCATTTTAAGCCAAGAATGGGTGTGGTTGCAAATCTTCGAGGAAAGAGGGACGAATTGTTTCGGTTGGAGGAACATAAAAAGGTTTATTCTAAGTTGTTGAAGCGTGGGGTTATGAACCCAAGAACTGTGGACTTTGATTTTTCTCGATTTGTTAAACATCAATATGAGAGAGAAGTTTGAGAAACTTCAACTTGATCGATTTTGTACTGAGTTAGAGGCTGCTCATTCTGAACTGACCGCATATTTTTATTCAAATCTTAGTTTTCTTGATGTGAACGGTTTTTCATTCAGCGTGAGAGATAAGGAGTATGTGGTTGACGTAGATACTCTTGCTGACGTTATTGGTGTGGAAAGAGGAGCTTTCCAATCTATTTCGGTGTCTGTTAGCCATGCAACCTTGGAGCTTGCAAAAGATAGAATTGTAGAAGGACGCCTCTCGTATCTAAGAATGAGTGCATGAAACATTCTGCTTCATAAGATTGTGATTAACTGTCTCAGACCCAAGTCAATATCAAAGATAGATGTCTCAAATTCTGAAGCAAAATTGATGTATGCCATCAAGATTGGTCATAAGTTTTCCTTGCCTCATACCATCATGTTTCACATGTATAGGTCCATGGCAAAGGACAAGGGCAAACTTCCTTATTCTGCTCTCATCTCTCGTTTATTTAGACATTTGAATATTTAGCCTCCCAACATTCTTTGTGTGAGAACCATTGATCAAATGGTAATTGGGCTGAAAATGATTACAAAGATGCGTCTGAAAGAACTCAACAAGAAGCTAGAGAGGTTTAAGGAGAAAACCCCTGTCAAAGTCAGACAAGACTCATCTACTGCAAAGAGAAAAAGAAAAAATCCCATGACTGGTCCTACCAAGAGAAGGTGAGCTATCAACTTACAAGATGAAGATGATGAGGACGACATTCCTATCTCAGCTTTTGTTTCCCAGCATCTTGTTCATGAGTCAGCAGAACAAGAACATCAAGTCGGAGGAGAGACTGAGAAAGGGAATCAAGAGAAGGAATCATTGCGGACAGAAGAAGAAGAAGACACAGTTAGAACAGACTCACAGATGTAGACAGAAGAACAACTTGCAGAAGAAGGTCGTGGAGATTCTCCAGCAGAAAAGGAGGCTCGAGAACATCATGACACTGAAGAAGCATCTCAGTAAGAAGAATACTTCTCTCCACCAGAAGTTACTAAAATAGGGGGAGATGTTCCAAGAGAAAATATTCCTCTTTTAACTTTTACAAGTGCAAGTGTCAGTCGTTCTCCTACTGGTGTAGAGGATGTCTATGCTTCTCAATTTCTTGAAGAAGACCTTGAAGCATCATCTCCAAATGTTGATCTTCCTGCTGATGTTCGATCAACTGGCTTTACTCCATGATCTGACCATGCTGAAGCAAGCACACAGACTGAAAAATTAGGAGACTTTGGAAGATTGCTTGAAATTCTTTTGGAGCTTAAAGGCCAGGTGTATGCATTAGGATGCAAATTTCAGACTTTGCAGATAGAGAATTGTGCCATGTCCATCTCTTTGCAAGATCAAATTCGAAATATTCATCTTCAAATTCAGGCAATTGCCAAAGGCACAACTCTAGCACAATTGCAGGAGGATTTGAAGAAGCTGGAGGACACTGTCAAGTCAATGGGAGATTTTCAGCTCGTGCGCATTCCTAGAGCATCTTGACTTTTTCACATTTTTATGCTGACAAAAAGGGGGAGAAGTTTTTCCAAATTTTCAACTTTCATCTTTTGAACTTATTTTGGATAATCTTTAATATTTTGATGTGATTGTGATTGACTTTATCTTTTGTTTGGATTTTTGGACTGACTTGAACTTTGGATTGCTTGCTTATTATTGCAGTACTTTAAGCTATGCTATTAATTTAGATAAAGATAATTGATAAATATCTGTACAAGACAAACTTGTTTTCTGTGGATGCAGATCTGTCATTATCTTTATCCTAATCTATTATGAGATATCATTGCTAGCTTAAATGTTGTATTGCAGGGCAATAGTATTCAAATCTGCAGGAAAGTTTTGTCACCATAAAAAAGGGGGAGATTGTTAGAAAAATCCTCTTAAGGTGTTTTGAAGTCAACAAAATATTTCCATCAGTCTAGTCTGAAGACTTGCAGACTCTATTGGCAAAGTCTGAAGACCTCCAGACTCAAGTTTCAAAGTTTACTCTCATGGACAGTTTCCAGATTGACAAAGTTAAAATTCTATTATGATTATTTCAAATATGGTTTTTGACTCCAACGGTTAAGGAATATCTCACGATTGGAATTAGCACTTCAAGATCTTTTATTCGTATTCGAATAATCTAGATTCTCTAGATTCGCAATTTACTTGGAAGGTTCTACTTATGGAAACCAAGATCCTGATTGTATGGGCGAGCAGGATTGATGGGCTATCGTCATTTTCCTTGAGGAGCTCGAGATCTCTCTAAATTGATTCTGTCCAACGGGTTGATTGGAAGAACTTCTTTGGAAGGTGCCAACGGTATTGAAGGCATGAAGAAGTATTTAAGGGAGACGCTCAAGTTGTTCAAGACTGCCAGATAGAAGAATTTCAAAGTCTGAATCTCTTTGTTCTTTTGTGATCTTATTCTTCGAGCTATACTTGTAATCAAAAGAGAGACTAAAGTTTGGTGAGACCTTCAGGAAGTGTAGTAGAGTCTCTACACTATAGAATCAAGGGCGTGAGACTGTAAATTATCTTTTTGATTCTTAGTGAAAACTAGTCAGTGGGCTGTCCGTGTGGAAGAGTGGACGTAAACTTGGTCTAAGCCGAACCACTATAAACTTGGAGTCTTTATTCTCTATCCCTAATCCTTTTACATTACATTGCTTTCACATACATTGATTATTGTTTTCAATCTCTTAGTCCATCATCCAATAAAACGTCTATACATTCTGTTACGTTTTATAAAATCATCTTAATCACCTATTCAGCCCCCTCTAGGTGCTCGTACTAGTTCTAACACCAACTTCCTTGTCTTTGTCTTCTTCAAGTGTTCGGTTCCTGCTTCCTCCTTGCTGATCGAACAATAGCCAAAAATAGAGCAAAGACTTTGTTTTGTGTTGCTGGTTTTTGGACCTGTGCAGCCCCCGCTGACCAAGCTTGCCTTTTATGTTCCATTTCTCTCTCTTTTGGCCTCTAGTTACCGCTCGATCACCCCTACCACAAGCCTGTCAGCCCTCCAAAATCGGCGTGTCCTTAGCGTCCTTGCGCCAGAAGCTCAACGCCTCTGTACATGGCTGCTGCAACCATTCCTCAACTCATCCATCCTCTGTTTTGGTTCGCCAACACGCCATAGACCATAATCCTATAGCCTTTGCTGCTGCCCAGTCACCAGGACTCCAGCAGCATCGGTTCAGCCTGCCAGTCGCCAACCAACTCCCCTGTACCGCTGCCTCGCCCCCACGGTCCCTATGCGGCGTCGGCTCGACCTCAACTAGTTAGGAGGACCGCCCCTTCGCAGTGAGCTGAGGGCCTTACGGACCTATTCCGGGTCGACCGGACCTCCTTCGGCACCCCTGGGAGCCGAGGCTTGGTTGCCGTTGCTTCGCCGCCACAAGAAGTCATTAGTCCTTAATTTAGGTGAGTTAACTTCCTAAATTTTGATTAGGGGTTAATTACACTAATTAAGATGTAGATTAGGCTTAATTAGGTTTAGTAGATAATCTAGTTAGAGTAAATACTAGTTAGCTAGGTTAGTTATAAGGAAACTAGGTGGTTAGACTAGTTAGTTAATTTAGATAGGTTATTTAGTTAGGAATTTACTTATTAATTAGGATGGTTAGTTTAGGAGGCTAGTTAAATAGATTAATTTAGTTAAGCATTTACATACTAAATTGGAACTATGATCTAGTTATATAGGTTGTTTTATTTGACAATCATGGATTAGTTAAATAATTAATTTAAATGATGTAATTATAATTTAATTAATTATTTAATATTTTTTGAAAATTTCATCGAGATAGTCGATGACCAGAATTTTGTACTGATTGCAGTGGTATATTCAATTTATACAATCGATCATTAAATTATGCAATTGAGTGATGGTTGTTAATTTTGAGTATTTATCTCAAATGGTGGAATTTCGGTATTTAATTAGAAAATACCAGGTGTCGGGTTTTGACACCTGAAAGTTGTTTTTAAATACTATATAAATGGTGGGACTTTAAGAAAGAGGATATCAAACTTTTTGGTTCGAATTGACTGTGTACCCACACACGATTATTTTAACGTGTATTTTTAATATGAAGAAAATAAGCTAGGTTCACTATTTTAATTGAGGTATTTGGGTGTAATGCACAGTGGCCTGGGCCGAAATTGGATGAGTGCATGATTAATGTAAGAACCCGTCACGAGCCTTTGGGGTCGGATGATGCTCATTCGGGAATGCCCTAAGTCAACGGATGCCAATCGCAGTGGAGGTTGGGCCGATGCTCCTATAAGAAATGTCGTCTAGATGTAAAAGAATCTAAGGATTTTAGATCTTGCCAATGAGTGAATTAATTTGCTTTTTGGAGGCTCATGGAAATAGATTGATGACACAAGATGGAATTTCAGTTGAAAGTACATTTAATCTAAAATAAACATATGTCATAAATTTAAAAATTAACATACGTCATCTAAAGCTCAAGATGGCGGAATGAGTTCTTATATAATAAACAAAGGACCTATTGTTAAATAATATCCACCTGTAGTATTTGCAAGAAAATAAATCACTTTGAGAAAGATTGTTGGTTTCGTGATAAATCATAATGTAGCTTTTGCAAAACAATATGGCCACGTAGAACAAAATTGTTGCTCGAAAGGAAATCACTATATATATTGACAGTGGGTGGAGTAATCACTTGATGGGAAGAACCATTTAAACAAAGACAATATTAAGACAAGCTTTCCGTTAAGTTTCTAAATGATGAAAAAACAATTTAAATAAAGACATTCAGATGTAATGAACAGCTTGAAATTAGCAATCAACTCTCGTACTACTTTCTTCTCGGAACTGCTTCAAGAAGGAAATATTTTTATGATAATCTAAAGGTATAGACATGGACATCTGGCTATCTAAAGATTCATGGACTACCCTGCAAGTCACGTGGATAAATTAAATCCAAGTTTTCAGCATGTGGAGGTGGCCTAACTTTTTTTTTTTTTTTTGGTCAGAAAGGGGGGAATATATATTAACGAGAAAAACTAGTACATCCTGCTGCGTGGGCTTCAGCATACAAAAGATCAAGAAGGAAGACAGGTGGGGAGGAAGCCCAATTCGGATTTAAAGTGTCGTGACCGTGGGCCTTGGCAGCCCAATCGGCCACGAAATTTGCCTCTCGGCTGCAATGACGCACAGTTAGATTAGGGCACAAGGAAAGCTTCGCTGCCGCTTCTGCAATCAGTGAGTGCACCTCCCATGGAGTCTCGAGCAGTTGGTGGAGAGCTGTCACCAAAACTAAGCAGTTCGATTCTATGAGCAGCGAAGCGTGATGCATCCCCTCCCGTTATAGATGATCCAGCGTCAGGATAAGCGCGTGGATCTCGGTTTGCAGGGTTAATGTCGCCGGGAAATCACAGGTAAACCCGAATACCAACGAGCCGGTATGATCTCGATGTATGCTCGCCATCATCCCGTTGACACTATCAGGAGAATAGGCTCCATCAATATTGATTTTGATGACGCCAGGTTCTGGTGGCCTCCATCTCGGATGAGGACGCTGATCAGATCAAGGTGATCGCAGCAACAAGGAATCGGACATCTGATAGGCACGAACCTGGGCAGAAGCCATGTCGATGATCTGAAGATGATTAGGATGCTGTCGTCGAAAAACAAATCGGTTGCGTGCCTTCCAAATGTGCCACAACAAAGCTGTAATCAGTTCCAGATCAGGATAGGTACGTCGTTGTTCTAGCTGAGCGACTAACCATGCATCTATCCTTGTGATTGATTGTGGATGTTAATCTGGGAGTGAGACCATAAATGTTGCGTCCATGGACAGAGAAGGAAGAGATGTTCAGTAGTTTCTGGGGTATGGGTGGAACACAGGGGGCAGTAGGGGTTGGTAGTGATTCGTCGTTGATATAAGTTAGTTTTTGTGGCTAAAGCGTTATGGCAAACTGACCAAAGGAAAGGTCGAAATTTAGGGGAAGCTTTACTTTCCAAATCGCTTTCCATAGTGACTTGGGTGGGCGATAGGATGAAGAAGGTAGGTTCGGTGGGGTGGTAGCAGTAGCTGTCCTGAGGTTGTGGTATCCTGTTTTCACTGAGTATAGGCCATTGACAGTCCCTGTCCAAATAAGTTTATCAGAAGTATATTGAGGCCGAACCTGAATGTTGAGTATTTCTTGGACTATAGATGCATCAAAATGTTTGGTCAGAAGAGGAACATTCCAGCTATTACTATCCAGGTCCAGTAGTTCAGTGACAAGGAAGGGGGTGTTCCGGTTGGCTGGGCCCCCAATAACTCCTCTAGGAAGCCATCGGTCTTCATGGATTTTAATAGACTGCCCATTGCCAACCGACCAGCGAAGATGAGGCAGAATAGACTCCCTCCCATCAAGAATATTGTGCCATCCCCAAGAAGGCCTAGAACCTTTATCAGCATGTAAGAAATCTGAAGAATGAAAATAAAGCCCTTTGAAAAGTGTGCTGCACAACGTCAGTGGATTTTGAACGAATCGCCAGGCTTGTTTGCCAAGCATGGCCCTATTAAAATCTTGAAGATCATGAAATCCAAGGCCCCCATTACCTTTGTTTTGCTTGAGAACATCCCAGTTTGTCCAATGAATGCCTGCCTTAGTGCTGTCCTTTTGCCACCAAAACCGTGCTATCTTCTGTTCAATGGATCGGCAGATAGATACAGGAATTCAAAAAATAGACATGACATACTGAGGTATCGCTTGTACGACAGTTTTAAGTAAGATTTCCTTGCCACCCTTATAAAGTAAACTTTCTTTCCATCCTTCTAGTTTGGCGTTCACCCTACCCAATATCCAAGCAAACATGTCCCACTTAGATCTGCCCCACTCTGATGGTACCCCTAGATACTTTCCAATCTTCTGAATCACCGGAATTCGAAGTACTCCAACTAAATTTTCTTGTAGTCTAGGAGGGCAGAATTTGCTGAAAACTATGCCGGATTTATTTCGATTAACAGCTTGGCCAGTAGCATAGCAGTATTGATTAACAATGTTTGCTAGATTCTGACATTCAATCAATTTGCCATCTAAAAGGAATATTGCATCATCAGCAAAAAAACAGATGAGAGAATAATTTTCATTTTTTCAATTGGGAATTCTCCGCTGTTTCTAATCAATTACGTCAACCCAGTTATTTGATATTGGAATAAAAGTTTGATCTCATGAGTAAAACGAAACATCCGATCATCATGAGACAGCATATTCTGCAGGAAAATCATCAAACTAACAAAGAAAGGTGGGAGCAATTCTATCCGAACCTGGTCAAAGAGGCCTCGCTTAGCTGTTTTTTTTTTTCAAACAATAGGGAAACCGATAGAATGATGCCAACAGTCACGGCTGTAGCGAGTGCATCAGACACGACCGAATTCTGGTGGAGCATAATGACCATGGCCGAAGTCGCCAAACTGAGGTTGGATGAGAAGGAAGAGTAGGAGAGGTTAGGGAATCTTGAGAAATTAGGGGAGAAGATACCAGTCACGTCGCAGAGCCCGATAGCTGGTAGTGAATTCAACTGAAGCAGCCGCATTTTTATTTGCAGGGACCGCACCTTGAAGACTTGAATGGAGCTCAAATTTCGTAGGTGTCTCTATAGATTTCTAATTGTGCTGCACAATGTCAGAAGAACTTAGGTAGTAGCTATGGACGATTCGATAGAAAAAGAGAGATCGTCTGTATTTTTGGTTGAAGGATTTTTTCCAAAAAATCTTGGTGGGATATGTAATTAAATTGGATTAATACAGTAATTAGGTACACTGTGTCTGCCAATGGAATTAGAAACCCCAATTGTGAAAGAGGTAAAAAAGTAATCCTTAAATAGAACTCATGACAAGCCCGTAGCCCTCAGAAATCTAATAGCTCAAGAGAAATTGATAAGGACAAAAAAAAAAAAAAAGGAAGAAAAAGAAGAAGAAGCAGAAGCAGAAGCAACTACCCCTAATCTAAAAGGAAACCAGGTTGTTTGATGATAATGAATGGTGATACACTTAGTCAATAGCCTAACGCGGTCACCTTAATAATGAAATTTCCTTTACCGGAACCATCAGTAATTGGCTAAAGTTTAGTCGATAAGAAGAAAGAAAAAAATTCCTTTGTTTTTTAGTTTTTCAAGTTAGCATTCATTTTAATAAGTTTTCTTTGGTGTACACAACTTTTTTTTTTTTTTAAGTTTTTATCTTTGCATTTTTTGCTTAAACCTAAACAAATTCACCATAGCAACATATTCGTCACAGTATTCTAAGCATCACAAAATAACAATCAACATTGTCGAGTGGCAAAAATCTATCGCACGTGGAGGCAAGCTTCATTTATGAATGAAGAAAAAAGTGAAAGAAATGACAAATTCATCATCCAAAGACCATTACAAACATTTTTGAAATTGCAATTTTAGGTCATAGGCAAAGGCAAAGATGTGATTTGGCTTAATTTCCCACTTATTTTCCCCAAATTTGCGGAGAATCAAACTAGGTGCGCCCCAAGAAACAAAATCTCTAACCATTCTTCACTCAACTTTCCTATGCGTTCCCAAAGAAGAGAAAATCGCGATTCTTCACCCATTTCTTCCCCATCATTTATTTTCCTAACCATTACCATCCTTTCCAAACAAAAGGTAAGAGTCTTGACATCTTTCATTTTTGTTTCCCCAATTATTACCCTTCCAAAAAAGTAATGAATAGTTATCAAACGGAAAAATTGTCCTAAAAATTATAAACCAATTGTAAAGCGATCAATTTAGTCTTAAACTTTTAATTTATGCCAATTTGGTTCCAAACCTTTTGACAATTGGACAATTCAGTCATAAATCTTTTGATCTAGCAATTTAAAGAATTACCGATATAATTATTTTGGCTAATTTTAGTCAAAAATCATTGACGTTAAGTTTCCGGTTAACTCCAGCACTAACTTGAACAATTTTTTTATTGATTTTTTTCCTTAAATTTTCATTTTATTTACTTCTATTTGTTCATTTTTTCTACATTAGGCTGGCAAGATCTTTGGCCATTTGTTGAGGGTTGGCAACCTTCATCTGCCCTGAGGCAAGGACCGGTGAGGTCACTGGCCTCTGGGTGAGGGCTACAATGCCCTTGCTAGATCTAGTGAGGCAAGGGTATCATGGCTTGCAAGTGCTTGCACACCTTCGCCTAGATCCGACGAGGGCTGCGATCCTTGCCTAGTGGCCCTTGGACTCATTAAGAAATAAAGAAAAAAAGAAAAAAATCAATTCAAAATTTGAAATTTTAAAAAGTAATTATAAAATTATTCAAATTAACACCAACTACCCCATATAAGATGGCCGGTGCTGATTGGATCGTTACGTTGGCAATTTTCGGTCAAATTAATAGAAAGGAGCACATTGATAATTCATTAAAAAATTAAGACTAGATTAGCAAATTCTCAAAAATTTTAGGACTAAATTAATTGTCAATAAGTTAGGACTAAAATGGCATAATTAAAAGATTTAGGATCAATCGGTTGCAGTATAATATGTTTAGAGTTTTTTGGACAATTTTCCTATTACAAAAGTGAGGATTTTTAGAGTAACTTGCATATGAAAGAAAAAAAAAAGTTAGAAAGCAATCTACCATGCAACAAATAACTCATGGAAGAAAAAATTTGTGGGAAAATAACATATTTTAAAGTGAAACGATGCAACTTTCATACTTTAAAATAATAATAGGATTTATTACACTGGAAATGGGCTAGTTCTCTATGTGATTGTAACCAGTCAGTTGGATTCCTAGTCTCAATCTTTTGTAATCGGGAATCATAAAATTAGTTTTGGGTTTTAGACTCCTAAAATCGATCACCTCTAACACAAACTGTTGAAAAATAATTTGGTGGCATAAGTGCAGATACATGCATAATTGATTTTGAGTTCAAGTGGGGGGTTTTTGCTACTATGTATCCTCAAAATCATGTATCAATCTCTTTAAAAATGAATAATTTTTTATTCAATTATCACATAAATTTCTCGCATATTATCTAAGGGGTAGTTTGTTTCTTTGCTGTGTTTTTGTACTAGCAGAAGTCCATTGACACCGTATAGGAAAGCATATCATTCACAGGCCAATAGACAAGGAGTTATAGTGGATAAACGTTGTAGACCGGCGGGATAATTGGATTACTTTTATTGTGATGACATAACTCATTTGTCAGTAGTAAGATATACGCACTGGATTTGTAGTACAATCAAATTAGTCTTAAATTTTTCAATTTTGTCAATTTAGCTCTAAAATTTTGCACAAGATTACTAGGTAGTCCTTAGTGGGACAATTGGGTTACATTTATTGTGATAACGTAACTCATTAATTGGTAGTAAGACATTCACTTGTTAGGATTGTAGTACAAATAAACTAGGCTTAAAACTTTTTAATTTTATTAATTTAGTCCTAAAATTTTACACAAGATCACTATATAGTCCTTAGCGGGTCAATTGGGTTACATTTATTGTGATGATGTAACTCATTTGTCGGTGGTAAGACCTTTGCCCAGTGGGGCTATAGTGTAATTAGTCTTAAACTTATTATACGAATGTCAATTTAATTCTAAAATTTTCAAATTTGTTGATTTAATTCTAAAATTTTACACAAAATGCTATTTAATTATTCTTGGCAGTTTTAGTTGATAATCCTGATGCGGTAGTATGCCAAGTAGGATGGTTGATGGTGACTGAATTGCCATGTCAATAATTTTTGGCAAAAAACGACCATAAGGACTATATTGGCATTTCGTACAAAAGTTTAGGACTAATTGATAAAATTGAAATGTTTATAACTGATTAGATAATTTTCCCTTGTTAGGCTCGTGGGTGGAGTGTGAAATGTACACGCACTAATTCAAGCAATTTACACTCTAGGGCTAAGAGAAAAATATAGGAGTGTAGTTTTCTTAAAAAATTGTATTCTAATATATTACGCGTTCTAGCGAAAGTGCACAAATATTGCACTATATTAAAAAAATCTGACATATGGAAGATTTTAGAAATTCGCCTCTTTAGTCATTACAAAACATTTAAGTTATTACCTAATTTGGATAAATTATTGACACATTTAACCCCTTTTCAAAAAGTTAATTACAAGAAATTAAAAAAATTATATCTTGAAATTGAATTACTTAATTGTAAATTGAAATATGCGACATATTAAATAGAATTTAAATTTACACAAATCTCCGGTGATATGATAATTATAAGATAATTAATTGAGAATATTTACTAAAGTACTACCCCAAATCAAGTTTGAGATATTTTGAAGTATGATCGGAGTATCACAAAAATGAATTGAAAATGAGTGTTAAAGTTTTAATCTACTATTCTGGAAAAGCCTAGACTCTACAAGTCTCTAGTCTTAGTGGTAGTTGAGGTTTGTGGTCAAGGTTAAAAATAAGAAGAAAATCTCAGACAAATGCAGAGGTGATTTGCTGTATGAGTCGGTTATTGGAGCCTAGAAATAGGCTTGGTTGTATGGCCATAAATACAGAAAAGAAAACGACTGTCAAAACTAAACCAATCACTATCAGCCTTGAAATCCTTTTTTCATTAAAATAACAATTGTTTTCTTCCACCCTTTGCTGTGTTGTCCCGCAAACACACATCCACTCGCATTCATATTAAAATCCACAACAAATACTAACATAAAATTATAATATCTCTACACCGACGATTGCGCTTTCCTTTCCCTTGGAGGGAAACGGTCATAATGAATGTTAAGCACCTAGAAAACAAGGCTCCCCACCAATGCACAAGTTAAGGGAACTGTGAGATTGTCGTCGAGCCGAGAGCTCAGAGGATGCGATTCCACCAGAGCAGAAGCAAGAGAGACCACCAAGAAACCCGAAGCCATCTCCCAACTTCCTCGGATATAACCAAAGGAAGAAAAATAGGACATAAACCTTGTAAACATAAGCAAATTGTAACCAATAAGGCCACCACTCAATCAGATTTATACAGAATGCTCAAACACCCGACTGAGAATTACCCGAGAGATGCTAAAAACCCGGCACAGCCCATTGCAATGCTACCAGCTATGGATTTGTTACGGTTGTAGGGAATTTTATGTTGGCCAAGCCGCCTTCCGATGATGTCCGCAAAACCTGAAAACAGGCAAGGCAAAACCAGGTGTCTATGCTTAAAGCCCGCCCTCTTTAATTTTCGGATATTTGGGAAAATTATGTGATTCCTTTGAACTGATGACCACATCTCTTCTCACGCAGTTTGATATCTCTGTATCATTTTAAGCCTTGACTGAAGATAACATCATTTATTCTATTTAATTAAGGAGATAACTTCACCCCATTATCATTTGTGGCATTAAGCACTGTAATATTATTTCTCAAGATTTAGGCCCATGACACTGAAGAAGTCCTTAATATGTCCCTTTATTTTTGCACTTACTAGTCATTGAACCTATGCCAGTATAACAAGCAAGAAATAATGGGGAGTTAGATTAGTGCACCATCTCCAGCGCAGAGGTTGCATATTGCTGCAATCGCGATTGGCGAAGTCCTCCAATAATACGCGCAAGCAAATGTGATTGTGAGGACATAGAATAGCGGCCCTTCAAGAAGTTCCCTGAAAATCTTAACTAAATCAAATTGATTGATAGAATCAAATAACGAGTTTAGGAGATCAGTACTGCGATTATTTAAATACAAGCGATGTAATCCTATCAAACCCGATTCACCTCTGTCTCAATGCAATGCGGATACCAAATAACTCGAGTTACGAACCTGCGGTCCCCAAATCTGGTCATGGACTTCACCGTCGCCTCATCTTTCCAAATGCCAGATCCCAGAAGAAGCATGCGTATGATATTAACCCCTGGAATCAAAGCAGCTAATAGCGCACCTCGATGCCCAGAACTGCAATTTATTAGCAATAGCCATCTCACCAAACTAATAATCCATTAGGAATTTAGAAAAAAGAAAAAAACTGGTGTAGTCTTAAGATTACCTGAACAGTGGCCAGCAAAGCATGAAAACTAATCCAAAGCTTACATGCACAAGCTTCCTGTTAAGTTTCTGAACGAGGGACAAAAACAAAGACATTTAAATATAACAAACGGCTTGAAAACAGCAATCAGGTCTAGAACTATGTTTACAAGGACTGCTTTGAGATGCAAATTTTTTTCTATAATTTAGGGGCACGAGTTTGGACAGCCAGCAATATTTCAGGCCCATACACTCTGCAAGCCCGGGGGACTGGTCAAGTTCAGGTCGCCCTGCTCGAGTTTGCGATTGGTTGATATGATTTGGATGGGTAATCTCCACCGCCCCAAATCAACTGGTCAACACGAGTTATTTGAGATGCGAATAAAATTTGGTCTAATGAGTAAAACGAAACAGCCGAGCATCCCGAGACAGCATCGCCAGCAGGAAATTTATGGAACAAGCAAAGGAAGTAGGGAGTAATCCTGTCCGAACCTAGTCAAAGACGCCTCGCTTAGCTGTTTCTTCAAACAACCGGAGAACCGTGAGAGCGATGCCGCAGGACACGGCTGTAGCGAGTACATCGGACACGACTGGATTCTGGTGGAACATAATCACTGCCGGTTGGGTCGCCCTACTGAGATTGGATGAGGAGGAGGAGGAGGAGGAGAGAACCAAATTAGTCGCGCCCTACCATTCTTCACCCAACTCTCAAATGCTTTCCCAAACAAGATAAAGGCCCCGTTTGGTTCGGCTTTGGGGGAATGTCCTTAGAGAAATGTAAAGGCCTTTAGTCTAAAGGGGTTTGGGGAAATGCAAATACTGTTTGGTAAATTAAAATTGAAAAGATGTCTTGAGATGCAACTTGGGGAAAATGCTATTTGGTAAACACATACATATGGAAAGTCCTTTCATGTGCCAATTTTAAAATTTTGCAAATTTAATTTGTTTAAAATCAAAAACAAAAATCAATGACCTTAACTTTTATATATAACCACTGGGGGTTCGCCCCAGTGGCCACCCTCTTAACATGGAAGGGGGAGGTGAATGGTTCAAATCCCCACATTCTCAGGGGGGATAGGGTGGGGACGCGTAAGTTTCAAGAGTGGGTTTCGACTCCCACACCCTGCAAGAGGCAGGGCAAAAAGTCAGAGAGAGAGTGTAGAATAGGAATAGAGTAGGACTGACAAAAAAAAATTATATATATTTTTCAAGTTGAGAATAATATATAAGAAACATATTAATAAAATTTTAAATAAAAAAATCACATCAAACTCAATTAAAAATAGAGTAATTTCATTACAATAAATATGACAACATATGTCTGAAAGAAAGAAATAAAAAGACCAGTTTCATTATTATATGTTCCTTCTGCAAAAATATCAACTGGTTTGGATGAAAGATTTACACCACCTAGCTCAAAAGTATCTGGAGGGGTGAAGCGTATCGTGTAACTGATGTTCTGCAAGGGACCGTGGGTGCTGTCCAGCTTAATTGCATTCTCTGCTCGATTTGCTTTAAGCATGTAACTGTCATTATAAAGATGAAAGGGTAAATTGAAACGTTTATCACCCACAAATGGTGGAGAAGAATAACCAAAATCTATCTGCCCCTTCGTAAACTTGATTGACATGTCAAATCTCATATTCGATGAGTACGATTTCAGATATGTCTTTCCCTTATGCTTCCCAGTCTTTGACTCACAAGGTTTGCTAGCCCCCTTAACTCCATACTCGTACTTGACACCTGGTAATGCATCATTGTGACCCCAAAATTTGATCTTATCAAAATAACCGGAATCCCTTACAGTTCATTGCTCCACATCCATCCTACAACTGGATACCGATTTATAACAGAAAAAGTGGCAGGGAATCTTCAGCACAACTTTATCGAGCAATTTCCCGCGAAAGCATCAATCAAAAGACATTGAAAAGTTCAAGATTCGGCAAGCAACAGCACACCACCTATTGGCCTTCGAATCCTATTCTCCTTCATCGATTAGGGTAGTGCTAGGATCGAAATTATAGTAGCCATAATAAACATTGGTGACATTTTGAAACTTCAATAACAATTGCGTCTTACCCTCCTCCAAACATCAAATCGTAGTGAAACTCATGGCCTTGGGTAAAAACCCGACATTTGTGCCAAGAGGGTAGCACTTACCACCGTGACAAACACTCCTGTATTCCAAGTCAAATGCTGAATTCCACTTCAAGGCCGAGCACAAACCTTGCCCCAGTTTCTCACTAGACAAATTATCTCCTCCACCATCATCAAATTTATCAAAAGACCCACTCCCTCCCTTCTTCTCTATCAAACTATACTCATAATCGACACTTCCACTACTCAAAGCCAGTACAGATACAGTCCTGCACCACCAGCACCATCACCACCATCCAAGCTCTCCAAAACCCCACTAACAAAACTATTGTTAATACTCGATTTCAGCGGATAATTTAGCATGGAAACTACGGTTGAAAAACACACCAGATCCGACCATGCAAAGCTTACTTGAAGATTGAGACCAGTACCCATTAAGCTTGAACTTCACCGTACCCCGCCTGACAGGGATTCTCGGCCCGCGGACGTGAAATTCGCGCAATCTCTGGTTCTTCGGCTTCCCAAAGATCGCACTCACATTGGGGTCTGCGAACTCCAGTACCCCATGAAGACTGATCACGTCCTTGGACTCGGTCCCGTGCATTGCCATGGGAGTGAATGGCACTGCCCTCTTCAGATCATGGCCGGACTCCGCCCCCCTCCACTGGCCACCATCAGCCGAGAAGAACCTGCTATAGAATTGGAGGAGCTCGGCATACGAGCTGGCCAATTCGGAGGCGATTTTGTGCTGCCGGGGGACCACGCCGCCACAGTGCTTGTCATTGTTGGATAAATTCTCTTCAGGTATTTTGAAGTTGACAAAACATTTTCTTTAGTCTAGTCTGAAGACTTATAGACTCTACTGGCAAAGTATTAAGATCAAAGTCTGAAGCTAGCAAGACTCATGTTTCAAAGTCTACCCTCATGGACAGTTTCCAGACCAACAAGATAAAAACTTTATTCTGATCTAATATGGTTCTTACTCCAAACGGCTGGGGAATATCTTTCTACTAGATTCAACACTAGAAGATCTTATTTTCGTATTCAAATATGTATAGATTCTCTAAAGATTTCGCAACTTATATTTGGAAGGATCTACTTATGGAAACCAAGATCCTGATTGTATGAGCGAGCATGATTGATGGGCTATCAACACTTACCTTAAAGAGCTCGAGATCTTTCTAATTGATTCTGTCCAATGGGTTGATTGGAAGAACTTCTTTTGGAAGGTGCCAACGGTAATGAAGGCATGAAGAAGTATATAAGAGAGATGCTCCAGTTGTTGAAGGGTGCCGGATAGAAGAATTCCAAAGTCTGAATCTCCTTTTCTATTTTGTGATCTTATTCTTCAAGCGTTATATGTAATCAAAAGAGAGATCATATTGTGGTGAGACCTTGAGGAAGTGTAGTAGAGCTTCTACACTGTGGACTCAAGAGCGTGAGACTGTAATCACTCTTTTTGATTCTTAGTGAAATCCAGCCAGAAGGGCTGTCCGTGTGGGAGAGTGGACGTAGGCTTGGTCTAAGCCGAACCACTATAAATCTGGAGTCTTGATTCTCTATCCTTAATCCTTTTATCTTTCATTACTTTCATTTGCTGCGATTGTTGGTTTTAATTCTTTAATCTCTCATTCGGATTAAATTGTTGAAATTTCTTTAATCACCTATTCACCCCCTTCTAGGTTGGTATCAGAGCTTGTGTACTCATTCATAAGAAGTGTCTTTACTTCTGAGTAAAAGATCTATGGCTAGTATGTTGCCTACAGGGTTGGTTGAAGGTCAAAGCAATACCAGACCTCCATACTTTGATGGAAAAGACTACAGCATATGGAAAAACAAGATGAAAGCATTCCTAAGATCGAAAGATCCTTTGGAATGGGAAGTGGTAGATAAAGGAATCATTCCTGCTGCTGCATCAGAATCAGAGAGAGGAAAAGAAGTTGCTGATCCCACTCTACTGACTCAAGAAGAAATCACCAAGAGACAGACTCTTGACGCTAAAACCATTTACTCCTTATATTGTGCTTTATCCCCTACTGAGTATAACAAAATATCTTCTTGCGATACATCAAAAGAAGTCTGGGATAGGCTTCACATTACCTATGAAGGGACTGATCGAGTGAAAGAAACAAAGATCAATATTCTTTTGGGACAATATGAAGTCTTTAAGATGAGATCAGGAGAATCAATAACTGACATGTTTAGTCACTTTACTGAAATTGTGAATGGTCTTGAATATCAGGGACATCCAATCTCAAGACATATGAAGGTCAACAAACTCCTACGAGGACTCTCTAAAGACTGGAATTACATAAAAACCTCAATAAGAGAGACGCAGAGGATTGCTCTACTCTCTGTAGACGAACTGGTTGGGACTCTTCAATCTTATGAAGTGGAACAGACCAACGAAGAGGAAGATTCAAAAGGTAAGAAATCTATTGCCTTAAAGTCTAATGACTATTCTGATGCTACAGACTCTGAAGAAGATCTAGATGATGAAGAACTGGCACTCATGATAAAGAGATTCAGAAAGTTGAGCAGAAAAGGAAGGAAATTCAATTAGAAGAAACAAAGCTCACAAAGGTTTCAAAACAAATCAACAGAGGAAGATGATTCTAACAAAGAAGTGACTTGCTTTGAATGCAAGAAAAATGAACACATCAGACCCAACTGTCCTCTGTTAAAGAAGATAAAAGGAAAGACTGAGAAATACAAGAAGGCACTCAAAGCAGAGACTTGGAGTGATACTGAATGTGAAGAAAGTGATGACGATTATGCCAATATCTGTTTAATGGCAAAATCAGATTCAGACTCAGACCTTGATTCAGACACAGACTCAGACAGTGAACTCGAGGTTAGTAACCTAAAAATTCCTGTCAAGGTTTCTAAATATATTGATGAACTTTGTCTTAGTCTAAAAATCTCTCTCAAGAGGATCTCCGAATTAAAAAGGGAAAATTCTACATTGAAGCAACAAGAAAAACTTATGAAAAAAAAGTTTGAAAAGTTGGAAAAGGACTTTGCTGTTGTGAAAGAAAACTCAGACTTTATTTCAAATGAAAATAATCTTTTGAAAAATGATATTACTAATATATCAAAAAGATTTTCAAATGGTTCTGAAAAGTTGGATAAGATTCTTTGGATACAAAGACCATACTTTGATAAGTTAGGTCTTGGTATGACTTTTGAAACTATTCCACTAATTGATTTCCCAAAGGTAAAGGAAAGAATCAAATAGAGACCAGCCAGAATTGTTTATAAGAATCATTTCCATAAAGTTTTTGTAAAACCTGTTGGCAGAAATGCTTTGAAATGTTCCAAGTGCAAAAGCTCAGAACATTTTGAGAAAGAATGTCCTTTGGTTTGGAGACCTGTTAAAAGGAACTGGGCTAAGACTGTCTATTGCTCTAACACTTCTGGACCCAAGATGATATGGGTACCAAAGAAAGCTTGAATTCGTGTTAATTGCAGGTTACTATCAAAAGGAAGATTAAATGGTATCTTGATAGTGGCTGCTCAAGACATATGATGGGAGACTCAAGTTGCTTCATAAAACTTGTCCAAATAGACGGAGGAAAAGTTTCTTTTGGTGGTAACAACAAAGGAAGAATTACTGGTCGAGGAACAATAAAGATTGGAAGTTTGTCAATCAAAAATGTTTCCTTAGTTGAAGGATTAAATTACAACTTGCTTAGCATAAGCCAGTTGTGTGATACTGGTTTCAAGATCAATTTTCAGGAAGGAACGTGCTCTAGAATCAGTAAAGACTTTACTCAATCTTTTACTGGACGAAGACATGGAAATATCTATCTTCTGGATGTGAATCATGAAAGATCACAGTGCTTAATATCAGTATAAGATGAAGCTAATCTATGGCACAAAAAGCTAGGCCATACTAATATGAAGCAAATCACCAAGATCTCTTCAAAGAAACTTGTTCGACGATTACCTATTCTCAATTACTCAAAGTTTGATCTATGCACACCATGCGTACTGGGTAAACAGGTTAGAAACTCTTACAAACCAATAAATAAAGTTTCCACTAATCATGTATTGCAGCTTCTGCATATGGATTTATTTGGACCTACCAGAACGCAAAGCATTGGTGGAAAAATGTTCTGTTTAGTAATAGTGGATGATTATTCACGATTTACTTGGGTCTACTTTCTTTCAAGTAAGTCTGAGACTTTCTCTCTCTTTTCAAAGTTTGCTAAGAAAGTACAGAATGAGAAATGTCACACTATCTCAAGCATTCGAACAGACCATGGACGTGAGTTTGAAAATCAAGACTTTACTAAATTTTGTGATGAATTTGGTTTTCAGCACAAATTCTCCTCTCCATATACACCAGAACAGAATGGGGTTGTGGAAAGGAAGAATAGGTCTTTACAAGAAATGTCAAGAACTCTTTTAATTGGAAGTAATATTTCTTCAAGGTTTTGGGCTGAAGCTGTGTCAACTACTTGCTATATTATAAACCGAGTGTTTTAAAGGCCAATTCTTGAGAAAACTCCTTATGAAATTTTTAAAGAAAAGAAACCAGTAGTTTCTTATTTTCAAGTATTTGGTTGTAAATGTTTTATTCTAAAGAATGCAAATGATCGTGTTGGTAAGTTTGAAGAGAAATCAGATGAAGGATTCTTTTTTGGTTACTCAACTGCAAGCAAAGCCTATAGAGTATTCAACAAGAAGACTCAGACTGTGGAAGAATCAATGAATGTCAAATTTCAAGACTCTCCACAAATTCAGCCAACTCAGATTGAAGATTCAGAATCTATTCCAGACTCTGCTAGATCTACCTCCATTGAAGCAGTTAAAAATTCAGAAGCAGTACAACAAGATACTGATAAAGAATATACTGAAGAAAAAGATCAACAATATATCAGACTGTCCAGTAACTGAAAGCACAAGTCTAGTCATCCTGAAGAACTCATTATTGGAAATCTTAATGAGGAAATTCGAACAAGATCCAAAAGGCGAGAAGAGTCTAGTGCTGTTGCTCTTATTTCTGAAATAGAACCCAAAAATATTGAAGAAGCTTTAGCTGATGAAAGCTGGATTGAAGCAATGCAAGAAGAGCTCAGACAATTCAGTATTAACGACGTATAGGAATTAACTCCTAAACCAAAAGGTAAATAAGTTATTGGAGCTAAATGGGTTATTCAGGAACAAAGTTGATGAAAAATGCAAAGTAACGAGAAACAAAGCAAGACTCGTGGCTAAAGGATACACGCAAGAAGAAGGGATAGACTATGATGAGACCTATGCTCCAGTAGCAAGGTTAGAAGCAATCAGATTACTACTTGCTTTTGCTTGTTATAAGAATTTCAGGTTATTTCAAATGGATGTCAAAAGCGCATTCCTGAATGGATTTATTCAAGAAGAAGTCTACGTGGAACAACCTCCTGGATTTGAAGACTCAAAGAAACCAGACTCAGTGTTCAGACTGAAGAAAGCTTTATATGGATTGAAACAAGCTCCTCGAGCTTGGTATGAAAGGCTAAGTAATTTCTTAATTCATAATGGCTTTTCTAAAGGAAAGGTAGACACTACTTTGTTTATTAAAAAGGAAGGTAAAAGTTTTCTACTTGTTCAGATTTATGTTGATGACATTATATTCGGATCATCTAATGAGACTTTGTGCAAGAAATTTTCTAAGTCTATGCAGGATGAATTCGAGATGAGCATGATGGGTGAACTATCCTTTTTCCTTGGTCTACAAGTGAAACAACTAAAGGAAGGAATATTCATTCATCAAGAGAAATATGCAAAAGAACTTGTTAAAAAGTTCGGTCTGGAAAATTGCAAAAAGACTGACATACCAATGTCAAGTTCCTTGAAGATAGACAAAGATGAAGCAGGGAAGAAAATCGACCAAAAGTTATACAGGAGTATCATTGGTTCACTTCTTTATCTTACTGCATCCAAACCTGACATATTATTTAGTGTTTGCATATGCGCTAGGTTTCAATCAGATCATAAGGAATCTCATTTAAGTGCTGCTAAACGTATCATTAAATATGTTGCTACTACTGCTAAGATTGGTCTATGGTATCCCAAAGAAAGAGATTTTACTTTTCTTGGTTATTCAGACGCAGATCTTGCAGGTTGTAGAGTTGAAAGAAAAAACACTTAAGGTACGTGTCAATTGCTTGGAAATAGGGCAGTATCTTGGTTTTCAAGAAAACAAAGTACTGTGGCTCTTTCAACAGCTGAAGCAGAATACGTAGCCCTTGGAAGTTGCTGTTCTCAAATACTGTGTATAAAACAACAACTACAAGACTTTTGCATTGAATATTCTTGCACAGAGATCAAATGTGACAATACCAGCGCACTCAATCTTACAAAGAATCCAATCCTACATTCAAGAGCAAAACATATTGAGATTCGACATCATTTTATAAGAGATCATGTTCAGAACAAAGAAGTCTTGATACAATTCATAGACTCAAAGAATCAACTGGCAGACATCTTCACAAAGCCACTTGAGAAAAGCTTATTTGAGTCTATTCGCTCAAGACTCAATATTTTATCTCTTGAAGAATGTTGAAGCTCAGACTCAGAATCTAAAGTCTGACAGAGTATCAGACTCAAAAGGTTGTAGACTGAGAATACCAATCGACACGACTGTAAGTTCATTTATTTACTTAAACTGTTATTTCGAAAAGGTAAGATTGTCTGTTTACCTCTAATTGAGCTTATTAAGGCAGTTAAATTTTTAAAAAATGTGGTTATCGATTTATTAAGGCAGTTATTTTTTTAAAAAGGAAATTCTTAATATTTCCAAATTGCGACGCTTGAGTTACCCCGTATCAGTTATCTTTTATATGCATCTTCTCCTTCTTCGTTTTTACTTTACCCGGAAACCCTAGTCCAAAAGCTTTTCACTCCTTTGAATTTTCTCTCCTAAATTTCTACCTCTCAAGCTTTTGACTTTCTTGCGATACAAGTGTGAAAGTTTCTCTAAGAAAGCGACAATGTCTTTCCAAAGGAAATCCTCAAGGATAGCAAACAGGGGACCACAGGGCTCTGGTGAGGGGCCTACGCACTTCGATCTCACAGAAGAAAGTGACTTTCCAACAGAACAGACTCAACAATCTCAACAGCGCACCTCCTCAACTAGATCTCATGATCGTCGTCCTCAACATGCAGAAGAAGTTCTTGAAAATGTTGAACCTGTAAGATCACTCAAGCCTGCTTTTGTTTATAGGTTATACTATGCGTTGAAGGAAGGAGGTTCTGCAATGACATTCATTGATGAATTTTTGAAAGAAAAATGTTATAAAAATGAGACACGCTTTCTCACTGTGATGGAGAGATTAGGCGTTGTTCCTGTTGGAACGACAGCAAAAGTCTTTGCAAACTTTCCCAGTGACCCTCGATTTGGTGCTGTAAATCAACCTGAGGGAAATGATGATGATGAGAAAATGTTTTTATATTTTAAACCTTGGATGGGTGTGGCTGCAAACCTTCGAGGAAAGAAGGATGATTTGTTTCGATCAGAAGGACACAGAAAGATGTATGAGAAATTGCTGAAGCGTGGGGTGATGAATCCACAGACGGTGGACTTTGATTTTCTGGATTTATTAAGCATCAATCTAAGAGAGAAGTTTGAGAAACTTCAACTTCATAAGTTCTGTACTGAATGTGATGTGGCTTATTCTGAATTAACAGCATATTTTTATTCCAATCTCAATTTCCTTGATGCGAATAGCTTTTCATTTAGTGTGAGAGATAGAGAATATGTTGTTGATACGGACACTCTGGCATATGTAATTGGTGTGGAAAGAGGTGCTTTCCAATCAATTTCTGTGTCTGTAAGTCATGCAACTCTAGAACTTGCGAGAGACCGAATTGCTGAAGGTCGTCTCTCCTACTCCAGGATGAATGCAACAAACACTCTGCTTCACAAGATAGTGATCAACTGTTTTAGACAGAAATCAACATCAAAGACAAATGTATCCATCTTAGAGGCTAAGTTGATGTATGCAATCAAGATTGGTCTTAACTTTTCTCTGCCACACACTATCATGTTTCACATGTACAAGTCCATGGCAAAGGACAAGGGAAAACTCCCTTATGCTGCTCTCATCACTCGTCTTTTCAGACACTTGAACATTCAGCCTCCTCACATTCTCTCTGTGAAGACTATTGATCAAATGGTCATCGGACTGAGGATGATAACAAAGATGCGTCTGAAAGTACTCAGCAAGAAGCTGGAGTAGTTCAAGGAGAAGACTCCTGTTAAGTCTAGACCAGACCCTTCTGCGGCCAAGAGAAAAAGAAAGGAACCGGTGACTGGTCCTATCAAGAAGAGGGGGGCAATCATCATCGAGGATGAATATGATGAGGATGATTTGCCTATCTCTGCTCTTGTTTCTTAGGTTTCTGCACCTGTTTCAGCTGTTCCAGAACAACATTTTGCAGAAGACACTGAGAAAGGACTCCAAGGAAAGGGATCCTTACAAGAAGAAGAAGAGAAAGAAGAGAAAGAGAAAAAAGAAGAAGAGGAAGAAGAAAAAGAAGAACAAGATGAAGAGGAAGAACCAGCAAAAATAGATTCTCCAGCAGAAAAAGAGGATCAAAGACATCCTGTCACTGAGGAAACTCCTCAGAAAGAAGAGTACTTCTCCCCTCCAGAAGACATTGAAACAGGGGGAGATGTTCAAAGAGAATGTACTCCTCTTCTATTGAATTTTAACAGTGCAGGTGTTAGTCGATCGCCTCCTGATGCAGAAGATGTTCATGCTGCTCATTTTCCTGAGGGAGAGGCATCATCTCCAAATATTGATCTCTCTGCTGATATTCACACTGGCTTGACTCCACCATCAGACCGAGTTGACGCAAGCACACAGACTGACAATTCAGGAGATTTTGGAAGGTTGCTTGACATCATCTTGGAGCTCAAAGGCCAAATCTATGCTATGGGGTATGAATTTCAAACTCTACAGAATGAGAATCATGCCATGTTCATCACCATGCATGATCAGCTTAAAGAGGTTCAGCGTCAGGTTCAGACCACTGCAAAAGGAACTGCTCTTGCTCAACTACAGGAAGATTTGAGGAAGCTAGAAGGAACTGTCAAGTCTATGGAGGACTTTCAACTTGTTCGCATTCCTCGTACTCCTTGATTTCTTTTTAATGCTGACAAAAAGGGGGAGAAGACTTTGCAGATTTAAAGCAAATTTCAAGACTCTATCCTCAAACCAAATCTTCACCAAATCTTCACTTTTAAACATATTTTTTTGATTTGTTATGATTGTGATTGATATTTTGACTTTATCTTGAGTTTTTTGAATGTGTGCTCATTATTTCATTACTTTAAACTATTAAATTAGATAAAGATAGTAATGTCTGCACATGACTAATGAGGTTTCTGTGGATGCAGATCTGTGTACAGGGTAAGTCTGTGTACAGGACATCTGTGTACATGATAACTTATACCATTTTTATTCTAATCTTTTATGAGACATCAATGCTTGCTTAAAAGTTGTATTGCAGGGCAATAATATTCAAATATGCAGAAAAGTTTTGTCACCATAAAAAATGGGGAGATTGTTGGATAAATTCTCTTAAGGTATTTTGAAGTTGACAAAACATTTTCTTTAGTCTAGTCTGAAGACTTATAGACTCTACTGGCAAAGTCTGAAGATCAAAGTCTGAAGCTAGCAAGAATCATGTTTCAAAGTCTATCCTCATGGATAGTTTCTAGACCAACAAGATAAAACTTTATTCTGATCTAATATGGTTCTTACTCCAAACGGCTGGGGAATATCTTTCTACTAGATTCAACACTAGAAGATCTTATTTTCGTATTCGAATATGTATAGATTCTCTAAAGATTTCGCAACTTATATTTGGAAGGATCTACTTATGAAAACCAAGATCCTGATTGTATGGGCGAGCAGGATTGATGGGCTATCAACACTTACCTTAAAGAGCTCGAGATCTCTCTAATTGATTCTGTCCAACGGGTTGATTGGAAGAACTTCTTTTGGAAGGTGCCAACGGTAATGAAGGCATGAAGAAGTATATAAGAGAGATGCTCCAGTTGTTGAAGGGTGCCAGATAGAAGAATTCCAAAGTCTGAATCTCCTTTTCTATTTTGTGATCTTATTCTTCGAGCGTTATATGTAATCAAAAGAGAGATCATATTGTGGTGAGACCTTGAGGAAGTGTAGTAGAGCTTCTACACTGTGGACTCAAGAGCGTGAGATTGTAATCACTCTTTTTGATTCTTAGTGAAATCCAGCCAGAAGGGCTGTCCGTGCAGGAGAGTGGACGTAGGCTTGGTCTAAGCCGAACCACTATAAATCTGGAGTCTTGATTCTCTATCCTTAATCCTTTTATCTTTCATTACTTTCATTTGCTGCAATTGTTGGTTTTAATTCTTTAATCTCTCATTCGGATTAAATTGTTGAAATTTCTTTAATCACCTATTCACCCCCCCTCTAGGTGCTAATTCTAGTCCTAACAGTCGTAATAAGAGTTGAAGTCGCCGTAGTGGATTTTCGCCGTGGACGCGGTGATGCCCAAGAAGCCGACGGTCGCGAAGAGGAGGAGGGTAGCGGAAGAGGACGTGTGTTCCATTGGGTTTCAGTCGGAGAACGGAACGACGGAAATGGGTATCGGCTAGAGAGACGGTGATGGAATCGAAGCTTCCAAGCTTACCCAACTGCCCTACTATGAGCGCAATGCGAGCGCGAGAGCAGAACGGCGGGAGGCGATCTTCGAGGTTGGGATGGATGATCTCGGATGGACATTGGAGAGCAGCTCGTGAAGGAGACGGTGAGAGACGATGGAGAGAGGTGCGAGAGTGTAGAGGAGGTGTGAGGCTATAGTAAGGAAGAGGAGGCTTAGGTTTTTTATTTAGAAAATGGTAAAAACAGATTTTGGTTAATAAATGAGGACAAAATGGGCAACTAACATATTTTCATTAAACAAAGGAAGTTGCATTTCGAAAAGGCATAAGTGCTGCAAAAGCTTTAAAACTTGCCATGAAAATGCAATTGAGTTTTAAAACTCGCAAAAAGTGCAATTAAGTCCTAAAACTTGTCAAATTGTTTCAATTGAGTCATAAAGTTACACTGTTAGCATTTTTAACGGAAAATGCTGACGTGAACTTTTAAATAATTTTTCTTTTTTCAGATGACTTTTTTAATTATTTTTATTCAATTTTTTAAAATAGATTTTAAAACTAAAAAGAAAAGTTAAAATTTATTTAAAAAAAAAGAAAATAAAATTAGCAGCTCCTCCCCCGCCGCTGTCGCTGCCACCGCCGCCCATCCCCAGAGCGGCTGGCGACGGTCATCGGCCCCTCCGACGATTGGTGGCGGCTGCCATTTTTTTTTTTGAACTGTTTTGTTTTTTAAATAAATTTTAACTTTTCTTTTTATTTTTTTATTTTAAAATCTATTTTAAATAAAAAAATTTAAAAAGCCACATGGAAAATAAAAATTAATGTTACATGCCACGTAAGCATTTTCTGTTAAAAAAGTTGACGTCGTTAACTTTAGGACTCGATTGAAACAATTTGACAAGTTTTAGAACTTGATTGTAATTTTTGCAAGTTTTAGGACTCAATTGCATTTTTGTGACAATTTTTAGGACTTTTGTAGCACTTATCCCTTCTGAAAATTCTACTTCTCAAATGCATCTCTACCCCTCCATTCCCCTAAAGGCCTTTGAAGCCCCTTGGAGATGCAATTGCATCTTCCCAAAGTCCTCAAAAAATTGAACCAAACACCACCTGCATTTGCCCAAACCCCTTTAGAGCTCTAAAGATCCCTCTAAATGCTAAACCAAATGGGGCCAAAATCCCCAATTCTTCTCCCAGCTCTTCTCCATCTTTTCCTCTCTTACCCATCTATCGCATCCAAACGAAGGTAAGACTGTTGACTTCTTTCATTTTTGTTTCCCTAATAACCACCCTTTCAAACGTACGGAAGTGATGCCTCCTACAATAACTCACATGTTGGAAAAAAATTGAAGGTTAGAAAAAAATCTACCACTCTACAAGAATTTCATCACGTATCGGAAAAAAAACAAAAGGTTAGAAAAAAATCTACCATTCTACAAGTAGTTTTTTGTTTTTTTGTTTTTTTTGTTTTATATCCAAGATCCGACTTGACACACCTTACGGGTGCTCACAGCTGTTGCAGGCCCGACAGGTCCAACAGAGACCACCGATTATACTTGGAGGGAGGCTAGCATAAGACCCCATCACCATGGCCCGCCACTTAAGACGTATTAGCAATGCGGAGATTCGAACTCATTCCCTCAGCACTGAGGTAGTAGAGCCCAACCAGCGCAGCTGCCTACTGGTAGGTACCATTATACAAAGAGTTCATCATGCAGACCGTTGAAAAACAATTTCTTAAGACGTGTGAAGTGCACATGCACTATATATTATGTACAAGTTAGATGTGCATGTATATATAACGTGTATATAAAAAGTTGATGAGGCCAAAACAATTCAAGTTTTGAAGTAACGGCCATTAGGAACAAAGCAACTGCGAAGGAATAAAGATTAGAGGGGTTTAAGGTTGTTTTATTGTCACGCCCCAATCCTCCGAGCGCGTGCCCATCCCTCAGCGGTCGATTAAATAGCGACGTCCCAGGACGCGTCGCTGACTCTTTCATTTTAATGCACATGCGGAAGCGAATAAATAATCCCAAGACAACAACAAGATGTGATAGAAAAGTAGAGCAACCATTTTCTTTGAAAACCAAACCACACTTATATATACATATCAAACTAAGTCATATACAATACAAGCCGACATATATATACAAGGTCTGCAAAACGGGGAGGGGGGGGTCCTCAAAATACATCCGGGATCTTGGATCCGACAAATACGGGTCCACCACTGAACCACCCGAAGGATCTACTGTGCCTTTTCCAAAAGCAATCTCAAGCACATACACAGGTATCTTAGATTTCGGTATGAGACCCTCTCTCTGTCCATACCGCGCACATCGGTACCATGATCTATATTGATGGGGTTCCTTGTGGAGTAAAGCCTCATCAACCCAGACCACGAACCTCCATCCTCTTGAGCTCCCATGAAGCGGGATGTAAGATACCTGCTTTGTGACTTTCTTCGGCTATCCAAAACGCTCGAGAGGAGCTGCCATCTAAGGTTCTGAAAATGTTATCCCATAACAGGGTGAGATGACATCTCAGTAAGTTCACCCCCTAAGACCCGACTAGGAAGAAAATACGCCCCAAGGGTTGCCTAAGCACAAAGACAAATCAGAGGACTTACCTTTGCCTCCATTCCTTCCTGCAAGTTAATATAATTTATAAATTCAACGAATCATTTCCACACATCAAAGCATCAAATCAGATCTTGTCATCGATCAATCAACTCAGTCGATTCCATATCATCAAAACTATCTCTCGGTCCACCCAATAAATACTATTTATCAAGTTCGATCCTATCAAAAATTGCTCGCTCTAAGTTGAAGATAGATAGTATGGCTCACCCAAAGTTGATAATTGAGTATACTGCTCACCCTAAGCTGATATATCAAGGCCCGCAGGCTGATATAGTATACTCCCAAAGCTCACCAAAAGCTGCTAAGGTAGACTACTCACTTTAAGCTGATATATCAAGGCTCGCAGACTAATATAGTATATCGGTATACTGCTCACCCTAAGCTGACATATCAAGCCCGTAGGCTGATAGAGTATACTATCCTAATCATCTAACAATTTGACAATTTTTATAATACTCGATAAAAATAATCGTGTATGGGTACATGGTAGGCCTTAGCCAAAATATAATATTTTCCCCCTTGAAAATCCCACTAATTTCAATAGTCCATAAACGCATTTTTGGCGTTGTAAACCGACGCTCGATATTTTCTAATTAAATAAATTTCCAAAATTACAAATCACACTCAAATGGCACAAAATAGCACTCAATTAATTAAACAAATCACACAATTGTAATCAGCATAAAATTCTGGTCACCGACTATTCCGGTCTAATTTTCGGAAATTAATAATGAATTAAATAATTACGAAAATTAATTAACAAATACCAATAAATAGCAAAAATGCACACTTAGGCCGGAAAAGCCTAATTAAAAGCCGAGACGGACTCGGAAAATTTCCGAACCTATCTAAATAAATACTATGACTTATCTACATGCTAATTGCATTACTTTAACCACCTAGCATGCAATATTGAACTATTAAATTACCAATCTGATCTAACTAACTACCAACCCAAGCTTAACCTAAACTGATCAACCCTTAAGCATATTTAACTTCCTAAGTAGGGATTAATGGGTAAACTCACTGTATTAGTGATCCAATGGGACCGCCACGACAGGGATGCGGAGGCGGTCCACAAACTTCAAAGCGGGTACACCAAGTGAGGTTCCGAAAGGCACCAAAATGGGCCAAACAGTGCACTGCAGACCTAGTCTTCTTGGTTCTGGTCTTGGGCCGAAGAAGGAGGCTGAGTGGCTGGTTGCGGCCGAAAATGAGAAGGGACGAGCGGAGGGGTTGATGCGGGTCTAGGCAGGGCTTCACGGCGACGGGAAGGAGGTGTATGGTGATTCGATGACCTCGAGCATCGACTAGGACGGATGGAGGCGTGCGGATGTCGAGTGGAGAGGCAGGACAACGAGCGTGGGCGTGCGGCTGGCGTGTGAGCTTGTAGTGGCGCTGGACGGCGACAGCGGGCTCGGATAGGCAAGGGGCTTGGTCGAATGGTTGCTGGCTTTCTTCTCTACAAATTTTCGGAATTTCTGTTGGCCTAGAATGGTGGAGTCGACGGAAAGAAGGAGAAGGGGGCAACTTTTGGCTTGGAGGGGGCCACTTGGTCTCTCTTTTATCCTCTTGTCCCCTTGACCCTACCCCACCAAATTGCTGGCTTCCTCAGTAAATTTTCCAGCCCTTAGCTTGCTTAGGAAGACTTGGAAGGGGTCCAAAAGGTTGAGGCAATGGGGGCTATGAATTTGCACAAGTTTTCCCCTAAACCTAGTTCAATTCCCCTTTGAAATAAATCAATTCGGTCCCCATAAATTCAATCAAGGCACTCACGATCAAATTGACATTTTTCCACGCCAATAGAACCCACTTGCATCCAAAAAACGCGATAAAAAACGGTCTCTTGAATTTTTCGGACAAAAACAGCTATAACTTGACTTTTCGCCAAAAATCTCGGTTTGCAGAAAAATCTTCGAAGGATTAGTCAACATTCCTAAAATGACTCATGACATGAAAGGATTTTCAATTTCTGAAATCAGATTCAAATTCGCGGTTAATTTCAATCTGGTGCGATTTTAGCATAACTTAGCATATCGAGTAACTTTCAGAAATTTTTAGTGCAAATGACCCGTAGTCGATTTTCTTCGAGCCACAATGAACCTCTTCGACACATTGACAACACCTGCTAGTCGTGAAAATCTCGAGATTTCAAATACGGGCACAGGGTATCAAAACGACAAAATAATCAATTTAGTGCCGATCGACGAGAATTTTTCAATTTGGTGGAATCACCCACGTTTAACAATACATCTTAGTTGAATTGACCTATCTCTGATCTCTAATCGACTTTTAACTGTACCACAATTATCTCTGCAGATGAGCACGATTGAGCAATCGATTCCTTGTCGAATTCTCAAGTCTATTGTGTTAAAATCCATTAATGATTTCCCCAGATAATCTAGTTATCTCAGGAGTGATTAGCTCTGAGAATAGCATTATAGGCATGTCGATGAAATGCCCAATTTATCTAATTGAAAATAGAATTGAAATTCTAGGATGTCACAACTCTTCCCCTCTTATTAAAATTTTGTTCTCGAAATTTAAACCATTACAATACTTTAAGCAAAAAGGTGGGGGTACAATCGTCTCATCGACTCTGCGCTCTCCCAGGTTGCTCCAGCAGTGTCGTGGTGTTGCTAGATCACTTTGACCAACGGGATGGTCTTAGTACACAGAATTTGTTTTTTTCGATCAACAACTTGAACCGAGCTTTCCACGTACAACACTCTATCGTCCACGTCCAATTCCTCAAAATTAAGCACGTGGGTCGAGTCAGGCTCATATTTCCTCAACATCGACACGTGAAAGACGTCATGCACCTGCGCCGGCCTCAACAGTAATGCAAGACGATACGCTGGGATCCTGATTCTCTCTAGAATCTAAAAGGGACCTACGTACCTCGTACTCAACTTTCCTTTCTTGCCAAAACGCGAAGTACCCCTCATTAGTGACACCTTCAGAAAAACGTGATCACCAACTTAGAATTCTAATGGTCTTTGGCGCTTATCTGTATAACTTTTCTGGCAGCTCTGAGCGGTCTTTAGTCTGCCTCTGATAACTGTAATTGCATCCACTGACTGCTGAACTAACTCTAGGCCTGTGATCTTTCTTTCCCCGACTTCATTCCAACATATTGGCATTCTGTACGCTCTGCCATATAACGCTTTGAAATGAACCATCTGAATGCTCTGCTAGTAGCTGTTGTTGTAGGCAAACTCAATAAGATGAAGCTTTTCCTCCTAGCTTCCCTTGAAATCCAACACGCAAGCTCGCAGCATGTCTTCGAGGGTTTGGATCATCCTCTTAGATTGGCCATCCGTCTGAGGATGATATGCCGTACTGTATTGCAGCTTCGTGTTGGATAAATTCTCTTCAAATATTTTGAAGTCGACAAAACATTTCCATCAATATAGTTTGAAGACTTGCAGACTCTACTGGCAAAGTCTAAAGACCAAAGTCTAACGATATCAAGACTCAAGTTTCAAAGTTTACTCTCATGGATAGTTTCTAGACCGACAAAGTTAAAACTTCTATTCTGATGTTATTTATTATGGTTTTGACTCCGACGGTCAAATGATTTCTCTCGACTGGATTTAGCACTTCAAGATCTACTATTCGTATTCGAATAATCTAGATTCTCTAGATTCGTAACTTATACTTGGAAGGTTCCACTAGCCGGTGCACTGCTTGTTTTGGACATTTTCTTCCACGCTTCGCCTCCAAAGTTGGGGAGCAAGGCAAAAAGGATGCTAAGAAAGAGGGCGGAGGTGGAGGTGACGTGTCGGAGGCGGATATGAGCTCAGGATGTGCCCGATGGGGGCTCTTAAGGGCGAGAGAGAGGTTCCTAGGGGTGACGGCAAAGGCGACATGGCAGAGGTGTCGAATCTGAGCTCAGATACCATTGGTAAGGGCTATTGGGAGCAATAGAGAGGGAGTAGCTCCCGGCGACAGTGGAGGGGGAGGTGACGTGCTGGAAACGATAGGTCTGAGCTTGAGAGGCGACCAACAAGGCTCTTGAGAGTGAGAGGGAGGGAGAATATTTTGAAAAAAGAAGAAGAAAAAGACTGGGTTTCTTCTTTTTCTCAGAAGATGCAAAAGATAGAGACGAGAGAGTGTCCTCTAATTGAAGAGAGGGGGGTTTCATGCGAACGTAGGGAGAAGACCATCAATTAATGAGGAGAGAGAGGATGCAAAAGTTTGAAGGAGATAAAAGGGGGTCCATCAATCATGTGAAGCCATGTGTCTCTTTTTTTATTGGGCCAGTGCACGGTGATTTGGCATATCGGCCTACCTAATATTTTCTCATTCCTCCTCGCTAGTAAGGAGTGCATGAGGCGTGCTCACTCGATGAAGGGGAGGATGCTAGACACTCGCGAGAAGAGGGTAGCGTTCAGCCACTTAGAGGAGGCTTCGCTGAAAAAGGATACGGCCATTGAAGAGCTCAGCTGAAGGGAACCGAGGAGGGGAGCTTGGACGAGAAACCAAAAAAGAGAGGGAGGCTAGTTCTTGGAGAGGGAGAGAAGTGACTGTGTTCTCGAGATCTTCAGTGTGGTGGTGGTTCGGAGCGAGGAGATCTACATGTCTGATGTCCTCATGCGGTAGAAGATGAAACACATATGGTTCCTCCAGAAGCGCATGAACACCAAGCCCTCCCATAGCCCCATTCACATCCGACGCCCTTGACTTGTGATTTCCTTTCCCGGGTCTAATTTCCCAAGTGCCAATCTAGTATTTGCTGAGGGGAGCTTCGCTGATAGGAAAAGGCCATAGCCATGGGGTTAGTGTTGAAGAGACTTAGGACCGTATGGGTCCAAGCAGATATCGATATCAATGGTGTTGTTGGTTTTAAAGAATTTCAGCAACAAATTTGAAACCCTCTTGGTCTAAGCAAAGGACTAAGAGAAAGGGGACTTTCAAAATGAAAACGGTGTCAGGAGCAAACAATCGGTTTTAGTGTGAAAAATGCAGTTATGTTCCCACCTGAAGTGGAGAAGGGAAGGGTCCAATGCAAAAAACGAGATATCATCTCTAGCGCCGGAAGAGGGAAAGGAAAGGAGTTATTCGGAAGCCTGGCCACATCTAATGCCCTTGAGCGCAAGAGTTCCTTCTTCCACTGCGCTGAATTTTCCAGTTGTGAATTTAGGCATTGAGCAAATTCGTATCCTTCTTCGAACCGGTGCCTACCACGTGTTTGATAAAATGACTCTTATGATACAATCATGAGAATGTCGTCCGCTTCAGCCATACCCGAAGACACCAGTGGAGTTTGCATATTAACAATAGCTTCCTTGGCAATTAAAAACAGTGGGATCTTTACTCATTGATGAGACATTATTGTTCTGCTCGTGAGTGTTAGCGGCCATTTTTCTTAATGTCGTTCTTGGTGTTCTTGGACCTTCTCGATGAGGGCATTGGTTTGGAGAAGATGATGCCAACGTGAGGAGACGACCTCAAGTGATTATAGTAGAAGGCTTGATTAGGTTTGATTAGGGTAGGCTTAAGTTGGTTTAGCGCGTTTAGGCCTGTATCCTTTTTCTTGGGTTTAGATGAGTCTAGTGGTTTTGGACTCAACTACGATCGACAAGTTTGGGCTTATTTCTAGTCATAATTAGAATAGTAATGGGCTTGGTTTACTTTCTTGGGTTAGAGATATGGGTCAGAGACCGGGCAAAGCGATTGGGTTGAATGCGTGTGCTGAATTTAATATTTGTACGAGGCCCTAGGGCTGGTTTGAATTTGGACTGAACTCGGACTTTTAGGGTCCTGGTCACACTCATCGGTTCCCGAGTTTCCTGACCCGATCTGAAGTTCATTGTTCACAATTTTTTTTAGAAAATTCAGAAATTCATTGGAACATTTAGAAAATCCAGAAATTTCATAAAAAATCTAGAAAATTCCAAAATAATTAGAAAATCCCAATATATATATATATATATATATATATATATATATATATATATAATTTCTTGAAAAAGTTCACAAATAGACTTTTTGGGTTATTTTCTTCAAAAAGGGTGGAAGCCTCTTGAATCTAAAGTTGTGCTAAAAAATTGAACAATCCCTTAAGGCTTTACATTAGGTTTCCATCGTCCTTGAAGACAATTACCTTTGGTTGCGCAATACCGATACATTGATTTTGGCTTTCCTTTAGACCGGTTAGAATTGGCATTTATCTTTTCCATAATATTAAGTCTTTGCTATTTCATGTAATTTATTTAATGCTTTTCTTGATTATTGATTGTCATGTTAATGACTGCGCGCTCACATGTTCATTTAACATGTTAGTGGTAGGTATAAAATCAATTCGAACTGCCTGACAAAAATCCTTTTATTTTTTTAAATGAACAAGATTAGGTACTAAAATGACATTAGTTAGTTAATTAATGTAGTCACTTCGATTTTCTGGTTGTGTAGAAAGTGAAGTATACTCCCACACTTCACTTGGTTCCTAATAGATCCTAATAGACTAGTGTTGACTCTTTTTTTAAGAAAATTCTCATAGCATCAATTTGCATACTCAACGTTGTGCAAGGTATAGGCTTGGGAGAGCTAAAATTTAAATTGTGGGCTGTGGGCCCATCTTTTAGGTAACACATCTAAACCCGCTTTCCTCCGTATTTGAGGGGTAGGTCACGATAGAGGAACATGTCAAATTTTTCACAAAATAAACGAAGCCTACAATAATAAAAATTTATCCATATGGGGTTCCTCAAGTTCTACCCTATGTTCAAATGCAATTTAGATTGTTCTTCCTAATTTTGATGCATCTTGTGCAGGTTTCGAACCTTCAAAAATGGCACATCTTTAATTTGGGCATGATAATTTAAGGGAGACAACATGTTATTGCTGTGCCATTTAGGTAAAAGTGTTAGAAAAGTCCCAAATCTATTGTATTGATGTAAATTTAGCTTTAAACCTTTTGAACTAGTACCAATTTAGTCATTTCAGCTAATTTTGGTTAGATATTGTTGACATAGACATCGCTCAGTTAACGTGGCATGGTTGACGCTAATGTGGATAACTTTTAATATTATTTTACTAATTTTTTCAAATTATTTATTTATTTTTTCTCTTTTTCCCTCCTTCATTTTCTCGTAGTCGGTGACTGGCTAGAGTTGAGGGACCTTGCTAGAGGTCACACGGGTGGCCTCGTGTTGGGTTAGCGAGGGTTGAGCCTTACTGATCATGGGCGAGGCACGACCTTGTTGAATCCGGTGAGGTTGAGCCTTGGCCCAACCATGACAAGGCTTGAGCACTCACTACATGCTGTGAGGCCACCCTTGTGGCCTCTAGCAAGGCTGGCGTGGTCCCTTCTTGGCCCTCGCCTCAAACCGACCGTAGACCTTGGCGATTAGTTGGAGTAAAGAGAAAGGAAAAAAAAAGGGAAAGAGAAAGGAAAGAAAAAAGAAAAGAAAATAATAACAAATAAATAAATAATTCCAAAAAGTATTAAAATAATATTAAAAGTTGTTCACATTGGCGCCGACGGTGTCATGTCAGTTGGCTGGTATCCACATCAACATTATTAGGTCAAAATTAGCCAGAATGAATAAATTCGCACTAGATCAAAAGGTTTATGATTCAATTGGCACTATATTAAAAGGTTTAGAGTTAAATTGATTATAGTAAGAGATTTATGACTAAATTAACACTAATGAAATATGTTGACTTTTTTAACACTTTTTCTTGCAATTTACACTAACCACTAAGTAGTCAATAGATTAGGATTTTTTAATGGCCAAGAGAAAAGGAAAGGAAAAGGAACTATAAACCTAGTTTAAAAATTAGTTATTAAATGTTGTGACTGTTGAAGTATTTAAATATTAAATAACGCCTTCTCTTAAGGGCTCAGGCTTTTAGACTAGTTCGCATTGATTCAACAAAATTTTACGTGGCGTCATAGCTTAAAGTATTAGAACATTTAGCAGTGATCTCACTCCACACCTTAATCTTAAGCCATCACAGTTGATGGTGATCTCATAGGATTTTTCAATAACAACAAAAGGCATCTCAAAAAGTGGCGACGTTTCCAATAAACATTTGCCCTGTGACTCAAGGAACCAATATTATATCAATTAAGACTAATTTTATATAAAATATAACATGACTATCTATATTCGTCATGAGAAGAGTAATTGAAACATATATCGCTAGTGTAATTTTTTGTAGACAAGCGATCTCATAGAGATTAAATAGTTATAATTCTTAAATTTAGAGTGAATTAAACCACTTCTGATATATATAAACAAATTGTCATATTGAATGTTAACTGCCTAAAGGACAAGGCTCCCCACTAATGCGCTAGCTAGGGGAACTGTGAGATTGTCGTCAATCTGAGAGCCGAGAGGATGTGATTCCACCAGTGCAGAAGCAAGAGAGACCATCAAGAAACCCGCAACCATCTCCCAACTTCCTTGGATATAACCAAATGAAGAAAAATAGGACATAAACCTGGTAAACATAAGCAAATTGTAACCAGTCAGGCCACTGCTCATGCAGATTTATAAAGAATCCTAAAAGAACCAACCCGAAGATTATGTTGGCCATCGCAATGCAATGCTGCCGGCAGCTGATTTGTTAGGGTTGTACGAATTTTATGTTGGCCAAACTGCCTTCCGATGATGTCTGCAAAGCCTGAAAACAAGCAAAAGCAGGTGTCTAAGCTTAAGCACACCTTTTAAAAATTTCTGGATGTTCGGGTGAATTATGTGAATATTTGAACTGATAACCACATCTCTTATCACGCTGTTTGATATCTAAGTATTAATCTCAGCCATGACCAGATAACGTCATCTATTCTATTGAAGAAGTCCTCAGAACGTCCTCCCCTTTTTTTTTGTAGTTACGCCATTGAACGGATTTGAACCTTTGCGGTATAACAGGCGAGGAATAATGGGAGTTCAAATTACTGCACCATCTCCGGCACAGAGGTTTCATATTGCTGCAATTGCCACTGGCGGAGTCCTCCAGTAATATGCGCAGGCGAATGTAATCATGAGAACATAGTATAGTGGCCCTTCAAGGAGTTCCCTGAAAGAGAGAACAAGATGATTCCAAGGTTTTGGAAGTTAAGCAAGGCTTCATGGAAGCAGATATCGAAAAGAAGACCCACAAATGAGCAAGAGAAGATCTAAGCTAGACCGAATTGCTTGATAAAGCAGATCACTAAGCAAAATAACTAATTCGGAAAATCAGTATTGCGATTATGGTAATATCTTCAACATGATCCTATCAAACCAAGTTCACATCTGTCATCAATGCAATGCGGATGCTACGTTACTCTGAGTTATGAACCTGCGGTCCCCGAATCTGCTCATAGACTTTAGCGTCGCCTTATCTTTCCAAATGCCAGATCCCACAAGAAGCATGCGTATGATGTTAAACCCTGGAATTGTTGCAGCTAATAGTGCACCTCGATGCCCAGAACAGTAATTTATTAGCAATAGCCACTTCACCAAACGAATAGTCGGATTTTGAAAAAAAATTGTGTAGTCTTGAGATTACCTGAATAGTGGCCAGCAAAGCATGAAAACTAATCCTACGCTCACATGCACGAGCTTCCTGTTAAGTTTTTATATGAGGAAAAAGAAAACGGACATTTAGATGTAACGATCAGCTTGAAAACAACAAGCGACTGTAGAACTACTTTGTTTATAGGGACTGCCTAAAGATGCGACTTTTCTTTCTTTGTTTTTTTTTTTTTTTTTTTTGATAATCAAGGGGGGTTGTGATAGATATTCTGCTATCTTTAGGTCCATGGAAACATCGACTAAGTTTTCAGATGTGCGGATGGCCTTGACCCAATACGCAAGTAGTTAACGGGATTTAAAAGGGCGACTTCCAATTACTCAGCTGAAAATCCTGAGGCCCCCAATCTAGTAGGTCAACTTGGTTTAATTGAGGTACGGATAAAACTTCGTCCGCTGAGTAAACCGAAACATGCGACCATCTTGAGACAGCATCGAAGAGGGAAAGGAGGGAGTAATCCTATCCGAACCTGGACTAAGAGGCCTCGCTTAGCTGTATCTTCAAACAACTGCAGAATTGCCGCCGGACGAGGCTGTAGCTAGTGCATCGGTGCGCCCTGCCATTCTTGACCCAACCTTCCTATGCTTACCCAAACAAGATAAAATCCTAATTCTTCGCCCGGTTCTTCTCCAACTTTTATTTCCCTACCAATTCTATCCTTTTCAAACAAACGGTGAGAGTCTTGACTTCTTTCTTTCTTTGTTTCCCTAATTACGACCTTTCCAAAACGTAATGAATGGTAATGAAACGGTAACTCGCATGTAAAAAATAAAAAATCTTCCATGCAATAAATTTCATCAAGCAAACTATTCAAAACCATTTTGATGAGACCTTCGACAGGCAAGTGGGTGGAGTGTCAAATGTACATGCAATAATTCAATCAATTTTGATAATTAATTGAACTCGTAGAAAATCTATTTATAGCGTTTTAGAAAATTGTATTCTAATACATAAAGTACGATAGAAGTGCACCCACACAGCGTGTATAAAAAAAGTCGACATTAAAAAGATTTTAGAAAATCACCTCGTTAACCATTACAAAACGTTTAAATTACTAATTAATTGAAAGATATCTTTGGCGCCTTGCAACTCTTTTTGGAAAAAGTTGTTTGTTAGGATAAATGCAAATACTAAAATTGAAAAACATATCCAATTAAATTTAACTTTTAACTCTTTTTGAAAAAGTTGTGTTGAATTATTGATCAATTTTCTAGAATAGCCTAGACGACTCTAGGATTTATGTTTTATAAGTCTCTAGTTTAGGAGGTAATTAAAGTTTGTGGCCATAAATATGTCTAAGGAGGAATACCTCCGACAAATGCAAATATAAATTTGCTTAATTAGTCGGTGTATTAAGCCTATGAATAGGCTTGAGATGATCGGTCATGTACACAAGAGAGACCATCGAGCAGCACCAAAGTTTTACGCATATTCCCACTTGCAATACCCCAAGTATTTTAATGAAAAAATTAATGTAACTTGTCCCGTTGTTGTTGCCTGAGCCGAGAATCCCCAGAAATTTTTACATCCCTACAAATTCTCTAGAAATTCTAACACTAAGATCTAGCATGATCTAACTCAAGAGCCTCGTTCGATGGTATTAAGCGCTTATCCTATCCACTCGCTACTAAAACCATTCAGCTAACTATTTGACATCAAAATTATTGCCGACTCTACCTCCTATTCACTACCCATTCTTACTTTCGAAGGAAATAACTATGACTATCGAAATATCAAAATGATTGCTTTCTTGATGGACAAAGATTTATGGGATATAATGAAGAAAGTTTTATGCGGTTCTGTAAAAAGGTGCATGTTTTCTGGTAGTGCAACTACAAAAGGATGCTTGGGTTTTATGTGTCATCTAGCAAGTACTGTTGAAAACGATATTTTAAAGCATAATTGATGTGAAGACCGCAAAGAGGACATGAGATATACTACGAGAAGAGGACATGAGATATACTACGAGAAGACTTCCAAAGGCACGATAAAGGTACGCACCATTAGACTGCAATATCTTAGAAGTGAATTTGGAAATGATAAATTAAATATTATAAGACCGTCCAACAATATTATGGTAAATTAGAAGAACTATTATTGACCAAAGGGTAGTAGAAAACATATTGATGATACTTACAAAAGTATATAATTTAATTGTCACCCCCATGGAAGAATCTAAGGATTTTAGATCCTGTCAATGAGTGAACTAATTGGTTCTTTAGAGGCTCATAAAAAAATTGATGACACAAGATGAAATTTTAATAAAACAGACATTCATTTTAATAAGTTTTCTTTGGTTTACAAAACTTTTAATAAGTTTTCTTTGGTGTACAAACTTCTTTTTTTTTTTTAAAGGTTTTATCTTTGCATTTTTTTGCTTAAACCTAAACAAATTCACCATAGCAACATCACAGGATTCTAAGCATTAAAAAATAACAATCAACATTGTCGAGTGGCAAAAATCTATCGCACGTGGAGGCAAGCTTTATTTATGAATGAAGAAAAAAGTGAAAGAAATGACAAATTCATCATCCAAAAAACCATTACAAACATTTTTCAAATTGCAATTTTAGGTCATAGGCAAAGGCAAAGATGTGATTTGGCTCAATTTCCCACTTATTTCCTCAAATTCCCGGAGAATCAAATTAGGTGCGCCTCAGAGAAACAAAATTTCTAACCATTCTTCACTCAACTTTCCTATGCGTTCCCAAAGAAGAGAAAATCGCGATTCTTCACCCACTTCTTCTCCATCTTTTATTTTCCTACCCATTACTATCCTTTCCAGACAAAAGGTAAGATTCTTGACCTCTTTCATTTTTGTTTCCCTAATTATTACCCTTCCAAAAAGTAATGAATAGTTATGAAAGAGAAAAATTATCCAAAAAATTATAAACCAAATGTAAAGCAACCAATTCAATCTTAAACTTTTCATTTATGCCAATTCGGTGCTAGATATTTTGACAATTGGCCAATTCATTCATAAATCTTCTGATCTAGCAATTTAAAGAATTACCGATATAATCATTTTGGCTAATTTTGGTCGAAATTCATTGACATCGAGTTTCCAATTAGCTCTAGCGCTAACTTGAACATTTTTTTTTCTTAACTTTTCATTTTATTTGTTCATTTTTTCTTCATCAGGTTGGCAAGATCTTTGGCCATTTGCTGAGGGTTGGCAACCTCCATCGGCCATGAGGTAGGGCCGGCGAGGTCACTGGTCGTTGGGTGAGGGCTGCAATGCCCTCGCTAGATCTGGCAAGGCAAGGGCATCGTGACTTGCAAGTGCTTCGATGCCTTCGCCTAGATTTGACGAGGGTCGCGATCCTCGCCCAGTGGCCCTTGGCCTTGTTAAGAAATAAAGAAAAAAAGAAAAGAAAAATAAAAAAAATTCAATAAAAAATTTGAAAATTTAAAAATTAATTATAAAATTATCCAAGTTAGTGCCAACTACCCCATGTAGGATGGCCGATGTTGATTAGATTGTCATGTTAGCGATTTTCGATCAGAATTAGCAAAAATGACCATATCGATAATTCATTAAAAAATTAAGACTAAATTAGCAAATTCTCAAAATTTTTAGGACTGAATTAATTGTTGATAAGTTAGGACTAAAGTGGTATAATTGAAAGGTTTAGGACTAATTAGTTGCAGTATAATATGTTTAGGGTTTTTTGGACAATTTTCTTGTTACAAAAATAAGGCTTCCTAGAGTAACTTACATATGAAATGGAAAAACAAGTTAGAAAGAAAGCAATCTACCATGCACCAAATAGTTCATGGAAGAATTAATTTGTGGGAAAATAACATGTTTTGTAGTGAAACGATGCAATTTTCATACTTTAAAATAATAATAATAGGATTTATCACACTGGATATGGACTAGTTTCCTATGTGATTGTAACCAGCCAGTTGGATTCCTAGTCCCAATCTTTTGCAATCGGGAATCATAAAATTAGTTTTGGGTTTTAGTCTTCTGAAATCGATCACCTCTAACACAAACCGTTGAAAAATAATTTGGTGGCATAAGTGCAGATACATGCATAATTGATTTTGAGTTCAAGTGGGGGGGTTTTTGCTAATGTGTATCCTCAAAATTGTGTATCAATCTCTTTAAAAATGAATAATTTTTTATTCAATTATCACATAAATTTCTTGCATATTATCTAAGGGGTAGTTTGTTTCTTTGTTGTGTTTTTGTACTAGCAGAAGTCCATTGACACCATATAGGAAAGCATGTCATTCACAGGCCAATAGATAAGGAGTTGTAGTGGATGGATGTTGTAGACCAGCGGGATAATTTGATTACATTTATTGTGATGACGTAACTCATTCGTCGGTAGTAAGATATATGCACCGGATTTGTAGTACAATCGAATTAGTCTTAAACTTTTCAATTTTGTTAATTTAACTCTTTGCACAAGATTACTATGTAGTCCTTAGTGGGACAATTGGGTTACATTTATTGTGATAACGTAACTCATTTGTTGGTAGTAAGACGCTTGCCTGTTGGGATTATAGTATAATTAAACTAGGCTTTTTCAATTGTATTAATTTAGTCCTAAAATTCTACACAAGATTACTATATAACCCTTAGCAGGACAATTGGGTTACATTTATTGTGATGATGTAACTCATTCGTCGGTAGTAAGACCTTCACCCAGTGGGGCTATGGTGCAATTAGTTCTAAACTTATTATACGAATATCATTTTAGTTCTTCAATTTTGTCGATTTAATTTTAAAATTTTGCACAAAATGCTATTTATTTATTCTTGTTAGTTTTAGCTGATAATCATTGACGTAATGGTATACCAAGTAGGATGGCTGGTGGTGATTGAACTGCCATGTCATTGATTTAAGCAAAAAAGGATCATAAGGACTATATTGGCATTTCATACAAAAATTTAGGACTAATTGACAAAATTGAAAAATTTATAACTGATTAGATAATTTTCCCTCGCCAAGCTCGTGGGTGGAGTGTAAAATGTACACGCACCAATTCAAGCAATTTACACTGTAGGGCTAAGAGAAAAATATATGCGTGTAGTTTTCTTAGAAAACTGTATTCTAATATATTATGTGTACTAGCAATAGTACACAAATATTGTGCATATGGAAGATTTTAGAAATTCGCCTCTTTAGTCGTTACAAAACATTTAAGTTATTACCTAATTTGGATAAATCATTGACACATTTAACCCCTTTTCAAAAAGATAATTACAATAAATGAAAAAAAATTATATCTTGAAATTGAATTACTTAATTGTAAATTGAAATACATGACAGATTAAATAGACTTTAAGTTTACACAAATTTCTAGTGATATGATATTTATAAAATAATTAATTGAGAATATTCTTATGTTGATGAACGGGATCGTAATCTCTAGGAGATCCTCTTTACTTTATATAATAGTAAAGATCTTTGTGAAAAGTCGATAAGTTTTACTTTGAAAAGACGTTAGAAGGAACTTGGCCTAAGTAAATCTAAGGAAGAACTCATCGTAAAATGACAAATATTTAAAAGTATTGTACAAATAATCTATTCCAGCGAGGTTGGTTGTTGTGAAATAACACGAAAATCATCAATTTATAGTGAGGGCTGTTGTTGTGAATCTTGCAATTAAAATCTAATGAGCGACGAAGAAAATTATCAAAGAAATCAATGAAGAAGGATAAGAAACGTTAGATATATACATGATTCGATTCAAGTGTCGGTACTTATTTTAAGGGGAGAGTCGACTTCAGAGAAACCATTATTAGCTGGAGAGTTCTCGTATTATGATAATCGCTCAATTTCTCATGTGATTCCCAAAGACTCAATACACAAATCCGAGTACTTATTTTACGAAGAGAGTTGACCTTAGAGAATCCATTATCGACTGAAGAGTCTCATATTGTGGTAGTCGCTCAATTTCTCATGCGATTAAATCCTCGCAAGCCTTGTTTCTTTCGCCAAGTCTCACTAGAAAGCCCTAAGAAAAGGTCTCACAAAATTGAGTTCGTGTTATTCTCAAAACAGGTATGAGAATCTGATTTGAAAACACCCGGCTGAGAGGATTGAATCGACAGTTTGGCTCCCGCCCAAGTTGGGCCCGGAATTCTGGACATGTATAGTGAAAACTGTACGATTCGGAGGGTAGGTGCTCCGAGGGCCCAACCATGACTGACTGGCATCCCGGCCAATGCCAAGTAGCATTTTAGTTGCTGGATATGGCTGGAAGGCAGGGCGCCCAGTCCCTTCGACATTGCTCCCCAATGACACCTCCTAACCTGCCTCCAACTTTATCTTGATCTCTGGGATTTGATACAACTCCGAATTGGGTAGAATTAGAGCCACGAGCTCAATGATTCTCCATGTAGGTGCAACTCCCGCAGTTAAGGGATAGTGCTTGTCATTTATACTGGCTCTTCCGATGCTTATGATGGGCGTTCATACTTCGTAAGTGCAAGAGCTCTAGCATAGCTCGAGTTTTGTCAAAGGAATAGGTTTCATCATTACAATTGATGGGTTCTCTGCTATCAAGATCTTCCTCACAACAACCTTATCCTCTGGCATAACCGTCCGGATGAAATGATACTTGATGTCAATATATTTAGTCTCATGATAAATAGGATTAAAGATAGATCTATCGCATATTGGTTATTACAATGTATAATAACACATTTTGCACCAACCCAGAGTCTAAGAGCAAACTTGTCAGCTATATTGCCTCCTTCGCTAAGGTTTGTGTCATGTAATCTACCTCATTCAAAGATAAGGCGACATCGTCTTTCAGAGGCGCCTTCCAACTCATTGCATCCCATGTCAATGAAACACGTACCCCGAATATGATCTATGCTCATCTAAATTTTGCCATGATCTAAATCCACATAGCCAGTGGTCTCACTATCATAATTGTCCATTAGTACACATTACCAATATCTATTATCTCTAAGGATTCATTTCACAATCTCCTAGTAGTGTTACCAAGATGCTTAATGTAATAGTTAATAGCTCCCACGGTTTGTGAAATGTTAAGTCTAGTGCAAACCATGGCAGGCATAATGCGGTCCATTACATTATAATAAGGAATGCCGGACATAAACTCATCCTCCACCTCAGTCTATGGTGGTAATCTATTGAAAACTTTGAAGTGTTCGGCCAAAGTTATTGATTGCATGTCAAAAGACGCCACAATCTTCTCGATACATCTACCAAGAACAACATATTATGGCATTTGGTATTGGCCAAATGCAATTGTAGAGCTACTTAGTTACACGACAGTTACTGGCAGACTCAATGGTAGGAGTACTCCTAGCTTAGCATTTACACTAGGTATTAAAATAATCTGATGGGCATCCAAAAGGCAAGATTTAGTGGAAAAATTTTCCACAGAAACTGAGCAAATCATAGCTGCTACTACCACCAGTTAGGCATTATGACTTCGTAGAATATTAAAGGACATCAAAGTGGTACAAACAAAACCTACTTCAATATTTTGCGATAACAAGTCTGCTATCGTTATGTCTAAGAATCTTGTTTTTCACGAAAAAACTGAAAATATTGCCATAAAATATCACTTAATATAAGAACTGGAATTGGAGAGATAAAGCACTAGAAAACTCTGATAAAGTCGACGACATATTTACTAAAGCACCATCCCAAATCAAGTTTGAGATATTTTGAAGTATGATCGGAGTATCATAAAAATGGATTGAAAAGGAGTGTTAAAGTTCTAGTCTACTATTCTGGAAAAGCCTATACTTTTGAAGTATGATCGGAGTATCATAAAAATGGATTGAAAGGGAGTGTTAAAGTTCTAGTCTACTATTCTGGAAAAGCCTATACTTTTGAAGTATGATCGGAGTATCATAAAAATGGATTGAAAAGAAGTGTTAAAGTTCTAGTCAACTATTCTGGAAAAGCCTATACTTTTGAAGTATGATCGGAGTATCATAAAAATGGATTGAAAAGAAGTGTTAAAGTTCTAGTCTACTATTCTGGAAAAGCCTATACTAAGTATACTCTAGAAGTCTCTAGTCTTAGTGGTCGTTGAGGTTTGTGGTCAAGGTTCAAAATAAGAAGAAAATCTCAGATAAATGCAGAGGTGATTTGCTGTATGAGTCGGTTATTGGAGCCTAGAAATAGGCTTGGTTGTATGGCCATAAATACAGAAAAGAAAACGACTATCAAAACTAAACCAATCACTATCAGCCTTGTAATCCTTTTTTCATTAAAATAACTATTGTTTTCTTCCACCCTTTGCTGTGTTGTCCCACAAACACGCATCCACTCGCATTCATATCAAAATCCACACCAAATACTAACATAAAATTATAATATCTCTACACCGACGATTGTGCTTTCCTTTCCCTTGGAGGGAAACGGTCATAATAAATGTTAAGCACCTAGAAAACAAGGCTCCCCACCAATGCACAAGTTAAGGGAACTGTGAGATTGTCGTCGAGCCGAGAGCTCAGAGGATGCGATTCCACCAGAGCAGAAGCAAGAGAGACCACCAAGAAACCCGAAGCCATCTCCCAGCTTCCTCGGATATAACCAAAGGAAGAAAAATAGGACATAAACCTTGTAAACATAAGCAAATTGTAACCAATAAGGCCACCACTCAATCAGATTTATACAGAATGCTCAAACACCCGACTGAGAATTACCCGAGAGATGCTAAAAACCCGGCACAGCCCATTGCAATGCTACCAGCTATGGATTTGTTACGGTTGTAGGGAATTTTATGTTGGCCAAGCCGCCTTCCGATGATGTCCGCAAAACCTGAAAACAGGCAACGCAAAACCAGGTGTCTATGCTTAAGCCCGCCCTCTTTAATTTTCGGATATTTGGGAAAATTATGTGATTCCTTTGAACTGATGACCGCATCTCTCGTCACGCAGTTTGATATCTCTGTATCATTCTAAGCCTTGACTGAAGATAACATCATTTATTCTATTTAATTAAGGAGATAACTTCACCCCAATATCATTTGTGGCATTAAGCACTGTAATATTATTTCTCAAGATTTGGGCCCATGACACTGAAGATGTCCTTAATATGTCCCTTTAATTTTGCACTTACTAGTCATTGAACCTATGCCAGTATAACAAGCAAGAAATAATGGGGAGTTAGATTAGTGCACCATCTCCAGCGCAGAGGTTGCATATTGCTGCAATCGCGGTTGGCGAAGTCCTCCAATAATACGCGCAAGCAAATGTGATTGTGAGGACATAGAATAGCGGCCCTTCAAGAAGTTCCCTGAAAATCTTAACTAAATCAAATTGCTTGATAGAATCAAATAACGAGTTTAGGAGATCAGTACTGCGATTATTTAAATACAAGCGATGTAATCCTATCAAACCTGATTCACCTCTGTCTCAATGCAATGCGGATACCAAATAACTCGAGTTACGAACCTGCGGTCCCCAAATCTGGTCATGGACTTCACCGTCGCCTCATCTTTCCAAATGCCAGATCCCAGAAGAAGCATGCGTATGATATTAACCCCTGGAATCAAAGCAGCTAATAGCGCACCTCGATGCCCAGAACTGCAATTTATTAGCAATAGCCATCTCACCAAACTAATAATCCATTAGGAATTTAGAAAAAAAGAAAAAAAATGGTGTAGTCTTAAGATTACCTGAACAGTGGCCAGCAAAGCATGAAAACTAATCCAAAGCTTACATGCACAAGCTTCCTGTTAAGTTTCTGAACGAGGGACAAAAACAAAGACATTTAAATATAACAAACGGCTTGAAAACAGCAATCAGGTCTAGAACTATGTTTACAAGGACTGCTTTGAGATGCAAATTTTTTTCTATAATTTAGGGGCACGAGTTTGGACAGCCAGCAATATTTCAGGCCCATACACTCTGCAAGCCCGGGGGACTGGTCAAGTTCAGGTCGCCCTGCTCGAGTTTGCGATTGGTTGATATGATTTGGATGGGTAATCTCCACCGCCCCAAATCAACTGGTCAACACGAGTTATTTGAGATGCGAATAAAATTTGGTCTAATGAGTAAAACGAAACAGCCGAGCATCCCGAGACAGCATCGCCAGAAGGAAATTTATGGAACAAGCAAAGGAAGTAGGGAGTAATCCTGTCCGAACCTGGTCAAAGACGCCTCGCTTAGCTGTTTCTTCAAACAACCGGAGAACCGTGAGAGCGATGCCGCAGGACACGGCTGTAGCGAGTACATCGGACACGACTGGATTCTGGTGGAGCATAATCACTGCCGGTTGGGTCGCCCTACTGAGATTGGATGAGGAGGAGGAGGAGGAGGAGGAGGAGAGAACCAAATTAGTCGCGCCCTACCATTCTTCACCCAACTCTCAAATGCTTTCCCAAACAAGATAAAGGCCCCGTTTGGTTCGGCTTTGGGGGAGTGTCCTTAGAGAAATGTAAAGGCCTTTAGTCTAAAGGGGTTTGGGGAAATGCAAATACTGTTTGGTAAATTAAAATTGAAAAGATGTCTTGAGATGCAACTTGGAGAAAATGCTATTTGGTAAATACATACATATGGAAAGTCCTTTCATGTGCCAATTTTAAAATTTTGCAAATTTAATTTGTTTAAAATCAAAAACAAAAATCAATGACCTTAACTTTTATATATAACCACTGGGGGTTCGCCCTAGTGGCCACCCTTCTAACATGGAAGGGGGAGGTGAATGGTTCAAATCCCCACCTTCTCAGGGGGGATAGGGTGGGGACGCGTAAGTTTCAAGAGTGAGTTTCGACTCCCACGCCCTGCAAGAGGCAGAGCAAAAGTCAGAGAGAGAGTGTAGAATAATAATAGAGTAGGACTGACAAAAAAAAAAAACTTTTATATATATTTTTCAAGTTGAGAATAATGTATAAGAAACATATTAATAAAATTTTAAATAAAAAAATCACATCAAACTCAATTAAAAATAGAGTAATTTCATTACAATAAATATGACAACATATGTCTGAAAGAAAGAAATAAAAAGACCAGTTTCATTATTATATGTTCCTTCTGCAAAAATATCAACTGGTTTGGATGAAAGATTTACACCACCTAGCTCAAAAGTATCTGGAGGGGTGAAGCGTATCGTGTAACTGATGTTCTGCAAGGGACCGTGGGTGCTGTCCAGCTTAATTGCATTCTCTGCTCGATTTGCTTTAAGCATGTAACTGTCATTATAAAGATGAAAGGGTAAATTGAAACGTTTATCACCCACAAATAGTGGAGAAGAATAACCAAAATCTATCTGCCCCTTCGTAAACTTGATTGACATGTCAAATCTCATATTCGATGAGTACGATTTCAGATATGTCTTTCCCTTATGCTTCCCAGTCTTTGACTCACAAGGTTTGCTAGCCCCCTTAACTCCATACTCGTACTTGACACCTGGTAATGCATCATTGTGACCCCAAAATTTGATCTTATCAAAATAACCAGAATCCCTTACAGTTCATTGCTCCACATCCATCCTACAACTGGATACCGGTTTATAACAGAAAAAGTGGCAGGGAATCTCCAGCACAACTTTATCGAGCAATTTCCCGCGAAAGCATCAGTCAAAAGACATTGAAAAGTTCAAGATTCGGCAAGCAACATCACACCACCTATTGGCCTTCGAATCCTATTCTCCTTCACCGATTAGGGTAGTGCTAGGATCGAAATTATAGTAGCCATAATAAACATTGGTGACATTTTGAAACTTCAATAACAATTGCGTCTTACCCTCCTCCAAACATCGAATCGTAGTGAAACTCATGGCCTTGGGTAAAAACCCGACATCTGTGCCAAGAGGGTTGCACTTACCACCGTGACAAACACTCCTGTATTCCAAGTCAAAGGCTGAATTCCACTTCAAGGCCGAGCACAAACCTTGCCCCAGTTTCTCACTAGACAAATTATCTCCTCCACCATCATCAAATTTATCAAAAGACCCACTCCCTCCCTTCTTCTCTATCAAACTATACTCATAATCGACACTTCCACTACTCAAAGCCAGTACATATATAGTCCCAAAATATCTGCACCACCAGCACCATCACCACCGTCCAAGCTCTCCAAAACCCCACTAACAAAACTACTGTTAATACTCGATTTCAGCGGATAATTTAGCATGGAAACTACGGTTGAAAAACACACCAGATCCGGCCATGCAAAGCTTACTTGAAGATTGAGACCAATACCCATTAAGCTTGAACTTCACCGTACCCCGCCTGACGGGGATTCTCGGCCCGCGGACGTGAAATTCGCGCAATCTCCGGTTCTTCGGCTTCCCAAAGATCGCACTCACATTGGGGTCCGCGAACTCCAGTATCCCATGAAGACTGATCACGTCCTTGGACTCGGTCCCGTGCATTGCCATGGGAGTGAACGGCACTGCCCTCTTCAGATCATGGCCGGACTCCGCCCCCCTCCACTGGCCACCATCAGCCGAGAAGAACCTGCTGTAGAATTGGAGGAGCTCGGCATACGAGCTGGCCGATTCGGAGGCGATTTTGTGCTGCCGGGGGACCACGCCGCCACAGTGCTTGTCGTAATAGGAGTTGAAGTCGCCGTAGGGGATTTTCGCCGTGGACGCGGTGATGCCCAAGAAGCCGACGGTCGCGAAGAGGAGGAGGGCAGCGGAAGAGGACGTGGGTTCCATTGGGTTTCAGTCGGAGAACAGAACGACGGAAATGGGTATCGGCTAGAGAGACGGTGATGGAATCGAAGCTTCCAAGCTTACCCAACTGCCCTACTATGAGCGCAATGCGAGCGCGAGAGCAGAACGGCGGGAGGCGATCTTCGAGGTTGGGATGGATGATCTCGGATGGACATTGGAGAGCAGCTCGTGAAGGAGACGGTGAGGGACGACGGAGAGAGGTGTGAGAGTGTAGAGGAGGTGTGAGGCTATAGTAAGGAAGAGGAGGCTTAGGTTTTCTATTTAGAAAATGGTAAAAACGGATTTTGGTTAATAAATGAGGACAAAATGGGCAACTAACATATTTTCATCAAACAAAGGAAGTTGCATTTCGAAAAGGCATAAGTGCTGCAAAAGCTTTAAAACTTGTCATGAAAATGCAATTGAGTTCTAAAACTCGCAAAAAGTGCAATTAAATCCTAAAATTTGTCAAATTGTTTCAATCGAGTCCTAAAGTTAACACTGTTAGCATTTTTAACGGAGAATGCTGACGTGAACTTTTAAATAATTATTCTTTTTTTAGATGACTTTTTTAATTATTTTTATTCAATTTTTTAAAATAGATTTTAAAACTAAAAAGAAAAGTTAAAATTTATTTTAAAAAAAAGAAAATAAAATTAGCAGCTCCTCCCCCGCCGCCGTCGCTGCCACCGCCGCCCATCCCCAGAGGGGCTGGCGACGGTCATCGGCCCCTCCAGCGATTGGTGGCGGCTGCCATTTTTTTTTCTTTTTTTTTGAACTGTTTTGTTTTTTAAATAAATTTTAACTTTTCTTTTTATTTTTTATTTTTAAATCTATTTTAAATAAAAAAATTTAAAAAAGCCACATGGAAAATAAAATTTAATTTTAAATGCCACGTAAGCATTTCCTGTTAAAAAAGTCGACGTCGTTAACTTTAGGACTCGATGAAACAATTTGACAAGTTTTAGAACATGATTGTAATTTTTGCAAGTTTTAGGACTCAATTGCATTTTTATGACAATTTTTAGGACTTTTGTAGCACTTATCCCTTCTGAAAATTCTACTTCTCAAATGCATCTCTACCCCTCCATTCCCCTAAAGGCCTTTGAAGCCCCTTGGAGATGCAATTGCATCTTCCCAAAGTCCTCAAAAAATTGAACCAAACACCACCTGCATTTGCCCAAACCCCTTTACAGCTCTAAAGATCCCTCTAAATGCTAAACCAAATGGGGCCAAAATCCCCAATTCTTCTCCCAGCTCTTCTCCATCTTTTCCTTTCTTACCCATCTATTGCATCCAAACGAAGGTAAGACTGTTGACTTCTTTCGTTTTTGTTTCCCTAATAACCACCCTTTCAAACGTACGGAAGTGATGCCTCCTACAATAACTCACATGTTGGAAAAAAATGGAAGGTTAGAAAAAAATCTACCACTCTACAAGAATTTCATCACGTATCGGAAAAAAAACAAAAGGTTAGAAAAAAATCTACCCTTCTACAAGGAGTTTTTTTCTTTTTTCTTTTTTGTTTTATATCCAAGATTTGGTTTGGCACACCTTACGGGTGCTCACAGCTGTTGCAGGCCCGACAGGTCCAACAGAGACCACCGATTATACTTGGAGGGAGGCTAGCACAGGACCCCATCACCATGGCCCGCCACTTAAGACGTATTAGCAATGCGGAGATTAGAACTCATTCCCTCAACACTGAGGTAGTAGAGCCCAACCAGCGCAACTGCCTACTGGTAGGTACCATTATACAAGGAGTTCATCACGCAGACCATTGAAAAACAATTTCGATTAAATAGCGACGTCCCAGGACGCGTCGCTGACTTTTTCATTTTAATACACATGCGGAAGCGAATAAATAATCCCAAGACAACAACAAGATGTGATAGAAAAGTAGAGCAACCATTTTCTTTGAAAACCAAACCACACTTATATATACATATCAAACTAAGTCATATACAATACAAGCCGACATATATATACAAGGTCTGCAAAACGGGGAAGGGGGGGGGGTAGAGTGCTACAGATCTTCGGCATTCGAGTCCTCCTCAAAATACATCGGGGATCTTGGATCCGACAAATACGGGTCCACCACTGAACCACCCGAAGGATCTACCGTGCCTTTTCCAAAAGCAATCTCAAGCACATACACAGGTATCTTAGATTTCGGTATGAGACCCTCTCTCTGTCCATACCACGCACGTCGGTACCATGATCTATATTGATGGGGTTCCTTGTGGAGTAAAGCCTCATCAACCTAGACCACGAACCTCCATCCTCTTGAGCTCCCATGTAGCGGGATGTAAGATACCTGATTTGTGACTTTCTTCGGCTGTCCAAAACGCTCGAGAGGAGCTGCCATCTAAGGTTCTGAAAATGTTATCCCATAACAGGGTGAGATGACATCTCAGTAAGTTCACCCCCTAAGACCTGACTAGGAAGAAAATACGCCCCGAGGGCTGCCTAAGCACAAACACAAGTCAGAGGACTTACCTTTGCCTCCATTCCTTCCTGCAAGTTAATATAATTTATAAATTCATGAATCATTTCAACACATCAAAGCATCAAATCGGATCGAGTCATCGATCAATCAACTCAGTCGATTCCATATCATCAAAACTATCTCTCGGTCCACCCAATAAATACTATTTATCAAGTTCGATCGTATAAAAAATTGCTCGCTCTAAGCTGAAGATAGATAGTATAGCTCACCCAAAGTTGATAATTGAGTACACTGCTCACCCTAAGCTGATATATTAAGGCCCGCAGGCTGATATAGTATACTCCCAAAGCTCACCAAAAGCTGCTAAGGTAGACTACTCACTCTAAGCTGATATATCAAGGCTCGCAGACTGATATAGTATATCGGTATACTGCTCACCCTAAACTGACATATCAAGCCCGTAGGCTGATAGAGTATACTATCCTAATCATCTAACAATTTGACAATTTTTATAATACTCGATAAAAATAATCGTGTGTGGGTACATGGTAGGCCTTAGCCAAAATATAATATTTTCCCCCTTGATAATCACACTAATTTCAATAGTCCATAAACGCATTTTTGGCGTTGTAAACCGACGCTCGATATTTTCTAATTAAATAAATTTCCAAAATTACAAATCACACTCAATGAGACTTTACTCTTCTTGGATATTAAGACGCAGATCTTGTAGGTTGCAGAATTGATAGAAAGAGCACTTCTGGCACTTGTCAATTACTTGGTAACAGGGCAGTATCTTAGTTTTCAAGGAAGCAAAGTACCATAGCTCTTTCAACAGCTGAAGCAGAATATGTAGCTCTTAGAAGTTGCTACTCTCAAATACTTTGGATAAAACAACAGCTACGAGACTTTGGTATCGAAGACTCTTGTACCGAGATCAAATGTGACAATACCAGTGCAATCAATCTTACAAAGAATCCAATTCTTCACTTAAGAGCAAAACATATAGAGATTTGACATCATTTTATTAGAGATTATGTTCAAAATAGAGAAGTCTTGATACAGTTTATCGACTCAAAGAATCAACTGGCAGACATTTTCACAAAGCCGCTTGAGAAAAGTTTATTTGAGTCTATTCATTCAAGACTTAACATTTTATCTCTTGAAGACTGTTGAAGCTCAGACTCAGGAACTAAATCTAAAAAGAATCAGACTCAAAAGTTTAGACTCAGAAGACCAAAGGTTACGACTGTAAGTTATTTCAATTACAGTACATTTATTCGTTTAACTTGACATCTCAAAAAGGTAAGACCGCTTGTTAATCTCTAATTGATATTATTAAGGCAGTTATTTTTTTTGAAAAAGATGGTTATCCATTTTAAAAAGGCAGTTATTTTGAAAAGGCATTTTTGTTTTTTCCTTTTTGTGATGTTTCATATGTTAGGACTAGAATTAGCACCTAGAGGGGGGGGATGAATAAGTGATTAAAGCAATTTTAACAATTTAATCCTAATAAGAGATCAATGAATTAAACCAACAAACGCTGGAAATGAAAGTAATGAAAGATAAAAGGATTAAGGATAGAGAATCAAGACTCCAGATTTATAGTGGTTCGGCTTAGACCAAGCCTACGTCCACTCTCCCGCACGGACAGCCCTTCTGGCTGGATTTCACTAAGAATCAAAAAGAGTTATTACAGTCTCACGCTCTTGAGTCCACAGTGTAGAAGCTCTACTACACTTCCTTAAGGTCTCACCACAATATGATCTCTCTTTTGATTACATATAATGCTCGAAGAATAATATCGCAAAATAGAAAAGGAGATTCAGACTTTGGAATTCTTCTATCCGGCACCCTTCAACAACTGGAGCATCTCTCTTATATACTTCTTCATGCCTTCAATACCGTTGGCACCTTCCAAAGAAGTTCTTCCAATCAACCCGTTGGACAGAATCAATTAAAGAGATCTCGAGCTCTTTAAGGTAAGTGTTGATAGCCCATCAATCCTGCTCGCCCATACAATCAGGATCTTGGTTTCCATAAGTAGATCATTCCAAATATAAGTTGCGAAATCTTTAGAGAATCTATACATATTCGAATATGAAAGTAAGATCTTCTAGTGCTGAATCCAGTAGAAAGATATTCTCTAGCCGTTAGAATAAAGACCATATAAGATCAAAATAAAAGTTGGTTTGGAGACTGTCCATGAGAGTAGACTTTGAAACATGAGTCTTGCTAGCTTCAGACTTTGATCTTCAGACTTTGTCAATAGAGTCTGTAAGTCTTCAGACTAGACTGAGGAAAATGTTTTGTCAACTTCAAAATACTTGAAGAGAATTTATCCAACAATCTCCCCCTTTTTGATGGTGACAAAACTTTCCTGCAGATTTGAATATTATTGCCCTACAATACAACTTTTAAGCAAGCATTGATATCTCATAAAAGATTAGAATAAAAATAGTAGAAGTTATCCTGTACACAGACTTACCCTGTACATAGATCTGCATTCACAGAAACCTCATTAGTCATGAGCAGACAGTACTATCTTTATCTAATTTAATAGCTTAAAGTAATGCAATAATGAGCACTCATTCAAAAACTCAAGAAAAAGTCAAAATATCAATCACAATCATAACAACTCAAAAATGTTTAAAAAATGAAGATAGGATTTGGTTTGGTTTGGTTTGAGGATAGAGTCTGAATTGAAATGTGCTTGAAATCTGCAAAGTCTTTTTCTCCCCCTTTTTGTCAGCATTAAAAAAAATCAAGGAGCACGAGGAATGCGAACAAGTTGAAAGTCCTCCATAGATTTGACAGTTTCTTCTAGCTTCCTCAAATCTTCCTGTAGTTGGGTAAGAGCAGTGCCTTTTGCAGTATCCTGAATCTGACGCTGAACCTCTTTAAGCTGATCATGCATGGTGATGAACATTGCATGATTTTCATTCTGCAAAGTCTGAAATTCATACCCCATAGCATAGATTTGGCCTTTGAGCTCCAAGATGATGTCAAGCAACCTTCCAAAATCTCCTGAATTGTCAGTCTGTGTGCTTGCGTCAACTCGGTCTGATGGTGGAGTCAAGCCAGTATGAATATCAGCAGGGAGTTCAGTATGTGGAGATGATGCCTCTCCTTCAGGAAACTGAGTAGCATAAACATCTTTTGTATCAGGAGGTGATAGACTAACACCTGTTTGTGTATCTTCTTCTATAAAAGTCAGTAGAAGAGGAGTATGTTCTCTGTGGGTATCTCCCCTTGTTTCAATGTCTTCTGGAGGAGAAAAGAACTCTTCTTTCTGAGGAGTTTCCTCAGTGATAGGTTGTTGTTGATCCTCTTTTTCTGCTGAAGAATCTGTTTTTGCCGATTTGTCCCATTGTTCTGCTTTTTCTTCCTCTTTTTCTTTCTATTTCTCTTCTTCTTTTTCTTCTTCTTTTTCTGCAAAATGTTGTTCTGGAACAGCTGAAACAAGTGCAGAAAATTGAGAAACAAGAGCAGAGATGGGTAGAGCATCCTCATCATCTTCATCTTCCAAGATGATTGCCCTTCTCTTCTTAATAGGACTAGCCACTGGTTCCTTTCCTTTTCTTTTGGCCGCAGAAGAGTCTGGTCTGAACTTGATAGGAGTCTTCTCCTTGAACTACTCCAGCTTCTTGCTGAGTTCTTTCAGACGCATCTTTGTTATCATCCTTAGTCTGATGACCATTTTATCAATTGTCTTCACAGAGAGAATGTGAGGAGGTTGAATGTTCAGGTGTCTGAAAAGACGAGTGATGAGAGTAGCATAAGGGAGTTTTCCCTTATCCTTTGCCATGGACCTGTAAATGTGAAACATGATAGTGTGCGGCAGAGAGAAATTAAGACCAATCTTGATCGCATACATCAACTTAGCCTCTGAGATGGAAACATCTGTCTTGGATGTTGATTTCGGTCTAAGACAGTTGATCACTATCTTGTGAAGTAGAGTGTTTGTTGCATTCATCCTGGAGTAGGAGAGACGACCTTCAGCAATTCGGTCTTTTGCAAGTTCTAGAGTGTCATGACTTACAGACACACCAATTGATTGGAAAGCACCTCTTTCCACACCAATTACATTTGCCAGAATGTCCTTATCAACAACATATTCTTTATCTCTCACACTGAAAGAAAAGCTGTTCGCATCAAGGAAACTGAGATTGGAATAGAAGTATGCTGTTAATTTAGAATGGGCCATATCACAGTCAGTACAGAACTTATGAAGTTGAAGTTTTTCAAACTTCTCTCTCAGATTGATGCTTAATAGGTCCAGAAAATCAAAATCCACCGTCGGTGGATTCATCACCCCATGCTTCAGCAGTTTTTCATACATCTTCCTATGTCTGTCTGAGCGAAATAGTTCATCCTTCTTCCCTCGAAGGTTTGCAGCCACAACCATTCAAGGTTTAAAATGTATGAACATTTTCTCATCATCATCCTTTCCCTCTGGTTGATTTATACTACTAAACCTAGGGTCACTGGGAAAGTTTGCAAAGGCTTTTGCAGCCGTTCCAGCAGGAACAATTCCTAATCTCTCCATGACGGTGAGAAAATGAGTCTCATTTGAGTAACCTTTTTCTTTAAAAAATTCATCAATGAAGGTCATGGCAGAACCTCCTTCCTTCAATGCAGAGTAAAGCCTATAAACAAAAGCAGGCTTGAGTGTTCTTACAGGTTCAATAGCTTCAAGAACTTCTTCTGCATCTTGAGGGCGACGACCATGAGGTCTAGTTGAGGAAGTACGTTGTTGAGATCGTTGATGAGTTTGTTCAGTTGGAAAGTCACTTTCTTCTGTGAGATCGAAGTGCGTAGGCCCCTCACCAGATCCCCGTGGTCCCCTGTTTGCTATCCTTGAGGATTTCCTTTGGTAAGACATTGTTGCTTTCTTGGAGAAGCTTTCACACTTGTGTCGCAAGAAAGTTAAAAGCTTTGAGACGTAGAAATTTGGGAGAGAAAAATACAGAGAAGTGAAAAACTTTTGATCTAGGGTTTCTGGGTAAAGTGAAAAACGAAGGAGAAGAAGTATATAAAAGGTGACTGATACGGGGTAAATCAAGTGTCGCAAATTTTTGGAAATATTAAGAATTTCCTTTTGAAAATAACTGCCTTAATAAATCGATAACCACCCATTTTTAAATATAACTGCCTTAATAAGCTCGATTAGAGATAAACAGACAATCTTACCTTTTCGAAATGACAGTTTAAGTAAATGAACTTATAGTCGTGTCGATTGTTATTTTCAGTCTTCAACCTTTTGAGTCTGATACTCTATCAGACTTTGGATTCTGAGTCTGAGCTTCAACATTCTTCAAGAGATAAAATATTGAGTCTTGAGCGAATAGACTCAAACAAGCTTTTCTCAAGTGGCTTTGTGAAGATGTCTGCCAGTTGATTCTTTGAGTTTATGAATTGTATCAAGACTTCTTTGTTCTGAACGTGATCTCTTATAAAATGATGTCGAATCTCAATGTGTTTTGCTCTTGAATGTAGGATAGGATTCTTTGTAAGATTGATTGCGCTTGTATTGTCACATTTTATCTCTGTGCAAGAGTCTTCAATGCCAAAGTCTTGTAGTTGTTGTTGTTTTATCCACAGTATTTGAGAACAGCAACTTCCAAGGGCTACGTATTCTGCTTCAGCTGTTGAAAGAGCCACATTACTTTGTTTTCTTGAAAACCAAGATACTGCCCTGTTTCCAAGCAATTGACAAGTACCTGAAGTGCTTTTTCTTTCAACTCTGCAACCTGCAAGATCTGCGTCTGAATAGCCAAGAAGTGTAAAGTCTCCTTCTTTGGGATACCATAGACCGATCTTAGCAGTAGTAGCAACATATTTAATAATACATTTAGCAGCACTTAGATGAGATTCCCTAGGATCAGATTGAAACCTAGCACATATGCAAACACTAAATAATATGTCAGGTCTGGATGCAGTAAGATAAAGAAGTGAACCAATGATACTCCTGTATAACTTTTGGTCGATTTTCTTCCCTGCTTCATCTTTGTCTATCTTCAAGGAACTTGACATTGGTATGTCAGTCTTTTTGCAATTTTCCAGATCGAACTTTTTAACAAGTTCTTTTGCATATTTCTCTTGATGAATGAATATTCATTCCTTTAGTTGTTTCACTTGTAGACCAAGGAAAAAGGATAGTTCACCAATCATGCTCATCTTGAATTCATCCTGCATAGACTTAGAAAATTTCTTGCACAAAGTCTCATTAGATGATCCAAATATAATGTCATCAACATAAATCTGAACAAGTAGAAAACTTTTACCTTCCTTTTTAATAAACAAAGTAGTGTCTACCTTTCCTTTAGAAAAGCTATTATGAATTAAGAAATTACTTAGCCTTTCATACCAAGCTCGAGGAGCTTGTTTCGATCCATATAAAGCTTTCTTCAGTCTGAACACTGAGTCTGGTTTCTTTGAGTCTTCAAATCCAGGAGGTTGTTCTATGTAGACTTCTTCTTGAATAAATCCATTCAGGAATGCGCTTTTGACATCCAATTGAAACAACCTGAAATTCTTATAGCAAACAAAAGCAAGTAGTAATCTGATTGCTTCTAACCTTGCTACTGGAGCATAGGTCTCATCATAGTCTATCCCTTCTTCTTGCGTGTATCCTTTAGCCACGAGTCTTGCTTTGTTTCTCGTTACTTTGCCTTTTTCATCAAATTTGTTCCTGAAAACCCATTTAGCTCCAACAACTGATTTACCTTTTGGTTTAGGAGTCAATTCCCATACGTCGTTAATACTGAATTGTCTGAGCTCTTCTTGCATTGCTTCAATCCAGCTTTCATCAGCTAAAGCTTCTTCAATATTTTTGGGTTCTATTTCAGAAATAAGAGCAACAGCACTAGACTCTTCTCACCTTTTGGATCTTGTTCGAATTCCCTCATTAATGTTTCCAATAATGAGTTCTTCAGGATGACTAGACTTGTGCTTCCAGTTACTAGTTAGTCTGATAGATTGTTGATCTTCTTCTTGAGTAGATTCTTCATCAGTAGCTTGTTGTACTGATTCTGAATTAGTAACTGCTTCAATGGAGGTAGATCTAGCAGTGTCTGGAACATATTCTGAATCTTCAGTATGAATTTGCTGAATTTGTGGAGAGTCTTGAAATTTGACATTCATTGATTCTTCCACAGTCTGAGTCTTCTTGTTGAATACTCTAAAAGCTTTGCTTGTAGTTGAGTAACCAAGAAAGAATCCTTCATCCGATTTTTCTTCAAACTTACCAACACGATCATTTGCATTCTTTAGAATAAAACATTTGCAACCAAATACTTGAAAATAAGAAACTATTGGTTTCTTTCCTTTAAAAATTTCATAAGGGGTTTTCTCAAGAATTGGCCTTAAAAACACTCGGTTTATAATATAGCAAGCAATTGAGACAGCTTCATCCCAAAACCTTGAAGAAATTTGATTTCCAATTAAGAGAGTTCTTGCCATTTCTTGTAAAGACCTATTCTTCCTTTCCACAACCCCATTCTGTTTTGGTGTATATGGAGAGGAGAATTTGTGCTGAAAACCAAATTCATCACAAAATTTAGTAAAGTCTTGATTTTCAAACTCACCTCCATGGTCTGTACGAATGCTTGAGATAGTGTGACCTTTCTCATTCTGCACTTTCTTAGCAAACTTTGAAAAGAGAGAGAAAGTCTCTGACTTACTTGAAAGAAAGTAGACCCAAGTAAATCGTGAGTAATCATCCACAATTACTAGACAGAACCTTTTTCCACCAATGCTTTGCGTTCTGGTAGGTCCAAACAAATCCATATGCAGAAGCTGCAGTACATGATTAGTGGAAACTTTATTTATTGATTTGTAAAAGTTTCTAACCTGTTTACCCAGTACGCATGGTGTACATAGATCAGACTTTGAGTAATTGAGAATAGGCAATCCTTGAACAAGTTTCTTGGTAGAGATCTTGTTGATTTGCTTCATATTAGTATGGCCTAGCTTTTTGTGCCATAGATTAGCTTCATCTTGTACTGATATTAAGCACTGTGATCTTTCTTGATTCACATCCAGAAGATAGATATTTCCATGTCTTCCTCCAGTAAAAGATTGAGTAAAGTCTTTACTGATTCCAGAGCACGTTTCTTCTTGGAAGTTGATCTTGAAACCAGTATCACACAATTGACTTATGCTAAGCAGATTGTAATTTAATCCTTCAACTAAGGAAACATTATTGATTGACAAACTTCCAATCTTTACTATTCCTCGACCAGTAATTTTTCCTTTGTTGTTATCACCAAAGGAAACTTTTCCTCCGTCTATCTGGACAAGTTTTATGAAGCAACTTGAGTCTCCTGTCATATGTCTTGAGCAGCCACTATCAAGATACCATTTAATCTTCCTTTTGATAGTAACCTGCAATTAACACGAATTCAAGCTCTTTTTGGTACCCATATCATCTTGGGTCCAGAAGTGTTAGAACAATAGACAGTCTTAGCCCAGCTCTTTTTAACAGGTCTCCAAACCAAAGGACATTCTTTCTCAAAATGTTCTAAGCTTTTACACTTGGAACATCTCAAAGCATTTTCGCCAACAGGTTTTACAAAAACTTTATGGAAATGATTCTTATAAACAATTCTAGCTGGTCTCTGTTTAATTCTTTCTTTTACCTTTGGGAAATCAATTAGTGGAATAGTTTCAGAAGTCATACCAAGACCTAACTTATCAAAGTATGGTCTTTGTATTGAAAGAATCTTATCCAACTTTTCAGAACCATTTGAAAATCTTTTTGATATGTTAGTAATATCATTTTTCAAAAGATTATTTTCATTTGAAATAATGTCTGAGTTTTCTTTCACAACAACAAAATCTTTTTCCAGCTTTTTCAAACTTTTCTTTCATAAGTTTATCCTGTTGCTTCAATGCAGAATTTTCCCTTTTTAATTCGGAGATCCTATTGAGAGAGGTTTTCAGACTAAGACAAAGTTCATCAATATATTTAGAAACCTTGACAGGAATTTTCAGGTTACCAACCTCGAGTTCACTGTCTGAGTCTGTGTCTAAATCAAGGTCTGAGTCTGAATCTGATGTTGCCATTAAACATATATTGGCATAATCATCATCACTTTCTTCACATTCAGTATCATTCCAAGTCTCTGCTTTGAGTGCCTTCCTTTATTTCTTAGTTTTTCCTTTTCTCTTCTTTAACAGAGGACAGTTGGGTCTGATGTGTCCCTTTTTCTTGCATTCAAAGCAAGTCACTTCTTTGTTAGAATCATCTTCCTCTGTTGACTTGTTTTGAAACCTTTGAGAGCTTTGTTTCTTCCAATTGAATTTCCTTCCTTTTCTGTTCAACTTTCTGAATCTCTTTATCATGAGTGCCAGTTCTTCATCATCTAGATCTTCTTCAGAGTCTGTAGCATCAGAATAGTCATTAGACTTTAAGGCAATAGATTTCTTACCTTTAGAATCTTCCTCTTCGTTGGTCTGTTCCACTTCATAAGATTGAAGAGTCCCAACCAGTTCGTCTACAGAGAGTGGAGCAATCCTCTGCGTCTCTCTTATTGAGGTTTTTATGTAATTCCAGTCTTTAGAGAGTCCTCGAAGTAGTTTGTTGACCTTCATATGTCCTGAGATTGGATGTCCCTGATATTCAAGACCATTCACAATTTCAGTAAAGCAACTAAACATGTCAGTTATTGATTCTCCTGATCTCATCTTAAAGACTTCATATTGTCCCAAAAGAATGTTGATCCTCGTTTCTTTCACACGATCAGTTCCTTCATAGGTAATGTGAAGCCTATCCCAGACTTCTTTTGCTGTATCACAAGAAGATATTCAATTATACTCAGTAGGGGATAAAGCACAATATAAGGAGTAAATAGCTTTGGCGTCAAGAGTTTGTCTCTTGGAGATTTCTTCTTGAGTCAGTAGAGTGGGATCAGCAGTTTCTTTTCCTCTCTCTGATCCTGATGCAGCAGCATGAATGATTCCTTTATCAACCACTTCCCATTCCAAAGGATCTTTCGATCTTAGGAATGCCTTCATCTTATTTTTCCATATGCTGTAGTCTTTTCCATCAAAGTATGGAGGTCTGGTATTGCTTTGACCTTCAACCAACCCTGTAGGCAACATACTAGCCATAGATCTGTTACTCAGAAGTAAAGACACTTCTTATGAACAAGTACACAAGCTCTGATACCAATTGTTAGGACTAGAATTAGCACTTAGAGGGGGGTGAATAGGTGATTAAAGCAATTTTAACAATTTAATCCTAATAAGAGATTAATGAATTAAACCAACAAACGCTGCAAATGAAAGTAATGAAAGATAAAAGGATTAAGGATAGAGAATCAAGACTCCAGATTTATAGTGGTTCGGCTTAGACCAAGCCTACGTCCACTCTCCTGCACGGACAGCCCTTATGGCTGGATTTCACTAAGAATCAAAAAGAGTTATTACAGTCTCACGCTCTTGAGTCCATAGTGTAGAAGCTCTACTACACTTCCTTAATGTCTCACCACAATATGATCTCTCTTTTGATTACATATAACGCTCGAAGAATAATATCGCAAAATAGAAAAGGAGATTCAGGCATTGGAATTCTTCTATCCGGCACCCTTCAACAACTGGAGCATCTCTCTTATATACTTCTTCATGCCTTCAATACCGTTGGCACCTTCCAAAGAAGTTCTTCCAATCAACCCGTTGGACAGAATTAATTAGAGAGATCTCGAGCTCTTTAAGGTAAGTGTTGATAGCCCATCAATCCTGCTCGCCCATACAATCAGGATCTTGGTTTCCATAAGTAGATCCTTCCAAATATAAGTTGCGAAATCTTTAGAGAATCTATACATATTCGAATATGAAAGTAAGATCTTCTAGTGCTGAATCCAGTAGAAAGATATTCTCTAGCCGTTAGAATAAAGACCATATAAGATCAAAATAAAAGTTGGTTTGGAGACTGTCCATGAGAGTAGACTTTGAAACATGAGTCTTGCTAGCTTCAGACTTTGATCTTCAGACTTTGTCAATAGAGTCTGTAAGTCTTCAGACTAGACTGAGGAAAATGTTTTGTCAACTTCAAAATACTTGAAGAGAATTATCCAACATCATATACCCCGTATCGTTTGCCTTTTATACAGTTCTTCTTCCTCTTCTCATTCTACCTAAAAACTCTAGAGCACAAATTCTCACTCTCTAAAAGTTTCTTTCGAAAGTTTAACTCTTAAAGCTCTCACATTTCTTGCGATACGAGTGTGAAAATTCTCTCAAAGACAGAGATAATGTCGCATCAAAGAAAGTCATCAAGAATTGCAAGTAGGGGACCACAAGGTTTGCGTGGGGGGCCTACGCACTTCAATCTTACCGAAGAAGGAGACTCTCCAAATGGACAGGTGCATCAACATTCTCAACTGCGCACTTCCTCTCCTGCTAGATCACATGATCGTGACCCTCAACATGCATAAGAAAACATTATCGAGGATATAGAACCAGTAAGATCTCTTAAGCCCGCATTCACTTACAGGCTTTACTCTGCTCTGAAAGAAGAGGGTTCTGCAATGACGTTTATTGATGAGTTTCTAAAAGAAAATGGCTATAAGAATGAGACTCATTTTCTAACTGTGATGGAATGTTCGGGTGTTGTTCCTATTGGAACAGCGGCAAAGACTTTTGCTAACTTTCCAAGTGATCCACGATTTGGTGGTTTAAATCAGCCTGAAGGGAAAGATGATGATGAGAAAATGTTCGTGCATTTTAAGCCAAGAATGGGTGTGGCTGCAAATCTTCGAGGAAAGAGGGATGAATTGTTTCAGTTGGAGGAATATAAAAAGGTTTATTCTAAGTTGTTGAAGCATGGGGTTATGAACCCAAGAACTGTGGACTTTGATTTTTCTTGATTTGTTAAACATCAATCTGAGAGAGAAGTTTGAGAAACTTCAACTTGATCGATTTTGTACTGAGTTAGAAGCTGCTCATTCTGATCTGACCGCATATTTTTATTCAAATCTTAGTTTTCTTGATGCGAACAGTTTTTCATTCAGCGTGAGAGATAAGGAGTATGTGGTTGACGTAGATACTCTTGCTGACGTTATTGGTGTGGAAAGAGGAGCTTTCCAATCTATTTCTGTGTCTGTTAGCCATGCAACATTGGAGCTTGCAAAAGATAGACTTGTAGAAGGACGCCTCTCGTATCTAAGAATGAGTGCATCAAACATTCTGCTTCATAAGATTGTGATTAACTGTCTCAGACCCAAGTCAACATCAAAGACAGATGTCTCAAATTCTAAAGCAAAATTGATGTATGCCATCAAGATTGGTCATAAGTTTTCCTTGCCTCATACCATCATGTTTCACATGTATAGGTCCATGGCAAAGGACAAGGGCAAACTTCCTTATTCTGCTCTCATCTCTTGTTTATTCAGACATTTGAATATTTAGCCTCCCAACATTCTGTGTGTGAGAACCATTAATCAAATGGTAATTGGGCTGAAAATGATTACAAATATGCGTCTGAAAGAACTCAGCAAGAAGCTAGAGTGGTTTAAGGAGAAAACCCCTGTCAAAGTCAGACAAGACTCATCTACTGCAAAGAGAAAAGGAAAAAATCCCATGACTGGTCCTACCAAGAGAAGGTGAGCTATCAACTTACAAGATGAAGATGATGAGGACGACATTCCTATCTCAGCTTTTGTTTCCCAGCATCTTGTTCATGAGTCAGCAGAACAAGAACACCAAGTCGGAGGAGAGACTGAGAAAGGGAATCAAGAGAAGGAATCATTGCGGACAGAAGAAGAATAAGACACAGTCAGAACAGACTCACAGATGCAGACAGAAGAACAACCTGCAGAAGAAGGTCGTGGAGATTCTCCAACAGAAAAGGAGGCTCGAGAACATCATGACACTGAAGAAGCATCTCAGTAAGAAAAATACTTCTCTCCACCAGAAGGCACTAAAATAGGGGGAGATGTTCCAAGAGAAAATATTTCTCTTTTAACTTTTACAAGTGCAAGTGTCAGTCGTTCTCCAACTGGTGTAGAGGATGTCTATGCTTCTCAATTTCTTGAAGAAGACCTTGAAGCATCATCTCCAAATGTTGATCTTCCTGCTGATGTTCGATCAACTGGCTTTACTCCACAATCTGACCATGCTGAAGCAAGCACACAGACTGAAAAATCAGGAGACTTTGGAAGATTGCTTGAAATTCTTTTGGAGCTTCAAGGCCAAGTCTATGCATTAGGATGCGAATTTCAGACTTTGCAGATAGAGAATCGTGCCATGTCCATCTCTTTGCAAGATCAAATTCGAAATATTCATCTTCAAATTCAGGCAACTGCCAAAGGCACAGCTTTAGCACAATTGCAGGATGATTTGAAGAAGCTGGAGGACACTGTCAAGTCAATGGGAGATTTTCAGCTCGTGCGCATTCCTAGAGCATCTTGACTTTTTCACATTTTTACGCTGACAAAAATGGGGAGAAGTTTTTGTAGATTTTCAACTTTCAACTTTTGAACTTATTTTGGATAATCTTTAATATTTTGATGTGATTGTGATTGACTTTATCTTTTGTTTGGATTTTTGGACTGACTTGAACTTTGGATTGCTTGCTTATTATTGCAGTACTTTAAGCTATGCTATTAATTTAGATAAAGATAATTGATAAATATCTGTACAGGACAAACTTGTTTTCTGTGGATGCAGATCTGTCATTATCTTTATCCTAATCTATTATGAGATATCATTACTAGCTTAAATGTTGTATTGCAGGGCAATAGTATTCAAATCTGCAGGAAAGTTTTGTCACCATCAAAAAGGGGGAGATTGTTAGAAAAATCCTCTTAAGGTGTTTTGAAGTCGACAAAACATTTCCATCAGTCTAGTCTGAAGACTTGCAGACTCTACTGGCAAAGTCTGAAGACCTCCAGACTCAAGTTTCAAAGTCTACTCTCATGAATAGTTTCCAGATTGACAAAGTTAAAATTCTATTCTGATTATTTCAAATATGGTTTTTGACTCCAACGGTTAAAGAATATCTCACGATTGGAATTAGCACTTCAAGATCTTTTATTCGTATTCGAATAATCTAGATTCTCTAGATTCGCAATTTACTTGGAAGGTTCTACTTATGGAAACCAAGATCCTAATTGTATGGGCGAACAAGATTGATGGGCTATCATCATTTTCCTTGAGGAGCTCGAGATCTCTCTAAATTGATTCTGTCCAACGGGTTGATTGGAAGAACTTCTTTGGAAGGTGCCAACGGTATTGAAGGCATGAAGAAGTATTTAAGGGAGACGCTCAAGTTGTTCAAGACTGCTAGATAGAAGAATTTCAAAGTCTGAATCTCTTTGTTCTTTTGTAATCAAAAGAGAGACTAAAGTTTGGTGAGACCTTGAGGAAGTGTAGTAGAGTCTCTACACTATGGAATCAAGGGCGTGAGACTGTAAATTATCTTTTTGATTCTTAGTGAAAACTAGTCAGTGGACCGTCCGTGTGGAAGAGTGGACGTAGGCTTGGTCTAAGCCGAACCACTATAAACTTGGAGTCTTGATTCTCTATCCCTAATCCTTTTACATTACATTGCTTTCACATACATCGATTATTGTTTTCAATCTCTTAGTCCATCATCCAATAAAACGTCTATACATTCTGTTACGTTTTATAAAATCATCTTAATCACCTATTCACCCCTCTCTAGGTGCTCGTACTAGTTCTAACACCAACTTCCTTGTCTTTGTCTTCTTCAAGTGTTCGGTTCCTGCTTCCTCCTTGCTGATCAAACAATAGCCAAAAATAGAGCAAAGACTTTGTTTTGTGTTGCTGGTTTTTGGACCTGTGCAGCCCCCGCTGACCAAGCTTGCCTTTTATGTTCCATTTCTCTCTCTTTTGGTCTCTAGTTACCGCTCGATCACCCCTACCACAAGCCTGTTAGCCCTCCAAAATCGGCGTGTCCCTAGCGTCCCTGTGCCAGAAGCTCAACGCCTCTGTACATGGCTGCTGCAACCATTCCTCAGCTCATCCATCCTCTGTTTTGGTTCGCCAACACACCAGAGACCATAATCCTATAGCCTTTGCTGCTGCCCAGTCACCAGAACTCCAGCAGCATCGGTTCAGCCTGCCAGTTGCCAACCAACTCCCCTGTGCCGCTGCCTCGCCCCCACAGTCCCCATGCGGCGTCGGCTCGACCTCAACCAGTTAGGAGGACCGCCCCTTCGCAGTGAGCTGAGGGCCTTGCGGACCTGTTCCGGGTCGACCGGACCTCCTTCGGCACCCTCGGGAGCCGAGGCTTGGTTGCCGTTGCTCCGCCGCCACAAGAAGTCATTAGTCCTTACTTTAGGTGAGTTAACTTCCTAAATTTTGATTAGGGGTTAATTACACTAATTAAGATGTAGATTAGGCTTAATTAGGTTTAGTAGATAATCTAGTTAGAGTAAATACTAGTCAGCTAGGTTAGTTATAAGGAAACTAGGTGGTTAGACTAGTTAGTTAATTTAGATAGGTTATTTAGTTAGGAATTTACTTATTAATTAGGATGGTTAGTTTAGGAGGCTAGTTAAATAGATTAATTTAGTTAAGCATTTACATACTAAATTGGAACTATGATCTAGTTATATGGGTTGTTTAATTTGACAATCATGGATTAGTTAAATAATTAATTTAAATGTTGTAATTATAATTTAATTAATTATTTAATATTTTTCGAAAATTTCATCAAGATAGTCGGTGACCAGAATTTTGTATTGATTGCAGTGGCATATTCAATTTATACAATCGATCATTAAATTATGCAATTGAGTGATGGTTGTTAATTTTGAGTATTTATCTCAAATGGTGGAATTTCGGTATTTAATTAGAAAATACCAAGTGTCGGGTTTTGATACCCGAAAGTTGTTTTTAAATACTATATAAATGGTGGGACTTTAAAAAAGAGGATATCAAACTTTCTGGTTCGAATTGACTGTGTACCCACACACGATTATTTTAACGTGTATTTTTAATATGAAGAAAATAAGCTAGGTTCACTATTTTAATTGAGGTATTTGGGTGCAATGCACAGTGGCCTGGGCCGAAATTGGATGAGTGCATGATTAATGTGAGAACCCGTCACGAGCCTTTGGGGTCGGACGATGCTCATTCGGGAATGCCCTAAGTCAACGGATGCCAATCGCAGTGGAGGTTGGGCCAATGCTCCTATAAGAAATGTCGTCTAGATGTAAAAGAATCTAAGGATTTTAGATCTTGCCAATGAGTGAATTAATTTGCTTTTTGGAGGCTCATGGAAATAGATTGATGACACAAGATGAAATTTCAGTTGAAAGTACATTTAATCTAAAATAAACATATGTCATAAATTTAAAAATTAACATACGTCATCTAAAGCTCAAGATGGCGGAATGAGTTCTTATATAATAAACAAAGGACATATTGTTAAATAATATCCACCTGTAGTATTTGCAAGAAAATAAATCACTTTGAGAAAGATTGTTGGTTTCGTGATAAATCATAATGTAGCTTTTGCAAAACAATATGGCCACGTAGAACAAAATTGTTGCTCGAAAGGAAATCACTATATATATTGACAGTGGGTGGAGTAATCACTTGATGGGATGAACCATTTAAACAAAGACAATATTAAGACAAGCTTTCCGTTAAGTTTCTAAATGATGAAAAAACAATTTAAATAAAGACATTCAGATGTAATGAACAGCTTGAAATTAGCAATCAACTCTCGAACTACTTTCTTCTGGGAACTGCTTCAAGAAGGAAATATTTTTATGATAATCTAAAGGTATAGACATGGACATCTGGCTATCTAAAGATTCATGGACTACCCTGCAAGTCACGTGGATCAATTAAATCCAAGTTTTCAGCATGTGGAGGTGGCCTAACTTAATTTGCGTGTAATTGGTGAAATTTGAATGAATAATTTCCATTTTTTCAATTGGGAATTCTCCGCTGTTTCTAATCAATTACGTCAACCCAGTTATTTGATATTGGAATAAAAGTTTGATCTCATGAGTAAAACGAAACATCCGATCATCATGAGACAGCATATTCTGCAGGAAAATCATCAAACTAACAAAGAAAGGTGGGAGCAATTCTATCCGAACCTGGTCAAAGAGGCCTCGCTTAGCTGTTTTTTTTTTTTTTTTTCAAACAATAGGGAAACCGATAGAATGATGCCAACAGTCACGGCTGTAGCGAGTGCATCAGACACGACCGAATTCTGGTGGAGCATAATGACCATGGCCGAAGTCGCCAAACTGAGGTTGGATGAGAAGGAAGAGTAGGAGAGGTTAGGGAATCTTGAGAAATTAGGGGAGAATATACCAGTCACGTCGCAGAGCCCGATAGCTGGTAGTGAATTCAACTGAAGCAGCCGCATTTTTATTTGCAGGGACCGCACCTTTTTTTTTTTTTTGGTCATAACAGCGCTTTTATATATTAACATACGTTTGAACAACTACTGTTCATAGCTTCGGAAGACAAAAGATCCAACAGATAATGCGGAGGAGATACAACCCAATTAGATGAGAGTAAAGAGAGCCCATGGGCTTTGCCCAGCCAATCAGCAAGGAAATTTGCTGTCCTTCGACAGTGACGGATCTGAATGTTCGTGAAAGAGGGCAATAACGCCAGAGCCTCAGCAAACAGAGCTTTTTCTTTCCATGGAATCAAATTAGGGTTTCGGACGGCATCAATAAGCACCGAGCAGTCGGATTCCAGCAATATGTTATCATGGTTTTTCCTTTTCTGCATTAGAAACTTAAGGGTAAGAGTGAACGCCTGTACCTCTGTTTCCAGTGCTGAGGAGGCAGTGACACTGCAAGTAAATCCATCGAGCAGTTGGCCGACGGAATCGCGACACACACAGGCCGCTGCCCCTTCGTGATGAGATGTCGGGTAAGCTCCATCTATATTTATTTTGACAACTCCAGGCGCCGGAGGACGCCAGATATGAACTCGATCTGTTTGATGCAGATCCGGTGTTCGCTGGTCCTGTGATGACTGTGCCCTGTTGCAGAAGAAGGCGGATCTAGCATTGGCAAGAGCCAACTGGACAACCTGATCAGGATGCGGTCTGCGCTGGCGAAAGATGAAATCGTTGCGACTCTTCCAAATATGCCACAAAACAAAAGCTATAGTCTCCAGATCAGGTATGGCGAACCTGTTGTTGATTAAATTTGCTAGCCAAGCGTCGAGTCTATTAGCAGCAGTGCATTGGGGTGGTAGGCTAATTTGAGGGTGAGACCATATGGCTTGCGTCCAAGTGCATGATAGAAAAATATGCTCTGTAGATTCTGGTACCTGTGCTGTACAGAGTTGGCAAACTGGATTTGGGATAATATGCCTGTGAAATAGATTCTCCTTGGTAGCCAAGGCATTGTGGCAAATGGACCACATGAATATGCAGATTTTGGGTGGGCACCGCAATTTCCATAGTTTATTCCAAAGTTGTCGAGGGGTCTGGTAAGAAGAAGAAGCCGTGTTCTGAATGTTGATGTTGTTCTGTGCTCGAATAGAGTTGTAGCCACTCTTCACCGTATACTTGCCGTTAAGTTGGCCCTTCCAAATAAGTCGATCAGTAGTGTAGGAAGGTCGGATTTGTACCGAGAGAATTTCATCTACAATTCGCTCATCGAAACTTTGACGAAGTAGAGATTCATTCCATCTGTTTTGGTCGGGAATCATAAAATCCGCCACTTGTTCCGGTTCACCCCTAGGTGCAGGCCCGCCAATAATGCCGCTGGAGAGCCATTTATCCTCTCGGATGTTAATCCGATGTCCATCACCTACTGACCACTGGAGATTATGTCTTATAGACTCCCTGCCTTGTAATAAACTCTGCCATCCCCATGAGGGTCGAGACCCTCTATCAGCATGCCGGAAATCTGTAGAATGGAAGTAGAGTCCTTTAAATAATCTACTCCATAGGGAAAGTGGCTGTTGTATGAGACGCCAGGCCTGCTTGCCCAATAATGCTTGGTTGAAAGCGATGAGATCTCGGAAACCCAGTCCCCCATGGTCCTTTCTATTTTTTAAAGCATCCCATTTCTTCCAGTGTATACCAGCTTTGCTACCTGTAGATTGCCACCAGAAACGAGCTATTTTATGTTCTATAGATTTGCAAAGGGATGTAGGAAGTTTGAAGATTGACATAACATATTGCGGTAATGCTTGTACGACCGTTTTGATAAGAGTTTCCTTACCGCCTTTAGATATCAGCTGTTCTTTCCACCCTTCCAGTTTGGAGTTGACTCTTCCCAAGATCCATGCAAACATCTCTCTTTTGGATTTCCCCCAATCGGACGGTATTCCTAGATATTTGCCCGTCTTTGCTAACACAGGAATACGGAGTTCCCTTGCCAAATTCTCCTGAAGAGTATTAGGACAAGTTTTCCCAAAGAAAATTCCAGATTTGTTTCTATTCACCTCTTGTCCTGTAGCTAGGCAATATTGGTTGAGTATATTGGCTAAATTATGACATTCTAGGAGTTTCGCATCTAAGAAAAATATGGCATCATCTGCGAAAAAAAGGTGAGATAGGGTAGGACACCACCTATTTAATGTGATGCCTCTAATGTTGCCCATGTGCACAGCTTGAGTGATCAGTGTAGAAAGGACGTTTGCCACCAGAATGAACAAGTATGGTGAAAGAGGGTCTCCCTGTCTTAAACCCCTAGTTGGATAGAAGTAGGGTAGGGGTTCGCCATTGAATTTGACACCAAAGGAGGCCGTTGTTATGCATTGCATCACCCAGTGAACCCATTGTGCATTGAAGCCAAGCTGAAGAAGGTAGTCTTTTAGAAAATCCCACTCCACCCTATCGTAAGCCTTTTGCATATCTAGCTTTAGAATGGCGTGAAAATTCTTTGTCCTCCTCCTTATCCGAATTTGATGTAGAACTTCTTGGACCACTAGGATATTATCCTGGATTTGACGTCCACTAACAAAAGCACATTGCTCTGTAGCTATCAGCTGGGGTAACCATTGCTTCAGTCGATTTGCAAGAACCTTTGATATAATTTTATAAATAAAATTGCAAAGACTGATGGGACGGTATTGGTCAAGCCGCTCTGGGTGAGTTGTTTTAGGTAGCAGGGTTAGGAAAGTCCTATTAAATTCAGGTCGCATCACTCCTGAGTGGAAGAAATCTTTCACTGAGTGTAATATGTCTTCCTTTAAAATATCCCAGTGAGATTGGAAAAATTGTCCATTCAACCCATCGGGTCCCGGTGCCTTGGTGGCTCCCAGTTGAAAAGTAGCTTCTTGTACTTCCTCTAGAGTGACCTCCTTGACAAGAGTTTCATTCATTTCCTCTGTCACCACAGATGGGCATTGCTCTAGAACAGGGCGATAATCGCGATATCCCACAGAACTATATAAATGTTTAAAGAAATTGAAACTCATGTCCTTCAAAAGGTTTGGTTCACGTACCCATTGAGCTTGTTCATTCTGTAGCATGCTGATGCGATTGCGCTGTCGCCTTTGAATAGTTGTAGCATGGAAAAATTTTGTGTTCTTGTCTCCCCATCTAAGCCAGTTTATTCTTGAACGCATCGCCCATTACTGCTCCTCCTGTTGCCAGAACATCTGTATTTTCTGTTTTATATTGTTAGCCATCATGTGATCATACTGACCATTAGGTTTGTTGATCAGATTTTGGAGTTGCAGCTTGAGAATTTTGATTCGATGATGACCATGAGAAAAAGTCGATCGACTCCAGCTGGTTAGGGCCTCGGAAACAGCCTTGAATTTCTGAGGTAGAGTCATTCCACTAGCTTGAGATGATTGCCATGAATCTGCAATGATTGTACGACACTCTTGGTTCTGTAACCAGAAGGATTCAAAAGTGAAATGTTTCTTTTTATTGCTAGGAACATTGGTAGTAGTTAATAAGATTGGGCTATGATCAGAACCAAGTGCCGGTAAGGCAAAAACTTCTGCGGCGGGAAAGGTAATTCTCCATTCCATAGTACAAAGCACTCGGTCCAATCTTTCTTTTATAAATTCATCGCCTTCTCTATTGTTAGCCCACATAAATGCACAACCCTTACTAGCCACATCCATCAATGAGCAGTCATTTAACACTGCACGGAAAGATTGCATACGATTATAGTTTGCTGGACGCTTACCAACTTTCTCCCAAGGATAAACTATCTCGTTAAAATCTCCAGCACACACCCATGGTAACGTATTATTGTTACTAATATGTCTCAGGTCATCCCATAGGTGTTGTCTTAGTTGGTATACCGCCGGTGCGTGTAGACAAGTAATACGCATTGTTGTCCCCTGCTCACCATCCTTACACTCCATATCAATGAGTGCCGAAGTCTGCCATTTCCCTACCAAAGAAACCCGCGTATTCCAAAACACTGCTAGGCCACCAGCTAAGCCAATAGGATTCTTTACAACACCATTTGGATATCTCAGCCTCTTTTGCAATCGTTGAATCTTCACTTCCTGATTTTTTGTCTCCATCAAAAAGAGAACGTCGGGCTTTTCGTGGGTCACCAGGGCCCTTAGAGCTTGAACTGTCAGGGGATTGCCCAAACCCTGACAGTTCCAACTAATAAGCTTCATTTGTTACTTGGTAGCTATTTAGGGCCAGCCACCAACGCCCAACTATTGGGGACCGCACCTTGAAGACTTGAATGGAGCTCAAATTTCGTAGGTGTCTCTATAGATTTCTAATTGTGCTGCACAATGTCAGAAGAACTTAGGTAGTAGCTATGGACGATTCGATAGAAAAAGAGAGATCGTCTGTATTTTTGGTTGAAGGATTTTTTCCAAAAAATCTCGGTGGGATATGTAATTAAATTGGATCAATACAGTAATTAGGTACACTGTGTCTGCCAATGGAATTAGAAACCCCAATTGTGAAAGAGGTAAAAAAGTAATCCTTAAATAGAACTCATGACAAGCCCGTAGCCCTCAGAAATCTAATAGCTCAAGAGAAATTGATAAGGACAAAAAAAAAAAAGGAAGAAAAAGAAGAAGAAGCAGAAGCGGAAGCAGCTACCCCTAATCTAAAAGGAAACCAGGTTGTTTGATGATAATGAATGGTGATACACTTAGTCAATAGCCTAACGCGGTCACCTTAATAATGAAATTTCCTTTACCGGAACCATCAGTAATTGGCTAAAGTTTAGTCGAGAAGAAGAAAGAAAAAAATTCCTTTGTTTTTTAGTTTTTCAAGTTAGCATTCATTTTAATAAGTTTTCTTTGGTGTACACAACTTTTTTTTTTTTTAAAGTTTTTATCTTTGCATTTTTTGCTTAAACCTAAACAAATTCACCATAGCAACATATTCGTCACAGTATTCTAAGCATCACAAAATAACAATCAACATTGTCGAGTGGCAAAAATCTATCGCACGTGGAGGCAAGCTTCATTTATGAATGAAGAAAAAAGTGAAAGAAATGACAAATTCATCATCCAAAGACCATTACAAACATTTTTGAAATTGCAATTTTAGGTCATAGGCAAAGGCAAAGATGTGATTTGGCTTAATTTCCCACTTATTTTCCCCAAATTTGCGGAGAATCAAACTAGGTGCGCCCCAAGAAACAAAATCTCTAACCATTCTTCACTCAACTTTCCTATGCGTTCCCAAAGAAGAGAAAATCGCGATTCTTCACCCATTTCTTCCCCATCTTTTATTTTCCTAACCATTACTATCCTTTCCAAACAAAAGGTAAGAGTCTTGACATCTTTCATTTTTGTTTCCCCAATTATTACCCTTCCAAAAAAGTAATGAATAGTTATCAAACGGAAAAATTGTCCTAAAAATTATAAACCAATTGTAAAGCGATCAATTTAGTCTTAAACTTTTAATTTATGCCAATTTGGTTCCAAACCTTTTGACAATTGGACAATTCAGTCATAAATCTTTTGATCTAGCAATTTAAAGAATTACCGATATAATTATTTTGGCTAATTTTAGTCAAAAATCATTGACGTTAAGTTTCCGGTTAACTCCAGCACTAACTTGAACAATTTTTTTATTGATTTTTTTTCCTTAAATTTTCATTTTATTTACTTCTATTTGTTCATTTTTTCTTCATCAGGCTGGCAAGATCTTTGGCCATTTGTTGAGGGTTGGCAACCTTCATCTGCCATGAGGCAAGGACCGGTGAGGTCACTGGCCTCTGGGTGAGGGCTACAATGCCCTTGCTAGATCTAGCGAGGCAAGGGTATCATGGCCTGCAAGTGCTTGCACACCTTCGCCTAGATCCGACAAGGGCTGCGATCCTTGCCTAGTGGCCCTTGGACTCATTAAGAAATAAAGAAAAAAAGAAAAAAATCAATTCAAAATTCAAAATTTGAAATTTTAAAAAATAATTATAAAATTATCCAAATTAACACCAACTACCCCATATAAGATGGCCGGTGCTGATTGGATCGTTACGTTGGCAATTTTCGGTCAAATTAATAGAAAGGATCACATCGATAATTCATTAAAAAATTAAGACTAGATTAGCAAATTCTCAAAATTTTTAGGACTAAATTAATTGTCAATAAGTTAGGACTAAAATGGCATAATTAAAAGATTTATGATCAATCGGTTGCAGTATAATATGTTTAGAGTTTTTTGGACAATTTTCCTATAACAAAAGTGAGGATTTTTAGAGTAACTTGCATATGAAAGAAAAAAAAAAGTTAGAAAGCAATCTACCATGCAACAAATAACTCATGGAAGAAAAAATTTGTGGGAAAATAACATATTTTATAGTGAAACGATGCAACTTTCATACTTTAAAATAATAATAGGATTTATTACACTGGAAATGGGCTAGTTCTCTATGTGATTGTAACCAGCCAGTTGGATTCCTAGTCTCAATCTTTTGTAATCGGGAATCATAAAATTAGTTTTGGGTTTTAGACTCCTAAAATCGATCACCTCTAACACAAACTGTTCAAAAATAATTTGGTGGCATAAGTGCAGATACATGCATAATTGATTTTGAGTTCAAGTGGGGGGTTTTTGCTAATATGTATCCTCAAAATCATGTATCAATCTCTTTAAAAATAAATAATTTTTTTATTCAATTATCACATAAATTTCTCGCATATTATCTAAGGGGTAGTTTGTTTCTTTGCTGTGTTTTTGTACTAGCAGAAGTCCATTGACACCGTATAGGAAAGCATATCATTCACAAGCCAATAGACAAGGAGTTATAGTGGATAAACGTTGTAGACCGGCGGGATAATTGGATTACTTTTATTGTGATGACATAACTCATTTGTCAGTAGTAAGATATACGCACTGGATTTGTAGTACAATCAAATTAGTCTTAAATTTTTTCAATTTTGTCAATTTAGCTCTAAAATTTTGCACAAGATTACTAGGTAGTCCTTAGTGGGACAATTGGGTTACATTTATTGTGATAACGTAACTCATTAATTGGTAGTAAGACATTCACTTGTTAGGATTGTAGTACAAATAAACTAGGCTTAAAACTTTTTAATTTTATTAATTTAGTCCTAAAATTTTACACAAGATCACTATATAGTCCTTAGCGGGACAATTGGGTTACATTTATTATGATGATGTAACTCATTTGTCGGTGGTAAGACCTTTGCCCAGTGGGGCTATAGTGTAATTAGTCTTAAACTTATTATACGAATGTCAATTTAATTCTAAAATTTTCAATTTTGTTGATTTAATTTTAAAATTTTACACAAAATGCTATTTAATTATTCTTGTCAGTTTTAGTTGATAATCCTGATGCGGTAGTATGCCAAGTAGGATGGTTGATGGTGACTGAATTGCCATGTCAATAATTTTTGGCAAAAAACGACCATAAGGACTATATTGGCATTTCGTACAAAAGTTTAGGACTAATTGATAAAATTGAAAAGTTTATAACCGATTTGATAATTTTCCCTTGTCTCGTGGGTGGAGTGTAAAATGTACACGCACTAATTCAAGCAATTTACACTCTAGGGCTAAGAGAAAAATATAGGAGTGTAGTTTTCTTAAAAAATTGTATTCTAATATATTACGCGTTCTAGCGAAAGTGCACAAATATTGCACTATATTAAAAAAATCTGACATATGGAAGATTTTAGAAATTCGCCTCTTTAGTCATTACAAAACATTTAAGTTATTACCTAATTTGGATAAATTATTGACACATTTAACCCCTTTTCAAAAAGTTAATTACAAGAAATTAAAAAAATTATATCTTGAAATTGAATTACTTAATTGTAAATTGAAATATGCGACATATTAAATAGAATTTAAATTTACACAAATCTCCGGTGATATGATAATTATAAGATAATTAATTGAGAATATTTACTAAAGTACTACCCCAAATCAAGTTTGAGATATTTTGAAGTATGATCGGAGTATCACAAAAATGAATTGAAAATGAGTGTTAAAGTTTTAATCTACTATTCTGGAAAAGCCTAGACTCTACAAGTCTCTAGTCTTAGTGGTAGTTGAGGTTTGTGGTCAAGGTTAAAAATAAGAAGAAAATCTCAGACAAATGCAGAGGTGATTTGCTGTATGAGTCGGTTATTGGAGCCTAGAAATAGGCTTGGTTGTATGGCCATAAATACAGAAAAGAAAACGACTGTCAAAACTAAACCAATCACTATCAGCCTTGAAATCCTTTTTTCATTAAAATAACAATTGTTTTCTTCCACCCTTTGCTGTGTTGTCCCGCAAACACACATCCACTCGCATTCATATTAAAATCCACAACAAATACTAACATAAAATTATAATATCTCTACACCGACGATTGCGCTTTCCTTTCCCTTGGAGGGAAACGGTCATAATGAATGTTAAGCACCTAGAAAACAAGGCTCCCCACCAATGCACAAGTTAAGGGAACTGTGAGATTGTCGTCGAGCCGAGAGCTCAGAGGATGCGATTCCACCAGAGCAGAAGCAAGAGAGACCACCAAGAAACCCGAAGCCATCTCCCAACTTCCTCGGATATAACCAAAGGAAGAAAAATAGGACATAAACCTTGTAAACATAAGCAAATTGTAACCAATAAGGCCACCACTCAATCAGATTTATACAGAATGCTCAAACACCCGACTGAGAATTACCCGAGAGATGCTAAAAACCCGGCACAGCCCATTGCAATGCTACCAGCTATGGATTTGTTACGGTTGTAGGGAATTTTATGTTGGCCAAGCCGCCTTCCGATGATGTCCGCAAAACCTGAAAACAGGCAAGGCAAAACCAGGTGTCTATGCTTAAAGCCCGCCCTCTTTAATTTTCGGATATTTGGGAAAATTATGTGATTCCTTTGAACTGATGACCACATCTCTTCTCACGCAGTTTGATATCTCTGTATCATTTTAAGCCTTGACTGAAGATAACATCATTTATTCTATTTAATTAAGGAGATAACTTCACCCCATTATCATTTGTGGCATTAAGCACTGTAATATTATTTCTCAAGATTTAGGCCCATGACACTGAAGAAGTCCTTAATATGTCCCTTTATTTTTGCACTTACTAGTCATTGAACCTATGCCAGTATAACAAGCAAGAAATAATGGGGAGTTAGATTAGTGCACCATCTCCAGCGCAGAGGTTGCATATTGCTGCAATCGCGATTGGCGAAGTCCTCCAATAATACGCGCAAGCAAATGTGATTGTGAGGACATAGAATAGCGGCCCTTCAAGAAGTTCCCTGAAAATCTTAACTAAATCAAATTGATTGATAGAATCAAATAACGAGTTTAGGAGATCAGTACTGCGATTATTTAAATACAAGCGATGTAATCCTATCAAACCCGATTCACCTCTGTCTCAATGCAATGCGGATACCAAATAACTCGAGTTACGAACCTGCGGTCCCCAAATCTGGTCATGGACTTCACCGTCGCCTCATCTTTCCAAATGCCAGATCCCAGAAGAAGCATGCGTATGATATTAACCCCTGGAATCAAAGCAGCTAATAGCGCACCTCGATGCCCAGAACTGCAATTTATTAGCAATAGCCATCTCACCAAACTAATAATCCATTAGGAATTTAGAAAAAAGAAAAAAACTGGTGTAGTCTTAAGATTACCTGAACAGTGGCCAGCAAAGCATGAAAACTAATCCAAAGCTTACATGCACAAGCTTCCTGTTAAGTTTCTGAACGAGGGACAAAAACAAAGACATTTAAATATAACAAACGGCTTGAAAACAGCAATCAGGTCTAGAACTATGTTTACAAGGACTGCTTTGAGATGCAAATTTTTTTCTATAATTTAGGGGCACGAGTTTGGACAGCCAGCAATATTTCAGGCCCATACACTCTGCAAGCCCGGGGGACTGGTCAAGTTCAGGTCGCCCTGCTCGAGTTTGCGATTGGTTGATATGATTTGGATGGGTAATCTCCACCGCCCCAAATCAACTGGTCAACACGAGTTATTTGAGATGCGAATAAAATTTGGTCTAATGAGTAAAACGAAACAGCCGAGCATCCCGAGACAGCATCGCCAGCAGGAAATTTATGGAACAAGCAAAGGAAGTAGGGAGTAATCCTGTCCGAACCTAGTCAAAGACGCCTCGCTTAGCTGTTTCTTCAAACAACCGGAGAACCGTGAGAGCGATGCCGCAGGACACGGCTGTAGCGAGTACATCGGACACGACTGGATTCTGGTGGAACATAATCACTGCCGGTTGGGTCGCCCTACTGAGATTGGATGAGGAGGAGGAGGAGGAGGAGAGAACCAAATTAGTCGCGCCCTACCATTCTTCACCCAACTCTCAAATGCTTTCCCAAACAAGATAAAGGCCCCGTTTGGTTCGGCTTTGGGGGAATGTCCTTAGAGAAATGTAAAGGCCTTTAGTCTAAAGGGGTTTGGGGAAATGCAAATACTGTTTGGTAAATTAAAATTGAAAAGATGTCTTGAGATGCAACTTGGGGAAAATGCTATTTGGTAAACACATACATATGGAAAGTCCTTTCATGTGCCAATTTTAAAATTTTGCAAATTTAATTTGTTTAAAATCAAAAACAAAAATCAATGACCTTAACTTTTATATATAACCACTGGGGGTTCGCCCCAGTGGCCACCCTCTTAACATGGAAGGGGGAGGTGAATGGTTCAAATCCCCACATTCTCAGGGGGGATAGGGTGGGGACGCGTAAGTTTCAAGAGTGGGTTTCGACTCCCACACCCTGCAAGAGGCAGGGCAAAAAGTCAGAGAGAGAGTGTAGAATAGGAATAGAGTAGGACTGACAAAAAAAAATTATATATATTTTTCAAGTTGAGAATAATATATAAGAAACATATTAATAAAATTTTAAATAAAAAAATCACATCAAACTCAATTAAAAATAGAGTAATTTCATTACAATAAATATGACAACATATGTCTGAAAGAAAGAAATAAAAAGACCAGTTTCATTATTATATGTTCCTTCTGCAAAAATATCAACTGGTTTGGATGAAAGATTTACACCACCTAGCTCAAAAGTATCTGGAGGGGTGAAGCGTATCGTGTAACTGATGTTCTGCAAGGGACCGTGGGTGCTGTCCAGCTTAATTGCATTCTCTGCTCGATTTGCTTTAAGCATGTAACTGTCATTATAAAGATGAAAGGGTAAATTGAAACGTTTATCACCCACAAATGGTGGAGAAGAATAACCAAAATCTATCTGCCCCTTCGTAAACTTGATTGACATGTCAAATCTCATATTCGATGAGTACGATTTCAGATATGTCTTTCCCTTATGCTTCCCAGTCTTTGACTCACAAGGTTTGCTAGCCCCCTTAACTCCATACTCGTACTTGACACCTGGTAATGCATCATTGTGACCCCAAAATTTGATCTTATCAAAATAACCGGAATCCCTTACAGTTCATTGCTCCACATCCATCCTACAACTGGATACCGATTTATAACAGAAAAAGTGGCAGGGAATCTTCAGCACAACTTTATCGAGCAATTTCCCGCGAAAGCATCAATCAAAAGACATTGAAAAGTTCAAGATTCGGCAAGCAACAGCACACCACCTATTGGCCTTCGAATCCTATTCTCCTTCATCGATTAGGGTAGTGCTAGGATCGAAATTATAGTAGCCATAATAAACATTGGTGACATTTTGAAACTTCAATAACAATTGCGTCTTACCCTCCTCCAAACATCAAATCGTAGTGAAACTCATGGCCTTGGGTAAAAACCCGACATTTGTGCCAAGAGGGTAGCACTTACCACCGTGACAAACACTCCTGTATTCCAAGTCAAATGCTGAATTCCACTTCAAGGCCGAGCACAAACCTTGCCCCAGTTTCTCACTAGACAAATTATCTCCTCCACCATCATCAAATTTATCAAAAGACCCACTCCCTCCCTTCTTCTCTATCAAACTATACTCATAATCGACACTTCCACTACTCAAAGCCAGTATAGATACAGTCCTGCACCACCAGCACCATCACCACCATCCAAGCTCTCCAAAACCCCACTAACAAAACTATTGTTAATACTCGATTTCAGCGGATAATTTAGCATGGAAACTACGGTTGAAAAACACACCAGATCCGACCATGCAAAGCTTACTTGAAGATTGAGACCAGTACCCATTAAGCTTGAACTTCACCGTACCCCGCCTGACGGGGATTCTCGGCCCGCGGATGTGAAATTCGCGCAATCTCTGGTTCTTCGGCTTCCCAAAGATCGCACTCACATTGGGGTCTGCGAACTCCAGTACCCCATGAAGACTGATCACGTCCTTGGACTCGGTCCCGTGCATTGCCATGGGAGTGAATGGCACTGCCCTCTTCAGATCATGGCCGGACTCCGCCCCCCTCCACTGGCCACCATCAGCCGAGAAGAACCTGCTATAGAATTGGAGGAGCTCGGCATACGAGCTGGCCGATTCGGAGGCGATTTTATGCTGCCGGGGGACCACGCCGCCACAGTGCTTGTCATTGTTGGATAAATTCTCTTCAGGTATTTTGAAGTTGACAAAACATTTTCTTTAGTCTAGTCTGAAGACTTATAGACTCTACTGGCAAAGTATTAAGATCAAAGTCTGAAGCTAGCAAGACTCATGTTTCAAAGTCTACCCTCATGGACAGTTTCCAGACCAACAAGATAAAAACTTTATTCTGATCTAATATGGTTCTTACTCCAAACGGCTGGGGAATATCTTTCTACTAGATTCAACACTAGAAGATCTTATTTTCGTATTCAAATATGTATAGATTCTCTAAAGATTTCGCAACTTATATTTGGAAGGATCTACTTATGGAAACCAAGATCCTGATTGTATGGGCGAGCATGATTGATGGGCTATCAACACTTACCTTAAAGAGCTCGAGATCTCTCTAATTGATTCTGTCCAACGGGTTGATTGGAAGAACTTCTTTGGAAGGTGCCAACGGTATTGAAGGCATGAAGAAGTATATAAGAGAGATGCTCCAGTTGTTGAAGGGTGCCGGATAGAAGAATTCCAAAGTCTGAATCTCCTTTTCTATTTTGTGATCTTATTCTTCGAGCGTTATATGTAATCAAAAGAGAGATCATATTGTGGTGAGACCTTGAGGAAGTGTAGTAGAGCTTCTACACTGTGGACTCAAGAGCGTGAGACTGTAATCACTCTTTTTGATTCTTAGTGAAATCCAGCCAGAAGGGCTGTCCGTGTGGGAGAGTGGACGTAGGCTTGGTCTAAGCCGAACCACTATAAATCTGGAGTCTTGATTCTCTATCCTTAATCCTTTTATCTTTCATTACTTTCATTTGCTGCGATTGTTGGTTTTAATTCTTTAATCTCTCATTCGGATTAAATTGTTGAAATTTCTTTAATCACCTATTCACCCCCTTCTAGGTTGGTATCAGAGCTTATGTACTCATTCATAAGAAGTGTCTTTACTTCGGAGTAAAAGATCTATGGCTAGTATGTTGCCTACAGGGTTGGTTGAAGGTCAAAGCAATACCAGACCTCCATACTTTGATGGAAAAGACTACAGCATATGGAAAAACAAGATGAAAGCATTCCTAAGATCGAAAGATCCTTTGGAATGGGAAGTGGTAGATAAAGGAATCATTCCTGCTGCTGCATCAGAATCAGAGAGAGGAAAAGAAGTTGCTGATCCCACTCTACTGACTCAAGAAGAAATCACCAAGAGACAGACTCTTGACGCTAAAGCCATTTACTCCTTATATTGTGCTTTATCCCCTACTGAGTATAACAAAATATCTTCTTGTGATACATCAAAAGAAGTCTGGGATAGGCTTCACATTACCTATGAAGGGACTGATCGAGTGAAAGAAACAAGGATCAATATTCTTTTGGGACAATATGAAGTCTTTAAGATGAGATCAGGAGAATCAATAACTGACATGTTTAGTCGCTTTACTGAAATTGTGAATGGTCTTGAATATCAGGGACATCCAATCTCAAGACATATGAAGGTCAACAAACTCCTACGAGGACTCTCTAAAGACTGGAATTACATAAAAACCTCAATAAGAGAGACGCAGAGGATTGCTCTACTCTCTGTAGACGAACTGGTTGGGACTCTTCAATCTTATGAAGTGGAACAGACCAACGAAGAGGAAGATTCAAAAGGTAAGAAATCTATTGCCTTAAAGTCTAATGACTATTCTGATGCTACAGACTCTGAAGAAGATCTAGATGATGAAGAACTGGCACTCATGATAAAGAGATTCAGAAAGTTGAGCAGAAAAGGAAGGAAATTCAATTAGAAGAAACAAAGCTCACAAAGGTTTCAAAACAAATCAACAGAGGAAGATGATTCTAACAAAGAAGTGACTTGCTTTGAATGCAAGAAAAATGGACACATCAGACCCAACTGTCCTCTGTTAAAGAAGAGAAAAGGAAAGACTGAGAAATACAGGAAGGCACTCAAAGCAGAGACTTGGAGTGATACTGAATGTGAAGAAAGTGATGACGATTATGCCAATATCTGTTTAATGGCAAAATCAGATTCAGACACATACTCAGACAGTGAACTCGAGGTTAGTAACCTAAAAATTCCTGTCAAGGTTTCTAAATATATTGATGAACTTTGTCTTAGTCTAAAAACCTCTCTCAAGAGGATCTCCGAATTAAAAAGGGAAAATTCTACATTGAAGCAACAAGAAAAACTTATGAAAAAAAAGTTTGAAAAGTTGGAAAAGGACTTTGCTGTTGTGAAAGAAAACTCAGACTTTATTTCAAATGAAAATAATCTTTTGAAAAATGATATTACTAATATATCAAAAAGATTTTCAAATGGTTCTGAAAAGTTGGATAAGATTCTTTGGATACAAAGACCATACTTTGATAAGTTAGGTCTTGGTATGACTTTTGAAACTATTCCACTAATTGATTTCCCAAAGGTAAAGGAAAGAATCAAATAGAGACCAGCCAGAATTGTTTATAAGAATCATTTCCATAAAGTTTTTGTAAAACCTGTTGGCAGAAATGCTTTGAAATGTTCCAAGTGCAAAAGCTCAGAACATTTTGAGAAAGAATGTCCTTTGGTTTGGAGACCTGTTAAAAGGAACTGGGCTAAGACTGTCTATTGCTCTAACACTTCTGGACCCAAGATGATATGGGTACCAAAGAAAGCTTGAATTCGTGTTAATTGCAGGTTACTATCAAAAGGAAGATTAAATGGTATCTTGATAGTGGCTGCTCAAGACATATGATGGGAGACTCAAGTTGCTTCATAAAACTTGTCCAAATAGACGGAGGAAAAGTTTCTTTTGGTGGTAACAACAAAGGAAGAATTACTGGTCGAGGAACAATAAAGATTGGAAGTTTGTCAATCAAAAATGTTTCCTTAGTTGAAGGATTAAATTACAACTTGCTTAGCATAAGCCAGTTGTGTGATACTGGTTTCAAGATCAATTTTCAGGAAGGAACGTGCTCTAGAATCAGTAAAGACTTTACTCAATCTTTTACTGGACGAAGACATGGAAATATCTATCTTCTGGATGTGAATCATGAAAGATCACAGTGCTTAATATCAGTATAAGATGAAGCTAATCTATGGCACAAAAAGCTAGGCCATACTAATATGAAGCAAATCACCAAGATCTCTTCAAAGAAACTTGTTCGACGATTACCTATTCTCAATTACTCAAAGTTTGATCTATGCACACCATGCGTACTGGGTAAACAGGTTAGAAACTCTTACAAACCAATAAATAAAGTTTCCACTAATCATGTATTGCAGCTTCTGCATATGGATTTATTTGGACCTACCAGAACGCAAAGCATTGGTGGAAAAATGTTCTGTTTAGTAATAGTGGATGATTATTCACGATTTACTTGGGTCTACTTTCTTTCAAGTAAGTCTGAGACTTTCTCTCTCTTTTCAAAGTTTGCTAAGAAAGTACAGAATGAGAAATGTCACACTATCTCAAGCATTCGAACAGACCATGGACGTGAGTTTGAAAATCAAGACTTTACTAAATTTTGTGATGAATTTGGTTTTCAGCACAAATTCTCCTCTCCATATACACCAGAACAGAATGGGGTTGTGGAAAGGAAGAATAGGTCTTTACAAGAAATGTCAAGAACTCTTTTAATTGGAAGTAATATTTCTTCAAGGTTTTGGGCTGAAGCTGTGTCAACTACTTGCTATATTATAAACCGAGTGTTTTAAAGGCCAATTCTTGAGAAAACTCCTTATGAAATTTTTAAAGAAAAGAAACCAGTAGTTTCTTATTTTCAAGTATTTGGTTGTAAATGTTTTATTCTAAAGAATGCAAATGATCGTGTTGGTAAGTTTGAAGAGAAATCAGATGAAGGATTCTTTTTTGGTTACTCAACTGCAAGCAAAGCCTATAGAGTATTCAACAAGAAGACTCAGACTGTGGAAGAATCAATGAATGTCAAATTTCAAGACTCTCCACAAATTCAGCCAACTCAGATTGAAGATTCAGAATCTATTCCAGACTCTGCTAGATCTACCTCCATTGAAGCAGTTAAAAATTCAGAAGCAGTACAACAAGATACTGATAAAGAATCTACTGAAGAAAAAGATCAACAATATATCAGACTGTCCAGTAACTGAAAGCACAAGTCCAGTCATCCTGAAGAACTCATTATTGGAAATCTTAATGAGGAAATTCGAACAAGATCCAAAAGGCGAGAAGAGTCTAGTGCTGTTGCTCTTATTTCTGAAATAGAACCCAAAAATATTGAAGAAGCTTTAGCTGATGAAAGCTGGATTGAAGCAATGCAAGAAGAGCTCAGACAATTCAGTATTAACGACGTATAGGAATTAACTCCTAAACCAAAAGGTAAATAAGTTATTGGAGCTAAATGGGTATTCGGGAACAAAGTTGATGAAAAATGCAAAGTAACGAGAAACAAAGCAAGACTCGTGGCTAAAGGATACACGCAAGAAGAAGGGATAGACTATGATGAGACCTATGCTCCAGTAGCAATGTTAGAAGCAATCAGATTACTACTTGCTTTTGCTTGTTATAAGAATTTCAGGTTATTTCAAATGGATGTCAAAAGCGCATTCCTGAATGGATTTATTCAAGAAGAAGTCTACGTGGAACAACCTCCTGGATTTGAAGACTCAAAGAAACCAGACTTAGTGTTCAGACTGAAGAAAGCTTTATATGGATTGAAACAAGCTCCTCGAGCTTGGTATGAAAGGCTAAGTAATTTCTTAATTCATAATGGCTTTTCTAAAGGAAAGGTAGACACTACTTTGTTTATTAAAAAGGAAGGTAAAAGTTTTCTACTTGTTCAGATTTATGTTGATGACATTATATTCGGATCATCTAATGAGACTTTGTGCAAGAAATTTTCTAAGTTTATGCAAGATGAATTCGAGATGAGCATGATGGGTGAACTATCCTTTTTCCTTGGTCTACAAGTGAAACAACTAAAGGAAGGAATATTTATTCATCAAGAGAAATATGCAAAAGAACTTGTTAAAAAGTTCGGTCTGGAAAATTGCAAAAAGACTGACATACCAATGTCAAGTTCCTTGAAGATAGACAAAGATGAAGCAGGGAAGAAAATCGACCAAAAGTTATACAGGAGTATCATTGGTTCACTTCTTTATCTTACTGCATCCAAACCTGACATATTATTTAGTGTTTGCATATGCGCTAGGTTTCAATCAGATCATAAGGAATCTCATTTAAGTGCTGCTAAACGTATCATTAAATATGTTGCTACTACTGCTAAGATTGGTCTATGGTATCCCAAAGAAAGAGATTTTACTTTTCTTGGTTATTCAGACGCAGATCTTGCAGGTTGTAGAGTTGAAAGAAAAAACACTTAAGGTACGTGTCAATTGCTTGGAAATAGGGCAGTATCTTGGTTTTCAAGAAAACAAAGTACTGTGGCTCTTTCAACAGCTGAAGCAGAATACGTAGCCCTTGGAAGTTGCTGTTCTCAAATACTGTGTATAAAACAACAACTACAAGACTTTTGCATTGAATATTCTTGCACAGAGATCAAATGTGACAATACCAGCGCACTCAATCTTACAAAGAATCCAATCCTACATTCAAGAGCAAAACATATTGAGATTCGACATCATTTTATAAGAGATCATGTTCAGAACAAAGAAGTCTTGATACAATTCATAGACTCAAAGAATCAACTGGCAGACATCTTCACAAAGCCACTTGAGAAAAGCTTATTTGAGTCTATTCGCTCAAGACTCAATATTTTATCTCTTGAAGAATGTTGAAGCTCAGACTTAGAATCTAGAGTCTAACAGAGTATCAGACTCAAAAGGTTGTAGACTGAGAATACCAATCGACACGACTGTAAGTTCTTTTATTTACTTAAACTGTTATTTCGAAAAGGTAAGATTGTCTGTTTATCTCTAATTGAGCTTATTAAGGCAGTTAAATTTTTTAAAAAAGGTGGTTATCGATTTATTAAGGCAGTTATTTTTTTTAAAGGAAATTCTTAATATTTCCAAATTGCGACGCTTGAGTTACCCCGTATCAGTTATCTTTTATATGCATCTTCTCCTTCTTCGTTTTTACTTTACCCGGAAACCCTAGTTCAAAAGCTTTTCACTCCTTTGAATTTTCTCTCCTAAATTTCTACCTCTCAAGCTTTTGACTTTCTTGCGATACAAGTGTGAAAGTTTCTCTAAGAAAGCGACAATGTCTTTCCAAAGGAAATCCTCAAGGATAGCAAACAGGGGACCACAGGGCTCTGGTGAGGGGCCTACGCACTTCGATCTCACAGAAGAAAGTGACTTTCCAACAGAACAGACTCAACAATCTCAACAGCGCACCTCCTCAACTAGATCTCATGATCGTCGTCCTCAACATGCAGAAGAAGTTCTTGAAAATGTTGAACCTGTAAGATCACTCAAGCCTGCTTTTGTTTATAGGTTATACTATGCGTTGAAGGAAGGAGGTTCTGCAATGACATTCATTGATGAATTTTTGAAAGAAAAATGTTATAAAAATGAGACACGCTTTCTCACTGTGATGGAGAGATTAGGCGTTGTTCCTGTTGGAACGACAGCAAAAGTCTTTGCAAACTTTCCCAGTGACCCTCGATTTGGTGCTGTAAATCAACCTGAGGGAAATGATGATGATGAGAAAATGTTTTTATATTTTAAACCTTGGATGGGTGTGGCTGCAAACCTTCGAGGAAAGAAGGATGATTTGTTTCGATCAGAAGGACACAGAAAGATGTATGAGAAATTGCTGAAGCGTGGGGTGATGAATCCACAGACGGTGGACTTTGATTTTCTGGATTTATTAAGCATCAATCTAAGAGAGAAGTTTGAGAAACTTCAACTTCATAAGTTCTGTACTGAATGTGATGTGGCTTATTCTGAATTAACAGCATATTTTTATTCCAATCTCAATTTCCTTGATGCGAATAGCTTTTCATTTAGTGTGAGAGATAGAGAATATGTTGTTGATACGGACACTCTGGCATATGTAATTGGTGTGGAAAGAGGTGCTTTCCAATCAATTTCTGTGTCTGTAAGTCATGCAACTCTAGAACTTGCGAGAGACCGAATTGCTGAAGGTCGTCTCTCCTACTCCAGGATGAATGCAACAAACACTCTGCTTCACAAGATAGTGATCAACTGTTTTAGACAGAAATCAACATCAAAGACAAATGTATCCATCTTAGAGGCTAAGTTGATGTATGCAATCAAGATTGGTCTTAACTTTTCTCTGCCACACACTATCATGTTTCACATGTACAAGTCCATGGCAAAGGACAAGGGAAAACTCCCTTATGCTGCTCTCATCACTCGTCTTTTCAGACACTTGAACATTCAGCCTCCTCACATTCTCTCTGTGAAGACTATTGATCAAATGGTCATCGGACTGAGGATGATAACAAAGATGCGTCTGAAAGTACTCAGCAAGAAGCTGGAGTAGTTCAAGGAGAAGACTCCTGTTAAGTCTAGACCAGACCCTTCTGCGGCCAAGAGAAAAAGAAAGGAACCGGTGACTGGTCCTATCAAGAAGAGGGGGGCAATCATCATCGAGGATGAATATGATGAGGATGATTTGCCTATCTCTGCTCTTGTTTCTTAGGTTTCTGCACCTGTTTCAGCTGTTCCAGAACAACATTTTGCAGAAGACACTGAGAAAGGACTCCAAGGAAAGGGATCCTTACAAGAAGAAGAAGAGAAAGAAGAGAAAGAGAAAAAAGAAGAAGAGGAAGAAGAAAAAGAAGAACAAGATGAAGAGGAAGAACCAGCAAAAATAGATTCTCCAGCAGAAAAAGAGGATCAAAGACATCCTGTCACTGAGGAAACTCCTCAGAAAGAAGAGTACTTCTCCCCTCCAGAAGACATTGAAACAGGGGGAGATGTTCAAAGAGAATGTACTCCTCTTCTATTGAATTTTAACAGTGCAGGTGTTAGTCGATCGCCTCCTGATGCAGAAGATGTTCATGCTGCTCATTTTCCTGAGGGAGAGGCATCATCTCCAAATATTGATCTCTCTGCTGATATTCACACTGGCTTGACTCCACCATCAGACCGAGTTGACGCAAGCACACAGACTGACAATTCAGGAGATTTTGGAAGGTTGCTTGACATCATCTTGGAGCTCAAAGGCCAAATCTATGCTATGGGGTATGAATTTCAAACTCTACAGAATGAGAATCATGCCATGTTCATCACCATGCATGATCAGCTTAAAGAGGTTCAGCGTCAGGTTCAGACCACTGCAAAAGGAACTGCTCTTGCTCAACTACAGGAAGATTTGAGGAAGCTAGAAGGAACTGTCAAGTCTATGGAGGACTTTCAACTTGTTCGCATTCCTCGTACTCCTTGATTTCTTTTTAATGCTGACAAAAAGGGGGAGAAGACTTTGCAGATTTAAAGCAAATTTCAAGACTCTATCCTCAAACCAAATCTTCACCAAATCTTCACTTTTAAACATATTTTTTTGATTTGTTATGATTGTGATTGATATTTTGACTTTATCTTGAGTTTTTTGAATGTGTGCTCATTATTTCATTACTTTAAACTATTAAATTAGATAAAGATAGTAATGTCTGCACATGACTAATGAGGTTTCTGTGGATGCAGATCTGTGTACAGGGTAAGTCTGTGTACAGGACATCTGTGTACATGATAACTTATACCATTTTTATTCTAATCTTTTATGAGACATCAATGCTTGCTTAAAAGTTGTATTGCAGGGCAATAATATTCAAATATGCAGAAAAGTTTTGTCACCATAAAAAATGGGGAGATTGTTGGATAAATTCTCTTAAGGTATTTTGAAGTTGACAAAACATTTTCTTTAGTCTAGTCTGAAGACTTATAGACTCTACTGGCAAAGTCTGAAGATCAAAGTCTGAAGCTAGCAAGAATCATGTTTCAAAGTCTATCCTCATGGATAGTTTCTAGACCAACAAGATAAAACTTTATTCTGATCTAATATGGTTCTTACTCCAAACGGCTGGGGAATATCTTTCTACTAGATTCAACACTAGAATATCTTATTTTCGTATTCGAATATGTATAGATTCTCTAAAGATTTCGCAACTTATATTTGGAAGGATCTACTTATGAAAACCAAGATCCTGATTGTATGGGCGAGCAGGATTGATGGGCTATCAACACTTACCTTAAAGAGCTCGAGATCTCTCTAATTGATTCTGTCCAATAGGTTGATTGGAAGAACTTCTTTTGGAAGGTGCCAACGGTAATGAAGGCATGAAGAAGTATATAAGAGAGATGCTCCAGTTGTTGAAGGGTGCCAGATAGAAGAATTCCAAAGTCTGAATCTCCTTTTCTATTTTGTGATCTTATTCTTCGAGCGTTATATGTAATCAAAAGAGAGATCATATTGTGGTGAGACCTTGAGGAAGTGTAGTAGAGCTTCTACACTGTGGACTCAAGAGCGTGAGATTGTAATCACTCTTTTTGATTCTTAGTGAAATCCAGCCAGAAGGGCTGTCCGTGCAGGAGAGTGGACGTAGGCTTGGTCTAAGCCGAACCAACAGTCGTAATAAGAGTTGAAGTCGCCGTAGTGGATTTTCGCCGTGGACTCGGTGATGCCCAAGAAGCCGACGGTCGCGAAGAGGAGGAGGGTAGCGGAAGAGGACGTGGGTTCCATTGGGTTTCAGTTGGAGAACGGAACGACGGAAATGGGTATCGGCTAGAGAGACGGTGATGGAATCGAAGCTTCCAAGCTTACCCAACTGCCCTACTATGAGCGCAATGCGAGCGCGAGAGCAGAACGGCGGGAGGCGATCTTCGAGGTTGGGATGGATGATCTCGGATGGACATTGGAGAGCAGCTCGTGAAGGAGACGGTGAGAGACGATGGAGAGAGGTGCGAGAGTGTAGAGGAGGTGTGAGGCTATAGTAAGGAAGAGGAGGCTTAGGTTTTTTATTTAGAAAATGGTAAAAACGGATTTTGGTTAATAAATGAGGACAAAATGGGCAACTAACATATTTTCATTAAACAAAGGAAGTTGCATTTCGAAAAGGCATAAGTGCTGCAAAAGCTTTAAAACTTGCCATGAAAATGCAATTGAGTTTTAAAACTCGCAAAAAGTGCAATTAAGTCCTAAAACTTGTCAAATTGTTTCAATTGAGTCCTAAAGTTACACTGTTAGCATTTTTAACGGAAAATGCTGACGTGAACTTTTAAATAATTTTTCTTTTTTCAGATGACTTTTTTAATTATTTTTATTCAATTTTTTAAAATAGATTTTAAAACTAAAAAGAAAAGTTAAAATTTATTTAAAAAAAAAAGAAAATAAAATTAGCAGCTCCTCCCCCGCCGATGTCGCTGCCACCGCCGCCCATCCCCAGAGCGGCTGGCGACGGTCATCGGCCCCTCCGACGATTGGTGGCGGCTGCCATTTTTTTTTTTTGAACTGTTTTGTTTTTTAAATAAATTTTAACTTTTCTTTTTATTTTTTTATTTTAAAATCTATTTTAAATAAAAAAATTTAAAAAGCCACATGGAAAATAAAAATTAATGTTACATGCCACGTAAGCATTTTCTGTTAAAAAAGTTGACGTCGTTAACTTTAGGACTCGATTGAAACAATTTGACAAGTTTTAGAACTTGATTGTCATTTTTGCAAGTTTTAGGACTCAATTGCATTTTTGTGACAATTTTTAGGACTTTTGTAGCACTTATCCCTTCTGAAAATTCTACTTCTCAAATGCATCTCTACCCCTCCATTCCCCTAAAGGCCTTTGAAGCCCCTTGGAGATGCAATTGCATCTTCCCAAAGTCCTCAAAAAATTGAACCAAACACCACCTGCATTTGCCCAAACCCCTTTAGAGCTCTAAAGATCCCTCTAAATGCTAAACCAAATGGGGCCAAAATCCCCAATTCTTCTCCCAGCTCTTCTCCATCTTTTCCTCTCTTACCCATCTATCGCATCCAAACGAAGGTAAGACTGTTGACTTCTTTCATTTTTGTTTCCCTAATAACCACCCTTTCAAACGTACGGAAGTGATGCCTCCTACAATAACTCACATGTTGGAAAAAAATGGAAGGTTAGAAAAAAATCTACCACTCTACAAGAATTTCATCACGTATCGGAAAAAAAACAAAAGGTTAGAAAAAAATCTACCATTCTACAAGTAGTTTTTTGTTTTTTGTTTTTTTTGTTTTATATCCAAGATCCGACTTGACACACCTTACGGGTGCTCACAGCTGTTGCAGGCCCGACAGGTCCAACAGAGACCACCGATTATACTTGGAGGGAGGCTAGCATAAGACCCCATCACCATGGCCCGCCACTTAAGACGTATTAGCAATGCGGAGATTCGAACTCATTCCCTCAGCACTGAGGTAGTAGAGCCCAACCAGCGCAGCTGCCTACTGGTAGGTACCATTATACAAAGAGTTCATCATGCAGACCGTTGAAAAACAATTTCTTAAGACGTGTGAAGTGCACATGCACTATATATTATGTACAAGTTAGATGTGCATGTATATATAACGTGTATATAAAAAGTTGATGAGGCCAAAACAATTCAAGTTTTGAAGTAACGGCCATTAGGAACAAAGCAACTGCGAAGGAATAAAGATTAGAGGGGTTTAAGGTTGTTTTATTGTCACGCCCCAATCCTCCGAGCGCGTGCCCATCCCTCAGCGGTCGATTAAATAGCGACGTCCCAGGACGCGTCGCTGACTCTTTCATTTTAATGCACATGCGGAAGCGAATAAATAATCCCAAGACAACAACAAGATGTGATAGAAAAGTAGAGCAACCATTTTCTTTGAAAACCAAACCACACTTATATATACATATCAAACTAAGTCATATACAATACAAGCCGACATATATATACAAGGTCTGCAAAACGGGGAAGGGGGGGGGGTTGAGTGCTACAGATCTTCGGCATTCGAGTCCTCCTCAGAATACATCGGGGATCTTGGATCCGACAAATACGGGTCCACCACTGAACCACCCGAAGGATCTACTGTGCCTTTTCCAAAAGCAATCTCAAGCACATACACAGGTATCTTAGATTTCGGTATGAGACCCTCTCTCTGTCCATACCGCGCACATCGGTACCATGATCTATATTGATGGGGTTCCTTGTGGAGTAAAGCCTCATCAACCCAGACCACGAACCTCCATCCTCTTGAGCTCCCATGAAGCGGGATGTAAGATACCTGCTTTGTGACTTTCTTCGGCTATCCAAAACGCTCGAGAGGAGCTGCCATCTAAGGTTCTGAAAATGTTATCCCATAACAGGGTGAGATGACATCTCAGTAAGTTCACCCCCTAAGACCCGACTAGGAAGAAAATACGCCCCAAGGGTTGCCTAAGCACAAAGACAAATCAGAGGACTTACCTTTGCCTCCATTCCTTCCTGCAAGTTAATATAATTTATAAATTCAACGAATCATTTCCACACATCAAAGCATCAAATCAGATCGAGTCATCGATCAATCAACTCAGTCGATTCCATATCATCAAAACTATCTCTCGGTCCACCCAATAAATACTATTTATCAAGTTCGATCCTATCAAAAATTGCTCGCTCTAAGTTGAAGATAGATAGTATGGCTCACCCAAAGTTGATAATTGAGTATACTGCTCACCCTAAGCTGATATATCAAGGCCCGCAGGCTGATATAGTATACTCCCAAAGCTCACCAAAAGTTGCTAAGGTAGACTACTCACTTTAAGCTGATATATCAAGGCTCGCAGACTAATATAGTATATCGGTATACTGCTCACCCTAAGCTGACATATCAAGCCCGTAGGCTGATAGAGTATACTATCCTAATCATCTAACAATTTGACAATTTTTATAATACTCGATAAAAATAATCGTGTATGGGTACATGGTAGGCCTTAGCCAAAATATAATATTTTCCCCCTTGAAAATCCCATTAATTTCAATAGTCCATAAACGCATTTTTGGCGTTGTAAACCGACGCTCGATATTTTCTAATTAAATAAATTTCCAAAATTACAAATCACACTCAAATGGCACAAAATAGCACTCAATTAATTAAACAAATCACACAATTGTAATCAGCATAAAATTCTGGTCACCGACTATTCCGGTCTAATTTTCGGAAATTAATAATGAATTAAATAATTACGAAAATTAATTAACAAATACCAATAAATAGCAAAAATGCACACTTAGGCCGGAAAAGCCTAATTAAAAGCCGAGACGGACTCGGAAAATTTCCAAACCTATCTAAATAAATACTATGACTTATCTACATGCTAATTGCATTACTTTAACCACCTAGCATGCAATATTGAACTATTAAATTACCAATCTGATCTAACTAACTACCTAACCCAAGCTTAACCTAAACTGATCAACCCTTAAGCATATTTAACTTCCTAAGTAGGGATTAATGGGTAAACTCACTGTATTAGTGATCCAATGGGACCGCCACGACAGGGATGCGGAGGCGGTCCACAAACTTCAAAGCGGGTACACCAAGTGAGGTTCCGAAAGGCACCAAAATGGGCCAAACAGTGCACTGCAGACCTAGTCTTCTTGGTTCTGGTCTTGGGCCGAAGAAGGAGGCTGAGTGGCTGGTTGCGGCCGAAAATGAGAAGGGACGAGCGGAGGGGTTGATGCGGGTCTAGGCAGGGCTTCACGGCGACGGGAAGGAGGTGTATGGTGATTCGATGACCTCGAGCATCGACTAGGACGGATGGAGGCGTGCGGATGTCGAGTGGAGAGGCAGGACAACGAGCGTGGGCGTGCGGCTGGCGTGTGAGCTTGTAGTGGCGCTGGACGGCGACAGCGGGCTCGGATAGGCAAGGGGCTTGGTCGAATGGTTGCTGGCTTTCTTCTCTACAAATTTTCGGAATTTCTGTTGGCCTGGAATGGTGGAGTCGACGGAAGGAAGGAGAAGGGGGCAACTTTTGGCTTGGAGGGGGCCACTTGGTCTCTCTTTTATCCTCTTGTCCCCTTGACCCTACCCCACCAGATTGCTGGCTTCCTCAGTAAATTTTCCAGCCCTTAGCTTGCTTAGGAAGACTTGGAAGGGGTCCAAAAGGTTGAGGCAATGGGGGCTATGAATTTGCACAAGTTTTCCCCTAAACCTAGTTCAATTCCCCTTTTGAAATAAATCAATTCGGTCCCCATAAATTCAATCAAGGCACTCACGATCAAATTGACATTTTTCCACGCCAATAGAACCCACTTGCATCCAAAAAACGCGATAAAAAACGGTCTCTTGAATTTTTCGGACAAAAACAGCTATAACTTGACTTTTCGCCAAAAATCTCGGTTTGCAGAAAAATCTTCAAAGGATTAGTCAACATTCCTAAAATGACTCATGACATGAAAGGATTTTCAATTTCTGAAATCAGATTCAAATTCGCGGTTAATTTCAATCTGGTGCGATTTTAGCATAACTTAGCATATCGAGTAACTTTCAGAAATTTTTAGTGCAAATGACCCGTAGTCGATTTTCTTCGAGCCACAATGAACCTCTTCGACACATTGACAACACCTGCTAGTCGTGAAAATCTCGAGATTTCAAATACGGGCACAGGGTATCAAAACGACAAAATAATCAATTTAGTGCCGATCGACGAGAATTTTTCAATTTGGTGGAATCACCCACGTTTAACAATACATCTTAGTTGAATTGACCTATCTCTGATCTCTAATCGACTTTTAACTGTACCACAATTATCTCTGCAGATGAGCACGATTGAGCAATCGATTCCTTGTCGAATTCTCAAGTCTATTGTGTTAAAATCCATTAATGATTTCCCCAGATAATCTAGTTATCTCAGGAGTGATTAGCTCTGAGAATAGCATTATAGGCATGTCGATGAAATGCCCAATTTATCTAATTGAAAATAGAATTGAAAATCTAGGATGTCACAACTCTTCCCCTCTTATTAAAATTTTGTTCTCGAAATTTAAACCATTACAATACTTTAAGCAAAAAGGTGGGGGTACAATCGTCTCATCGACTCTGCGCTCTCCCAGGTTGCTCCAGCAGTGTCGTGGTGTTGCTAGATCACTTTGACCAACGGGATGGTCTTAGTACACAGAATTTGTTTTTTTCGATCAACAACTTGAACCGAGCTTTCCACGTACAACACTCTATCGTCCACGTCCAATTCCTCAAAATTAAGCACGTGGGTCGAGTCAGGCTCATATTTCCTCAACATCGACACGTGAAAGACGTCATGCACCTGCGCCGGCCTCAGCAGTAATGCAAGACGATACGCTGGGATCCTGATTCTCTCTAGAATCTAAAAGGGACCTACGTACCTCGTACTCAACTTTCCTTTCTTGCCAAAACGCGAAGTACCCCTCATTAATGACACCTTCAGAAAAACGTGATCACCAACTTAGAATTCTAATGGTCTTTGGCGCTTATCTGTATAACTTTTCTGGCAGCTCTGAGCGGTCTTTAGTCTGCCTCTGATAACTGTAATTGCATCCACTGACTGCTGAACTAACTCTAGGCCTGTGATCTTTCTTTCCCCGACTTCATTCCAACATATTGGCATTCTGTACGCTCTGCCATATAACGCTTTGAAATGAACCATCTGAATGCTCTGCTAGTAGCAGTTGTTGTAGGCAAACTCAATAAGATGAAGCTTTTCCTCCTAGCTTCCCTTGAAATCCAACACGCAAGCTCGCAGCATGTCTTCGAGGGTTTGGATCATCCTCTTAGATTGGCCATCCGTCTGAGGATGATATGCCGTACTGTATTGCAGCTTCGTGTTGGATAAATTCTCTTCAAATATTTTGAAGTCGACAAAACATTTCCATCAATATAGTTTGAAGACTTGCAGACTCTACTGGCAAAGTCTAAAGACCAAAGTCTAACGATATCAAGACTCAAGTTTCAAAGTTTACTCTCATGGATAGTTTCTAGACCGACAAAGTTAAAACTTCTATTCTGATGTTATTTATTATGGTTTTGACTCCGACGGTCAAATGATTTCTCTCGACTGGATTTAGCACTTCAAGATCTACTATTCGTATTCGAATAATCTAGATTCTCTAGATTCGCAACTTATACTTGGAAGGTTCCACTAGCCGGTGCACTGCTTGTTTTGGACATTTTCTTCCACGCTTCGCCTCCAAAGTTGGGGAGCAAGGCAAAAAGGATGCTAAGAAAGAGGGCGGAGGTGGAGGTGACGTGTCGGAGGCGGATATGAGCTCAGGATGTGCCCGATGGGGGCTCTTAAGGGCGAGAGAGAGGTTCCTAGGGGTGACGGCAAAGGCGACATGGCAGAGGTGTCGAATCTGAGCTCAGATACCATTGGTAAGGGCTATTGGGAGCAATAGAGAGGGAGTAGCTCCCGGCGACAGTGGAGGGGGAGGTGACGTGCTGGAAACGATAGGTCTGAGCTTGAGAGGCGACCAACAAGGCTCTTGAGAGTGAGAGGGAGGGAGAATATTTTGAAAAAAGAAGAAGAAAAAGACTGGGTTTCTTCTTTTTCTCAGAAGATGCAAAAGATAGAGACGAGAGAGTGTCCTCTAATTGAAGAGAGGGGGGTTTCATGCGAACGTAGGGAGAAGACCATCAATTAATGAGGAGAGAGAGGATGCAAAAGTTTGAAGGAGATAAAAGGGGGTCCATCAATCATGTGAAGCCATGTGTCTCTTTTTTTATTGGGCCAGTGCACGGTGATTTGGCATATCGGCCTACCTAATATTTTCTCATTCCTCCTCGCTAGTAAGGAGTGCATGAGGCGTGCTCACTCGATGAAGGGGAGGATGCTAGACACTCGCGAGAAGAGGGTAGCGTTCAGCCACTTAGAGGAGGCTTCGCTGAAAAAGGATACGGCCATTGAAGAGCTCAGCTGAAGGGAACCGAGGAGGGGAGCTTGGACGAGAAACCAAAAAAGAGAGGGAGGCTAGTTCTTGGAGAGGGAGAGAAGTGACTGTGTTCTCGAGATCTTCAGTGTGGTGGTGGTTCGGAGCGAGGAGATCTACATGTCTGATGTCCTCATGCGGTAGAAGATGAAACACATATGGTTCCTCCAGAAGCGCATGAACACCAAGCCCTCCCATAGCCCCATTCACATCCGACGCCCTTGACTTGTGATTTCCTTTCCAACGGGTCTAATTTCCCAAGTGCCAATCTAGTATTTGCTGAGGGGAGCTTCGCTGATAGGAAAAGGCCATAGCCATGGGGTTAGTGTTGAAGAGACTTAGGACCGTATGGGTCCAAGCAGATATCGATAGCAATGGTGTTGTTGGTTTTAAAGAATTTCAGCAACAAATTTGAAACCCTCTTGGTCTAAGCAAAGGACTAAGAGAAAGGGGACTTTCAAAATGAAAACGGTGTCAGGAGCAAACAATCGGTTTTAGTGTGAAAAATGCAGTTATGTTCCCACCTGAAGTGGAGAAGGGAAGGGTCCAATGCAAAAAACGAGATATCATCTCTAGCGCCGGAAGAGGGAAAGGAAAGGAGTTATTCGGAAGCCTGGCCACATCTAATGCCCTTGAGCGCAAGAGTTCCTTCTTCCACTGCGCTGAATTTTCCAGTTGTGAATTTAGGCATTGAGCAAATTCGTATCCTTCTTCGAACCGGTGCCTACCACGTGTTTGATAAAATGACTCTTATGATACAATCATGAGAATGTCGTCCGCTTCAGCCATACCCGAAGACACCAGTGGAGTTTGCATATTAACAATAGCTTCCTTGGCAATTAAAAACAGTGGGATCTTTACTCATTGATGAGACATTATTGTTCTGCTCGTGAGTGTTAGCGGCCATTTTTCTTAATGTCGTTCTTGGTGTTCTTGGACCTTCTCGATGAGGGCATTGGTTTGGAGAAGATGATGCCAACGTGAGGAGACGACCTCAAGTGATTATAGTAGAAGGCTTGATTAGGTTTGATTAGGGTAGGCTTAAGTTGGTTTAGCGCGTTTAGGCCTGTATCCTTTTTCTTGGGTTTAGATGAGTCTAGTGGTTTTGGACTCAACTACGATCGACAAGTTTGGGCTTATTTCTAGTCATAATTAGAATAGTAATGGGCTTGGTTTACTTTCTTGGGTTAGAGATATGGGTCAGAGACCGAGCAAAGCGATTGGGTTGAATGCGTGTGCTGAATTTAATATTTGTACGAGGCCCTAGGGCTGGTTTGAATTTGGACCGAACTCGGACTTTTAGGGTCCTGGTCACACTCATCGGTTCCCGAGTTTCCTGACCCGATCTGAAGTTCATTGTTCACAATTTTTTTTAGAAAATTCAGAAATTCATTGGAACATTTAGAAAATCCAGAAATTTCATAAAAAATCTAGAAAATTCCAAAATAATTAGAAAATCCCAATATATATATAATTTCTTGAAAAAGTTCACAAATAGACTTTTTGGGTTATTTTCTTCAAAAAGGGTGGAAGCCTCTTGAATCTAAAGTTGTGCTAAAAAATTGAACAATCCCTTAAGGCTTTACATTAGGTTTCCATCGTCCTTGAAGACAATTACCTTTGGTTGCGCAATACCGATACATTGATTTTGGCTTTCCTTTAGACCGGTTAGAATTGGCATTTATCTTTTCCATAATATTAAGTCTTTGCTATTTCATGTAATTTATTTAATGCTTTTCTTGATTATTGATTGTCATGTTAATGACTGTGCGCTCACATGTTCATTTAACATGTTAGTGGTAGGTATAAAATCAATTCGAACTGCCTGACAAAAATCCTTTTATTTTTTTAAATGAACAAGATTAGGTACTAAAATGACATTAGTTAGTTAATTAATGTAGTCACTTCGATTTTCTGGTTGTGTAGAAAGTGAAGTATACTCCCACACTTCACTTGGTTCCTAATAGATCCTAATAGACTAGTGTTGACTCTTTTTTTAAGAAAATTCTCATAGCATCAATTTGCATACTCAACGTTGTGCAAGGTATAGGCTTGGGAGAGCTAAAATTTAAATTGTGGGCTGTGGGCCCATCTTTTAGGTAACACATCTAAACCCGCTTTCCTCCGTATTTGAGGGGTAGGTCACGATAGATGAACATGTCAAATTTTTCACAAAATAAACGAAGCCTACAATAATAAAAATTTATCCATATGGGGTTCCTCAAGTTCTACCCTATGTTCAAATGCAATTTAGATTGTTCTTCCTAATTTTGATGCATCTTGTGCAGGTTTCGAACCTTAAAAAATGGCACATCTTTAATTTGGGCATGATAATTTAAGGGAGACAACATGTTATTGCTGTGCCATTTAGGTAAAAGTGTTAGAAAAGTCCCAAATCTATTGTATTGATGTAAATTTAGCTTTAAACCTTTTGAACTAGTACCAATTTAGTCATTTCAGCTAATTTTGGTTAGATATTGTTGACATAGACATCGCTCAGTTAACGTGGCATGGTTGACGCTAATGTGGATAACTTTTAATATTATTTTACTAATTTTTTCAAATTATTTATTTATTTTTTCTCTTTTTCCCTCCTTCATTTTCTCGTAGTCGGTGACTGGCTAGAGTTGAGGGACCTTGCTAGAGGTCACACGGGTGGCCTCGTGTTGGGTTAGCGAGGGTTGAGCCTTACTGATCATGGGCGAGGCACGACCTTGTTGAATCCGGTGAGGTTGAGCCTTGGCCCAACCATGACAAGGCTTGAGCACTCACTACATGCTGTGAGGCCACCCTTGTGGCCTCTAGCAAGGCTGGCGTGGTCCCTTCTTGGCCCTCGCCTCAAACCGACCGTAGACCTTGGCGATTAGTTGGAGTAAAGAGAAAGGAAAAAAAAAGGGAAAGAGAAAGGAAAGAAAAAAGAAAAGAAAATAATAACAAATAAATAAATAATTCCAAAAAGTATTAAAATAATATTAAAAGTTGTTCACATTGGCGCCGACGGTGTCATGTCAGTTGGCTGGTATCCACATCAACATTATTAGGTCAAAATTAGCCAGAATGAATAAATTCGCACTAGATCAAAAGGTTTATGATTCAATTGGCACTATATTAAAAGGTTTAGAGTTAAATTGATTATAGTAAGAGATTTATGACTAAATTAACACTAATGAAATATGTTGACTTTTTTAACACTTTTTCTTGCAATTTACACTAACCACTAAGTAGTCAATAGATTAGGATTTTTTAATGGCCAAGAGAAAAGGAAAGGAAAAGGAACTATAAACCTAGTTTAAAAATTAGTTATTAAATGTTGTGACTGTTGAAGTATTTAAATATTAAATAACGCCTTCTCTTAAGGGCTCAGGCTTTTAGACTAGTTCGCATTGATTCAACAAAATTTTACGTGGCGTCATAGCTTAAAGTATTAGAACATTTAGCAGTGATCTCACTCCACACCTTAATCTTAAGCCATCACAGTTGATGGTGATCTCATAGGATTTTTCAATAACAACAAAAGGCATCTCAAAAAGTGGCGACGTTTCCAATAAACATTTGCCCTGTGACTCAAGGAACCAATATTATATCAATTAAGACTAATTTTATATAAAATATAACATGACTATCTATATTCGTCATGAGAAGAGTAATTGAAACATATATCGCTAGTGTAATTTTTTGTAGACAAGCGATCTCATAGAGATTAAATAGTTATAATTCTTAAATTTAGAGTGAATTAAACCACTTCTGATATATATAAACAAATTGTCATATTGAATGTTAACTGCCTAAAGGACAAGGCTCCCCACTAATGCGCTAGCTAGGGGAACTGTGAGATTGTCGTCAATCTGAGAGCCGAGAGGATGTGATTCCACCAGTGCAGAAGCAAGAGAGACCATCAAGAAACCCGCAACCATCTCCCAACTTCCTTGGATATAACCAAATGAAGAAAAATAGGACATAAACCTGGTAAACATAAGCAAATTGTAACCAGTCAGGCCACTGCTCATGCAGATTTATAAAGAATCCTAAAAGAACCAACCCGAAGATTACCCGAGAGATGCTAAAAACCCAGCTGAGCCCATCGCAATGCTGCCGGCAGCTGATTTGTTAGGGTTGTACGAATTTTATGTTGGCCAAACTGCCTTCCGATGATGTCTGCAAAGCCTGAAAACAAGCAAAAGCAGGTGTCTAAGCTTAAGCACACCTTTTAAAAATTTCTGGATGTTCGGGTGAATTATGTGAATATTTGAACTGATAACCACATCTCTTATCACGCTGTTTGATATCTAAGTATTAATCTCAGCCATGACCAGATAACGTCATCTATTCTATTGAAGAAGTCCTCAGAACGTCCTCCCCTTTTTTTTTGTAGTTACGCCATTGAACGGATTTGAACCTTTGCGGTATAACAGGCGAGGAATAATGGGAGTTCAAATTACTGCACCATCTCCGGCACAGAGGTTTCATATTGCTGCAATTGCCACTGGCGGAGTCCTCCAGTAATATGCGCAGGCGAATGTAATCATGAGAACATAGTATAGTGGCCCTTCAAGGAGTTCCCTGAAAGAGAGAACAAGATGATTCCAAGGTTTTGGAAGTTAAGCAAGGCTTCATGGAAGCAGATATCGAAAAGAAGACCCACAAATGAGCAAGAGAAGATCTAAGCTAGACCGAATTGCTTGATAAAGCAGATCACTAAGCAAAATAACTAATTCGGAAAATCAGTATTGCGATTATGGTAATATCTTCAACATGATCCTATCAAACCAAGTTCACATCTGTCATCAATGCAATGCGGATGCTACGTTACTCTGAGTTATGAACCTGCGGTCCCCGAATCTGCTCATAGACTTTAGCGTCGCCTTATCTTTCCAAATGCCAGATCCCACAAGAAGCATGCGTATGATGTTAAACCCTGGAATTGTTGCAGCTAATAGTGCACCTCGATGCCCAGAACAGTAATTTATTAGCAATAGCCACTTCACCAAACGAATAGTCGGATTTTGAAAAAAAATTGTGTAGTCTTGAGATTACCCAGCAAAGCATGAAAACTAATCCTACGCTCACATGCACGAGCTTCCTGTTAAGTTTTTATATGAGGAAAAAGAAAACGGACATTTAGATGTAACGATCAGCTTGAAAACAACAAGCGACTGTAGAACTACTTTGTTTATAGGGACTGCCTAAAGATGCGACTTTTCTTTCTTTGTTTTTTTTTTTTTTTTTTTTGATAATCAAGGGGAGTTGTGATAGATATTCTGCTATCTTTAGGTCCATGGAAACATCGACTAAGTTTTCAGATGTGCGGATGGCCTTGACCCAATACGCAAGTAGTTAACGGGATTTAAAAGGGCGACTTCCAATTACTCAGCTGAAAATCCTGAGGCCCCCAATCTAGTAGGTCAACTTGGTTTAATTGAGGTACGGATAAAACTTCGTCCGCTGAGTAAACCGAAACATGCGACCATCTTGAGACAGCATCGAAGAGGGAAAGGAGGGAGTAATCCTATCCGAACCTGGACTAAGAGGCCTCGCTTAGCTGTTTCTTCAAACAACTGCAGAATTGCCACCGGACGAGGCTGTAGCTAGTGCATCGGACATGACCAAATTAAGTGCGCCCAGCCATTCTTGACCCAACCTTCCTATGCTTACCCAAACAAGATAAAATCCTAATTCTTCGCCCGGTTATTCTCCAACTTTTATTTCCCTACCAATTCTATCCTTTTCAAACAAACGGTGAGAGTCTTGACTTCTTTCTTTCTTTGTTTCCCTAATTACGACCTTTCCAAAACGTAATGAATGGTAATGAAACGGTAACTCGCATGTAAAAAATAAAAAATCTTCCATGAAATAAATTTCATCAAGCAAACTATTCAAAACCATTTTGATGAGACCTTCGACAGGCAAGTGGGTGGAGTGTCAAATGTACATGCAATAATTCAATCAATTTTGATAATTAATTGAACTCGTAGAAAATCTATTTATAGCGTTTTAGAAAATTGTATTCTAATACATAAAGTACGATAGAAGTGCACCCATACAGCGTGTATAAAAAAAGTCGACATTAAAAAGATTTTAGAAAATCACCTCGTTAACCATTACAAAACGTTTAAATTACTAATTAATTGAAAGATATCTTTGGCGCCTTGCAACTCTTTTTGGAAAAAGTTGTTTGTTAGGATAAATGCAAATACTAAAATTGAAAAACATATCCAATTAAATTTAACTTTTAACTCTTTTTGAAAAAGTTGTGTTGAATTATTGATCAATTTTCTAGAATAGCCTAGACGACTCTAGGATTTATGTTTTATAACTCTCTAGTTTAGGAGGTAATTAAAGTTTGTGGCCATAAATATGTCTAAGGAGGAATACCTCCGACAAATGCAAATATAAATTTGCTTAATTAGTCGGTGTATTAAGCCTATGAATAGGCTTGAGATGATCGGTCATGTACACAAGAGAGACCATCGAGCAGCACCAAAGTTTTACGCATATTCCCACTTGCAATACCCCAAGTATTTTAATGAAAAAATTAATGTAACTTGTCCCGTTGTTGTTGCCTGAGCCGAGAATCCCCACAAATTTTTACATCCCTACAAATTCTCTAGAAATTCTAACACTAAGATCTAGCATGATCTAACTCAAGAGCCTCGTTCGATGGTATTAAGCGCTTATCCTATCCACTCGCTACTAAAACCATTCAGCTAACTATTTGACATCAAAATTATTGCCGACTCTACCTCCTATTCACTACCCATTCTTACTTTCGAAGGAAATAACTATGACTATCGAAATATCAAAATGATTGCTTTCTTGATGGACAAAGATTTATGGGATATAATGAAGAAAGTTTTATGCGGTTCTGTAAAAAGGTGCATGTTTTCTGGTAGTGCAACTACAAAAGGATGCTTGGGTTTTATGTGTCATCTAGCAAGTACTGTTGAAAACGATATTTTAAAGCATAATTGATGTGAAGACCGCAAAGAGGACATGAGATATACTACGAGAAGAGGACATGAGATATACTACGAGAAGACTTCCAAAGGCACGATAAAGGTACGCACCATTAGACTGCAATATCTTAGAAGTGAATTTGGAAATGATAAATTAAATATTATAAGACCGTCCAACAATATTATGGTAAATTAGAAGAACTATTATTGACCAAAGGGTAATAGAAAACATATTGATGATACTTACAAAAGTATATAATTTAATTGTCACCCCCATCGAAGAATCTAAGGATTTTAGATCCTGTCAATGAGTGAACTAATTGGTTCTTTAGAGGCTCATAAAAAAATTGATGACACAAGATGAAATTTTAATAAAACAGACATTCATTTTAATAAGTTTTCTTTGGTTTACAAAACTTTTAATAAGTTTTCTTTGGTGTACAAACTTCTTTTTTTTTAAAAGGTTTTATCTTTGCATTTTTTTTCTTAAACCTAAACAAATTCACCATAGCAACATCACAGGATTCTAAGCATTAAAAAATAACAATCAACATTGTCGAGTGGCAAAAATCTATCGCACGTGGAGGCAAGCTTTATTTATGAATGAAGAAAAAAGTGAAAGAAATGACAAATTCATCATCCAAAAAACCATTACAAACATTTTTCAAATTGCAATTTTAGGTCACAGGCAAAGGCAAAGATGTGATTTGGCTCAATTTCCCACTTATTTCCTCAAATTCCTGGAGAATCAAATTAGGTGCGCCCCAGAGAAACAAAATTTCTAACCATTCTTCACTCAACTTTCCTATGCGTTCCCAAAGAAGAGAAAATCGCGATTCTTCACCCACTTCTTCTCCATCTTTTATTTTCCTACCCATTACTATCCTTTCCAGACAAAAGGTAAGATTCTTGACCTCTTTCATTTTTGTTTCCCTAATTATTACCCTTCCAAAAAGTAATGAATAGTTATCAAAGAGAAAAATTGTCCAAAAAATTATAAACAAGATGTAAAGCGACCAATTCAATCTTAAACTTTTCATTTATGCCAATTCGGTGCTAGATATTTTGACAATTGGCCAATTCATTCATAAATCTTCTGATCTAGCAATTTAAAGAATTACCGATATAATCATTTTGGCTAATTTTGGTCGAAATTCATTGACATCGAGTTTCCAATTAGCTCTAGCGCTAACTTGAACATTTTTTTTTCTTAACTTTTCATTTTATTTACTTTTATTTGTTCATTTTTTCTTCATCAGGTTGGCAAGATCTTTGGCCATTTGCTGAGGGTTGGCAACCTCCATCTGCCATGAGGCAAGGGCCGGCGAGGTCACTGGTCGTTGGGTGAGGGCTGCAATGCCCTCGCTAGATCTAGCAAGGCAAGGGCATCGTGACTTGCAAGTGCTTCGATGCCTTCGCCTAGATTTGACGAGGGTCACGATCCTTGCCCAGTGGCCCTTGGCCTTGTTAAGAAATAAAGAAAAAAAGAAAAGAAAAATAAAAAAAATCAATACAAAATTTGAAATTTTAAAAAATAATTATAAAATTATCCAAGTTAGTGCCAACTACCCCATGTAGGATGGCCGATATTGATTAGATTGTCATGTTAGCGATTTTCAATCAGAATTAGCAGAAATGACCATATCGATAATTCATTAAAAAATTAAGACTAAATTAGCAAATTCTCAAAATTTTTAGGACTGAATTAATTGTTGATAAGTTAGGACTAAAGTGGTATAATTGAAAGGTTTAGGACTAATTAGTTGCAGTATAATATGTTTAGGGTTTTTTGGACAATTTTCTTGTTACAAAAATAAGGCTTCCTAGAGTAACTTACATATGAAATGGAAAAAAAAGTTAGAAAGAAAGCAATCTACCATGCACCAAATAGTTCATGGAAGAATTAATTTGTGGGAAAATAACATGTTTTGTAGTGAAACGATGCAATTTTCATACTTTAAAATAATAATAATAGGATTTATCACACTGGATATGGACTAGTTTCCTATGTGATTGTAACCATCCAGTTGGATTCCTAGTCCCAATCTTTTGCAATCGGGAATCATAAAATTAGTTTTGGGTTTTAGTCTTCTGAAATCGATCACCTCTAACACAAACCGTTGAAAAATAATTTGGTGGCATAAGTGCAGATACATGCATAATTGATTTTGAGTTCAAGTGGGGGGTTTTTGCTAATGTGTATCCTCAAAATTGTGTATCAATCTCTTTAAAAATGAATAATTTTTTATTCAATTATCACATAAATTTCTTGCATATTATCTAAGGGGTAGTTTGTTTCATTGTTGTGTTTTTGTACTAGCAGAAGTCCATTGACACCATATAGGAAATCATGTCATTCACAGGCCAATAGATAAGGAGTTGTAGTGGATGGATGTTGTAGACCAGCGGGATAATTTGATTATTGTGATGACGTAACTCATTCGTTGGTAGTAAGATATATGCACCGGATTTGTAGTACAATCGAATTAGTCTTAAACTTTTCAATTTTGTTAATTTAACTCTTTGCACAAGATTACTATGTAGTCCTTAGTGGGACAATTGGGTTACATTTATTGTGATAACGGAACTCCTTCGTTGGTAGTGAGACGCTTGCCTGTTGGGATTGTAGTATAATTAAACTAGGCTTTTTCAATTGTATTAAATTAGTCCTAAAATTCTACACAAGATTACTATATAATCCTTAGCGGGACAATTGGGTTACATTTATTGTGATAATGTAACTCATTCGTCGGTAGTAAGACCTTCACCCAGTGGGGCTATGGTGTAATTAGTTCTAAACTTATTATACGAATATCATTTTAGTTCTTCAATTTTGTCGATTTAATTTTAAAATTTTACACAAAATGCTATTTATTTATTCTTGTTAGTTTTAGCTGATAATCATTGACGTAATGGTATACCAAGTAGGATGGCTGGTGGTGATTGAACTGTCATGTCATTGATTTAAGCAAAAAAGGATCATAAGGACTATATTGGCATTTCATACAAAAATTTAGGACTAATTGACAAAATTGAAAAATTTATAACTGATTAGATAATTTTCCCTCGCCAAGCTCGTGGGTGGAGTGTAAAATGTACACGCACCAATTCAAGCAATTTACACTGTAGGGCTAAGAGAAAAATATATGCGTGTAGTTTTCTTAGAAAACTGTATTCTAATATATTATGTGTACTAGCAAAAGTGCACAAATATTGTGCCGCATTTAAAAATCTGACTTATGGAAGATTTTAGAAATTCGCCTCTTTAGTCGTTACAAAACATTTAAGTTATTACCTAATTTGGATAAATCATTGACACATTTAACCCCTTTTCAAAAAGATAATTACAATAAATGAAAAAAAATTATATCTTGAAATTGAATTACTTAATTGTAAATTGAAATACATGACAGATTAAATAGAATTTAAGTTTACACAAATTTCTAGTGATATGATATTTATAAATAATTAATTGAGAATATTCTTATGTTGATGAACGGGATCGTAATCTCTAGGAGATCCTCTTTACTTTATATAATAGTAAAGATCTTTGTGAAAAGTCGATAAGTTTTACTTTGAAAAGACGTTAGAAGGAACTTGCCCTAAGTGAATCTAAGGAAGAACTCATCATAAAATGACAAATATTTAAAAGTATTGTACAAATAATCTATTCCAGCGAGGTTGGTTGTTGTGAAATAACACGAAAATCATCAATTTATAGTGAGGGCTGTTGTTGTGAATCTTGCAATTAAAATCTAATGAGCGACGAAGAAAATTATCAAAGAAATCAATGAAGAAGGATAAGAAACGTTAGATATATACATGATTCAATTCAAGTGTCGGTACTTATTTTATGGGGAGAGTCGACTTCGGAGAAACCATTATTAGCTGGAGAGTTCTCGTATTATGATAATCGCTCAATTTCTCATGTGATTCCCAAAGACTCAATACACAAATCCGAGTACTTATTTAATGAAGAGAGTTGACCTTAGAGTAGGGGTGTCAACGGTTTGGTTTGGTTCGGTTTTTTTGAAAAACCGAACCGAACCGAACCGTTAGAAAAATCTTTCGAACTGAATCGAAAACGAACCGAACCAAAATTTCGGTTCGGTTCGATTTTTGGTTTTTAACCTTTGGTTTTCGGTTTTCGTTTTTTTTTTCCTGTTAAACTCAGATTTCTCCACTTTTATTTCTTCACTTTTATTGTTGGTTCGGTTCGGTTCGGTTAATCGATAAAAACCGAACCGAACCGAATGAAAACCGAACCGAAAAAACCGAATTTTTCGGTTCGGTTTAGTTATTGACACCCCTACCTTAGAGAATCCATTATCGACTGAGAGTCTCATATTGGGGTAGTCGCTCAATTTCTCATGTGATTAAATCCTCGCAAGCCTTGTTTCTTTCGCCAAGTCTCACTAGAAAGCCCTAAGAAAAGGCCTCACAAAACTGAGTTCGTGTTATTCTCAAAACAGGTATGAGAATTTGATTTGAAAACACCCGGCTGAGAGGATTGAATCGACAGTTGGGCCCGGAATTCTGGACATGTATAGTGAAAACTGTACGATTCGGAGGGTAGGTGCTCCGAGGGCCAGGCCTAGAGCCCAACCATGACTGATTGGCATCCCGGCCAATGCCAAGTAGCATTTTAGTTGCTGGATTTGGCTGGAAGGCAGGGCGCCAAGTCCCTTCGACATTGCTCCCCAATGACACCTCCTAACCTGCCTCCAACTTTATCTTGATCTCTGGGATTTGATACAATTCCGAATTGGGTAGAATTAGAGCCACGAGCTCAATGATTCTCCATGTAGGTGCAACTCCCGCAGTTAAGGGATAGTGCTTGTCATTTATACTGGCTCTTCCGATGCTTATGATGGGCGTTCATACTTCGTAAGTGCAAGAGCTCTAGCATAGCTCGAGTTTTGTCAAAGGAATAGGTTTCATCATTACAATTGATGGGTTCTCTGCTATCAAGATCTTCCTCACAACAACCTTATCCTTTGCCATAACCGTTCGGATGAAATGATACTTGATGTCAATATATTTAGTCTCATGATAAATAGGATTAAAGATAGATCTATCGCATATTGGTTATTACAATGTATAATAACACATTTTGCACCGACCCAGAGTCTAAGAGCAAACTTGTCAGCTATATTGCCTCCTTCGCTAAGGTTTGTGTCATGTAATCTACCTCATTCAAAGATAAGGCGACATCGTCTTTCAGAGGCACCTTCCAACTCATTGCATCCCATGTCAATGAAACACGTACCCCGAATATGATCTATGCTCATCCAAATTTTTCCATGATCTAAATTCACATAGCCAGTGGTCTCACTATCATAATTGTTCATTTCACAATCTCCTAGTAGTCTTACCAAGATGCTTAATGTAATAGTTAATAGCTCCCACGGTTTGTGAAATGTTAAGTCTAGTGCAAACCATGGCAGGCATGATGCGGTCCATTACATTATAATAAGGAACGCCGGACATAAACTCATCCTCCACCTCAGTCTATGGTGGTAATATATTGAAAACTTTGAAGTGTTCGGCCAAAGTTATTGATTGCATGTCAAAAGACGCCACAATCTTCTCGATACATCTACCAAGAACAACATATTATGGCATTTGGTATTGGCCAAATGCAATTGTAGAGCTACTTAGTTACACGACAGTTACTGGCAGACTCAATGGTAGGAGTACTCCTAGCTTAGCATTTACACTAGGTATTAAAATAATCTGATGGGCATCCAAAAGGCAAGATTTAGTGGAATAATTTTCCACAGAAGCTGAGCAAATCATAGCTGCTACTACCACCAGTTAGGCATTATGACTTCGTAGAATATTAAAGGACATCAAAGTGGTACAAACAAAACCTACTTCAATATTTTGCGATAACAAATCTGCTATCGCTATGTTTAAGAATCTTGTTTTTCTCGAAAAAACAGAAAATATTGCCATAAAATATCACTTAATATAAGAACTGGAATTGGAGAGATAAAGCACTAGAAAACTCTGATAAAGTCGACAACATATTTACTAAAGCACCATCCCAAATCAAGTTTGAGATATTTTGAAGTATGATCGGAGTATCATAAAAATTGATTGAAAGGAGTGTTAAAGTTCTAGTCTACTATTCTGGAAAAGCCTATACTTTTGAAGTATGATCGGAGTATCATAAAAATGGATTGAAAAGGAGTGTTAAAGTTCTAGTCTACCATTCTGGAAAAGCCTATACTTTTGAAGTATGATCGGAGTATCATAAAAATGGATTGAAAAGAAGTGTTAAAGTTCTAGTCTACTATTCTGGAAAAGCCTATACTAAGTATACTCTAGAAGTCTCTAGTCTTAGTGGTCGTTGAGGTTTGTGGTCAAGGTTCAAAATAAGAAGGAAATCTCAGATAAATGCAGAGGTGATTTGCTGTATGAGTCGGTTATTGGAGCCTAGAAATAGGCTTGGTTGTATGGCCATAAATACAGAAAAGAAAACGACTATCAAAACTAAACCAATCACTATCAGCCTTGTAATCCTTTTTTCATTAAAATAACTATTGTTTTCTTCCACCCTTTGCTGTGTTGTCCCACAAACACGCATCCACTCGCATTCATATCAAAATCCACACCAAATACTAACATAAAATTATAATATCTCTACACCGACGATTGTGCTTTCCTTTCCCTTGGAGGGAAACGGTCATAATAAATGTTAAGCATCTAGAAAACAAGGCTCCCCACCAATGCACAAGTTAAGGGAACTGTGAGATTGTCGTCGAGCCGAGAGCTCAGAGGATGCGATTCCACCAGAGCAGAAGCAAGAGAGACCACCAAGAAACCCGAAGCCATCTCCCAGCTTCCTCGGATATAACCAAAGGAAGAAAAATAGGACATAAACCTTGTAAACATAAGCAAATTGTAACCAATAAGGCCACCACTCAATCAGATTTATACAGAATGCTCAAACACCCGACTGAGAATTACCCGAGAGATGCTAAAAACCCGGCACAGCCCATTGCAATGCTACCAGCTATGGATTTGTTACGGTTGTAGGGAATTTTATGTTGGCCAAGCCGCCTTCCGATGATGTCCGCAAAACCTGAAAACAGGCAACGCAAAACCAGGTGTCTATGCTTAAGCCCGCCCTCTTTAATTTTCGGATATTTGGGAAAATTATGTGATTCCTTTGAACTGATGACCGCATCTCTCGTCACGCAGTTTGATATCTCTGTATCATTCTAAGCCTTGACTGAAGATAACATCATTTATTCTATTTAATTAAGGAGATAACTTCACCCCAATATCATTTGTGGCATTAAGCACTGTAATATTATTTCTCAAGATTTGGGCCCATGACACTGAAGATGTCCTTAATATGTCCCTTTAATTTTGCACTTACTAGTCATTGAACCTATGCCAGTATAACAAGCAAGAAATAATGGGGAGTTAGATTAGTGCACCATCTCCAGCGCAGAGGTTGCATATTGCTGCAATCGCGATTGGCGAAGTCCTCCAATAATACGCGCAAGCAAATGTGATTGTGAGGACATAGAATAGCGGCCCTTCAAGAAGTTCCCTGAAAATCTTAACTAAATCAAATTGCTTGATAGAATCAAATAACGAGTTTAGGAGATCAGTACTGCGATTATTTAAATACAAGCGATGTAATCCTATCAAACCCGATTCACCTCTGTCTCAATGCAATGCGGATATCAAATAACTCGAGTTACGAACCTGCGGTCCCCAAATCTGGTCATGGACTTCACCGTCGCCTCATCTTTCCAAATGCCAGATCCCAGAAGAAGCATGCGTATGATATTAACCCCTGGAATCAAAGCAGCTAATAGCGCACCTCGATGCCCAGAACTGCAATTTATTAGCAATGGCCATCTCACCAAACTAATAATCCATTAGGAATTTAGAAAAAAGAAAAAAAATGGTGTGGTCTTAAGATTACCTGAACAGTGGCCAGCAAAGCATGAAAACTAATCCAAAGCTTACATGCACAAGCTTCCTGTTAAGTTTCTGAACGAGGGACAAAAACAAAGACATTTAAATATAACAAACGGCTTGAAAACAGCAATCAGGTCTAGAACTATGTTTACAAGGACTGCTTTGAGATGCAAATTGTTTTCTATAATTTAGGGGCACGAGTTTGGACAGCCAGCAATATTTCAGGCCCATACACTCTGCAAGCCCGGGGGACTGGTCAAGTTCAGGTCGCCCTGCTCGAGTTTCCGATTGGTTGATATGATTTGGATGGGTAATCTCCACCGCCCCAAATCAACTGGTCAACACGAGTTATTTGAGATGCGAATAAAATTTGGTCTAATGAGTAAAACGAAACAGCCGAGCATCCCGAGACAGCATCGCCAGCAGGAAATTTATGGAACAAGCAAAGGAAGTAGGGAGTAATCCTGTCCGAACCTGGTCAAAGACGCCTCGCTTAGCTGTTTCTTCAAACAACCGGAGAACCGTGAGAGCGATGCCGCAGGACACGGCTGTAGCGAGTACATCGGACACGACCGGATTCTGGAGGAGCATAATCACTGCCGGTTTGGTCGCCCTACTGGGATTAGATGAGGAGGAGGAGGAGGAGGAGGAGGAGGAGAGAAAACCAAATTAGTCGCGCCCTACCATTCTTCACCCAACTCTCAAATGCTTTCCCGAACAAGATAAAATCCCCAATTCTTCTCCATCTTTCTTTTCTCACTCATCTGTCTCCATCTTTTATTTTCTTACCCATCTGTCGCATCCAAACAAAAAGGTACGACTGTTGACTTCTTTCGTATTCGTTTCTCAAATAACGACCCCTTCGAGGGTGCGGAAGTGATGCCTCCTACGGTAAATCTACCATTCTACAAGGAGTTCTTCACGTATTGGGAAAAAAAAAAGGTCAGAAAAAAATCTACCATTCTACAAGGAGTTCATCACGTGGACCGTTGAAAAACAATTTCTTAAGAGGTGTGAAGTGTCCATGCACTATATATTATGCAAAAGTTAGATGTGCACGTATATATAACGTGTATTTAAAAAGTTGATTAGGCTATAACAATTCACGTTTAGAAGCAACGGCCGTTAGGAACAAAGCAACTGCGAAGGAATAAAGATTAGAAGGGTTTAAGGTTGTTCTGCCCTTCCACGTGTGATGTGATCTCTTTTCTTTCGTCTGCTCTGCTGTAAACGAATAAAACGAGCTCATTTGTGGTTTGCTATTGATTCCATCTTTTTTTTCTTGACGAAAAAGTCAGTGAATGTCAAAATGCAGGTGCCGTCTTGAACTATTATTGTTATGCTATGGTTCAGTTTATTAATCTAAATAAGTTGGGAATTTTCCTCAGTTCGGGATGGCACGAGAGATTAAGATGAAAACATGGCCAATGAATTGCGTGCTCCGGATTGACAACACAAAAAACTAGTTGGGAATACCCTCAGATTAAGGAGCATTAAAGAAACAAAATTGCGTGAATCCTTGTTAGGGTGAATACAAAATTGTAAGGGTGGAAATAAAATCTGATATCAAAGGCAAGGAAACAAGTCCGACTATTGCTTTACTGTGCAATGTCAATATTTAATTCCCTTATATGTATGTCGTGCTATAGAGCAAAAAATTACCGCTTTTTAGTGGAAAAACGGGGAGTCAAAAGTTGGAAACATTAGAGGCAAAGGGATTTATTCAAAACAAGGAAGGACAAAGGAGGCTTGGGGTTCTTGGGCTTAATCACCTTTAATAGAGCTGCATTGGGTAAGCAAGTTTGGAGAATTTCTTAGCTTCATGGGCTATGGAGCAAACTTAGGCTACATTTGTTTTCTGAAAAATATTTTCCTTATTTTTTGGCATTTGGATTGCATTGGAAAATAAGTCAATGAAAATGTATGAATAATTTCCTTTTTAATAAATTAAAAGTTACTTTTTAAAATATTAATAGGTATTAGTGCTTTGACTAGAAACTCCGCGCCTGGGCACGAGAACTCTAATGCTCATTCTTAGGTCACAATATCCAAGATCCATCTTGGTGCCCCTGCCCGGGCCCATTGAGGCCAAGCCCAAGGCCCTAATGCCCTTGTTTGATCCCTAGACACCTTGGCTTGGGTCCACAAAGACGAAGTGTAGGGCCTTGGAAATTATGATTGGAGCCCTTGTGCCCAAGCCCAAGTGCGCAAAGTTTGTGCTTGAGTTCCTAGTGCTCATGCTCGGATCTTTTGCACTTGAGCTGGGTTCATTGAGGACAAGGCCCGAGACCTAGTGCTCATGCTGGGTCCATCAAGGTAGGCCCCGAACTCCGATGCCCATGCTTGAGCCCGAGTTCATCGAGGCTAGGCCGGGACCCACGTGCCCATGCCTAGTCCCCGACGCTCAAACTTGGGTCTACAAAGGCTAGGACTAGGACCCTTGTGCCTCCAAAAATCTTGTTTAGTACACTTAATCTAGAATAATTCAAATTTCAAAATATTGGTTGTGCATAACATGAGAATAGTCAATGTACTGAAAACTGCAAAATCTCTTTAATTGATCAATTAACAAAGTCTTCTAAGGCACTCGTTAATAAGGTTTTTAAAAATAGCTGAGACCCAATTTTTTTAGAAGAATAACACCTTGAGTACCAAAACTTGGCACGGGTGGATGCATAAGTATCAAAACTTCTAAAAAGTACATTTGAGCATCCAAATCAGAGAAGAAAAGAACACTCAAGTGCCAAAAATGAGTTACATCGGATTTCTGGCAACCACGTAGACTAGTTTTATTATTAAAAATAATGCTACGTCGGATTTTTGGCAAGTCTCGCTGAAATTGACATTTAAATGTCCATTTGTTTCTTTTTTTTTTAAAATGTGACATTTAAGCGTACCTTTTGGAAGTTGGTACTTATATGTCCAGCACTCGAGATGTTCTTCTTCCCCAATTTCCATATGGCTCCATCACATAAATATGTGATGTTAATTGCACAAGAAAAATGCAAGGCCTGATGTTGTGTCCGACCCTCACTAGGGTAATTACCCGCACTTTATTTCCTATTTAGCTTTTTGCATAAATATCTAAAGAACATCCTATTCATATAGAATCATTATTGTTATAAACTTATAACCTTTAGTTTTTAAGAGACTGATTTTTATCCCTAACGGTCTCTAAATTACATCCATAGCAATTGAGACGAGAATCAGTAATAGGAACAATTAATTGCGACGTAATTTGATGCTGCTTTTTTCCGATTAAGTGACATGACAAACCTTCGAGCCATTGCCATCCGTTAAAGGGCACATCAAGTTGCATTTTTCAATTGTAGGCTTGCCAAGAGGCCCAGGGGCCTTCAGCCCACACAAGAAGTCCATAGGCCTTGTGCAGGTAACGATAGTGGAAATATGGACATGCCGAAAATGAGAGGGGTAATAACATGTATAATATCCGAACTTTATTTTGATGTTTAATGTCATCGCGGAACTTTTCTTTTTTTAATTTAATCCCTAAATTTTCAAAATTTTGCTTAATGTAGTCTTGCATTTTCTTAACATGGCTCATCAAGGTGATGCTTTTTTCACTTCTCCTTTGATTTAGACAGTCCATTTTTCGATGTTTTGATCATATCATCTCTTGTGGGGCATACCATTTCTAGTACAACTCAATAGAAGTGATCTTTTCTTCAATTATTTGGTCAATGCTTTTTATTTTGTTTCTTCTTTCCATGCGGATCCCATTTTCCTTCTTCTTTCTTTTCACGCCTTTGATGTATTAGTCCTCCACTTTTGTGAATCGTCCCTCTCTATCTTTTCTCTTGAAGATCATTCTCTTCTTTCTATGTCTCCCACTCCTCCTTATTCTTCTTTTACAAATCTCTCCTGCATATGCAATCTCCAACAGAACTACTTACTACAACACTCAAACACGACATTGAAAATTACAATCAAATTAAACCACTAATTTGAATCACATTTTATATTACCTAAAAGAACACGACTCGCCTATTGCCCTTGACTTTTATGTACACATGATGGAGGAACCTTATCTTTCTCTAGACACTCACACGTGTAAGAAGAGGAGAGAAGTATATAAAAGGGGGGGGGGAGAGAGAGAGAGAGAGAGAGAGAGAGAAAAGCAATGCTTCTCAATATTACCTTCCATGGTGCAAGAAGAGCTTGCGTGAGAAAAAAGACTTGCTAAGGAGGTCACCAGTGAGCCCAATGCTGGTGCTAGTGAAAGTGTGAAGGACAATAGGATTGGCATCATAGATAGAAAACAATGGACGATGGGGTTTGTGAAAGGAGGAGGAGTGGAGGGTGTAGAAAGAAGAGAATGACCTTCAAGAGAGAAGACAGGGAGGGACGATTTACAAAAGCAAAGACTAAGATGTTAAAGGTGTGGAAAAAAAGATTAAAAAAAAAAAAGTTGGACTTGCAAGGAAAAAAAGAAAAAAAGAAAAAAAAGCATTGACCAAATAATAAAAAAAGATCACTTTTATAGAGTTGTACCAAAAGTGATACTCGCCTCAAGAGATGATATGGTCAAAACACAGAAAAATGAAGTGTCTAAATCAAAGGAGGAGTGGAAAAAGCGTAAATTGACTCAAATCATCACATTAGCATTTATCGAGCCAAAATAATAGTGGAATCTTTTGTCGCTTTTTCAAGTAAACTTCTTTTTTCCCAATTAATTTTGGGCTAAAAAAATGAATGAGAGAGAGAGAGAGAGCCACATATAAATCACGGGGACCGCTAATATGACAAATCAAACATCAAGTTGATAGAAATTATAGCCACGTCATCTAATGTTGGTAGAATTTTTTCCGGAATGAGCACGTTGATTGGATTTTTTTTCTTTTTAAGTTCAAGAACTATAAATAATAAGAAAATAATTTAGAGATCATATTGAATATTAAAAAAAAAAAAATTAGGAACTCGACGTCGTTATCTCAATATGAAACACGGTAATATCTATCTTTTGTAATGAAGGAAACTTACTCATGTCATTATATTCCTTTCTTTGCCCATCTATTTACCCTCTTTCATTGTTTTAAGCAGTAGTCACTTCCTTTTTGAATTCTTTTTGAACAAGTGACACCAAGCAGGTACCGCCACTTCTCCCACTACTTCCCTCCTATTTTCTTCTCTGAGTTATAATCTCATCTGACTTCACCCATTTTCCTAGTTCTTTTCTGCATAAATGCATACACTGCGACCTTTCTTCCTTGTTTTAGAACACATGTCGTCTGTGTGCTCAATGGAACCTTTCACTCTCAGGACTACGCCTAAAATACCCCTGAAGGCCCTTACGACAACAGAGGGATATCAAATATTGTTTACTTTAAAATGAATAAGAACATAATTTTTAAATGGTCAGTATTCCTTCTTTATGATTCCGTAATCATAACTATGTTTTTCCTATTTGTACTACAATTTAGTAAAGCAGTAAAAGAAGTGGGGAGTAAGATTTGCTTAGACTTATCGTAAGATCAGTTTAACCCATTATTTCACTTATACAGAGCTCAAGTTGTTAACTATAAGAATATATTTTATCAAGACTATTAATCTTACTTATACTATGTTTTACATAAAAAAACCATAACATAAAAATAACGTAGTATAAGTGGGGAATAATGAGCATTGCAGTGGAGAGAAGACGGGGCTGAGCGGTGTGGCTGTGGCTGTCTTCGTGGCAGCTGGGCTTTTCACGGTGGTTGGGACGACGGCGAGCAACGACTATGGCGGCACAGCGCGGTGGGGGTGGCTCAGAGGGAGAGGAGAGAGAAATTGGGAGCAATTGTTTTACTTAATGGGTGTGTGACTTTTAGAGAATGTGGGGGCATTTTGGTAAAGGTGAGCATTTTTGGGAGATGCAGACTGATCTAAGCCCTCAATTTTGCCGAGATGTAAAGTTATTCTTAAATTTGGATGAACTGAATCTGAAAGGTTAATCGGATAAGGACATCTCGACTATTCACCGTTTACTTTGACAACAATTAGCTAAGCCAAGCCTCTAAATCGCTACATTACTAATTGCCTTACTTCCCCGACTTCCCCGGCGGAGGTTGAAAAAGCTGTGATTGCTTTTGTTTTATGGGGAGGCCAGGTGAAGACATCTCGGCCTTTATTTGCTATCGACGAGGATGTCTTGACCCTCATCCGTTGTTGGTAAGGGCCAGGTGACCTTTGCTCAATGCCATGTTAGACAACCGGCATTCATTCATTGATTTATTTTTTATCAAAATTGGCCGAATGAACTTAATTGGCAAAATATGAAGATATTTAGGACTCAATTGACAAAGTTAAAAGATTTAGGACTGAATTGACAAAAGTGCAATAATTTTAGAATTTTTGGGATAATTTTTCATTAAAAATAAACAACATTTCAATAGTTTTTTTTTTTTTGAGTTAAAAATAACCAGTGATTTGAATAGCATCAAACATCTAACAAGTACGCTTGAGGTCTACAATTAGTACATTCACCTAATCGCTATTATAATGGATGGGACAAGTATACTAGAAGTGCCATAATTTTTACACGATGCTTATTTGAGTGTCAAAACCTTTTTTTTCACTCACTTAAGTGGCACCAATTTGAAAAATCAATCACTTAAATGACATTGGTGATTTACCTTGTCGGAAAATCCGACATGGACGTCGGTTGTCCTACGTAGTATTGTTGGTGCCAACAAAGACAATTAATAAAAAATTCAAAAATAATAAATTCAACTCGAAATTGAAAATTAATAAAAAAAAAATCCTTATTGGACAATTTGCCGGGAATGACACTCAAATGATAAATTTTACTTCTATGTGGCACTCCAGTAAGTTCTATATGAAAGTAATAACACTCCTACTCTCCTTATCCAAAGCACTTTTATTTATAATTGAAAAGGGGGGGGGGAATCAATGCAACTGTCCCTCTGAACTTTACTATAAGGGTCCAATGTAGACAAATACGTTGCATTAATTAATTCTTTATAAGACATATTAATAGAAATGGGTATCATATATATATATATATATATATATATATATATATATAACTAGGTATTTCTCATAAATGAGGCCCATTGCATATAAAATCCAAAATATTTTAAATTAATATTCAACAAAAATCGAAATCAAAATATCTTCAAAACAATTATTATGTACTAATACATAGAGTATTGATTTTAAATTACCTTCCTCACCTCTCCCTTATCGCAAACATCGTACGACCCTTGACTCAAGAAAATCATCATACTCTCTCCTTATTATATTCGCATAAACTCAAACATAAATAAGTAGGTTAGGTTGAACATTTAGATAAGCAATTACGTGAAAAAGGATAAATGCATTAAGGGTCCGTTCGTTTCACGGAAAATATCACATTTCTGGAAAATATTTTCCTGGAAGTCATTTTCCAGGAAAATGACTCTATTTTCCGGTGTTCGGCCAAAACCTAAAATTTGAGTGGAAAATATTTTCCACCGTTCGTTAGCTCATTTAATTGTTTAAGAAAAATTATCAAAATTTGAATTTTAAAATTTTTAATTGACCAAAAAAATAATTTTATTTTTTTATATTTTTTTAAGAAAATGAATTTTTAATTATTTATATTTTTTTAAAATCGAAATTTTTATTTTTCTTTTTTTTTTTCTTTCTTTTTTTTCTTCTCCTTCCTCCTTCCTCCGCCGCCGCCTCCTTCCTCCTCCTTCCGCCGCCGCCTTCCTTCCCGCCTGACGATGGCCGGCACCTGCTGGCCAGATCCGGCGAGCTCGAGGCTCGGCCGATCTCGGCGCCGCAGCTTCGCCGGGCTCTGGCGAGCCCGAGCTCTGATCTGGCGGCAGAGCTCGGGCTCGCCTGGATCGGGAGCCCGAGCTCCGCCGCCATCCGGGATCGCCAGAGCCCGGCGAAGCTCGCGGCAAGCTCGGGCGAGGCCCGAGCCCCGCCCAGCTCGCCGGATCTGGCGAGCCGCGAGCTCCGCCCAGGCCGGCGAGAGCTCCGCCTCGCCCGATCTGGCGAGGCCCGATCTCGGCTTCGCCAGATCGGGCTAGGCGAAGCCTCGCCGGCCTGGGGCGAGGCCGGCGAGGTCGTCGGCCGCTGGCTTGCAGCCGGTCGCCGGCCGTGGCCGGTCGCCAGACGCCGCCGTGGCCGGTCGGGCCAAAGAAGAAGAAGATGAATAGGAAAGAAATAAAAGAAAAAAGAAAAGAAAAGAAATTAAAAACTCAATTTAAAAAAAAAGCATAAAAATAAAATGAAAATGTATTAATAAAAAAAAGTAAGAGGGAAGAAGTCATGGAAAATGTTTTCCACTTTTTAAAAGTGGAAAACGTTTTCCTCACTTTAAAGGTTGTTTTTTCCAATGATGGAAAACATTTTCCTTGACTAGTTCATTTTCCGTGAAACGAACACCGGAAAATCCGGAAAACATTTTCCCGGAAGTCATTTTCCGTGAAACGAACGGACCCTAAGACTCACGATTTTTCCATCCATTTTTTGACTTCCAACGCCCCTATTACCTTATATTGACCACAATATCTCTTGCATGTCCCAAATTTAAGATTATTTCTTATCTTTTTTCTTCTCTTTCTTTGGAAATTCTGATACATTTTAGAATTGACAAAAAAATATGTATTTGCTTATGGTTTGATTGGATTTTCTTATGATACAATTACATTTGTCATTATTTTCTTGTCAACAACTAATTATTCCACTTAATCAGCCATACTTTTCAGTTTTGTCAATATAATCTTAAATTTTTGGGCAATATTTCAAAGTTTTCTCGCCAGTTACCATTGAAAATCGCAAACATGACGTCTAGTCATCTTTGGCCATCTTAAGTGACCTGCTAATGTGGGCAATTTGTTCATTCTTCATTGCAATTTGCAACGGTAATTGGTAAGAAAAACTATATTTAAATGTCATGCAAATGTGTAGGATTATATTGACAAAATTAAAAATTTAAATGAAATTGACATATGTATGATAAGTTTAAGACTAAATTAATAATTTTGCCAAAAATTGAAATAATTACTCCTTTAATGGACATATGTATAAGCATTTTTGGGATAAGTATACGGTGTTCACTTTAGTGCCGCAATTTTGAAATATCAATCACTTAAGTGAATCGGCGATTTGCCTTTTTGGAAAATTTGACATGGACATTGGTTGTTGTATGTGGCATCGCCGGTGCTGACATGGACCACTAATAAAAATTCATAAATAGTAAAAAAAAATTCACATCGAAATGGGAAATTATAAAAATGCGTGTGGGATAATTTGCTGGAAATAGTACTCATTTGAGTATCGTACAAAAGTTATGATCCTGTGATGGACCTAAGTCTCACAACACTCCAAGTCTCCTTCACAAAGTCAACTACCGCCATGGCCTCTCCACGTGCTTTGTCCTCAGCGTCGCACCACAATAGGGCCGGTAGGAACAGCCACAACACCGTCGTGAGGATGAAACTGACCGCCATCGGTCCCGAAACTGCCCTCGGCAGACGGAATTTGTTGGCGAACACTTTCTTGGCGGCGATCTCGATGGCCACGCAGAGGCCATGCATGAGGAAGAAGGAGGTGACCACCCACCTTGGCTCCTAACGTCCAATGTAGTAGAAAATCAGCTCATGCATGAGGCCCGAGACCAGGAAGCACGCGAATGATGCTGGCAGTGGGGCCCACATCCTTCCAATCATACGGCTGTAAATGGACCTGGTATAAGACAAGGAAGAGAAGAATGCATCATATTTTGAATTCTTTTTAAAATGAGTATATTGAAAATTCTAAAATTTATCATAAAAGTACAATTGAGTTCTAAAAACTTTCAAAAAATACAATTAAATCATAAGATTTGACACGAAGGTATAATTGAGTCCTATAACTTTCAAAAAGTGTAATTAAAATTCCAAAACTTGTCAAATTAGTCTAATGAAATCCTTCCCTTGATCGAACATTTTGAAAATTTTAGAACTTGATTGCATTTTTATAATAAGTTTTAGGACTTATTAAGCTTTTGGAAAGTTGTAGAACTTGATTATATTTTCATAATAAGTTTTAGGATTTGATTACACTTTTTGAATAATTTAGGACTTAATTGTACTTTCATAACAAGTTTTATGACTTTTAATACACTCATTTTTCTTTTTATAATAAGACAAGCAATGGATTCGACAAATTGCAAGTGTATAATTTAAGTAAATGGATAATCTAATGAGAATTGCTACTTTGCGAGCTATTTTTTTGGGGTGAAGACTTAGTATGTCTACCATCTATAGAATTTTTTTTTTTTTTTTTCTAATAGTCCATTAGATAGTATACAATTGTAAAATTCAGTTAATCGTCAATGTTTCATAGGTAAGACTTGGCTTTTGTTTTTTTGTCGACAGGTAAGACTTGACCTACATGTATAAAGATATGACATAGATTCATTTTGTAATCAAATATGACAGACATAATGGAACCACGTACTTTTTCCCTATGTTTGACTCAACCTAGTCAACGATTATTCAAGAATAAGCATATACATAAACATTTAATCAAAACCGTTCTAGAGTGTCGGATATTCATATATACTACCAGTAAAAAGCTAATTGATCCATATCAAAATGATCCAAAATTCAATTCAACACAATAGTCAACGATGAAAATATTTGGATCTTACCAAAATATAAAAATAAAAATTAGCATCTAACCTGACAGGTAAATATACGGTAGGCCGAAGTATATTTGTGACCATGAGGTTCCATCTCCTCCCCCAAAAGTCTTGTAGTGAGGTCGAGAGATACGGCTCTTCGAATTGTGGCTCAAGCCTGACGCCGACAAGTGCTCGGACCATGGCTCCGACCACAGCTAGGGACATCTCCAATCCGACGTACACATGCACACAATACATCAAGTTGATCATCACCGGATGAACACGATCCTTCCTCTCATAGGCGGGCAAAAAGGCAACTATCACCAAGCACTTAATGGCATAATTCATCGGCGACTTGAGGCCTCGCTCGTTGATCTCCGAACATGGGTGTTCTTCATTTTCGGTGCTCTCAATTGGGTTGTGAATCTTGATGGGAAGGCAAGCGATGGGAATGAAATATGCCAACAAGCAAGATTGACTTGACGACAATGGGCCTTTGCCATAGGCAAAGAGGATGAGCTTGAAGTTGGAAAGCCAGGCGATGAAGAATGAAGTGAGGCCTCCAAGAGAGATGGTGGTGAGGCTTAGAGGGAGCATGAAGAAGAGGCCAATGACCGGTGAAATGGCCAAGAGCCTCTTGGTTCCAGTAGGGGCGGTTTGACCGATGGTGTGGCAATAGGTGAGTGATATCACCACCAAGGTCCACACCATGATGAAGTTGCTGATCTCTCCCTCCATGTTTGCAGACTAGAGGCACACACTTGCAGAAGCGAAGCTTGTGTAGATACTTGGTGTTGTCCAAGTGAAGTTGTGTCATATGATTGAACCCTAGCTCTCTCTTTGCTCGAGAGACTGGTCTTAAATTTTCATTTATAAGGAGTTGTTGGGAGGGTTGATGCGGGGCTTGTTTTGAAGAATCGGGAATTAAATTTAATGAGAACTATTACCAGAAATAAATTAATTCCTTTACATGTTGGCAGTCCAGCTATTCTATTTCTTATTCAATGTCGGTCGTGACGAGAAATAAGAAGTACGTGGCACCGCAAGATTGACCGTTTCTTATTGCTGAAGTGGTGTACGGTGAAAGCGACCCGTCAATTTTGAATAGTCGCCATTTTTAACTCGGTCAATTGCATAATACCAAGAATTATTATAGTTGATAGTACAAAATATGTTGTTTTGTTATCATATATGCCTGCAATCGAATTTTACTAGTTTATGAAAGGTCCATGTAGATTATAAATATCAAGGATAACACAAATAATTTCTGAACTTTGATTCAATATGCAATGCCATTCATGTGTAATATCGTTCATCAGCTTTTAATTTACTTAATGTGGTCTATAAACTTACAATTTATGTTCAATCTAATCACTAAATTATATGAAAATGTTTAATGTTGTCCCTAAATTTGAATTAATGAAAAGATTACACTAAATTTTTTTATATAGTTTAGAAATTATATATTTCATGTATGTCATTATATATTGGACTAAAATTCAAGAACCACGTTAAACAAATTAAAAGTTCAAGAATCATATTATATATTGGGTTAAAATTCAGTAATCATTTGTCATTTTCTCTAAATATTAACATCCTCTCTATAAATGATTATTCGTTGTTTATTTCTTGGGGGAATGAAGTTGTCCGCAATTTGCGGGGTCTTCGATTGTCAGCCTGCGGGAGGTCTTATATTCGACATTGTCAAGTAGTCTGTCCTATTTGACCGGAAAAAAAATGTAGACTGTCGTCAGCAGCTCAATACTTAAGTCTTCAGACAAAAAAAAAAAAAAAGTTCAGGTTGGAATTGGGAATGAATTTAAAGTTGAGGGTTTTTTAAGGGTATTGAGCTAATAATGCCCATTAAGGTGCAGCATAATTCCTCAATAAATTAAAACCCTCACATAATCAGGTCCACTGCTTGCGGACTAATATTTCAAGCTATGTATACCAAAACTTGCCATTAAACTACTTTGGAGCAATTACCTTTAATTGATTAACATTTTATTGGAAGAAGACACCCTAAAAAGTCAAAATAACACTAAGATAACTAACAATTAGTAACGTTATGAAACAACAAATCACACGTAATAGGTGAATTTGATTGTGTCACCCATCGATTAAAGGTAAGCAGGGATGCGAGTATGGTTCACATGAATAACATTGATCTTCACATGCAACAAGTTCATTTTGGCGTTCCTTTGTAAGAGGACGCTGTTGTTAAGGAAAAGGCACTGGGGCTCATCCTTATAAAATATGTGGAACCATGGAAGAGTATATGATGCCTATGGTCTCACTTTAATTACCTCCACAAATATTCTACGCGTCTTTCCTAATATATTGCCTTCTAGTGTTAAAAAGTGATCTTAATGTGGGGAAAATTACCAACTTAGTATAAAATCTATCATACGGGTGTTCATTTAGTTCTAAATTTTTCAATTTTATCAATGCAGTCTTAAACTTGTGTGCGACATTTAGATATAATTCTTCTGGTTAATTATTGATGTTGTGGTCCACATAAGATGTCATTTCAAGGAAAGCTGTAAGATGATTGGTAATGATTAGATGTGACATTAGCAATTTTTTGCGGCAATTGGCCGGAAAGATTATATTGAAATTTCGCACAAAAGTTTTAAAGTTATATTAACAGAATTAAAAAAAAATAGTATTGAATTAATATCTATATAATAAATTTAGTAATCATTTGATAATTATCTCTCCTACCGTAGGTGGATTTGGTTAGGTGCTATAGGAATAGTACTTTAAGATCAATTCTGTGTCATATTTTTTTTTTTCCTCAGCAACTATTATTTTGCCACAAATACTTTTTGTTCTCGACAAGAAACAATTTGAGAAGATTCAATTATCTAAAATGAAACACTGGAGGGCCCATGCACCATCCATACGGCTTGAAGGCACTCTTAGACTATGAAACACGGAAACATTGCACGTGCTTCTGTGTTGTGTCCAACACGTGTCAGAGCGTGTCGGACACATCGACATGCTCGGACACACGGTCAATGCATGTCAGATTTTCTGACACGTGATCAACTTTTCTCGACACATTTTGACATGCGTGTTCGGAAGACGATGGAGGGTGGAGGCGAGAGCGAGGGAGCAGAGACGAGGCTATGAGCGACAATGAGCCCGCAATGGCGAGAGACAGCAAGAGAAAGAGTAGAGACTAAGGCGAGGGCCGCCACTGTGATGCTGCGATGGATCGGCGACGAGGCTACAGCTACGAGGGAGGAAGGGCTGGAGGCGAGGCGGTGAACGATTGTGACGAGGACTGAGAGGAAGGGGAGAGGAAGGTGTGATATTCTGAAATTCGACATTGTCTTGATAATATGAAATGAGCATTTCGTTGACGCGCCTATAGTCATTTTACTCTGAGCTAGCCACTCACGAGTTGACTAATTTATTAGGTGAAGCCGTTATGAGATATAAACGCAACAGACTTGAGAATTCGATCGGAAATCGATTGCTCGACCGTAATAATTGGTAAGGGTCAATATAGCACCACTATAATTGATTAGTGATCGGATATAGGTCGATTCAACGGAAACACGTAATTGAATTGCGGGTGATTCTGCATGATTGCGAAACTCGCGTCGAACAGTACTAACTCGATTTTCTGTCAATTTTGTACTTGGGACATGTAATTGAAACCTTGCGATTTTTTCGACAATCGAGAGTCGCCTATGAGTTGGAGATGCACAAACATGGATCGAAAATTATCGACCACAGGTCAAATGCGCTAAAATCCCTAAAAACTACCCGATATGTTAGGTTGTACTAAAATCATGTTCGGTCAATTTTAACCATGAAATTGAATTCAGTTTTAGGAATCAAACGTTTGAGTGTTACACAATTTATTTTTAGGACATCGTCTCATCTTTCGAAGAAATTTTGTCCAGTCCGAAATTCTACGGAAAAATCGATTCGGACAATTCGGAAAAGAAATAGAAATTCGGATCAAGGGAAAAAGAAGGATTTTGCTGCCCAAAAATGGATTAATGGTGAGAAATAAGAGCAATTTTCTCATTGGTTGGCAAGAAGACTTTAGTGGCCAAAGACTTTAGGGGTTTGCATTGATGGGTTGATATTTTGGCCTAAGCTTTGATTGGTGGCCTTCTTGACTTCATGGTTCTCCCTCTCTCTCCCATCTCTTTCCTCCCTATCTCTCACGTTCAGCCCCCTCATCACCGGCAGAACAGCCCCATTTCCCTAGCTTCTTCCTCACGCCTCCCTCCCCCCACGTTGTTTCCTCTCTTCTCTATTCTTCTACCCATGCCGGCTCACGTCCCCATTCCCCTTTCCTTCAGCCACCTCGCGATTCCCTCCATTATCATCCCCTTCTTGTTGCACACCTCCACCCATCACCGTTCACCTCATTCCACCACTTTACAGCAGCACCACCAGAACTCCTTTGCACGGCCATATCCACCAAGCAGCCCCCATCACCTCCCCCATCCAACTTCACGCCAGCCACAACTCCTTCACTGAGCACCCTCCGCAGCCACCACACCTCAACTACCAGCGCACCACAAGTTGAGACCAACCCTGCAGAACCGAACAGAGGCTAGCAACCAAGAACAACATCTTAGCCTTGGCTGAAGGCTTGTTGGGCCTTTTCCTCCATTGGTTGGCCTCTGTTGGAGACCTGGTAGTTGCGGGATCTTATTGCCGTTGCGTTGCCGTCACCGTGAATCCGCCACCGTCGAATTCCGGTGAGTTAACTCTCTAATCCTTGATTAGGTTGTTAATTACGCTTAGGATGTTAGATTAGTACTAATTAACTTAGTTAAATTCGTATTAAGTGAGATTAGTCTTAAGATGAATTAGTGTTTATCTAGTTTGGTTAGATTAGCCTTAAGAAGGATTAGTGTTGATCTAGTTGGTTGGATTAGTACTGATGAGGGCAATTTAGCTTGGTTTAGTGGATTTCTCCCGGATCAGTTTGCTAGACGCTCGCCGTTTGCCATTTTTGTGGGGAAAAATGTGCTATGATTTTGATATTACTTACTTCTTGAGAAATATTTTAGACATCTTCAGTTATGAATATTTTACTCAAGATTTTAGGGATTTAAAATAATGAGATTTTAGCTTCGATAATTGCAAAACAGAATCTCGGATTGTGCTGGAAATAGTGACCTTTTGGTGTTCAAATGATTTTTATCAACTCTCAAGATTCGATTTTCAAAAGAGTTTCTTCATAAAATTTGTTCATCATATCTTGTAGTTTAACATAATCAAATTTCAGATCAAATGGACAAGTTTTGGACCTCAAACCAAACAGATTTTGGAAAACATAATTTTTGGACACAAACACAGTTTTTGTAACGGTTTGGCGATTTACTTCTCTCATTCTAAAAGGATTTGGGTCAATGTGTCTTCACAAAAAAATATTTTTTTATGTGTTCTTTATAACATATTAAAATTTGAGAATTTTCTGAACTCGTTTGGTTAGGTTTCTGGAGTTAATTCTGTAGATGCGTGAGTGATCTGGTTTCTACTAATTAGGACTGGTTGCGATTTTGTTGTTGTTCTTGGTGTGGTGCTTGCTAGATAAGGTATATTTAGTGATGTGGTTGACTTTGGGCATGCTTAGAGCTTATACTCGATAATATGTGAATGGTTGTTTTATGGTGGTTGTTTGCTAGTATTGCAAAATGTGACCTTATGGACTATTGACTAGAAAATAAATAAGGTGTTGGGTCCGGACACCAAATCGTATTTGTTCAATAAAATAATGAGGTTTTAAACTAGGTGCATGCAAAGTTTGATGGATTAATTTTGAGTACGTGAGCACCTACGAATTTATTTTTAAACGCGTTGGACAAAAAAAGAAGAAGAGAGGGGTTACTAAGGTTTGTTTTCAAGAGAGGGTGGTTGGAAAAGAAATTAGAAAATAAATATGGTGTTGGGTTTGGATGCCAAGTTTTATGTGCTTAATAAAACAATAAGGTTTTATACTAGATGCATGCAAAGTTTGGCGGGTTAATTTCAAATACGTGACCCCGTACGAATTTATTTTAGAAAGTTAAAAAAAAAAGGATTACTAAGTTTATTTTTAAAAAGAGATTTTGGTATTTTGGCTATACGATGGAAGGTAAAAGTCAACTTGATTAATGATGTGCTTACATGGTTAGGTTAATTAAGTAGTTTGATTTAATTAAACACAATTTACTTAATTAATGTTTTAGCGTAAATTGTGACGGATTAGCCGTTTTTCAGAATTTTACGCTCATTCTTGTGGTTGAATTTATGTGTGCATCGGATGATTTATTTATGCTATGAGGCGCAATTGAGTGCTTGGTGATGGTGATTGATTATTATTGCAAAATCCGATTTTATGGTATTTAAATAAAAAAATATCGGGTGTCGATTTTTAACACCAAAATTTTATATAGTAGATAAAATCGTGGAATTTTGAAATGAGAGTGTACCACGCCTACTGGTTCGATTTAAATGCGTGACCACGCACGATTATTTTACTGGGATGATTTTTAATACAAAGAAAATTGGCCAAGTCCATTATTTGTAATTGAGGTATTTGAGTGCAAAGCACGATGTTCTTGGCCAAGTATGTGCTGGTGTGTGATCACCTAAATACCTTGATGTGTTTACGCGGGGTAGTGAACCCTTCTTGATGTGTTTACGTGGGATGGTGCCTGATTAAATTCAGATGCTCCACGTTAATGAATGCCGGTCGCAGTGGAGGCTGGGCCGATGTTCTTTATGGAATGCCGTCTTGATGCGTTTACGCAAGATGATGCCATGCTTGATGGGGTGAGACGGCGCCTGGTTATGTTAGATGATTGTTGATTGTTGAGTTGGACATGGCCGATGGGTTGTAATAATTGGGACACGTGTGAGTGATTGAGATAGCCACGCCTGATTATGGGACAAAATTGTGTGGCACAGAATGGGACGTGTCATAATGGTTCGGCCTTATAATCGGGACCTATGTGATTGTTTGAGAATGAACTGAAGTGTCCTAGTTATTAAATATGCTTGTTATATTCATATGGTATTTGTGATGGGCTAATGTGCAGGGACGTGCTGAGGCGAGGTAAGTTTGTATGCGATGCCTGTTTAGGATGCCTCTGAGTGAATTCCGTCCTAATAGGGGTTTAGGATGTTGACTCGCTGAGATTTTATCTCACCCCGTCATGGGCTAACCTTTTTTAGGGCCGTAATGTGGAGATTTGCTGAGTGTGGATGTGGTGGACGCGAGATGCGACACCTTTGGCTGACCCTGTCGCTAGTGAAGTTTAGGGTGACCCTGATCCCTGAGGTCTTTTGAGAGGGTCAATAGGAAGTGACCGCTGAGAGGCTTGTAATTAATGGACGTCCTAGGGTCAACAGTTGGTAAGGAAATTGTTGTATTTGGGAAATTGTTCCTTGTGTTTACTATCCCTGTGTTTGTTGTTGGTTGATTGGGTGTTTATTTAATTCACTTTCGCATGTGCTTAATTGAAAAAAAAAAAAAAAAAGAATGGGTCAGCGACGCATCCTGGGACATCACATTTTTAAGTTAACCGTTGAGGGATGTGCGCACGCTCGGGGTTCGGGGCGTGACAGAAGAGGGTCGTGCGGTGAAGAGGAGGAGGGGAAGGAAGGCGCTGGCTAGGGTTTTTGACAAGGAAACTCAAAAAGAATATAAAAAAAAATGGGGATTCTATGGACTTGGCGTGATTTTTCATTTTGGAGAGAGGGGGAAGTGACAGCTTGTCAAGTGGTAGGGGAGGGAAAGAAAAGAGAAATAAATTTGGGGGTGGGGGGAAGAGATGAGGGAAAGAAGGGAGTGGGGTTGATTTTAATTTTTGGAGAGAGGGGGAAGTGACAGTGTGTTAGGTGGTGGGGGAGGGAAATAAAAGAGAAATAAATTTGGGGTTGGGGTTGGGGTTGGGGTTGGGGTGGGGGTGGGGGTGGGAAGAGACGAGGGAAAGAAGGGAGTTGGGGCGGGGGTTGGGGGTGGACCTCACGATGAGACTTTTTTTTAATCGGAATGTTGAAATGGTGATAAATTTTGGTCATTATAGAAGATCATGTATTTATTTAAATAAGTTGATTCTAATTTCTTAGTTTCATTAATAACTTTTATCAATTTATTAAGATTATTAATGTAAATTCATTAAAAGCTATTTTTAATTAATTATTTATTTATAAATTTGAATCGAATTAATTAAAAATAAAAATATTCATTTAATATACAACGTGTCCCAACATGTTGGAGTTTTCTATTTTTGAGAAATGACGTGTCGTGTCGCGTGTCCGTGCTACTTAGTTCTCAGATCGCTTGGAAGACTTGAAAGTCTTCGAGCTTCCTTTCCTCGCACAGAGACCAACAAACACTTCTTTGAGGGCTAGTTTTTCCGTGTGCAAAGCAGAGGAGGCCACGACCTTCTTCGCAAACCCAGCGTTCAACGTCCCCTGGTCGTCCCGAGCGACTCTGGCAACGAACCCGTCCGACGAATCGGCTAGCTAGGACCAAGAGCCATCAATATTCATCTTCACGAAGCCCTTTCCTGGCAGCAGTGACCACGAACAAGGTACGATTCTCTTAGACTTATTCTGTATTTTCCCTGAAGAGTTCGGTTTTATGAAATTCTTGCTCAGAATGTTTGCGTTGTCCACGAACAATCGAGGCCGGATCTGGTCGTTGGGAACTGAAATACCCATTTGTATTTTGTTTTGTTCCTTCCCGTGTAATTGGACCAAAAGTCTCCTCGATCAGCTTCTTAACAAGAATGGACAAGTGGATTTATGAAAAGACTACGGGCTAATCTCAAACCGTTCCAAAAATTTAAGGTTTTTTTTAGAGGAATCCGTGATTTAGTATTTGACTTCATAATGCTAATTTTTGTACATGTTTAATTATATATGTTTGAATTGACTTTTATTTTACCTTTTGAGTTTTTGGTTTTCTTTAAGTCTTATGGATCTGTTGGAAATTGTGGAAGCGCGTGTGTGCAAGTTTGTGCAAAATATGACAAGGGAATATGGGATGAAAAAGAAAGACTTCTATTAGGATAGTTGGTAGTACAAAAGAAGGAGACTTTCTAATTTTCTACATCATAGAACAAACATCCGCTAACTCCTATTTATAAGCGTGAGTCACCTCCTTACTCTACCGACTTTGAGTACTAATATTTTAGCTTGCTTCTTTGTCTCCTGCGTGTTGTGGCTAGTCAAAGTCCAAGTATGACTTCGCTTTCCTTTTCTTCTTTCTTCCGGATCTTCTCGTTGCTTCTTCCTTATTCTCCATTTTTCTATTCTCTGTGGCTTCCCACCACTTTTGTTGACTTTAGCTTACTTCTTATTTGCTGCTGCTTGCTTGCATTCCCACGTGAGTCTTCTAGGTTCAGCTAGCAATTCTTCAATTTTGTAGCCACCGCCATTGAGGATTCTTTTAGTTTGCAGGCTGTATGTTGCCTGCTTCCAGTTGTCCATTTTTCTTGATTCTTCTTTCTTCACGGTTAAGCAATAGTTTCTAGATAGTTCGAAGAAAATGGATCACAATTTTCAACAGGATCGAGTTTATTGATTGTCGGTATGTTATATAGAGTTTCATAGCGTTGACTTACAAATGATATGAGTTTGAATATAACACAGTCGTCTTGTTAAAATATGTCTCGAGTTTAAGCCCAAAGCGAATTACTGAATTTTGAAATATAAAATAAAATAAAAAGGGAGGAAAGTGTTTTGGTGTGATGGCTGCGGAATCCGAATTGAAGAATAGGAAGTTACAAAGAAGCAGCGTCCCACTCGGCTTTGTAGAATTAAAAAGGGAAAGTCAAATCTTTTTAATTTGTTGACCGAATCTTGGATTATTCGGTTTCTTCATGCACGCAATTCTCTGCGGTGGAATAAAGAATTCTTTTGCAGGTCTTTCTTTATTCGGTTAGTGGCCGCTTGAAACCCTACGTAAAAAGACGCCGCCGAAGTCTACGTATGTGTTGAGCGAAGCCACATATTGAAGCGCCGTTCTTATTTTAGTGCCGTGGTTTTCTCAGTTTGTGAGAGAAGTCCGTAGGCGCTGGGTGCTTTATAGCGGGTCTTCGTGTTTCTCGTGCAACAAAGCTTATTCGTGATTTACATCCAAGAAAGATTGGTGTATTGGGTGTAATTGGGGTTTGGGAAACACCGAGAGAGTGTTTGAGTGACTTGAGTGTGTAATCTCCTTGTATCGCTTGATCTATAGTGAAATTCGTTGCTGCTCTTCCCGTGGACGTAGGTCTTTACGACCGAACCACGTAAATCTGGTGTCCGATTTATTTTTCTTTTTTTGTCTATATTATTGTTCGATCGCTCGTCCTATTGCAACACGTCTAAATACTTGCTTTTTTTTTTTTTATTGTTATTCTGTAACTGAATTTGTATATTGGTAGTCTCACTGATGATATATTCTCACGATATGTTCGTGGTTGAAACCTTTAGTTAGCCAAGGGCAAAGGCCTCTCTTGTCCACACACGAGGGAGAGGGCTACCAAAGCTAAAGTTAAAATGGAGAGCTCAGAGGCCGGAACATCATCAGGAAGTGAGTATCAAGTGTTTCTAAGCTTCAGAGGACCCGACACTCGTAATGGATTTACTGACTTCCTCTACTATAGCTTGACCGATGCCGGCATCTGCGTCTTTCGAGATGATGAGGAACTTCGTGTTGGCGAAAGAATCGATGGAGCACTCCGGAGAGCGATCGACACCTCTAGGATCTACATCCCTATCTTCTCTCGAACCTACGCTTCGAGCCAATGGTGTCTCTGTGAGGTCGCAGAGATTGTCGAGAACACCTCCAATTCAAATGGGAATAAAGAGATTCTACCTATTTTCTTTGACGTGGAACCTAACGATGTTAAGATGAAAACCCCGTTGTATCGCGATGCCATACTCAACTTGAAGCGCGAGAAGAAGTTGAGCATTGAACAAGTAGATTCCTGGAGAGGGGCTTTGAAGGAGGTTGGTGCAATAAAGGGGTGGGAAGTTGAGAAATACAAAGGGTGAGCTAGCTGCATTCTAAGATCCTTATTTTTCCCTAATATTTTTTTTTCTGTTTGCAAAAAAACTCATCTAGTAAGCAACTCTTAGTTAAATTCTAAATGCTTTTAGAACTACTACTCAAAACTTAATAAAATAGATATACAACCACTAGTAATACTAAATGGTATAAGTGAAAAAAAAATGTGAAACTGCTAGAAAGAAAGGCATCTTATATAATGGGTGACAAAGTGGAATAATTGCATACCATGCAAGTTCCTGTATAATAATTTGATCTTTCAATTAATACATCAGACATTTCTCCTCCTGATCATATAATGTCCCCCTTCAAAGGTTGTCCCATGAATATAACTGATAAAATGCTAATTTGAGATGCATAAATAGTTGTACATTCATCTTGCACAAACAAGATTAACATAATTTGAAGATTGCTAATCGCATGTTGGGATCAAGTCAACTTTTGGGTGTCATGGCACAATGCAACATGTGGCACTTAGCAATGTGCATGAAAAGCGCGTTTGAAAGTGATGTAGTTTCATATTTTTTATGGTTACATAGAATTAGCTAGAAAAGTCAAATACAAAATCCTTTGGGTTGAATCCATCATTCTTGTCAAAATGTTTGTTTTATGCATGCTTGGTGTTATTTTGGAACTTTTCAAGATCAAGTACATGTAAGGTTTGCACAACACATCAAATGAGAAAGGTTAAGTTATCAAAAGCGATAACTAAGAAAACCTTATATTCAATATGAAATTTGAGAAAAAAAGTATTGATTATCGATGTCTCATTAGTTTGCGCAGTGAAGTAGATGCAATCGAATAACATCAACTCTTAAGAATCGGAAAAAAAATGAGACTCCATTGAAGTTTGATGGAATTGTATCACAAATGAAATTTAATTAGTATATATATATATATATAATATATTTTTTGCAATTTTCTCCCGTTGAAATGGCTTTCCTTCATTAACAGGCAAGGCAAACTAATCAAGTTCGTCATTGAGGAGGTGGTGGTTAAGTTGAAGGTAAAGCAAAAGCCCGTGACTAAACATTTAATTAGAATCAATGATCGAGTGGAAACAGTAATAAATATGTTAGACGTAGACTTTGCGGGTGTGCGCTTCATTCAAATTCATGGCATGGGGGGTATTGGTAAAACAACTCTCGCCAAGGTCGTGTTCAATGAACTTTCTACCTACTTTGGAAGTTGTTGCTACTTTCTGGAAGACGTTCGAGAAAAGTTGTCAACAACTGATGGCTTGGTTCAATTGCAGAGGAAGTTATTATCCACAGGAACAGGAAGCATAAATGAAACTGACTATGGAATGAAGAGGATCGAAGAAACACTTCGCAATAAGAAGGTCTTCATTGTATTGGATGATGTTGATAAAAGCGAACAAGTGGAGAAATTAGTTGGAAAAGTTGATTTGTGTTCAGGGTCTAGAGTATTGATTACTACGAGAAACAAGGATGTTTTGCAAATCACTAGACCAGAGTACAAAATGTTATCTTATGAAATGGAGGTGATGAGTAGTGATCATGCGCTTCAGCTCTTCAGCAGACATGCATTTAACAAGGACTCTCCTTCAGATAATTGCTATGATATTTCAAAGGAAATTGTATCTGCTACCGGAAGACTTCCTTTGACTATTGTAGTAATTGGTTCATTTTTGCGCAGTAAAACTGAAGGACTATGGCAAGAAATATTGGACAAGTTAATCAAAACACTTCCAATGGGTATTTTCGAAAAGCTAAAGATTAGCTATGATGCATTGACTTTTGAGCAACAACAGATTTTTCTGGATATCACATGCTTTTTCATTGGTGAGGACTGGACAAACACAATTCATATGTGGAGTGATTGTGACTTTTTCCCAGTTAGTGGAATTGTGGTCCTCGAGAGCATGTCCTTGATAAAGATTATAGAGGACAATAAGTTTTGGATGCACGATCAACTCATAGATCTCGGAAGGGAAATCATTCGTCAAGAAAATCGGAATAATCCTGGAAAGCGTAGTAGGTTGTGGATTGAGGAGGAAGTCCTCGATGCGATAAAGACAAACGAGGTGAAAACTTAATGAGAAAACTGATATATTCTCTTTGTTTTTTTTTTTTTTGTCTTTTCCTCGAGGAATTTGAATGATGATAACCACTCATTTCTTGCTCTCATTTGCAGATGAAGAACGTTGAAGCAATGGAACTAGAATTGTATCATGCAAAAGTATCTATCAAAAGAGAAGAGATTGGAAGGTTTGAAAACCTAAGGTTCCTTAGACTAACTGGGGGAACCTTTGTTGGCGATCTAATGGATTGTTTTCCCAAATTAAGATGGATTTATTGGAGTGCTTTTGCTTTAAAAGGTGAGCTGACCAATATGTGCTTAAAAAATGTGGTTGTCCTTCAATTTCATTGGATTGCTGGTATGGACGATATGAAATTATGGAACCTAGTAAAGGTGCGTCATATGCTTATTTCTATTCTTTGTCCTTGAAAGTAACATTTGAACTGTTCCTCCATTGGCTAATGCATTCACTTTTTACAGGAGGCAAGAAAATTGAAAGTTCTTAGTCTTAGTGAGTGTCATGACATAACCAGAACACCGGACTTATCAAAAAGCTCAAATTTAGAGAGGCTTACTTTTTGGACTTGCAGTGGTTTAAAGAAGATTGACGACTCTATTGGGAAGTTAAAGCATCTGATAGAGTTAACGCTTGATGGGTGCCCTCTGCTTGGTTTGCCTGAAGAAATCAGGAACGTACAGAATCTAGAGCGCTTCACTTTAAAGGGGTGTTGTCAAATGAAAGAACTACCGGAATCCATATTTAAGTGGAAATCATTACAAGAGTTGGAGCTTTCAAGTATAGGATCGGTTGGGGAACGTTTCATGTGTCGGTCTAATGCCAATTTGAAAGGTCAACTTCCTTCTGAGATTGGCTTACTTCCGCAGCTACAAAGACTAGTGTTAAGAGACTTATATGAAATTAGAGAGTTCCCGACCCTCCCAATAAGTTTAACGCATCTAGAAGTGTCATCTATGTCATTGCAAGTTGTCCCAAACCTCTCAAACTTGACTAATTTGGTTGAGTTGGACCTATGTGATGGCTCTGAATATGGCAAACGAGATATAATTCATATTGGTGAGTTAAGGTGGATCGGGAGGTTATCCAAACTGGAACGGTTGAGATTGTGTCTCCTCCATGTCCTTGCTCCCATTGAGTTGGCTTCCCTTCCTCGGCTTAGTCGACTCCATTTGTCTGGACTGAACTTGCAACCCTTCACGCAAGTTCCCTCTTCTCTATTAGAGCTAACCCTTGTTAAATTCAATTCAATCACGTTACACTCCTCCAACTTAAAGAATTTGTCTTGTTTAACGCTCATTCGCTCTCAAATGGAAGAGATTATGCTTGATGGGCTTCAGCTTCCAAATTTAACGGACCTTTATGTTGGTAAATGTGGACCTCTCCAGAGGTTCATGCTATCCGGCATGAAGATGCTGAAAGAGGTCACCATGTCGGGGTGCCCAAAACTAGATGAGATCCACATCGCTGGGGTGTTGGAATCGTTGGAGATTTTGCGTATCGATGAGTGCGAGTCCTTCAGAAGTTTCATGTACGTTGACATACATGGGGAATCTTCTCATATATCTTCACTGATCCTTGAATCGAAAGTCTTCAATAAGTTGCGGCGTCTCTGGCTACGGAAGTGCCATAAAATACTTGGTATTCAAGTTGTTGGTATGTCGGAATGGTTGGAAGACTTGACAATTTCTGGTCATCATTTACAAAGTCTTAGTGGTTTGTCAAACTTAAAGGACCTCAAATCCTTGACAATATATTCCGGCCCTGAGCTACGGATTGTTGAGGGCCTTGACAAGTTAAAGTTTTTGAACGAATTGACACTTCTTGGCTGTGGATTGTTGGAAAGTTTGATTGATGTATCGACCACTGAATTGCCAAATGATTGCCAAATAGAAATGGTCCGCTGTCCGAAATTACTTGGGGTCAAGCAAAGATTCACAGGCTCCATCCGGAGTTTCAAGCGTTATAAGGTGAGTCAGAAAAACCATCCACAAACATGAACAACTATAGGCAGATTTATAATAATTGTGGAAAATCAAAAAACAATCATACAAGCATAAATTAAACTCGATCTCACTTACTTTAAAAACTAGTAAATGCGTGTGATGTTTTCTCTCTTTTTTTTTTTCTTTTTTTTTAACCTGTTTTCTGTATATGAGAAAGTTACATAGTTGCGGTAAGAGAAGTTCCGTTTTTATCACAAATATCTAGAAAAACTTCATTTTGTAGGATATATAGAATAGCTTAGAGCCTATTATTTAAAATGTTTTCTTGTTTTATAAGAAATGAATGGTTTTACTTAGCATTTTTTTCTTGGTAGATATTCTCCACTTTTTTGTCCATTTCTTACTTAATACTAGTTATTATGTGATGACTTTTGTGATTTGCGATATTTGCAATGAAAATAGAACATTAAAGGAATAGAGGCACTAAAAGTCTTAAAACTTATAAAAACTGCAATTGAATCGTATTATTAATTTGGTATGATCGAGTCCCTATGTTAATTTCATCCAATTTAACTAGCGGAAAATGCTGTCTATTCATTTTTTATTCATTTCTCTCTTACGTGGCATACAGCTTAAAAAGAAAACAAGGTTTGCATGCAAAAACGTCTGTCCTTTTAGGTTTGCCCCAAATTTCCAAGCCCTAATTGAGTTTTCTTCCCAAGTTTTCCTCACTTCTTCATCGGTCTTTCTCGTCCATAGTGTACTTCTTGTTCGTGGAGTCTACTTCTTATTCATCGATCTTTCCGTTCTTCATCTGACTATCCTTTTTCTTCTTCGTCAAATCCCCAAATTCGTCTTCGTTCGAGCACGACAATGTCGAATCCTCGCGCCAGAGCTCGATGAGGCTGACGGCGACATCGGGTCCTCTTCATTCAAGCTAGATGGCGTGAATGAAGGTGTTATAAGTTACTGCATCGAGCTTAATTTGCTTCCTTGTACTTTGCTTTCATTCTAGTGGAGGTATGGGAACTCATTCGAGGTGTTTTGTCTTGTGGATTGAAGAGGTCTGAAGTTTAAGAATGATGTCAATGAGTATATACACAAACGCGGAAAAATAAGAGATAGGATCGTCCAAAACAAAACAGAAAAAGGACACAGCTTTTCGCATGATTTTGTTTGGGTTAATTAAGGCGGGAGCAACTATATTTAATGCTCAATTTTGCGGTCCTCTGCTTTGGAAATATGCTAGAAAAAATTAGGGATTTGGCTTGATTATCATGCATGCCGCCCCTTACAGATTTTCTAAAAAATCAATTTCAAATTATTATGAATCCATCTTTTGGACTAGGGAGTCAAAATAAAGGTGTCATCTTTACTTAAAGTGCTATTTGTTCACTTAGAATCTCCAGAATATCCAATGAATGTACAGTTTCTTTAATTTTGTATTTGGCATATTTTCAATTTAGAGCTTGAACTGGCCTACATAATTTGACAATCCAAAGTGCTATCTATTTTTCGAGTGCCGATTTTCAAGTACAATCTGGTCTGAGGTGCTGAAGCTATTGCTGGTACAGCACCATTCATGCTATGGGTAGAAAAAGCATGTTTTCAGCGTTACAATCATCAACATTAGATGGTGACTTCAAGAATATGGTATTCATTTTTCTACTTTTATGTTGCCAAATTTGTTGCTTGGAGCCCTTTAGGCAATGAAACAAGAACCTGGATAAAATGCGTTTGTTTGTGAGTCTTAAAATTGGTTTGGTCAGTTCTTTGTCAAATCGAATTTGAGTAGGGCCAACATGTGGTAATTAGGTGTCCTTCCTCTGGTGAGGCCATGAAAATGGTGATATACGATGCCCGAGGTTTGTTAATGTCTCCCACTTTTGCAGGAGGAAGAGAGTGTGCCGGCTGCATCAACAAACCCATTGATGGCTTGGCACCCACCGATGGTTTCACTTGCAGAAAGCAACGCACGAGCACAAATGCACGTACCGGGAAAGATGGGTAAATTCCTGTCGATAGACTAGGCATATGCCTGAAGTTTGAACACTTGGTTTGGTTGCATTTGGTGGGAACAGTACTAAACTTTAAAAACTTGGTTTATTGCATTCGGTGCATTTTTTTTTTCTTTTCATTTCACTCTCCTACACGGTGTAGAGCTTAAAAGAAAAGGTTTGTGTGCAAAAATGTCTCCGTTTAAGGTTTGCTCCATATTTCCAAGCCCTAACTGAGTTTTCTTCTCCAGTTTTCTTCGCTTCTCCTAATTTGTGGAGTTTTCTTCTCAAGTTCTCGTCACCTCTTCATCGGTCTTTCTGGTCCATGCCTCCATGGTTTAATTCTTGTTTGTCAAGTCTGCTTCTTGTTCATCAATCCTCCTATTCTTCATCTGAGTGTCCTTCTTCTTCGTCAAGTCCCCCATTTCCTCTTTGTACGAGCGCGACGATGTTGAGTCCTTGCGCAAGTGCTCAATGAGGTTGATGGCGATGTCAAGTCCTCTTCATCCTAGCCCAATGGCTTGAACAAAGGTGTTACCGACCACTACATCAGGCTTAATCCCCTTTCTTGTATTTTGCTTTCGTCCCAGTGGAGGTATGTGAACTCATTTGAGGTGTTTTCTCTTACGGATCGAATTGGTCTGAAGTTTGGGAGTGATGTCAATGAGTATATGCACAAAAATAGGAAGTTCTTGTGATCTTACTAGTTGTAGCAAAAGAAGAGATAGGATCGTCCGAAACAAAACAGAGAAAGGACACAGATTGTTTTTTATGATTTTGTTTGGGTTTATTAAGGCGGGAGCAACTTATATTTAAAGCTCAATTGTGCAGTTCTTTGCTTTGGAAACAGCTAGAAAAAAATTGGGGATTTGGCTTGATTACCATGCATGCCGCCCCTCTGAAATTTTCTGAAAAGTCAATTTCAAATTATTATGAATCCATCTTTTGGACTGGGGAGTCAAAAGAAATGTGTCATCTTAAAGTGCTGTTCGGTCACTTAAAATCTCCAGAATATCCAATGAATATACGATTTCTTTAATATTGTATTTGAGGTATTTTCAATTTAGAGCTTGAACTGACCTACATAATTTGACAATCCAAGTACTATCAATTTTTTGCCGATTTTCAAGGACAATCTGGTCTGAGTTGCTGAAGCTTTTATTGGTATAGGTCTGCGTGTGCTTTGGGTAAAAAAAGGGGAAAAAAAAATGTTTTCGTGTTACAATCATCAGCATTAAATCGCGACTTCGGGAAGCTGCTATTCCTTTTTCTTCTTTCATGTTGCTAAATTTGTTTCTCGGAGCCCTTCTGGCAATGAAACAAAAACCCGGATGAAGTCTGTTTCTGCTACTCATTTAACTTTTGATGCCTGGGTTGAGTCTTGATTTTAGCTTCTACTATAATTTAGTCGATTGTGTACATGAAAATTTCTTAATTTAGCTAGATTGGGAACAAAACAAGTTTTCATAAAAGTTGTGATAAACTAACAAGATAGAGCGCATTTTTGCGTACGCGAATTCACATTAACTTACTTCCATATCTACACTAGATAGAAAGGGGCTTCCATATCTGCACTAGATTGAAAAGGGGAAAGGAGGAGGGGGGCTTCTGTCTACTTGATTTATAAGTAACCTGGTCATTTTCTGGTAATCAGATATTGTTTCTCTTTCGAATGAACTTATCTCGAGTAGAAAAGGCACCACGCCCATATCATATCTTACTAATCTCATGGACCAAGTAAGGTGCAAGTCAAAGATTGGTGAATGGCTTAGTATAAAATTGTTTTCATTTGATGGTGCAAGAAATTGAACTCATGATGTATTGAATCCGCACACACAATCCCGTTCCTTAATCACAGTTTTATTTATCTTTTCACGTGATATTTTTTCCTATCATATAAAGATCATTTCTCATATTTCAATCTCAAGGAATGTGTTAACCTATATATTTGACTTTCATCAGTATCCTTTCGAGGAATTCATAACATCTTGGTTCTATTCCTTGTATATAGTATACAATGACAAATAGATTGAACACAGTAAACACAAGTTGATAGGCATTACCGGTTGATTCGACAGCATAGTTTAATTATACTATTCTTATTCTGAAATTTTCTCGAAAGATTGATTGTGAATTTATTTGTCAGGAACCACAGGAACCAAGCTCACACGGGACTTGTACATGTTTTGGAGGCTTGTTTTGTTTTAAAGACCACTAGCGTCATCCTTGTCGGCATGCAGGGAAGTAAGTAGCATATCATTTAGTGGGCCAATGCACTAAAGAGTCTAAGATAATGTATTTCATTAAAAAAAAAAAAACCATAAAGGCACAATCGAGCTATAAATTGATTTGAAGTGGTTTGTGGATGCAAAGTTTAACTAGAAATTGATGATTTCTTAACTTGAAATTGATAATTTGATATTGAAATGTTGAGTACGACAAAATTCGGTTTTTCAACCTCGTGCACAGTTCAACTCTATATGGTCTACATGCTTGAGATTAAACTCAATTTGTTTCTATTATTCAAAACTTAAAAACTAAATCACACTGTAAAGCTTGAACCCCATCTCAGTTCTCATAAAAAAATAAAAATAGATTAAACACAGCAAACATGAGTTGATGTGTAATACTGGTTCATTTGACTGCATAGTTTAATCACGTTATTTTTTTCATGAAACTTTCTTGAAAGATTGATTGTAATTCTACTTTTCAGGAACCAAGATCTCATTGGACTTGTCCGTATGTTTTAAGAGGCCGGAGGCTTGTGAACATTTGAAGACCACTAGCGTCACACTTGTTGGCAAGCGAGGAATGAAGTGACATATTATCTAGAGGGTCAATGCAGTAAAAGTGTCTAAGATAAGGTGTTAAATTGATTTGAAGTAGTTTGTTGATCCAAAGTTTAACTTAAAAACTAGATCACAATGTGAAGCTTGAACATGTGCATGTTTTAGATGTTGATGGTTTGATATTCAGCTGAGTGACGAAACTCAGTTTCTCAATATCATGCTCAAGCTCAACTCTATATAGCATATTCTCTCGAGATTAAACTCGATTCAGTTTGATTATTGATAACTTAAAAATTAAATCACAATGTGAAACTTGAACTCTATCTCTAACTCATAAAAATATTAAGAAAAATAAAATACTATTTTTCTTTCATTTTCCTAGCATCCTTTAAATTATTTACATGGTTTGCAAGCCACATGAAATGAGTGAGCTAATCACAAGCAAATATTACAATATAAAGGTTGACCAATAAATGTATATGAAAACTCTTTCAGCTCTATTGCGTTTTTATTTCTACGTACGTATATCTAGTTACTTTCATCTTGATTTCTTTTCAGTTTTACGCTACTAACGATTACCAAAGAAGTCTTGGGAAGATTTGGGACTAGTCAGACCAACAAAATTTGTATCAAGTTCTCGAGTGGTACAGTATTTTATTACTAGTAAACGGGTGGTTTGGGCCAGGCCTAGGCCTAAGCACTATTGCCCATTGCAGGCCCAAAAATCCATTGAGCTCCAATGAATATCGAGGCTTGTCCATGCAAGTCACTTTTTCTTGGCTAAGTCCGCCCATTCAGGACGGGCCCCAGGAGCACATCCATGATCAAAGTCTATTAGTTATTTAACAAGTGCTTTACGACATGTTGCGATTAGCAAATTTTTTTTAAAAAAACAAATTATATAAAGGTCAATTAAATGACTGCATGTGCATGCGCATGCAAATGCAATAAAAGCTCAAATTGCTTTTCCGATTTTTAGGAAAAGTTGCACGTGATGGCCGGTGAAGGGCAGGCAAAGTTCGCCCCACCCAGGCGACCTCGGACGACCGCTGCCCAAGTCTAGTGACCATAGGCGATCCTCGCGACCCAAGTGGCGGTCGCCTATGTTGCATGCCACCAAGTTGCTCAAGGTCGGGCGACCTTAGCCAATGATCGTCAACGCCAAATTTGGCTCACTGACACCGGCAAAGGGTTTGAGTTCTTTATCAATAAAAAAAAATAGTCAAAGCCTATGCAAAAAATTTCTGCCAAACACTACTTAAACCTAAAGTCCCTTTACAAAGAGTTTTTACTAAATACAATTTGTATTTCCCCAAAGGGTTTTGGTTTTCCACATTGGCATTACACCAAAAACTCATTTATAAAGTTGAACCAAACTCACCCTTAGAAATGACCTCATCCGGCTTTTCTTAACTTTCCTTTCATCTTCCATTTGTCACTCTTTATTATTCCTTTAAATTTTACATACGATAAGAAAAGCTTTCGGATTTCGTGAAAATATTACATATGATCAGTTATATGGTGTTTTGCCTTAGCTAAAGAAAAAGAAAATAAAAATATTAAAAAATTAAAAGAAACAAAAAAGGAATAAAAATTTACCAAACGTGTTTTTTTGTTTAAAAATTGTTCCCCGGAACAGAAACACTTTTTTCTATTTCTATTCCCTAGAACAATTTTTAAACATAAATGTTACCAAACCCTAAGACTCTGAATTTTATTTTTCTTTTGTCAAATATTGATGCAAAGGCTGCCAAAAAAAAAACATAAATGAATCAAATGGATCGATGACTTTATAAAGATTATGGAAAGCCCATTTAATCACAGAACACAAATCACAACAAAAAGGCAAATACTTCTAGCGTTTGGACTTGCGCCTTCTTCGCGTGATACTGAAAAAATTCTCTAGACAAATTGGAGGACGTCAGTCAATTTTTCACCGGCGTTCATTATGTAATAGACTCTAGATTGCTCAGAGAGCAAGAGAGGGATACCCTATGTCGTTGTGTTTTCCTTTTTTGCATTCTAAAGCAATTTTAGCTGCAACCCGAACATACAGCTGCAGGTCGCTAACATAAGGTTCAACTGCACATGAAAGAGGTCCTATCATCGCTATAAAATATTTTCAATGAGCTTTCTTCAATGACAGCCACAAGCAGACATTTATGACAAACTAATAGTGAGAATGCTTACAATGAACAGTACACCTTTGAAGATAACACTAACCTCATCCCTTCAAGTGTGGCTCATGACTCAACGATGGCGAGTACCAAATGATGCTTGGAAATCTCTATTGTGTGTTATGATGGTCATCATCTTACAAATCAGAAGGCATAGGAAAGAAGACTAAGCATAATGGGCATGGAACCGGCACAAGAAACCATATTAGTGATCACTTAAACATCGCATAATTAAACCTTCAATAATTTGGACTGGAGAAGGACTTAGAGAAAGCTTAGATCACAAAAAGTAACAAAATTAACGAAGAGAGGGGCTCATAATCAATCTGTAAAGCATATCAAAACATAGAGAAGATGTTACGTGATTGCACTAAAAGCTTATTAATTAAAACAAAATGAACGAGACGTAATCAACCACATTTTCCATCACTTGAAAAAAATATGCAGAGACATGAACAGAGGAGCTCCATTCACTTCATTGCAAAAAACAGGGTTATGAGTGGCCAAAGCATCTTATAAACACTACAACCAATATTGAATGGCTGTAAATCAAGGGGCAGAGTTCACAAATCACAATCATTGCACCAACCCAGTAAACAGGAGAAGTTCAATTATGAAAATAGAACCGTACCTTAAGATCAAGAAGAAAAATAAATGCATTGAGGGCCAAAAGTAGAGCAGTCCAAGATAATCAACATATGGTATCAAGTAAAATCTAGTAAACCCACGCATCAACAGAGACTATTTCCAAGCATTTGACCGTGTCCCTCAACCACTCTCAAGTGCCAAAACGAGCAACATTTCAACATTTCTTCAACAAAAAAGATAATGTGACACTCCAAGATCCAAACAAAGATGGACAAGAGGGCTCAATAGTGACTATCTAGAACCCTTGAAAGAAAGAGCAACACCCAACAGTGACTAACAGGGGCAATCACTTATATATTTCAAACTGAACAAGAAGGACAAGGCGTAATACAAGAAAAGTAAGCCCAAAAAAACATGATTAGACACAGCAAAAAGGAAAAACATGGATACGCCATGCTACATTTATATTCCACTTTCAAGCTCCATTGAAGTGATCCTGATACCAAACTCCTGTTTCAAGTCTATCCACCAATATTTCCTTTAAAACCACTTGGTGTCCAATATCCAGGACACTCGATATTTAGTAAATAAAGTACCTTTCACTATTTTAACGTTCAATGAAATTAGTCACACCTCATGGCTCATGACATAGTTCCTAGTCCAGAGCTTGTGAGACCACTTCAAGTCTACCACATGTTGACAATTTTGTATAATGGTAGACATCTTTTTGAGCCTATAACTCTTGTACATCTCTATTTGTCTTTTGTAATTGCTCTTTTGTTGCCTTCAGTATTTCCTTCAACTTGTGAATCTCTTCATCTTTCTCATTCTCTGACCTTAAGTTCTCGGTTAGAAGACAACTAGATTCCTTCAACTGAATCTCTTCATCCTTCTTCTTTGGCCTTAAGTTCTTGGTTGACAACAAGATTGCAGGCCCCAAATCACTGGGGCATGGGCATTGCCCTGGCATTAGACACGTCCAAGTTTCTCTTTTCCCAACATTATAGAAACAGTATTTCAAGTGGGTATTGCTCTTCCCAAGTTCCAAATATACCTCCATGAGATCATTCATACTTCCCTGCAGTTAAGTAACATAAAGAATTTATTAAACTAATGATGTTACAATGTATTGGTGAGCATTTAAGCTGAATTCATAAATACACATGATTGCCTTCAATTCCTAACTTTGCTTCCTATCATGTGCTGGAACTTGGTTAGTCAGCATAACTGAACAAGCCATATCAATAAGACATTCAATATTTCACACTTTCCAGTGAAACGGGGAAAGATGTCCAGAGATATCAAATTAAAAAAGTAATCACATTCTTCCTCTCTATAGTTGTTCATTGCTGATTGCTATATGACTTGTCATCCACCGAAACCTTAAGAAAACACACATTAGGAAGTTAGACTTTTGGTTTTGATTTTAGACTATTTATTCCAGCTTGCCCTCTTTTCTCGATCCATTTATCTTCTGCTTAGATATTTGCATAAATTCCTAATACATTGTAGCAGCAATATTGTCATGAACTATATTGAATGGCTTTTCAACAATTGCGGGGACGTGTGCATGCATGTGAAATGCACAACTAGTGATTGGGTAGTCTGGGGCTGCAGTACTTTCCTGTTCGATCTCTCTCATTAAACCAATCTGTGGTCACGTTAGCATATTAATAGAAAATTTTACAAGTTTCACCATCTCAATACTTCACAGCTCTAGTTGCTGCATAGCTCTTTTGTTAATGATGGTGAGCTATGTGCACTAGACAAGCTTGAACCTAGTTGTGGATTATTGTGCTGTTACTAGCAAATCCAAATCATAGAGCTATGTGAATGACAATATATCAATGCAAGTGCTAAGAACTTAGACATTCTTAGGGAGGCAATTCTAGAACACATCCTATGTTTTCTTCCTATGACAACTGCTATTAATACAAGCCTATTGTCGGAAAAGTGGCAAATATCTCTGGACATCTTTACCTCAGGTTCAAAGATGTATCGCCTCAGCAGCATCTTTTCTACAGCAAAATTATCAATTACATTGGAAATATCACTTATAGGGAAACACAAAAATTTAAGGGGAAACATGAGAGTAGCTTTGCTGTTATTCGAGCAATATTTATATTCCTTAAGGTGTGTTATATCTTTTGCTTTGCTCTGTCAGCCTTATTTGCATCACTTGGCTTATGCAATAAATAAAAAAATAAAAAATAAAAAATAAAAAAATCAAGGTTATGACAAAATAGTCATTGACAGGTAATGAAAGTCTATTTAATGTCGATAGGTCATATTAAAACGATGCTAGAACAAGATTTGTACCTCCCCTTCCTTTGAACTCCAAAAAGCAATGAGATTTTTCCATTGATCTCTTCTCACTCTCTCTAACAGATTCTTCTAATGATCCAATTATGATTTAGAGTTATCATAGTGAGCAGCTTTCAGATCACTTTTCCAATATCTCCATTTAGAATTTGAGGAATCTAGAATCCATTTTTCCATTGCTGGTATGAGGATAATCAAACTTAGACTGCAAGGAAGAAAGATAATAATGATGTTAAATTTATTAACAAAATGAATGGAATTTCATACGAGTACAAGCTAACGACCTCTACAATCCTAATCATAGCGTTTCTCATATCCTTGGTAATTTGCCTTAGAGTTGTGAGCAACGACACCGACTCGCTAGCAATGGTTCCAAGAGACTCTCCAAACCTCCAAGGCAACATTTTCTTCCCCAACCTGCAAATGATGCATTTCCCAAGACAAAATATGGCCAATAGACACGAAATTCTAAATAGACAAAATATGGCCAATAGCTGCACTTCAGAAATTCTAAATATGCAAAGAAGGATCTAATATCATTAAACCAAATCGATGCTTGGACCATTTTAGTACAGTATGATGAAAAACAGTATGCTATATGTAGGCAGGCCTTACCAGATGCATTCACATTTGTAGTCTCTGCTTTAGACTACTAAGTTTCAGACTCTGAATTAGAACATAGCTTGTCACCATTGTGTAATTTTTCAACCTTCTCGTCTGACTCACAGCTTATTTGCACTATGCGCAAACCCACAAATTTGAGCATGCATCTTGTGTTTCCCATGGATATAAATCACCTAGACATAAAGTATTAACATTTCTTAGTAAGAGATCAACAACTCAATTAAGATGTTCATATAACTATATATATTATCTTTATTTGCCGCGGGCAAAAGGGTTACAAGAATATTTGACAAGATCATAAGTGTAGCAGGAAATGGCCACGATAAGAAAGGCAAAGCCATGAATAAACTCGTCCAAGTGAAACCCAACACGGAATCCTAAAGACAAAGCTCTTAAAAGTTCAAACCCTCACCCAGAACGAATCCTTAGGATGATAAAATGCGACCGAGGCATACAGCAATTGGAACTCAAATGATGTAAACTGCACGAATTGGAAAGAAGACAAAACAGGGTAAAACCCCATAATTCAAGTAGGAAACTAGAATCTATCAGTAAATAACAGAGGTTAAAACTTGCAAACCAAGAAGAAGAAAAGAAACCAAGGCAGGAAAAAAAATGCAAGAATCAAAGGAAAGCAAATCATAACAAACGGGTCCACATCACAATCGACAATCAGCAAATACATTTTAACGATATCGAGTTGATTCATGAGTCATGAACTTGCATCACTCCAATTCCTAGTTATCAAAAAAGCCAAACCGAAAAGAAGAAAAGAACATAGAAAAAACCACAGCAAATGACACCACCTATGAACAGAGACGAACCAGAGTCAGCGTCACTCACTAGGCATAGGCATTAGTGAAAGCGAAGACGAACGGAGACAGAGCACTTGAGCTTGAGCTTACAGTGAACGATGTGAGCGATGAAGAGAGAAAAAGTCAAGACAGAAGCTGAACGGCTTGTGGAGAAAAAACTTAGTTTTTTATTTTTCAAAGTTAAGGATAACGATGCGGAAGTGATTAATATGGAATTTACGTATATATTTCGATGTTCTAGAAAAGAGGAGTCGAGAAGAGAAAAGGCAGAAGAATTAAGTCAGCCCACGCTTTCACGTGGCGCCGCGTGAATGGTTGGGGACCACGCTGACATGGCCCGGACCACTCAATATTTTCTCGTGAAAGTGAATATACATGCGAAAAAAATTGCAAAGTGTCGAAGATTAAAAAAAAATAATCTAAAAATTATAATTTAGGTTTCGCCACGTGATACCGTTATCATCTATGTTCGTTTGGGATTAAACAAAAGTAAAAATTGTGCTATTTCGTTAAAAATTTAAAATGTCATATTAAGTTTGAGGATTTATGAAAGCACAATATGTTAACCTACATCTTCTTTTTTGGCCCAAAAAAGAAACAAAATCGTCATGCACGGTTAAAAAAGATATGGCTGATCATTTTGATTTTTTTTTTTTACCAAAAAAAAAAAAGATATGGCTGATCAGGAATTTTTGTATAAGATATCGCATCGGAAGGGTTTTCGGAATCATGCCTAAAATCTAGAAGAGAAAAAAATACACGAACTGGAAGGTGAACTGATGACGGCGTCCATGGATTCTCCATCTCCAAAGAGGCTCCGCTCTGATCCTGAAGCCGAATCTGCAGACAAGGTAACGAATTTTCAGTTGAATACACTGGCTGATCGAGCAAAAGCAGAGCTTTTCTTCTTGGTAGGGTTAATGGGTCATCAATATTCCTTATCTCGTTGTTTCTGACAGTAAGCTGAGTTTTTTCTTATGTTTGTTTGTCCAATTTTCCTCCTTCCTATTTTCCATCGATCTTATTTACGGATTTTTTCTGACCTTTAATTTTTTTCTCTGGTGAAAACTCAACCCAAAGGATCGGATCAGCTGTTTGCCCGAAGATATTATAGGCTTTATATTATCTCTTCTGCCATCTAGAGATGCACAAGCGACTTGTCTTCTTTCCAGAAGATGGAGGCATTTGTCTACTTGTCGGGTTACCGACCTTGATTTCGACCGGTCTGACTTATTCACCAAGATGAAAGATAATTGCAAGTTTGCGGAAAAGGAGAAGGCAAGATATGTGGAATGGGTAGACAATATCTTGCGGTGTCAAAGTGGAGGATACTATTTGCGTAGATTCATGTTATGCTTTGATCTGACTATCTCATATAAGTCTCATATCGATCGATGGATTAGGTTTGCATTGACAAAACGAGTTAAATTTCTCCGACTAGATTTTAGGCCGGCCTCTTCTGAGGATTTGTGGTCTGATTGTCACTTGCCATATCTGTTAGGGCATGAGACACTTATAGATGCTGATGCAGGGTGTTCCCAACGGACTTCAGGTCTTCGTAATTTTGGCTTGAACCCTTCTAGTTCTTGGCATGTTGGCTTAAGGTATCTCGAAGATCTCACCTTGTGTGGAGTCGCTGTGGAGGGAGAACTCATTGAACAACTGCTTGTCAATTGTCCGATTCTAGAGCGATTGATCATAGTATTTGCTCGTACTTTGAAAAGGCTTAGAGTATCTGGTCAATCACTGAAGCTGAAATACTTATTCATTGGATATTGTGAAGATCTTGAACGTGTTGAGATTTATGATACAGATCTTGTGTCCTTCACTTTTAAGGGAATGAGAACTCGATTGCGTTTGTACAAGCTTCCCCAGCTGTCTGCGGTGTTTATTACAGGATATATATGGGAGATTGTGGGTGTTATGCGGTCTCAGCTTTCAAGTCTTCCTTGTCTGCATATTCTCAATCTGAAATTTTTATATTCACTTAATGTAAGAGCATTGATTGATTTTCATAAGGTTTCATAAGTTATGTTCTTTTTCCAATATTTGTTAGTCTTTGATTCTCTATTTGTCTAATCCGTAGGAAAACCTGCCTATTCGTCAACTACCTAAATTGACAAGTGTCAAGCAATTGAAACTGACTGTTGACGGATCTACAAATGCAAGTCTATTTACGTTGGCTGTCATGATCAAGGCATGTCCGTACTTGCAGAGTTTTGGGTTAGAGGTGGGTTTCCGGGCCTCATTCAAGTCTTCATCACTTTAGGCATTAGACAGATGCATTATGATTGAATATGTTAAACCAAGTCACTGTAGAATCCTATTCTAGTCTTTGAGTCATCATGTGATTGGTATCTGCTTGATGTGACAATCCAGAGACATACTTTCTTTTGCAAGTTCTTTCTTCCATTGACATTCTCCAATGCATCAATATCTTATGGTAATTAATAATATACGACATTCCTTTTGCCACAGTTGATGGACCCATGGTGGATGCCACACAGGCCGAGAAGAGAGCTGAAAAGAGTTGTTAGACCTCTCCCTCTCCATCAATACCTTAAAAAAGTTGAATTCTACAATTATTATGGTAGACATTCTCATCTTGAACTAGTGACTTGCCTTATCGCGAGTGCCGTTGCCCTTGAGAAGTTAGTGGTGAATACCTGTGACAAAGAGTATGTTTCGGGGGAATGGAAAAAGTTGGAGGAACCTAGAGAACGGGCTTTGCAACAACTCAAGGGAAAGGTACCTTCAAAGATTGCTCTGGTGATTAATTAACGGAGCCAGAGGTATCCATACAAGTGATATGGATGGTGTTTTGCAACCTATTCCTCTTCCCCTTTTCAAGGTTTTTTTTTTTCTTTTTATTGCGAATATAAGTTTTGTTTATTAATAATTTATTATTTTCTGATTTTATTTTAGATTTTTAAGTTATGCCATGACTCAAAGCCACGAATAATGGATGTTCGTTCGTGCACTTCTCGTATCATTTTAATCTGTCAAGGACTCCAAAACAACTACCATTTTGTGTTTGCTGGGTACTTGATTAGTCATTAAAGTGATGGTAAGAGAAACATGTCACTTTCTCATGTGCTTTTTGGATGCCTCCCAATCTATATGTGGTCTCAGTTTGGTGTCTCAATTTGCAAGGAAGTTAGAGATAATTCTCTAGAATATATTCCTTTGTTAGAGATAATTATTTATATTATGCATATACCTCCCTTTGATTGTGTATATCATTGATTAATATGTTATATAAGATAATTATTTAAGAAAGCCAATTTAGGCTTTCTCTACATATATATTTTTGTTAGTCCATATCCATTCTTTTCATTCATTCTCACTTGGTAACGAAACCTCCCTTGTTCTTAAGCTTTTTTCTTTTTCTTCTAAGCTCAGCGAGCTGTGCGAAAATAAGATTGTCGCATCGAGTCGCCCATATGATCGGATACAAGTCGGATTCGATAGGGGCTTGGCTTATTCTCTCCTATCCTACCACATGTGTCGATGGCTAAATATATGAAGACTTAATGAGGTCTGAAGATCCACTTCTAACACAAAACTCTGAAAGTAGGGAAGTGCCTAAATCACGAGAGTCGGCAGAAGCAGACTTCCCGTCTTTCCATTCATCAACTTAAAGCCAATTGCTTGGCATTTGTTAATTTAGGCAATTGACGATTCCATGGTCCCTTTCTTGCGACTAGGGTTAGGTTTCATCTCATACAATAAGTTTGAGGCTCTAAAACCATGGCCACTTAAATGAGCAGTCCACAAATACCTCCATCTCGAAATGAAACAGAAGTTGCTTGTGTTTCTGTAAGATGTCAACTGGAATATATACAACCTAGAATTTCATCTGGCTGATAGCTAATTTAAGCCCTTGGATTGAGTCTCACTGACAAAGGAAAAATGTGGGAAAATGGAGATAGAAAGCAAGCAACAATCTGGAGATATGATTGAGGGAAAACATGAAGCAGCGAAGTTCATCGAAGAAGAAAATTCAATGTTTGTAGAATAATAGGAAAAAAAATAAAAAAATACTGAACTCATGGTCGAATGAACAAAACAATGAGGATTATAGTGTCGATGGTAAGATGATCCAGATTCCGATGCACCCACACCGAAGAGAAAGATGAACTTTTGCCCAGTCACCCAATTAAATAAAAAAGGAAGTTACAATTATATGCTGATTTAGGACAATTTATAGCTAAAGGAAGAAAGAAACGTGCATCCAAGAGTAGTTCCCAGCTCAAAAATGGAACTTTTGCACCAAAATTCATTACCTTGTCACGAGAATCTGCTTCAAATTCAGAGGGGCACCTCTTTCGGAGATGGAGAAGCATACATGCCAGCGATATTTAGATTTCAATACAGCAAATTTTTTTCTTCCTTTAGCGTTTTTTTTTAACTAACAACTACTGGGGAGACAGTTCGGAGTACTAACGAAACTTGTAGGGGTAATCATAACGAGATCCTGAAGTCAAATAGTTGCCTTCTCCTTGGCTTTCCTACTGAATTATATATTTGTTTGCTGGAAAAGAAACAGCAAGCAGCCTTTCTGATGGAAAATGTCGTTTTGAATGCGGTTGTTCTGCTTTAACTTTGTTCGTGGGCTAGGCTACAAAGAAGCCACGTGGGTCTTGGGTACAAAGACATGCACAGACTGGTGTCGTTTTGTATAATATCTTGAAGTTATTTCTTAAATATGGTTAGAGAGGTGCAAATTGTACATCCTCACTGAGGTTTTTCTTTTTTAGTCGGTACATCCTCACTGAGGTTGAATTTCTTTACCTTGCACAGTACGGTAAGGATACTTGCCTTGCCCACACATTGGCATCTATGTGTAACTTGTTGTCCGAAATTTCCTTGCCCACACATTGGAGTCTCTGAGAGGGTTTGACATATGTTTTAACCATGTCGCTTTCTGGTACAATGTGCAGCATGCTCAAAGACCCGTGCTATGCTTTCGTCCCAAAGCTTCCATGAAGCATATAACCAGTTAGCGTTTGCGAGGTAATATCTTTCCGCCTAAAATATGCCTTGCTAGTACCTATTTCAGGACCACATGTTTTTGTTTTACCTCATATGCTCGACTTCTATTCTATTCTTATTAGAGGAATTGAGATTAAGTTGTAATTTGATTAGTGACTTCAATGTTTAAAGTTCCATGATGATAATTAACGGTTCAACGAGTACTACTTGGCTTAAGAATTTACACAGAAAATGGTCAATCGGTAATTTTTGAAGAATCTAAACCTAAGAATAGATCTAATGCTTCCACTTTTTTTTTTGCTCAACCTTATTCTGTTCCTCAACCGGTGCTTCATACTTGCTCCTTGACACAACATGGGAAGTATATGGCAGGTAATATTTCGTTCAGAAGTTAAGGGCCTGTTTGGCAAATTTTGTTTTTGTTTCCCGGAACACAAATTTCTGTTTTTTTGTTCCGGGGAACAAAAAAGGAACAAATCGTGTTTGTTTACACTATTGTTCCCGGGAACAGATTTGGAATATAAACAAGAAGTAGAAAAACTTGTTTCTTGTTCTCGGAAACACTTCCGAAAAACACTTTTTTTTTTCTCTTTCTTCTTCTTCTTCTTCTTTTTTCTTTGGCTGGTCGACAGCCTCGGCCATGGCTAGCAACCAGCCGTCAAAGCTCAGCCTCTCAGCAACCTCGCCAGCCATGGCGGGCGGTCGTTGGCGAGGCCACCGGCCCTCGTTGGCCATCGTCGAGGCCGGCAACCGGCCAAAAGGAAGAAAGAAAAAAAAATAAAAATAGAATACTAAAAAATTAAAAGAAATGAAAATATTATACAAATTTACTAAACGTGTTTTTGTTCTTTTTCTATTCCAGGAACAGAAATTTTGTGCAGTTACCAAACGCGTTCTTCTATTCAAAAATTGTTCCCTGGAACAGAAATAATTTTTTCTATTTATATTCTCAAGAGCAATTTTTGAACAGAAACGTTACCAAAATGGGCAGTTGCCATTGGAATAGACGGTTTGATAAACTGCTTAAGGTTCAGCTTGCGGAACATAGCATCGTAGAACTCTTGCATTAAGCCTATTGTGTGCGCACATGTAATCATTTGAATATATCTCCATCAAATTGATGCATGAGAATTCAAGCCCCACATCACTTTGCCTGAGTTTGCTATGAATTATAAATACTATGGGATACGATTATTTTTGTTTAGGGACTAAATCAGTTTCTAATTTTTTATGTGATAAATGCATAGAAAAAAATCGAAATTTTAGGTGTTGATAGTGAGGATGACGCCTTAAATAGAGTATCTATGAGTTGATAATTTGAAGATTTCTTCTGATTTATTTTCTAATTCAATTTCCATATATATCAAATTATTATTTTTTTAAGAGTTAATACCCTGAAAAATCCCAAACTGGTACATCTGTGATAAATTTACTCAAAACTATTTTTTTGACTACAAAAAACCCCAAACTAGTATATCTTTGACAAATTTACCCCAAACGGATACACTTGTGACAAATTTACCCTTTATTAGTGTTGGATGAAATCTCTTAAAGGATTTTGAAGTTGACAAAACATTTTATCAGTCTAGTCTGAAGACGTACAGACTCTTTTGACAAAGTCTGAAGATCAAAGTCTGAAGATCAAAGTCTGAAGATCAAAGTCTGAAGCTAGCAAGACTCAAGACTTATATTTCAAAGTTTACTCACATGGACAGTTTCCAGGACGACGTTTATTCTGATCTCATATGATCTTTATTCTAACGACTAGTGGATATCTTTCTACTAGATTCAGCACTAAACGATCTTAGTTTTATATGGAATATGTTTAGATTCTTTGACGACTTCGCAACTTATATTTGGAAGGATCTACTTATGGAAACCAAGATCCTGATTGTATGGGCGAGCAGGATTGATGGGCTATCAACACTTACCTTCGAGATCTCTCTAATTGATTCTGTCCAACGGGTTGATTGGAAGAACTTCTTGGGAAGGTGCCAACGGTATGGAAGGCATGAAGAAGTATATAAGAGAGATGCTCTAGTTGTTGAAGGGTGCGGATAGAAGAATTCCAAAGTCTGAATCTCATTTTCTATTTTGCGATATCATTCTTCGAGCGATATATGTAATCAAAAGAGAGATCATATTGTAGTGAGACCTTGAGGAAGTGTAGTGGAGTAATCTACACTGTGGACTCAAGAGCGTGAGACTGTATTCACTCTTATTGATTCTTAGTGAAATCCAGCCAGAAGGGCTGTCCGTGCGGGAGAGTGGACGTAGGCTTGATCTAAGCCGAACCACTATAAATCTGGAGTCTTGATTCTCTATCCCTAATCCTTTATATTGTTAACTGTTTTTACTTGCTGCAATCGCTGATTTTAAATTATTTATATCTCATTCGGTTTAAATTGTTAAAATCGTTTTAAACACCTATTCACCCCCCTCTAGGTGCTAATACTAGATCTAACAATTGGTATCAGAGCTTGTGTACTTGTTTATAAGAAGTGTCTTTACTTCTAAGTAAAAGATCTATAGCTAGTATGTTGCCTACAGAGTTGGTTGAAGGTCAAAGCAATACCAGACCTCCATACTTTGATGGAAAAGATTACAGCATATGGAAAAATAAGATGAAGGCATTCCTAAGATCGAAAGATCCTTTGGAATGGGAAGTGGTTGATAAAGGAATCATTCCTACTGCTGCATCAGACTCAGAGAGAGGAAAAGAACCTGCTGTTCCTACTCTTTTGACTCAAGAAGAAATCACCAAGAGACAGACTCTCGACGCCAAAGCTATTTACTCTTTATATTGTGCTTTATCCCCTACTGAATATAATAGAATATCTTCTTGTGATACAGCAAAAGAAGTATGGGATAGGCTTCACATTACCTATGAAGGAACTGATCGTGTGAAAGAAACAAGGATCAACATTCTCTTGGGACAATATGAAGTCTTTAAGATGAGATCAGGAGAATCAATTACTGACATGTTTAGTCGCTTTACTGAAATTGTGAATGGTCTTGAATATCAGGGACATCCAATCTCAGGACATATGAAAGTCAACAAACTTCTTCGTGGACTCTCAAAAGATTGGAATTATATAAAAACCTCAATAAGAGAGACATAGAGGATTGCTCCACTTTCTGTAGATGAATTGGTTGGAACTCTTCAATCCTATGAAGTAGAACAGACCAACGAAGAGGAAGACTCAAAAGGTAAGAAATCTATTGCCTTAAAGTCTAATGACTATTCTAATGTTACAGACTCTGAAGAATACCTAGATGATGAAGAACTGGCACTAATGATAAAGAGATTCAGAAAGCTGAACAAAAAAGGAAGGAAATTCAATTGGAAGAAACAAAATTCTCAAAGGTTTCAAAACAGGTCAACAGAGGAAGATGATACGAATAAAGAAGTGACTTGTTTTGAATGCAAGAAAAAGGGACACATCAGACCTAACTGTCATCTGTTAAAGAAGAGAAAAGGGAAGACTGAGAAAAACAGGAAGGCACTCAAAGCAGAGACTTTGAGTGATACTGAATGTGAAGATAGTGACAATGATTATGCCAATATTTGTTTAATGGCAAAATCAGACTCAGGCTCAGACCTTGATTCAGACACAGACTCAGACAACGAACTCGAGGTTAGTAACTTGAAAATTCCTGTTAAAGTTTCTAAATACATTGATGAACTTTGTCTTAGTCTGAAAACCTCTCTTAAGAGGATCTCCAAATTGAAAAGGGAAAATTCTACATTGAAACAACAGGATAAACTTATGAAAGAAAAGTTTGAAAAACTGGAAAAAGATTTTGCTGTTGTGAAAGAAAACTCAGACAGTATTTCAAATGAAAATAATCTTTTGAAAAATGATATCACTAACATATCAAAGAGATTTTCAAATGGTTCCGAAAAGCTGGATAAGATTCTTTCGATACAAAGACCATATTTTGACAAGTTAGGTCTTGGTATGACTTCTGAAACTATTCCACTGATTGATTTTCCGAAGGTAAAAGAAAGAATTAAACAAAGACCAGCTAGAACTGTTTACAAGAATCATTTCCAGAAAGTCTTTGTAAAACCTGTTAGTAGAAATGCTCTGAGATGTTCCAAGTGTAAAAGCTTAGAACACTTTGAGAAAGAATGTCCTTTGGTTTGGAGACCTGTTAAAAAGAGCTGGGCTAAGACTGTCTATTGTTCTAACACTTCTGGACCCAAGATGGTATGGGTACCAAAAAGAGCTTGATTTCTGTTAATTGCAGGTTACTATCAAAAAGAAGATAAAATTGTATCTTGATAGTGGCTGCTCAAGACATATGACAGGAGACTCAAGCTGTTTCATAAAACTTATCCAGATAGACGGAGGAAAAGTTTCCTTTGGTGGTAACAACAGAGGAAATATTACTGGTCGAGGAACAGTGAAGATTGGAAGTTTGTCTATCAATAATGTTTCATTAGTTGAAGGATTAAATTACAACCTGCTTAGCATAAGTCAGTTGTGTGATTCTGGTTTCAAGATCAACTTTCAGGAAGAAACGTGCTCTGGAATTAATAAAGACCTTACTCAATCTTTTACTGGTCGAAGACATGAAAATATCTATCTTCTAGATGTAAATCAAGAAAGATCACAGTGCTTAATATCAGTACAAGATTAAGCAAATCTATGGCACAAAAAGCTAGGCCATATCAACATGAAGCAAATCAACAAGATCTCTACAAAGAAACTTGTTCGAGGATTGCCTATTCTGAATTATTCAAAGTCTGATCTATGTACACCATGCGTACTGGGTAAACATGTTAGAAACTCTTACAAATCAATAAATAGAGTTTCCACTAATCATGTATTGCAGCTTTTGCATATGGATTTGTTTGGACCTACCAGAACGAAAAGCATTGGTGGTAAAAGGTTCTGTCTGGTAATAGTGGATGACTATTCACGATTCACTTGGGTCTACTTTCTTACAAGTAAGTTAGAGACTTTCTCTCTCTTTTCAAAATTTGCTAAAAAGGTGCAGAATGAGAAATGTCACACTATTACAAGCATTTGTACAGACCATGGAGGTGAGTTTGAAAATCAAGACTTTTCTAATTTATGTGATGAATTTGGTTTTCAACACAAATTCTCTTCTCCATATACACCAGAACAGAATGGGGTTGTGGAAAGGAAGAATAGATCTTTACAAGAAATGGCAAGAACACTTTTAATTGGAAATCAAGTTTCTTCAAGGTTTTGGGCAGAAGCTGTTTCAACTGCTTGCTATATTATAAACCGAGTGTTTTTAAGACCAATTCTTGAGAAAACTCCTTATGAAATTTTTAAAGGGAAGAAACCAATAGTTTCTTATTTTCAAATATTTGGTTGCAAATGTTTTATTCTAAAGAATGCAAATGATCGTATTGGTAAGTTTGAAGAAAAATCAGATGAAGGATTCTTTCTTGGATACTCAACTTCAAGCAAAGCTTTTAGAGTGTTCAACAAAAAGACTCAGACTGTGGAAGAATCAATGAATGTCAAATTTCAAGACTCTCCACAAGTTCAGCAGATACAGACTGAAGATTCAGAATCTGCTCCAGACATTGCTAGATCTAACTCCACTGAAGCAGTTGCTAAATCAAAATCAGTACAACAAGCTACTGATGAAGAATCTACTCAAGAAGAAGATCAACAATCTATCAGACTGAACAGTAACTGGAAGCACAAGTCTAGTCATCCTGAAGAACTCATTATTGGAAACATTAATGAGGGAATTCGAACAAGATCCAAAAGGTGAGAAGAGTCTAGTGCTGTTGCTCTTATTTCTGAAATAGAACCCAAAAATATTGAAGAAGCTTTAGCTGATGAAAGCTGGATTGAAGCAATGCAAGAAGAGCTCAGACAATTCAATATTAACGACGTATGGGAATTAACTCCCAAACCAAAAGGTAAATCAGTTATTGGAGCTAAATGGGTTTTCAGGAACAAAGTTGATGAAAAAGGCAAAGTAACGAGAAACAAAGCAAGACTCGTAGCTAAAGGATACACGCAAGAAGAAGGGATAGACTATGATGAGACTTACGCCCCAGTAGCAAGGTTAGAGGCAATCAGATTACTACTTGCTTTTGCTTGCTATAAGAATTTCAGGTTGTTTCAAATGGATGTCAAAAGTGCATTCCTGAATGGATTTATTCAAGAAGAAGTCTACGTAGAACAACCTCCTGGTTTTGAAGATTCAAAGAAACCAGACTCTGTATTCAGACTGAAGAAAGCTTTATATTGACTGAAACAAGCTCCTCGAGCTTGGTATGAAAGGCTAAGTAATTTCTTAATTCATAGTGGCTTTTCTAAAGGAAAGGTAGACACTACTTTGTTCATTAAAAAGGAAGGTAAAAGCTTTCTACTTGTTCAGATTTATGTTGATGACATCATATTTGGATCATCTAATGAGACTTTGTGCAAGAAATTTTCTAAGTATATGCAGGATGAATTCGAGATGAGCATGATGGGTGAACTATCCTTTTTCCTTGGTCTACAAGTCAAACAACTAAATGAGGGAATATTCATTCATCAAGAGAAATATGCAAAAGAACTTGTTAAAAAGTTCGGTCTGGAAAATTGCAAAAAGACTGACATACCAATGTCAAGTTCCTTGAAGATAGACAAAGATGAAGCAGGGAAGAAAATTGACCAAAAGTTATACAGGAGTATCATTGGCTCATTTCTTTATCTTACTGCATCCAGACCTGACATATTATTTAGTGTTTGCATATGTGCTAGGTTTCAATCTGACCCTAGAGAATCTCACTTAAGTGATGTTAAACGTATTATTAAATATGTTGCTACTACTGCTAAGATCGGTCTTTGGTATCCCAAAGAAGGAGACTTTACACTTCTTGGCTATTCAGACGCAGATCTTGCAGGTTGTAGAGTTGAAAGAAAAAGCACTTCAAGTACTTGTCAATTGTTTGGAAACAGGGCAGTATCCTGGTTTTCGAGGAAACAAAGTACTGTGGCTCTTTCAACAGCTGAAGCAGAATACGTTGCTCTTGGAAGTTGCTGTTCTCAAATATTGTGGATAAAACAACAACTGCAAAACTTTGGCATTGAAGACTCTTGCACAGAAATTAGATGTGACAACACCAGTGCAATCAATCTTACAAAGAATCCTATCCTACATTCAAGAGCAAAACATATTGAGATTCGACATCACTTTATAAGAGATCATGTTCAGAACAAAGAAGTCTTGATACAATTCATAGACTCAAAGAATCAACTGGCAGACATCTTCACAAAGCCACTTGAGAAAAGCTTGTTTGAGTCTATTCGCTCAAGACTCAATATATTATCTCTTGAAGAATGCTGAAGCTCAGACTCAATAACTAAAGTCTGACAGAGTATCAGACTCAAAGGTTAAAAGACTGAGAATACGAATCGACACGACTGTAAGTTCATTTACTTAAACTGTCTTATTGATAAGGTAAGATTATCTGTCTATTTTAAGACAGTTATTTTTAAAGAGAGTGGTTATCGTTTTATTAAGGCAGTTATTTTTTTTCAAAAAAGGAAAATTCAATATTTTCAAAAGATACGACGCTTGGTTTATCCCCCGTACCTGTTATCCTTATACACCTCTTCTCCTTCGTTTTCACTTTACTCAAAAACCCTAGATCAAAAGCTTTTCACTGCTCTGTATTTTTCTCTCCAAAACTTCTTCGTTTCAAAGTTCTCAACTTTCTTGCGACACAAATGAGAAAGTCTCTCCAAAGAAAAGCACAATGTCATATCAGAGGAAGTCATCCAGAATAGCAAACAGGGGACCACAGGGATCTGGTGAGGGGCCTACGCACTTTGATCTCACTGAGGAAAGCGACATTCCTACTGAGCAAACTCCTCAACAATCTCAACAGCGGTCATCCCCAACTAGACCTCAAGAACAGGGCCCTCAAGATGCAGAAACGATTTATGAAGATATCGAACCAGTAAGAACTCTTAAGCCTGCCTTTGTTTACAAGCTTTACTCTGCGTTAAAGGAAGGTGGTTCTGCTATGTCTTTCGTGGATGAGTTTCTGAAAGAGAAGGGTTATAGAAACGAGACGCACTTTCTTACTGTTATGGAAAGGTCTGGAGTTGTGCCTGAGGGAACGGCTGCAAGAGCATTTGCAAATTTCCCTAGTGACCCTAGGTTTAGTAGTATGAATCAGCCTGAGGGAAAGGATGATGATGAAAAGATGTTCATACACTTTAAACCATGGATGGGTGTGGCTGCAAGCCTTCGAGGGAAGAAGGATGAATTGTTCCGCTCAGACGAACACAGGAAGAGGTATGAAAAATTGCTGAAGCGTGGGGTGATGAACCCACGAACTGTGGATTTCGATTTTCTGGACTTGTTGAGCATAAATCTGCGAGAGAAATTCGAAAAACTCCAACTTTTTCAGTTCTACACAGACTGTGACACGGCACATTCTGAATTGACAACTTATTTCTACTCCAATATCAGTTTCATTGATGCAAACAGTTTTACTTTCAGCGTGAGGGATAAAGAGTATGTCATTGATAAGGACATTTTGGCTAATGTGCTTGGTGTAGAAAGAGGGGCCTTCCAACCAATCGGTGTGTCTGTAAGCCATGCTACTCTTGATCTAGCAAGGGACAGAATTGCGGAAGGAAGACTCTCTTACTCTAGAATGAATGCAACAAATACTTTGTTGCACAAGATTGTAATCAATTGTCTAAGACCCAAATCGACATCCAAGACAGATGTATCAATTTCTGAAGCTACGTTAATGTTTGCCATCAAGACTGGTGTAAACTTCTCTTTGCCACATACTATCATATTTCACATGTATAGATGCATGGTAAAGGACAAAGGAAAGCTTCCTTATGCTGCTCTCATTACTCGTCTCTTCAGACATCTACACATTCAACCTCCTCATATTCTCACAGTGAAGACTATTGATAAAATGGTCATCGGGCTGAGGATGATTACCAAGATGCGTCTGAAAGAGCTTAGCAAGAAGCTGGAGCAATTCAAGGAAAAGACTCCTATCAAGCTCAGACCAGACTCATCAGCAGCCAAAAGGAAAGGGAAAGAACCTGTGGTTAGTTCTACCAAGAACAGGAGGGCAGTCATCTTGGAAGATGAAGATGATGAGGATGCTATACCCATCTCTACTCTTATTTCTCAATTTGTTGCATCTATTCCAACTGTTCCAGAACATCAAGGTGCAGAAAAAGAGAAAGAAGAAGAGAAAGAGGAAGAGAAAGAGGAAGAGAAAAAAAAAGAGAAAGAAGAAGAGAAAGAGGAAGAGAAAGAAGAAGAGAAGACAGAGGAAGAAAGAGAGGAAGAGGAAGAAGGAAAAGAAGAACTAGCAGATGAACCAGAAAGAACAGATTCTCCAGCAGAAAAGGAGGATCTACAACAGCCTGTCACTGAGGATACTCCTCAGAAAGAAGAGTTCTTTTCTCCTCCAGAAGACATGGAAACAGGGGGAGATAAAGAAAGAGAACACACACCTCTTCTGCTAACTTTTAGAGAAGAGGATGCACAAACAGGTGTTAGTCGATCACCTCCTGATGCTGAGGATATTCATGCTGCACAGTTTTCTGAAGGAGAGGCATCATCTCCACACACTGAACCTCCTGCTGACATTCATACTGGCTTGACTCCACCTTCAGACCGAGCTGAAACAAGCACTCAGACTGACAACTCTGGAGATTTTCAAAGGCTGCTTGAGATCATCTTGGAACTTAAAGGTCAAATTTATGCCATGGGATATGAATTTCAGACCTTGCAGAATGAAAATCATGCAATGTTCATCACTTTGCATGATCAGCTTAAAGATGTTCAGCGTCAGATTCAGGATACTGCAAAGGGCATTACTCTCACCCAAGTACAGGAAGATTTGAGGAAGTTGGAAGACACGGTCAAGTCTATGGAAGACTTTCAACTTGTTCGCATTCCTCGAGCTCCTTGATTTTTTAATGCTGACAAAAAGGGGGAGAAGACTTTGCAGATTTTTGATTTTCTGTTCTCAAAACCAACCAAACCAAATCCTATCTTTTTATCTTTTTATTGCTTGCTATCTTGACTTTGACTTGAGTTTTATTAAACGTGTGCAACTTTTGAATGTGTGCTCATTATGGCAATACTTTAAGCTTTGTAAATTAGATAGTACTTTCTGTTTATGACTAATGAGGTCTCGGTGAATGCAGATCTGTGTATAGGGAAAGTTTGTGTATAGGATATCTGTGTACAGGATAACTTCTACTATCTTATTTAATCTTTTATGATGCTTGCTTAAAAGTTGTATTGCAGGGCGATAATATTCAAATATGCAGGAAATTTTTGTCACCATAAAAAATGGGGAGATTGTTGGATGAAATCTCTTAAAGGATTTTGAAGTTGACAAAACATTTTATCAGTCTAGTCTGAAGACGTACAGACTCTTTTGACAAAGTCTGAAGATCAAAGTCTGAAGCTAGCAAGACTCAAGACTTATATTTCAAAGTCTACTCACATAGACAGTTTCCAGGACGACGTTTATTCTGATCTCATATGATCTTTATTCTAACGACTAGTGGATATCTTTCTACTAGATTCAGCACTAAACGATCTTAGTTTTATATGGAATATGTTTAGATTCTTTGACGACTTCGCAACTTATATTTGGAAGGATCTACTTATGGAAACCAAGATCCTGATTGTATGGGCGAGCAGGATTGATGGGCTATCAACACTTACCTTAAAGAGCTCGAGATCTCTCTAATTGATTCTGTCCAACGGGTTGATTGGAAGAACTTCTTTGGAAGGTGCCAACGGTATTGAAGGCATGAAGAAGTATATAAGAGAGATGCTCTAGTTGTTGAAGGGTGCGGATAGAAGAATTCCAAAGTCTGAATCTCCTTTTCTATTTTGCGATATCATTCTTTGAGCGTTACATGTAATCAAAAGAGAGATCATATTGTAGACCTTGAGGAAGTGTAGTAGAGTAATCTACACTGTGGACTCAAGAGCGTGAGACTGTAATCACTCTTATTGATTCTTAGTGAAATCCAGCCAGAAGGGCTGTCTGTGCGGGAGAGTGGACGTAGGCTTGATCTAAGCCGAACCACTATAAATCTGGAGTCTTGATTTTCTATCCCTAATCCTTTATATTGTTAACTGTTTTCATTTGCTGCAATCGTTGATTTTAAATTATTTATATCTCATTCGATTTGAATTGTTAAAATCGCTTTAAACACCTATTCACCCCCTCTAGGTGCTAATTCTAGTTCTAACAATTAGTTTTCGTTAAAATCTATTGTCAAATTATTAAGTTAAATGACACGTGACAGTTGACTGGTATGTCAATTTGGGATTTTACGCTTCGTTACAATTTTTGTGATTTTTTTGTGGTATTAATCGAATTTAGCGGATGGTATATTTGTCACAAATGTATCAATTTGGGGTTTTTTTTTGCGGTCGAATAAATTATTTTGAGGGTAAATTTGTTATAAATGTACTAATTTAGGGTTTTTTATGGTCAGTCGAGGTAAATTTGTTACAGGTGTAATAGTTTACGGTTTTTATGGTCAAAAAAATAATTTGGGATAAATTTATCACAAGTGTACCAATTTAGGGTTTTTCAGGATATTAACCATATATTGAACTTTCACCATAATTATAAGTGATGATATCTCTATCCATATACTGTGGATCGAGCAGAATATTTACAAGTTGATCATTTGGAGATTTTTTTTCTGATTTGTTTTTATTCAATTTACAAATTGCTATCTATTATCTTTTAATTTCCACCATAATTATAGGTGATACCTCTAGATATACTACATAACATATCAATGAAAAGTATGCTTCATTGATTCAATTCTTTGTTTTAGTTTGATATATTCTGGATATCTTCACGATATTCTAGATATCTCTAATTTTATAGATATCTATGTAATTAATTGTAATTGATTTTGTAATATTCTGTTGATGTGGATAGTTACCCTCCGAAGCCTATCTTAGTACTCCTTATTAGTTATTATAAATAAAATTCTCCAATTCAATTTTTACCTTATTCTTAACAAGAAGCTTCGCCCAAATCCCGAGTAGGCACGACCTAATCTTCTTTTTTTCCCCCTTCCAGAATCTCTGTTTCAGCTCGTTTTTCGATTCCTGTATACACGATCAGCTTGTGGAGGTTGCTTTTAAGCAGATTTTACGTGATTATATATTTTGTTATTGTTAGTTTTGAATTTGTGATCTCTTGCTTGCGTGAATACATTGAAATATCACATGCTGCTGCTTCTTCTTCATTGTCAAGGGTGCTTAAGCCACGCATTGAGGACGGAAAGTGTTCCGAAGAAGAAAGGACGCACGAACTCAATCTCAATCACTCCCCTGGCTTTTTCCAGTTTTATGTGAGTGCGCTTGGAGGTTTGAGTGAGTGGGTGGGCAAAGAGAGCAGGTGCTGCTGCAAAAGAGAATGAAAATGCACAAATTTTGCTTTCCTGAAAATGACCCAAATCCACCAACTTCCAACACGCCTTTGGGACACGACGCTGCTGCTTGCTCATTTGGTGAATGTGTACAGCACACATCTTTCTCTCTTCCTCTCCCTTCTCTTCTCAAACCTTCTCTTCCAATGGATCCAGCTACTCTCCTCCACCGGAAGTTCGATGCTTATCGCATGGCGCAAGATGCGTGGACTCAAAACCATTTTAACATAGTGTTGACGGGAGTATTACATTCTTTTCTGAAAATCTTTTGTTTTTTTAGCACTTATATATGTTTTTTTTTAATTGTCTTAAGAAAACAAGAACGTCAAGAGTATCATGATTCGTAAATGACCGCGATAACGAATCTGAATCTTAGCATGCAATTGATAAGGCAGGAAGAGCTTTTGGTCCTCGGTTCAATAACCGAAGCCAGGGCATTTGTAGCCTTGTGGCCGTAATTCTTGGCCAATCCCGGTAATCTGAACCGGGAATATGAGTAATGGGAGCAGGGTGGATTCATTTTTATTTTTTTCCTACTATATTCCTACTCTTACTCTCACCTATAATCTTAGACTTTTGCCCTGCATTTTTATAAGAAGTCCAAACCTACACCTAAAACTAAATCGTTCCCAACCCTTCCTGAGAAAGTGGGGATTTGAACCCCCACCTTTGGAACTTGTCCCAACAAAGTATTTGGCCATTTATCCAATGTAATCAGTTTCTTTTTAGTGCAACGACATTTTTTGTGCCATTCATTTATTTGAAAAGGACCAAGTCTAACGAGTCAAGTTGCTTAATATGAACCTTCAAGTTATGATAATGAAGTGAACTACTTATGAAGCTTATCCTAAATTATTCATAAGGAGATAGACAATGTTGTCTGCTTCTTCGTGTTCTTATTTTGGTTTGTTCTATCAGCATCACTGGGAAGACATCAAATGAGACATTTTTAAGGAGGTGAAAACTTCTTGAAAAGTGGCTCTCTTTCACTAGATTTAAATAGAACATATATCTCCCTTATCCCGAAAGTTCTGAACCCAGAGATATTGGATCAGTATCGTCCAATAAGTTTATGCAATTTTGGCTACAAGATCATATTGAAAGTGCTGGCCAATAGACTCAAACCAATCTTACCAGAAATTATATTTGCAGAACAAAGTGCATTTGTTGGCGGGAGGCAAATTCAGGATAACATCTTTATTGTCCAAGAAATGACCAGTTAATGAGAGCTTTTTCTCTCTGAAGATGGATAACTAAGACAATGTATATCGTAAAGCAATGTCGAGTCGCACCCAAAAACAGATCCCCAATGATTTACGTGTTTCCTCTCTACAGTATGTTACCCTTTTTTTTTTTTAAAGTTGGAAGTGTATGATACTTTTCTCCGTGATTTTAGACTGTAATGCACAAGCCATGCATATTCCTTTTAGAAGTGATCGATATTCTGTCTCAGTCTTTGGGTTTGATCAATCTCAACTCATTTTCACTTGATAAGATATTGTTCTTCATTTAATCCTTGCGAGAATGCTTGCTAACCCTTTTTTTGTGGACAACTAGCTTCCTTATCAAATAATAGCTAATTATTTTCTGCTCTTCGTTGTAATTCTAACAGGGGGCGGTCCCTCACATGTAGAAAATTATTCTCATGAACAACTAATCAATCAAGAAGAAACGGATCCATATATGATTGTAAAACACCAAGATCAATAAATATAGCGGAATTAAAGCGTACATGTTTGAGCCATTGCTTCACTTGAAGAAAAGTAGATCACTCTGATAATCAGGGATCTATTGGAATGCTAGATCTTCCTCTCTATGACCTATTTCGATATAGCTGCTTTCAATGGGATTAAAGCAACTGATAGGTATAACATATCCTTTTATAGGCTAGAGAGGGGACCTAGTAAACCCTAATCAACAGCGTGTCAACTGGGCCCTTCCCATTACGGGCTTCAGTTAAACACAATTGCCTACACTCTGCTGCTCAACTAGGCCCGTTATCAATAGATGCAAATACCCAATTCAATAAGATCACTGTAGGGTTTATAAAATATTGGAATATCCATTAACCCGATTATTTAAAATAGAAAATCAATTAATTAATGTAAGCCCATATTATAGGAAATTTCCAACATCACATAATTGAGAAAACAGATGATGATTTCTTTTCAAAAATCATTTGCCATACTAAGAGAGGTTGCAGACATATGTTCTGAGAAGATTCAAGAGATTCCTTGCATCACGTGCCCAAAAAAGCCAGAAGGAGGCATATCTGTAATGGTACAGGCGTAATATACACGTACGTACATTATGTATGCATGTGTTTTTTTTTTTCCATCGGCATGGTGTACACAATTATGTGATTTATATTTTTCTTGATAAGGTCTTTCTTCTCCTAATTCCTTTCATTCTACCAATGAATAATCTATAATAATTTGCAAATGGAGATGGCTAATTGTTCTCGGATAGCACCCACTCCAGTAGAAATTTAGATGCCATCATGACAGGTCAAGTTGAATTTATCATTGTTGGAGGGCATTAAGGATGATACGGAGTTTTGCATAAAACTGGCTGAAGAAGAATCTGTCGTTGTTCTGCCTGGTAAACTCAGCCTCTCTTCTCAGACCAAAAAAAAAAAACTCAGCCTCTCCAATTGCCGGTGAAAGGAAAATATGTCGATGCTTTGTTTTTATGCATCTGCTTCATTTTTCTAACTTCTTTCGGCTTTTTGAATTTTTCAAAAGCGTCCCATGACGTTTGTTTCGTGTAATGCACACTGGCTAAGGATGCTACAAGGGGCTTCAGAGCGAAAGACCTGATGAATAACTTCTTCACAGTTTTGCAAGGACTTTGATTTTGGAAGAAAAAAGGATCATTGATTTCATTTGAATTCACTCGCGGCATTCTTGCGAACTAATGCTCAGATAATTCCATAGCAAACCCATCCCATTTTCGCTGCAGGGTTCTTGCTTTTCTCAAGCACCATCCGTATCCATGAAATAATAATATGACATTCGGGTTTGCAGGGATGCCTTTTGGAATGAAGAACTGGCTTCGCGTCACTTTTGCTGTCGAGTCATTTTCTCTCCAAGCTGGCTTGGGGAGGATCAAGGTCTTCCACGAAAGGCATGCCAAAAGATAAACGAGCCGGTTCACACCGGTGCCGCAAAGGGCTGAGATCATCAACTGCTTGTTGGATCTTGAGTTGTCTTTGTTGTCGCGTCGAAGATCATTGCAAAGGGTGAAACAAGATAAGTCAATCCACGAGGAAGCTAATCGTCCGAGCATTTGCCCGGAAGTAGGGAATGGAGGAGGAGTAGAAAATCAACCTGACCGTTGATCCGATCCGAACCTCCATTAGAATGGTCCCTTCTTGGTCGGGTTGGTTACATATTAGCTTTGGCTAGGAATAAAAACCTTGAACTCGATTTTCTACCGTAGTTAAATCTACTGTCTTGTATTGTTTGGCTATAATCTCTCGGTCTGATGGACAATATTATCAATGATATGATTGATTACGGAGGGGGGGGGGGGTAGGGGGGGGATATGCACCATTACAAAAGACCATAAGAAATATTTTTTCCTAAATTTGGTTAAATATGAAAGTATTTTAACAATATAGATCAGATATGTATTAAGAAATTTACATTATGATAAATTGATCAACTTGGATTGAATTATTTATGACTCGATGTGAATCATTTGTTTGATAATTTTAATTGAAGTCAACCCCGATCAAGCACTACATAAAATGATCTGGAAAAGCCAATTTGATTGCATTTGTACAAGCTGAAAAATAGAATCCCGTTTGGTGTTGTTGTGTGCAGGTTGCTGATGATCGGTGCATGGTGAAAAGCGAAACGCGTCACCATTTTAACATAAGGTCTTCAATGCATCATAGAGAACAGAGTTTGCGGTTGGTTGCACACGTGCGAGGGTTCAGCACTCATTGTCAACCACTAAAAATGTCACGTCGTCACAGTTAAGTGGCATCTTCCTATATGTAGGGGTGAGCATGGTCCGGGTTGAGCCGGTCCACCCCCTAACCCTAGGACCAACCCGCACAGTGCTGATCCTCAATTTTTGGGACCGAAGACCGACCCTATTGAGCTTGGGACCGAGAACCGGATCGGACCGACCCAATGGGTTCGGTCCGGTTCCAGGGTCAACCCAAGACCAACTAATAATTTTTTATTTCATTTTTTATACTCCTTAAAAAAGCAATTGAAGACTGGGCTAACCCAATGGGTTCGGTCCGGTTTCAAGGTCAACTTAGGACTAACCAATAATTTTTTATTTCATTTTTTGTACTCATTGAAAGGGCAACCGATGATTGTACTGACCCAATGGGTTCAATAATGAGCGAGGTCAGCTAAGAAAGGCAAGCGATGAGAGTCAAGTGGGGTGAGCGTTGAATAGAATGAGCATCGAATATCGAGCGAAGAGCAACAAGCCAAGCGAGTATCAAGCAACAAGCAGTAGGAGTAACCCAAAGCGAGTGAGGCGAGTGTAGAGTGGCGAGGGGAGAAGTTATTTCTTTTGATTTTGGAAAATTGAAAACTAAGATGACAAATAAGACAAAAGAAAACGAATACTAGAGGAAGATGACATAAGGAGTTGTTTATACCTTTTTGGATGCCGTGAGGACTCCTTACAAAAACATTTTCCTCCGTAAATTATGACTATTGACACTGTAAAAGACATTAAAAATCTAGATGATGTTCACAAGAAGTTGAGGATTAGCTATGATGCATTGACTTTTGAGCAACGACAAATTTTTTTGGATATTGCATGCTTCTTCATTGGTGAGGAAATGACAAACGCAATTCATATGTGGAGAGATTGTGACTTTTTCCCAATTAGTGGAATTGCGGTCCTCAATAACATGTCCTTGATAAAGATCATAAAGAACAATAAATTTTGGATGCACGATCAACTCAGAGATCTTGGAAAAGAAATTGTTTGTCAAGAAAATCTAATGAATCCTAAAAAGTGTAGTAGGTTATGGAGTAAGAAGGAAGTCCTCGACGCAATAAGGACAAAGAAGGTGGAACACATCATAAGAGAACTAATAAATTCTCTTTTTTCTTCTTGGTTTTAATACTTTTCCTTGGCAAAATAAAATGCTGAATGCTTCCCTTTTCATGCTCTCATTTGCAGGTGAAGAACGTTCAAGCAATGAAACTAGAATTGTGTTTTGCTACAATCAAAAGTGAAGAGATTGGAAGGTTTGAAAATCTGAGGTTTGAAAATCTGAGGTTCCTTAGACTTAGAGGAGGAATGTTTGCTGGCAACCTAATGGATTGTTTTCCCAATTTGAGATGGATTGATTGGTGTGCTTATAATTTAGAGTGTAAGCTAACCAATATGTGCTTAAAGAATTTAGTTGTCCTTCAACTTTGTTTAATTGACGGTATAGACAATCTGAAGTTATGGAGCTTAATAAAGGTGCGTCATATGCTTATTTCTATTCTTTGTCCTTGAAAGTAATATTTGAACTGTTCCTCCATTTGATAATGCATTCACTTTTTATAGGAGGCAAGAAAATTGAAAGTTCTTAAATGTAGTTTGTGTCATCACATAATCGAAACACCAGACTTATCGGGATGCTCAACTTTAGAGTAGCTTACTTTTCATAATTGCAATGGTTTAAGGACGATTGACAACTCTATTGGGAAGTTAAAGCATCTGATAGAGTTAAAGTTTATTCGATGCCCTCAGTTTGAAGGTTTGCTTGAAGAAATTAGAGACTTACAGAATCTAGAGCACTTCTCTTTAACGGAATGTTATGGAATAAAGGGACTACTAGATTCCATATATAAGTGGAAATCATTACGAGAGTTACATCTTTCAATTCGAGGTCCATTGGAGTTATCAGCTGCTATCAGAAAGCTTGAAAATCTGGAAGTGCTTTGCATTGACACTCATTTGAAAGGTCAACTTCCTTCTGAAATTGGCTTGCTTCCGCAGCTGCAACTACTGGTGTTAAGAGGGTGTGATGAAATCTGAGAGTTGCCAACACTTCCAATAAGTCTAATCCATCTGGAAGTGTCATCTACGTCATTGCAGGTTATTCTGGATCTCTCAAGCTTGACTAATTTGGTTAAGTTGGGCCTAAGCGACTACTTTGACATTGACGAACAAGATAAAATTCGTACCAGTGACTTAAGGTGGATTGGAAGGTTATCCAAACTGGAAGAGTTGAGTTTGCATCTCCCCCATGTCCCTGCTCTTGCTGAGTTGGCTTCCCTTTCTCGGCTTAACCAATTTGAATTGTCTGAATTGGACCTGCAACCCTTCACACAACTTCCCTCTTCTCTATCAAATCTAACCCTTGTGAGTTTCAAATCAATTGCCTTACTCTCTTCCAACTTAAAGAATTTGTCAAATTTATAGCTCATTTGCTCTCAAATGCAAGAGATTAAACTCGATGAGCTTCAACTTCCAAATTTAACGAGGCTCTGTCTTGATGATTTTGGACCCCTCGAGAGATTCATGCTGTCTAGCATGACAAAGCTAGAGGTGGTCTGCATGGATCATTTCCCAAAGCTATATGAGTTCCACATCGCTGGGGTGTTGGAGTCGTTGGAGGAATTGTCTCTCAGTGAGTGCGAGTCCTTCACAAGGTTAGTGTACATCAACGTGCAATCGGAATCTTCTCATGAATCTTCACTAATCCTTGCATCGGCAGTCTTCAATGAGTTGCGGAGGCTGTCAGTATAGGATTGCCCTAAGATACTCGGTATTCAAGTTGTTGGCACGTTGGAATCGTTGGGAAATTTGTTACTTTATTCTTGTGGGCATTTGCAAAGTCTTGGTTTGTCAAACTTAAAGAACCTCAAGATTTTGCACATGACTCTCTGCCATGAGCTACGGATTGTGGAGGGCCTCGACAAGTTGGAGTTTTTGAGCAACTTATTTCTAATTGACTGCCGATCGTTGAAAAGTTTGATTGATGTATCAACCACCCAATTGCCTAATGAATGCCAATTATATATCCGCGATTGCCCGGAATTACGTGGGGTTAAGCAAGGATTCAGAGGCACCGTCAAGCGTTTCAAGCGTCATAAGGTGAGTCAAAACCATCCACAACAAATTTAGGTAGATTTCTAAAAGTTTTGGAAATTAAAAAGAAAAAAGAAAAAAAAAACAATCATACAAACGTGAATTAAACTTGGACTCGCTCACTTTAAAAGGCAGCTGACAAACGTGATGTTTTCTCTTCTTTTTTTCCTTCCTTTTTTCGTATATGAGAAAGTTTCATAGTTGTAGTAAGAAGTTCAGTTTTTATTATAGATGTTTTGAAAAACTTCATAATGTCGGAGATATATATAGAATAGCTCAGAGCATACTATTTAAAATGTTTTCTCGTTTTATATGAAACGAATGATTTTATTTAGCATTTTTTCTATGTAATATACTCCATTATTTTTTTCCAGTTCTTATTTTATACCAATTATTATAACAATGACTTTCGTAATTTACAATATTTATGATGAAGATAAAACATTAAAGTCATAAATGCATGAGAAGTTCTAAAATTAACAAAAATTCCAATGGAGTCATAAAACTTGTCAATTTGATACAATCGTATCCATTCGTTAATTATATCCAATTTGACTAATGGAAAATGCTGATCATGCATTTTTTTTATTCATTTTCCTCTTCTACGTGGCAGAGAGCTTCAAAGAAAAGGTTTGGGTACAAAATTGCCCCAAATTTCCAAGCCCTAATTGAGTTTTCTTCTCAGGTTTTCCTCGCCTCTTCACTGGTCTTTCTCGTCCATAGTGTACTTCTTGTTCGTGGAGTCCACTGCTTATTTGTCGATCCTCTTGTTCTTCGTCGAGTCCCCGAATTTCCTCTTTGTTCTAGTGCGACGATGTCGAGTCCTCGCACAAATACTCGATTAGGTCAACGAGGATGTCAAGTCCTCTTCGTCCTAGCCCGACGGTGTGAACAAATGGGTTACAAGCCACTACATCAGGCTTGATCCCCTTTTCTTGTATGTTGCTTTCGTCCCCATGGAGGTATGTGAACTCATTTAAGGTGTTTTCTCTTGTGGATTAAATAGGTCTGAAGTTTGGGAGTGATGTCAATGAGTATATGCCCAAACATAGGAAGTTCTTGCGATCTTGCTAGTCTTAGCGAAATAAAAGATAAAACCGTCCAAAGAAAAAAGACATGGATTGTTCGCATGATTTTGCTTGGATTAATTAAGGCGGGAGCAACTATATTTAATGCTCGATTTCGTGTTTCTTTACTTGGGAAACATGCTAGAAATAATTGGGGATTTGGCTTTATTATGAATACATCTTTTGGCCCGTGGAGTCAAATTAAACGTGTCATCTTTGCTTGAGGTGCTATTTGTTCACTTAGAATCTCCAGAATATCCATTGATGGTATGATTTCTTTAATATTTTCTTTGGGATATTTTCAATTTAGAGCTTGAATAGGCCTATATAATTTGCCAATCCAAAGTGCTATGTATTTTTGGAGTGCCGATTTTCAAGGACAATCAAGTCCGATGTGCTGAAGACTTTACTGGTACAGGACCATTCGTGCTATGGGTAAAAAAATAATGTTTTTAGTGTTACAATCATCGGCATTAGATGGCAACTTAGGGAAGATGGTATTCGTTTTTCTTCTTTCATGTTGCCAAATTTGTTGCTTGGAGCCCTTCGGGTAATGAAACAAAAACCTGGATAAAATGCATTTGTTTGTGAGAGTTTGTTTGTGAGTCTTAAAATTGGTCCAGTCAGTTCTTTGTCAAATCGAATTTGAGTAGGGCCAACATGTTGTAATTAGGTGTCCTTCCTCTGGTGAGGCCACAAAAATGGTGATATACAATGCCCTGGGTTTGTTAATGTCTCCCGTTTTTGCAGGAGGAGGAGAGTGTGCCGGCTGCATTGACAGACCGATTGATGGTTGGGCATGCAGAGGGCGGCGCCGCGGCAGTGGCGGCGGCTGATCCTGCAGAACTTGTCGGGGAGCTTGAGCTTCAGCAGCAACATGTTGCTGTCGAGGGAGGACGAGGAGATGTCGAGGTCGGCTCTATCCACTTTCAGGGCCAAGGAGGAGGAGATCGAGACGAAGAAGATGGAGGAAGAGACCAAACGTTTGGCCACTATTCACAAGGTATGCAGCATGAAATCCCCCCATGAAAATGGTTTACTTGGGAGCTTTGTCTTTTCTATGTTCTTGTAATTGCAAATAAGAGGTGAGGGGTTTTTGTGGTTATATTCATGGAGAGTTTTTTGTTACTTGGTTTTGGGGATGAACAGCAAAACGGCAGCGAAGATGACAGTGGCAAAGTATAAAGCTGCTGAGGAGCAAGAGACAGGCGGTGCAGGAGCAAATGAGGCGCGACATCGGGTGTGGTCGGGACGCCACTGCTCGTGTCTGGCTACATCTAGTTCTTTCACTACAATTTGCTTTTGGTTATTGCATTGGCAGTTGGTGTGGCTTTTGGTATTGGACGGAATTCATGTCTGTGTTGAGAGAAATTGGTCTTCAGAAAAAGGGTTACTCTCAAATTTCCAACAGTTTTTTGTCTGTCTAATTTATAAGTAGAATGCTTTGAGAGTGCTGAACTTCAAATAGTCATATCGGTTTTTGGTTGAATTCAGTCATTTGTATCATTCGGGGTGTGAAAAAATCCATATTCGAACAAATTTTTGAGATTTTGAATCCACATTTTATTTTATTCATGAAATGCTCTATATATATCACGGACTTCTAGAAGACTTAACATTCAAGTAGGAATGCTTTTATATCTTAATCAATCACATATGACGGACCTCTAGAAGACTTAACATTCAAATAGAAATGCTTTTGTCTGTGAATCAATCACCCGACATTTCAGCATTCCAATCGACGAGGCTGGTAAAAAGAATATCGCGGACCTACCTAAAAAGCCTAAAGGTGGCTTGCATATGTGAGTTGATAATATTGAATTGAACCTACAAAATGGCATATCATTATGGAAATTGCTTTCTAATGTAAATGAGGGCCTAAAGGTGGCTTGCATATGTGACTTTATAACATTGAATTGAACCTACAAAAAGGCATATCATCATGGAAATTGCTTTCTAATGTGTATGAGGGACTGTGTCCGACACATGCCCGAAATTGACACGTGACGGACAACCGCGAATCCGAGTCAAGGGACCCGACAAAAGCAAAGTGAAATCCCAAGCTGTACATATGGGTCCGTTCGATGATTTCAATAAGAGTTGAAAAAAACTAATATAGTCAGTACAAGAACGAGTATTTCTGACAGGTCAACAAATACGTAGAGATATGGAAGTGTTATTGAAAATCACAGATTTAAGTGTCTCTAGTGTAGAAGTACACAAGTATTTTAAACCCCTTATAAACCGCTGGGCTGAGGAAAAGAAAACAATGAGACTTCATTTTATTCCTCCTGATCTGACCATTCAGGGTCAAATTTTTAATCACTGTTATCTAGTGGAATGTTCCCTGCTCGAGGGGGTTGTAATTTCATTGTCTCGCTTCTAGGGCACCTCTGATAGAATCCAAATCAGCGTGTGCGAGTTACACCTAGTGACCAGCAGGCATTTCATGGATATATTAGACTATACATGAGGCCAAAGCTGCTAAGTTCACTAGATTTTTTCGTAACAGAATGAGAAGGAATCAGAAGTTCTCCAATAGGAATGGTAAGAACGATGAAAGCTTTATGTCAGATTGCCAAACAGCCAACAACTTTCCATTAGAATATCTAGTTTTCAGTAGTAAAGCAACTCTGAAGCATGAAGCGGGAACAGAAGTACTGAAGACGAGGGAAGTAGGACTTTCGGTAGTTCAACCTGACACAGATGTACACACTCCCCTCAATAAACTATGGAAGGTTTAGAAACTTCCCACCAAATCTCACATTATGCACAACCAGCACAACGGCACAACAACTACATAGAACAATCGACAAGTAATATATCATATTTTCTTTCTTCACTCATGCAAGGTCCTCTTTTAAATGTCCATAATTTTCCCTGTGAGCCTTGATTTCAGCAAAAGTTAGCTCAAGTTAACCTTGTCGTGCCTCGATTGGCTCGATCCACACAATGCTTGATTCCTTTCAAGGAAGTCGGCTATCATGTCCCTCGCTCGATCTTGTGTTTCCGATCAACCCATGACTTACCACAACCTTAAAACCGAATCCTACATTTTCCTCGTCTTTGCCATGCGAATCGGTGATTAAAGACCGCGGGAGTAGTTAAGCCCTGAGTCGACCTCATTAGGAGTTACAATAATTGATTTTGATGCTGGCGCCCTCAATCTTCCAGCTGTCGTTCTTTGATTTGGCAATTGAAGGTTCTACTAAATGCAACAGAAGCAACAGATGAATGCAAAAGAAGAAACATATGTTCACTATCAAGGTTATATGATAATTCTACTAGGAGTTTCTTCACTATAACATAGACGATGCAAAGCAAAAGGAAAAGCATCCGTATAAAAAAGAAGTGGACTTTGTCGTTGCAAGAAGAAATTACCATGTATAGCGTGATCACAAGAGCATCGAAGAAATTGGTGACATTTAAGAACAAAGCAGTAGCCACGTTACAAAATCAAGTCATGCGAAGGTAAAAAGTAACTCCCGTTTTGGACTATAATAATGCTATGAAGAGAATGGTCATCCCAGAACTATCGCCAAATTCTACATCAATGACTACCAAAAGATAAGAATATAAGAGGAACAGACATATGCAAGCTTTGCCGAGGAGCTGCAAAGTGAGAACGTAACTGCCCATGAAAGACGGGTTTTCTTTTTTGCTTCCTAAGTGTACTCTCATGATATATAAAGCAAATCAGAACTGGGGCTAAGAAAAGAGTGGATAACACAAATGATGACGATTGCAATTAGAGATCATGATGCCGATAGCAGGGTACCCATGAGCTGCAAACCGTAGTACCGGATGCTCATTGAGGACTGAGTCTTGTTATTCAAGACCAGGAGTGACTGAACAACAGCAGCCACTAACCAGTGGAATGAACAAAGAAGAAAATGAGATATAGGCAGGGTCGGAAAAACTTGTTAAATCTCTTTAAACCAAGTCTCAAACACAGTATTGAACAGGTTTTCTGTGCTCTACCCTGTTTTTCTTCTGTTTTAGTAGTTGAACCCCAAGACAACTGCCTTCACATTTGGTATTTGACAGTTAGAATAAACCCTGAGGAAATGTCTGAATACTATTTGCCGCATTTCAAATAGATACAGCCACCTGCTGTAACATTGACTTCACTTCCAAACTTCAGACCCATTCAATCCACAAGAGAAAACACCTCAAATTAGTTCCCATACCTCCATCGGAACGAAAGCATAATACAAGAAAGGGCCTTAAGCTTGACCTAGTGGCTCATAAAACCTCCATTCACACTGTCGGGGTCAGATTAAGAGGACTCGACATCGTTGTCGTCGGCCTCATCAAGCATCACTATAAAATCTTTTCTAGCCTCATGTCTTGAAAATACAGGAATTACAGTGGTTCTTCCAATGAACTTTCTTCAACAAAGGGTGCAAGTAGTTGTTTTGTTCTTCATTTTTTCTTGGACCTAAGACATTTATGACAAAAACAAATAGTTAGAATGCAAACTCTACCATGATCACTATACCTTTTGAGGATAAACACTAGCCTTGTCCCTTAGAGCGTGGCTCATGGCTCGATGATGGAGAGCGCAAAATGATGTTTGGAGATCTCTATTGTGTCTTATGATGGTCATCATCCTACAAATCAAATGAGTGCAAGAAAGAGGACTAAGCATGATGGGCGCAAAACCAGCATAAGAAACCATGTTAGTGATCACTACTTTAACATTGCCCAATTAGATCTTCAATAATTTTGGAACGGAAAAGGATTTAGAGGAACCTTAGATCACAGAAAGTAATAAAATTAATGAACAGAGGGGCTCATAATTAATCTGTAAAGCATAGCAAAATAGAGAGATATTACGTGATCGCACTTGAAAAAAATGCAGAGATGTGAACAGAGGAGCTCCATTCATTGACACAAACTCAGTGCTGTGTGGCCAAAGTATCTAATAAACACTACAACCAATAATGAATGGCTGTAAACCCAAAGGCAGAGTTCACAAATCGCCATCACTGTTGTAACCTAGTAAACTTGAGAAGTTCGATTATGAAAATAGAATTCTAACCTTAAGAGCAGGCACAAGAAGAAATGAATCGGGGGCCAAAAATAGAGTAGTGTAAGGTAATCAGCATATGGTATTAGGTAATCTAACAAACTCATACATCAACAGAGACCATTTCCAAGCATTTTGACCGTGTCCCTCAACTACTTTCAAGTGCCAAAACGGGCAAATAATTCAACTTCTCTTCAATATAAAAGATACTACAACACTCCAAGATCTATACAAAGAAGAAAAAGAGAGCTCAGCAGTGACTATCTGGAAACCTCGAGAGAAAGAACGACACCCAGCAGTGACTAATAAGGGCAATCACTAGTATACTACAAAATGAACAAAAAGGACAAGACATAATGCAAAAGAAGTAAAACCAAAACATGATTTAGTCACAGCAAAAAGAAAAAACAGGGTTACACCACGCTACGTTTGTATTCCACTTTTAGGTCCATCAAAGCAATCTTCATTTCAAGTCTATCCACCAATATTCCCTTTAAAACCACCCTAGCATCCAACATCCAGGTCACTCCGTATTTGGTAAAAACACCTTTCACTATTTTAACATTCAATGAAATTAGTCACATATGGCTCGTGACATACCTACCTCATCCAGATCTTGGGAGACCATGTCAAGGCTGCTGAATGCTGATGGTTCTGTTCAATAGTAGACATCTTTTGAGCATCTAACTCTTGTAAATCTCCATCTGTCTTTTATAATTGCTCTTTTGTTGCTTTCAGTACATCCTTCAACTTGTGAATCGCTTCATTTTTCTCAATCTCTGACCTTAAGTTCTCCATTGGAGGACAACTAAATTCCTTCAACTGAATCTCTTCATCCTTCTCTTTCTTTGACCTTAACTTCTCAGTTGGAAGACAACTAGATTTGGAGACCCCAAATCATTCGAGCATGAGCTATGCCCCAGCATCGGACACATCCAGGTTTCTCTTTTCCCATCATTAGAGAAACCGTATTTCAAGGAGGGAATCACTCTTTCCAAGTTCCAAATATACCTCCATGAGATCATTCATACTTCCCTGCGGTTTAGTAACATAAAAAACTTACTAAACTAACGATGTTACAAATTAGTAGCAAGCAATTTCAAGCTGAATTCATAAATACGCACAATTGCCTTTGATTCCTAACTCTGCTTCCTATTATGTGCCAGAACTTGGTTAGTCGTCATAACTAAACGAACCATATCAAGAAGACATTCAATATTTCACATTTTCCTGTTATACAAGAAAAGGAGTCCAGAGTTATCAAATTGAAAAAGTAATCAGATTCTTCCTTTCTATAGTTGTTCCTTGCTGATTGTAATATGACTTCATCCACTGAAAACATATGAAAACACACACAAGGAAGTTACACTTTTGGTTTCAATTTTAGATTATTTCATCCATTGTCTGTCTTCTGCTCAGATAACTGTATAAATTGTCATTGCCAAGGCTGCATAACATTTGCTGACACTAGATGACCTATATTGAATGGCTTTCCAACAATTTTGGGGACGTGTGCATGCATGTGAAATGGCACAACTAGTAATTGGGAATTCTAAGGCTGCAGTACTTTTCTGTTTTTCGATCTCTCTCATTAAACCAAACTGCAAACACGTTAGCAAATTAATAGAAAATTGTACAAGTTTCATCATCTCAATACTTCACAACTCTAGCTGCTGCATAGCTCTTTTGTTAACGATGGCAGACGTGCTAGATAAACCTGAACCAAGTTGTGGATTTTTGTGCTGTCATTAGAGCTAAGGGAATAACAAGATACCAATGCAGGTGCTAAGAACATGTTCTATGTCTTCTTCTTATGACAACTGCTGTTAAATCACACTATGTTCAGAAAAGTGGCAAATATCTCTGGACATCTTTACCTTAGGTCCTGAGATATATCACCTCAGCAGAATCTTTTCTAAAGTGAAATTATTGATTACATAATGGAAATATAACTTACTGTGAAACACGAAAATGTAAGGGGAAACATGAGAATACCTTTTCTGTTTTTATTAGCAAAAATTTTGTCTCCTAAGGTGTGCCATATCTTTTGTTTGCTCTGTTAGCCTTATTTGCTTCACTCAGCTTCTGCAATTAAAAAAACAAGATTATCAGAAAATGTTCATTAACAGGTAATGAAAGTCTATTTCATGTTAACAGGTCATATTAAAACAATATGTCCTTTGAACTCCAAAAAGTAGCAAGATTTTTCCATTGATCTCTCCTCACTCTTTCCGACAGATTCTTCAAATGATATGAGAATGATTGAGAGCTATCAGAGTGAGCAGCTTTTACATCACTTTTCCAATATCTCCATTCAGAATTTAAGGAATGTAGAATCCATTTTTCCATGGCTGGTACGAAGATAATCAAACTTAGACTACAACGAAGAAATATTAATAATGATGATAGATTTATTTACAACATTAATGGAATTCATACAAGTACTAGCTAACTACCTCTAGAATCCTCAGCGTTTCTCATATCCTTAATAATTTGCTTTCGAGTTATAAATAATAATGCCAACTTGCTAGCAATGGTTCCAAGAAACTCCCCAAACCTCCAATAGGCTGCATTTCTTCCCTAACTTGACAATGATGTGTATCTGGGAGAAAGATTCCATATGCCCAATAGACACATAAGGCTGCACTTCCTTTTTCTAGTGGCAGCTACTAGACAAGAAATTCTGAATATCGAAAGAAGGATCTAATATTATCAAACTAGATCGATACTCAGACCATTCCAGTATAGTATGATGAAAAATTGTACACTATATATGCTGGTAGGTCTTACCTGGTGCATTCACATTTGCAGTCTCCTCTTGAGGCTGATCAGTTTCAGTCTCTGAATTAGAACATAGCTCATCACAATTGTGTAATTTTTCAACCTTCTCTTCTAACTCAGAGCTTATTTACACCGTGTGCAAACCCGCAAATTTGATCATGCGCCTTGTGTTTCCCATGGATATAAATCACCTAGACAGAAAGTATTAGCAATTCTTAGTAAGAGATCAGCAACTCAATTAAAATGTTCATCTAATTATATGTGTTATCTTCATTCGCCGCAGGCGAAAGGGTTACATGAATATTGGATAAGATCATAAATGTAGCAGAAAATGGCCACGATAAGAAGGGCAAAGCCATGAATAAACAGACTTAAACTCCTCCAAGCAAAACCCAACACGGAATCCTAAAGACTAAGCTCTTAAAAGTTCAAACCCTCACTCAGAAAGAATCCTCAGGACGTTAAAAATGTGACTGAAGCATAATATGAACGATAATTGGAAAGAAGAAAAAGCAGGGTACTGGACTTTATCACGAAACTAATAGAGGTTAAAACTTGCAAACCGAGAAAAAGAAAAGAAACCAAGGCAGAAAAAAAAATGCAGGAATCAAAGGAAAGCAAGTCAAAACAAACGGGTTCACATCACAATCGACAATCGGCAAATACATTTTAAGGGTATCGAGTCGATTCACGAGTAAAGAACCTGCAGTCCTCCAATTCCTAGTTATCAAAAAAGCCAAACCGAAAAGAAGAAAAGAACATAGAAAAAACCACAGAAAATGACACCACCGATGAACAGTCAGCGAGTCACTTACCGGGCACAGTCATTGGTGAAAGCGAAGACGAACGTAGAGAGAGCGCTTGAGCTTGAGCTTACAGGAAACGATGGGAGTGATGAAGAGAGAAAAAGTTCAGAGAGAAGTTGAGCGGTTTGTGCCTTGTGATGAGAAAACTTCAGCGTTTTCTCTTTTAAAAATAAAATAATATATATATATTATAAGTTAAAATATATTAATGCGGAAGTTATTAATATGGAATTTATGTATATTTGCATGTTTTAGAAAAGGGTAGTTGAACGATTAAGGAGATCAAAGAAAATCTAATTAGATATACATAAACAAATTAAATATCTCTATTATGCCAATCATTATGTAAAAGAATTTTATGATTTGTGATATTTGCAGTGAAAATAGAATATTCAAGAGATAAGTACACTTTAAATTTTAAACTTATCAGGAAAATATAATCAAATCCTAAAATTTACAAAAAAAAAAATGTAAATGAGTCAAAAAAGCTTTTTAATTTGGTATAATTGAGCCCCTTCGTTAACTCCGTTCAATTTGACTAATAATAAGTACCCAAATTTCCTCTTTGTTTGGGTGCGACCACATCAAGTCCTCACACAAGAGCTGGATGAGGTCGTCAAGTCCTCTTTGTACGAGCCTGATGGAGTCAATTATTGTACGATATCTTTAATATTGTATTTGGGATATTATCAATTTAGAGGTTGAGCTAGCCTACATAATTTGACTATCCAAAGTGCTACTTATTTTTGGTGTGCCAATTTTCAAGGAAAATCTGGTCTGAGGTGCTGAAACTTTTACTGGTACAGGACCATTTGTGCTTTGGGTTAAAAAACAAAGCATGTTTTCAGTGTTACAATCATCAGCATTAGATCGCGACTTAGAGAAGATGGTATTCCTTTTTCTCCTTTCGCATTGCCAAATTTGTTGCTTGGAGCCCCTCAGGCAATGAAACAAGAACCTGGATGAAATGTGTTTGTTTATGAGTCTTAAAATCAGTCTAGCCTGTTCTTTGTGAAATCGAACTTCAGTAGGGCCAACATGTGGTAATTAGGAGTCCTTCCTCTGTTGAGGCCGCAAAAATGGGGATATACAATGCTAAGGGCTTGTTAATGTCACCGGTTTTTGTAGGCCAAGATGAATGCTACAGGAGAATCAAGCAAGTAGATGGTTGGGCGTGCAGAGGGCAGCGTACAAGAACAAATGCACATACTAGGAAAGGTGAACTGCTTTCGCCACATTTAAGGTAACTTCCCATCGGTGGACTAGCTGTATGCCTGAAAGTTTGAACGCTTGGTTTGGTTGCATGTAGTTGGGATTGTACATTAGTTTGAATACTTGGTTTATAAGTGTTAAATTGGAGTTGAATTTTCGTTGGGCTGAGGAAAAGTAAACAATGAGACCTCACTTTATTTCTCTTGCTCTGACCAGCTGGTCAAATTTTTAGTCACTGTACATGAGGCCAAAGCTGTTAAGTTCACTAGATTTTTCGCAACAGAATGAGAAGGAATTAGAAGTTCTCCAATTAGAAAGGTAAGAATGAAAGCTTTCTGTCAGATTGCCAAACAACCAACAACTTTCCATTAGAATATCTAGTTTTCAGTAATAAATCATCTCTAAAGCATGAAGCGGGAACAAGTACAAAAGATAAGGGAAGTAGGATTTTCAGTAGTTCAACCTAACACAAATGTGCACACTCACCTCAATAAACCATGGCAGACTTAGAAACTTCCGACCAACTCTCGCATTACACACAACTAGAACAATGACACAACACATGCATAGAACAACTTAAAATTGATATATCATAGTTTCTTTCTTTACTCGTGCAAGCTCCTCCTTTAAATGTCTATACTTGGCCCTTTGAGCCTTGATTTCAGCTAAAAATAAGCTCACATCGTCCTCGTTGCGCCTCGATTGGCTTGATTCGCACAATGCTTAATTCCTTTCAAGGAAGCCAACTATTATGTCTCTAGCTCAATCTGGTGTCTTCCGATCAATTCAAAACTTACCCCACCCATATAACCAATCCCTACATTTTTCCTTGTCTTTGTCATGAGAACCGGTGATCGAAGACCACAAGAGTAGTTAAGCTCCGAGTCAACCTCTTTAACAGCTACACCACTTGGATTTAGATGTTGGCGCCCTCAATCTTTTCGCCGCCATTCTTTGGTTTGGCAATTGAATGTTCTACTAAATGCAACAGAAGCAACAGATGAATGCGACAGAAGAAACATATGTTGATTATCAAGGTTATATCATAATTCTACTAGGAGCTTGTTCTCTATAACATAGGACGATGCAAAGCAAAAGGAAAAGCATCCATAGAAAGAGAAGTAAGACCTTGTTGTTGCAATAAGAATATCGAGTTCGTAGACATTACCATGTTTAGCCTAATCACAAGAGCATAGAGGGTGACATTTAAGAGCAGTGTTAGCCACGTTAAAACTCAAGTCATGCAAAGGCATAGTGTCACTACCGTTTAAGAATACAATTCTACATCAGTGACTCCCTAAAGATAGGTACATAGGAGGAACACGGACATATGCAAGCCTCGCCGAGGAATTGCCCATGAAAAACAGGTTTTCTGTTTTGTTTCCTACGTGTAGTCTCATGATATATACAGCAAATCAGAACTGGAGCTAAAAAAAGTGGATAATACGATGATAATTCCAATTAGAGATCATGACACCAATAGAAGGGTGCCCATAGCACCGGATGCCCACTGAGGACCGAGTTCGTCATTCGTAACCAGGAATGACCAAACAACAGAGCCGCTTACCAGTAGAATGAACAAAGAAGGAAAGGAGATATAGGTAGGTCGGACAAACTTGTCACATCTCGTTACACCAGGTCTGAAAAATTGACTTCACCCCCAACTTCAGACCTATTCAATCCACAACTGAAAGCACCTCTAATGAGTATACAAGAAATGGGATTAAGCTCGATGTAGTGGCTTATAAGACTGTCGTTCATGCCGTCGGGCTCAGACGAAGAGGACTCAACGTCGCTGTCGGCCTCATCAAGCTCTTTCATGAGGACTCGATGTGGTCACGGTTGAACAAAGAGGAGATTTGGGGACTCGACGAAGAAGAAGAAGGACACTTGGACGGACAACAGGAGGATCGACAAATAAGAAGCGGACTCCACTAATAAGGACACTCTGGACAAAAGACAGGATGAAGAAGTGATGAAAACTCAATTATGGCTCGGAAATAAGGGGCAAACCTTAAAAGCCGTTTTTGCACAGAGACTTTTTCTTTCAAGCTCTATGCCACTAAGAGAGAAATGAATAAAAAAAAATGTCACATTAGTATTTTTTTAATAATCAAATTGGACTGAATTAATAGAGATATTCGATTGCATCAAATACTCGTTACACAACTCAAAAAAATATTACTGAGGAAGGTGTTTCAATGTCACAACTTACATGGTCCACCTGTCCATTAATCAGGTTACTTACGTCTTGATGAAATTGATTATTACTTGAATTTCCCCGTGGCAGGGGTCCACCGAGCAGAATTTGCGCAACAAAAGCACCTAAAATAATTTTTTGAATTGGTGGATGAAGTAATTCTGCACCCTCCCCTATTTTTTATTGTTCGATTGAAGGCCACTTTATATAGGAATTAAAGAAATCGATCTTCCAGGCATTCATTCTTTTAGTCATGAAGGCTTTATTTCGGATAGAGTATAGAGTCCATTTCTGCTACTCATTTAACTTTTGATGCTTAGGTTGAGTCTTGGTTTTAATTTATTCTGTAGTTTAGTCAATAGCGTACATAAAAACTTATTAATTTATCTAGGTTGGGAACAAAATCAGTTTTCATCAAAGTTGTGATATATCTAAACACACAAAATGTATTTATTCGTACGCATAGATGAAATTTAATTAGGTTTCATAACTATGCTGGATGGAAAGGGCGGAAAAGGAGGAGGGAAGGCTTTATCTACTTTTTTTTCTTTGGTCGAAAGACTTTATCTACTTGATTTGTAACTAAATTTTGTCATTTTCTGGTAATAAGATATTGTCATATGTTACTATTCTAATCGACCACGTAGGGAATGAGTCAAAGATTGGTTAATAGCTTTGGTATAAATTTGTTTCCATTTGGTGGTGTGCGAAATCGGGCCCATGATGTGCCCAATCCGCATACAAAATCCCATTCCTTAATGACTACACAAATACCAAAAGATTTACAGTATTTTTTCACATGATATTGTTTCCTATTATATATAGATATTTTCTCATAATAATATTGATGCAGTTAACCTACATATTTGACTTTCGTCAGTATCTATTTGAGGAATTTAGAACATCTTCTATCTAATTTCTTGTATATAGTGGATCAATGCACTAAAAGTGTCTAAAATTAGGTATTTCATTATAAATAAATAAAAATTGCTATTAAGGCGCATTCGAGAAATTTATTAGAAGTAGTTTGTTGGTGCAAAGTTTAACTTGATGTTGATGGTTTGATATTGGACTGCGAATATAACAAAACTCGATTTGTCAATCTCATGTTTAATATAGAATATCCGTTCGAGTTTAAACTCGATTCCAACTCAATTATCAAAAACTTTTAAACTAAATCACAATGGGAACCTTGAACTCCATCTCTAGTTTTGAGGGAAAAAAAAGTCATATCTTAATTTCATATTCTATCATCCTTTAAATTAGAAAATTTGACACCTAGAACATAGTATCGAAATTAGTGAGATAACCACAAACAAATATTACATTATAAAGGTCGACTAATAAAGTTATATGAAAAGTCTTTCAGCTCTGTTGTGTTTTAATTCTATGTATATATATCTAGATACTTTTATCATATATATATCGGTTTGGTTTTCTGCTATAAGCGATTCCAAAGAAATTCTTGGGGAAGATAGGGGACTAGCCGGACCAACTAAATCCGTACCAAGGTTCCGAGTGGTGCGGTATTTTCAGAGAAGTAAACGGGCCGGTTGGGCTGGGCCCGGGCCTAAGCACTCCTGCCCATCCCCGGCCCAAAACTCCATTGCGCTCAAACAAATAGCGAGGCTTGTTTATGCAAACCAATTTTCTTGACCAAGTCCGCACATGATCATGGTCTATTAGTTACTTAACAAGTGCTCCATAACACGTTGCAACTAGCTAAAAAAGTTTTAAAAAATTAAGTGTATAAAGTTCAATTAACTGAACGCAAGCGTATGCGAATGCAATAAAAGCTGGCCATGTCAATGAATTGCTATTCCGATGTTTAGGAAACCTTGTACGTGAAAGGCGAAGAGATACTCATGCTCAACAGTTTCCTTGAATAAAAGATGAGAGAGCAGTTTTCTCTAATCCAACCTCCTAATTTTTAAAATAATCTGGGTCAATGACATTTGAAGTGGAAAGATCGTAAGCCTCTCTCTCCATCTTGATTTTGCATGCTATGGAGGATTCCCAAGAAGTTCATATCCAAGAAGTTCAAGGAGGTGACGGTATTACCGCTTCATGCTTGGTACACAACTGATTTTAGATGGTAACTCTATTGATATACCATGGTGGACTTTAATTCAATAACTCTCTCTTAAGAATGGACATACCTTATATCTTCAAGATAATTCTAGCCAACGCCCTTCAAAATAGAAGTATGCTCTCTCTCTCGACCGAAGCATACTCGATCCCCCTTTTCCTCCATAATTCAAAGGGGGGCCATTTTCAAATTTACTCCCTCTCTCTCAATTTAGACATGTAAAATTTAACTTGAGAGAAATTACGAAATTTTAATTACTTTCGTTTAGTGAATTCACATGAAAATGCACATTGCAAATTTTCAAAGGATTTTGACAAAATTCTCACAATATTTAAGATGTTGCTCATCTGGCTTTTCCAACCCTTCTATCAACTCCTATTTCACTCATCATTTTCCTTTTAAAATTTTACAAACCAAAAAGAAAAGTTCTCAGATTTCATGAGAACATCACATATGATTGTATGGTTCTACGCCTTATCTAGAGATTAAGTCATCAGAGTAGCAAGAATTGGACAAACAACAAATTCAAAATCAAAAGAAGAAGCTTACGTGCTCGGGAGTTATGAAGCTCAGCTTGTTAGGACTCCTAGAAATTGAGCCGTCACACAACAAATACGACCCTTTGAAAATTTTTCTTTTACCATAGAGTGATGGCAAAGACTGCAAAGAAAACATAAATGAATCAAATTGATTCATAATCTTATAAAGATTATGAAAACCCTTGAACCATCATTAATTTGATCACTTAGCATAAATCACAACAAAAAGGCAAATACTTCTCACAGATGGACTTTGACCATTTTCGCAAGATCTGAAAAAATTGTCTAGACGTACTAAAGGACAATGGTCAATTTTACCTATGTCCATTGCTGCAACAAAAACACTATGTTGATGTGTTCTCTCTGCAGCTCGAACATACAGCTGCAGATCGCTAATATAAGATTCAACTGCACATGAAAGGGGTTCTATCTTCACTAGAAAATATTTTCTAGCCTCGTACATTGAAAAAACAAGAATTGTACTAGTTCTTCCAATGAGCCTTCTTCAACAACGGGCACAAGTAGAATAAACCATGAAAATATTTTCTATTCTCGTACATTGGAAAAGCTTGTTACTTCTCCTTACACCAAGTCTCAATCACAGAATTGAGTACGCTTTTTGTGCTCTACCCTTCTTTTGCTTCTGCTTTGGCAGTTGAGCCACAAAACAACTGCCTTCCATTTAGTATTTGACAATTAGAATAAACCATGAGAATATGTCTGAATACAATTTGCGGTATTTCAAATAGATACAGCCACCTGCTGTAACATTGACTTCACTCTCAAACTTCAGACCTATTTAATCCACAAGAGAAAACACCTCAAATGAGTTTCCATACCTCCATTAGAACGAAAGCAGAATACAAGAAAGGGGATTAAGCTCAATGTACTGGCTTATAACACTGTCGTTCCCACCGTCGGGCTTGGACGAAAAGGACTCGACGTCGTTGTTGGCTGATCAAGCTCCTGTGCGAGTACTCGACCTCGTCGCGTTCGATCGAAGAGGAAATTTGGGGACTCGACAAAGAAGAAGAAGGACACTTGGACGAAAGACGGATGAAGAAGTGAACAAAACTTGAGAAGGAAACTTAATTATGGCTTGGAAATTTGGGCTGAATGTTAAACGACGACGTTGTCGCACACGGACTTTTTCTTTTAAGCTCTCTGCCAGTAAGAGATAGATGAATAAAAAAAAATGCCACGCATTTTCCATCAGCTAAGCTAAATTGGACAAAGTTAATAGAGAAACTTGATTACACCAAATTAATAAATTTTAGGACTTAGTTGCATTTTTTTCTTGATTGCATTTTTACAATAATTTTAGGATTTTTAGTACATCTTTTTCGATATCAAAAAAGTCAAATACCCATTACACAACTCAAAAAAAAAAAAATTATTGCTAGGGGAGGTGTTTCAAGAACACAACTACAAATCAAGTGACTTATGCCCTTGATAAAATTGAATGTTCCTTGAATTTTGCGTGTGGTTGGGGTCGGCCAAGCAGGATGTGTGCTCCAGAAGCACCTAAAGTACTTATTAAATTGGTGGATGATGTATTTCCATGTCCTCCCCTACCTTGTACAGTTTGATTTAAAGCCACTTCAAATAGGAAATGAATTAGTCGATCTTCCAGGCATTCATTCTTTTAGTCGTGAAGGTTTCATTTCAAGTGTAGATTCAATTTTCCGCTACTTATTTAACTTTTGATATCGAGGTTGAGTCTTGATTTTAATCTCTTCTATAGTTTAGTCGATTGTGTCCATGAAAAAATTCTTAATTTAGCTAGATTGGGAACAAACCAGTTTTCATCAAAGTTGTGATATACCTAAAAGCACAAAATGTATTCACGTGTATGCGAAATCACATAGACGAAATTTCATCAACCTACTTCCATAACTATGCTAGATAGAAAGTGGGGAAAAGGAGGAGGGAAGGCTTTATCTACTTGATTAACTAATATTTTCATTTTCTGATAATAAGTTATTTATCTCACCTAGAAGCTTATATCTTAGGTAGCTAAAAGGTCAAGCCCATGACATATATTACTAATTTCATGGACCAGGTAGGGTATAAAATTGTCTACATTTGCTGGTGTGGAAAATTGAACTCCCGTGATGTGCTCAATCCACACACACAATTCCTTCATTTAATCACTATGTAAATACCGCAAGATTTACTATATATTTTCACATGATATTGTTTCATCTTATGTATAGATCCTTTCTCGTATTAATATCAATGAATGCAGTTAGCCTACATATTTGACTTTCGTCAATATCTATTTTAGGAATTTAGAACATCTTAATCTAATCTCTTGTATATAGAGTACATTGGCAAATAAATTAAACATGATAAACATTAGTTGATATGCATTACTGATTGATTTGACAACATAATTTGATCATGCTATTCCTTTTCTAAAACTTTCTCGATAGATTGTTGTAATTTTATTTTTCAAGAATTAAGCTCTCATCAGACTTGTCCATGTTTTAGACTCTAGGGTTGCATTTGGCAGACCGGATAAAACTCCATATATGATAACTTTAACCCTATCTAGTGTTTGAACTAACGCGAAATCCGGATATGACCCGATATACCCCAGATATAGTCTAGATAAAAAAAAAAAAATCCCACTTAGGGGGTGGGATAGACCCAAATAGAATATGTGATTTGAAAAATAAAATTTCTCTCTCTTCCTCCCCTCTTCCTTTGTTGCTACAGTTCATGTTGGGATCGAATGATCCCCGAAAAACCGGATTCGGCACCTAAACCGAACCCCTAAATCATATGCGGAAGATAAGCCCGGGATTGTCACGTATCACCGATCAAAAGCACACCACGGATTCGAGCGTACCTTGTTGGCCACAGATTAGACACCGATGCCGTATTGAGGAAGAGATTTCAGTTCCGTTCGATCCGATGTCGAAGATTCGCCGTGGAGTCGAGATGGCGTCGCCTCTTGGCCTTGGAGAGAGAGAGAATCTTGAGAGAGAAAAATGAACGTACTAAAATGCGAAAAGGTACGTTCATTCTCTTTCTCATCCCTTTTATAGGTGCCCTTTTCCACGGGCCTAATTCCCGTGGGCCGGGCCCTTAGGCCCATCGTGGCCGGGCCGACTTAGGCCCATGATTAAATCCTTCATCTCCCACTCGCACATGGTGGTTCAAAAAACCAGCATGGGCGGATAGACCCAACTTAGGCCCATCAACTGAAAATTCTCTTTTCCTCTTTCAACATTCATATTGGTGAATAATCCGTGCAACCAGCATACTTTGAGAGCTCGTTGCTATACATCTGTTAGGAATATATAGCAGCTCATATTGGGCATCATTTTCCGAGTAAATTTAGTATGCAGTACCCTAGATCGATCGATCACATTTATATCTCTCTTAATCTCATTTAACCAATGATATATATTGTATTCACAATTATGATTATCCCAAAGACAGTCATAATTGGTCGACCTGTGAATACAAAACCACAATGTGATTCTACAAATCCGATCTTCCTCTTTCCTTCAAACTCTCAATTTCCGTTCAACTTGCTTTTCTAGAAATGTCCCATTAGATCGAATCATCTCATGACCATTGGCAACATTCTAAGATAGCAAACACTAAATAGAAATCTTGAGAATAAGTAAGAGTCATGAGGGCACTAAAAAATGAGGAACTCTATTCCTCAAGAGTCTCACACGTCATAAAAGTTGAGATTATAACTTTTACCACTCTTATAGGTCGTCTCATGCATACGTAGTATGAAATACGTATTACGGTATTAACTCCTTTCCCATGGAGCGTATGTCTACACAATCAATACCGTACAGATGATAGTTCAGACATACCCAATGTCTAACTTGAGTTCACGTATTTACTCATTCACAAAATTCATCAGAACTCACATCTGGCATCTTAGACAGATAAAGTAAAATGTGTGGGTTATTTTACTTTCGGACATCGTAAGTACTATGTCCTCATCTTAACACTCAGTTAAGGCGACATACGTATTTTAAGCTTGAGCTCTCGATTATCACCTAGATAATAAGCTTAAAAATCGTCTCATCTCTATTTATCACATAGTAAATAGATGCGATTACCCGTGTGAGAGGCTAATCTCTTATCTGTCCGACATACTTTCTCAACATAATATAATGCACTAAGCATTAAGATGCATAAAGATCAAACAAAAGATTTATAGGCATTTAATAATGAAACAACACTAGTTCATACATGTGAACAACTCAGGGAAATTACAATCCAGTACATCAGTCTCTACGCAATCCTAGAGATTTCACATGACCACAAAACACATCTCTAGGTATTGGCTTTGTCATAGGATCTGCTACCATTCTATGCGTAGATATGTACTGCAAGTTCACATCCTTTCGTGCAACCATATCTTTTACAAAGTTATACTTGGTATCTATATGTTTGGTCTTGCCATGATATTTTGGATCTTTAGTGTACGCTATAGCTGCTTGGCTATCACAGTTAACCAACAACGGATGTGCAGCTTTTTCAATAACACCTAAATGATCCAAAAATCTCTTAAGCCAAACTCCTTCTTGGACCGCTGCTGATAATGCCACGAACTCAGCTTCCATCGTGGATAAGGCTATACACGTTTGCTTCTTACTGCTCCATGATATGGCGCCATTGTTCAGTAAGAAAGCAAAACCAGAGGTAGATTTCCTTTCATCTAAATCTCCTCCCCAATCAGCATCAGAATAACCTTCGAGTCGCAGATCCTTTCCTTGGTAACTTAACTTGAAATCAGCAGTTCCCTTCAGATACCTCAGTATTCTCTTTACGGCTTTCCAATGTGCTGGACCTGGATTGGATTGGTATCTACTTACCATTCCAACTGCAAAACATATGTCGGGTCTTGTACACATCATAGCGTACATCAAGCTCCCAACTGCACTAGCATAAGGAACATGTTTCATTTGTTCCTTTTCTTGTGGAGTCCTCGGACACAGTCTATGGCTCAATCCTTCACCTTTTGCAATAGGAGTGTCTATGGGTTTACAATCTTGCATATGAAATCGTTCAAGAACTTTATTTATATATGTTTCTTGTGAAAGAGACAACGATCTCTTCAAACGATCTCTTGAAATCTTAACTCCAAGAATGTATGCAGCCTCACCCATATCCTTCATCTCAAAGTTGGAAGATAACCAACTCTTGACAGTATGAACAAACTCCATATTGCTTCCGGCAATCAGTATATCATCAACATATAATGATATGATCACAAATTGATCCTTGGATCTTTTGATATATACACAATGATCTTCATCAATCATTGTAAAATCATATGCCATTATGGCATTATGAAAACGTACATACCATTGTCTCGATGACTGCTTAAGGCCGTATATCGACCTCAAAAGTCGACACACCTTTTCTTCTTGGCCTTTCACTATGAAACCAGTTGGTTGTTCCATGTATATTTCTTCCTCCAATTCTCCATTGAGGAAAGCAGTCTTTACATCCATCTGATGTAACTCAAGATCCATACTAGATACTATTGCCAGAATAATGCGAATTGAGGTAAATCTCACTACAGGAGAAAACGTATCTTCATAATCAATTCCTTCCTGTTGATTATACCCCTTCGCAACAAGGCGAGCCTTATGCCTTTCTATCGAGCCATCAACCTTTCGCTTTATTTTGAGAACCCACTTGTTCCCAATGGCTCTGCGTCCTTTTGGAAGATCAACCAGTTCCCAGACTTGGTTTGATTTCATTGACTCCATTTCCTCTTCCATTGCATGAATCCATTTTTCCTTACTAGGGCAATTTAGAGCCTCATTAATATTTCTAGGCTCATCCTCATCTTGTGGAGCAACCATAAAAGTTTCCCCTTCAATGTCAAAACGTCGACGGGGAATACTTTGGCGACTTGTTCGCCGTATGGGAGTTTGTGCTCTTTGCACATCATTCCCCATTATGCTCCCACTGGGATTAGATAATGATGTCGTCTCATCATGTGGTTGCAATTGAGAATGAGTGAATTCAATTCATCACTTCTCATATTACTCCCACTTGGACGAACTCCACTAAGATCATTATCTTGATCCGAGGTTTCAAATAGGGTGTTGTCTTCCCCTATTTCGCCCTTCTTAGGAAATTCATCCTCTAAGAATGTGACATCCCGTGATTCAAATTCAGTTATACTCCCACTTTCCTGCTCACCTATGAACACATACCCTTTTGAGTGTTCTGAGTATCTTATGAAAATACTCTTCTTTCCTCTGGGACCCAATTTCCCAAACTTGTGAGAGGATTCAAGTGTATAGGCAGCACAACCCCATGGCTTAAGAAAACTTAAGTCTGGTTTTCTACCTGTCCATAACTCATATGGAGTGGAAGCAATTGATTTGGAAGGCACACGGTTAAGTATATAGGCAGCAGATAACAACGCATCACTCCAAAAGGTGATAGGCAAGTTAGCATGCGCCATCATGGACCTAACCATTTCTAGTAGGGTTCTGTTTCTTCTCTCTGCAACACCATTTTGTTGAGGAGTATATGGAATAGATAATTGTCTTTCTATTCCTTTTTCATCACATAATTTTCTGAACTCATCAGATAAATATTCTCGACCTCGATCGGATCTCAATGCTTTTATTTTCTTGTCTAATTGATTCTCTACCAGGTTCATAAACCTTTTGAAACAACTTATTGCTTCAGATTTGTGAGAAATTAAATAGACATATCCGAATCGAGTATAATCATCTATAAAAGTGATGAAATAAACAGCCCCATGCCTTCCTCTCACATTCATTGGACCACAGATATCAGAATGGATTAAATGCAGAGGAAACTCAGCTCTTTTACCTTTTCCAAATGGTTTCCTTGTCGTTTTCCCTTCTAGGCAATGCTTACAGATAGGCAAATCGACTTTTTCAATATTGCCCAACAAGCCCTCTTTGGCTAGTTTATTCATACGCTGTTGGCCAATGTGACCAAGTCTAGCATGCCATACATTCACATCATTATCATATGTGTTAGGAGATGTGAGAAGAGAATAACAAACATTTGTATTAACATAATCAATATCTAACACAATAAAACCATCCAGAAAATATCCACAACCATAGTAATTTGTATTCAAAAACAAATCCACACCTCTATCATAGAAGTTCATATTAAAACCTAATTTAACCAATACTAAAACAGACACTAAATTCCGACGAATCTCCGGAGTATACAATACATCATGAAGGAACAAAGTGCGTCCACCACGCATATTCAGTTGGCATGTGCCAATTCCTTTCACTTCAGCTCTGGAGTTGTTTCCCACATAGATCCACTTAGTTCCAGTTGGTATTCGTCGGAATTCCACGAAGGATCCTCTATCCTTCGCTACATGGTCTGTTGCTCCTGAATCCACAGTCCACAAAGGATTAGATTCAGTTAAGAATACAGAACTCGACACATAAGTTAAGTTCTGAAAAATACAAGGGGTGCTTACCTTCTTTGGCTCACGACAGTCGCGAGCATAGTGACCCTTCTTGTCACAATTGTAGCATTTCACCCTTGCTAGCTTTTTCATGCGAGGACGCTTTCCTCTTTCATGTTGGTTAAACTTGGGTTTCTTTCCTGAAGGACCTGCTTCCTTGCCTTTCCCTTTATTAAACCAGTTAGGGCGCTTGCGCTTGGAGCCCGAAGCTCCATTTGAGCTAGAACTAGCATGATAGAGTTCAGCTTCCGGCTTAGCCGCCAGCAGGCGGTCATCTTCCAGCTCAAGATGACGCAATGCATCCTCAAAGGTTTTGATATTCTCATTATGAGTCAGGTGCACCTTCATATGCTCCCAACTCTGAGGCAAGGAACGAATCACTGCTTGCACTTGCTGCTCATCTGTCAGGACATGGCCAGCATCTTTAAGCTCATTGATCATGTTTGACATCTTTCTAAGATGTTGCTTCATGGTCTGACCATGAGGCTTCTTATAAGAGTCAAACCTAATAGTGAGCTGCCTTAGTCTGGTCACCGAAGTATGACCAAATCTTGCTGCCAATGCTTCCCACATTTCTTTGGCATTTTCAAAACGCCTAAACTCTCGCATGACGTCATTTTCCATGCTGCTCAGCAACGTGATGCGAGCAAGAGAGTTCTTTCTTTTCCATGCAGCAAATGCTTCTTTGTCTCTCTTATGCTGTGCAGTGGTTCCTTCTTCAGGTTCTACCATGGTTAGGATAAGAGTCTCAAGTGCTTCTTGCTCTTCCAGTACATACTGGATTTTCATTTGCCAGATTTCATAGTTGTCACCATTGAGCTTTTCACCTTTGTTCAGCTCGGCAACTATGCTCTTTGTGGCTGAAGCCATTGATCTGAACACATCAGACATATATGCACGAGTTATTAATGCCTATTATTTATGCATCTATTTTGCACTAACCCATCATATTAATTAATAATTTTAAGTAAGGTTTCAGAATCAAAAGGTCACTATGTTTCCAATCATCCTCCAAAAAACCTAACTTAAAGCTATCATTAATATGACTGTCATATGCAAAATCAATTCTATGAAGCTACAAAAACTTCTACTACTACCCACAGCTACTTACCCACAGCAACCAGCAATCACAGAAAGCAACAAATAATTGAGATACAATATAACAATAAGGCTTTCACATAATATGACTAACATATAGGTTGCTACATCAACAACAATCAGGTAGATAACATTTACATAGGATGTCCACATAGCACACTCAACAAAAAAAAAGAGGCTAATTGGATTACATATAATCCACTTAGACATAATTGAAAAAAAAAAAAAAAATTGAAAAGTCTTTTTGCGGTCAACGGTCAACGGTCAACGTCCGGCCATTAACGTCAACGGTCGTCGCCGGTCGGACCGGTCAGAGCGGTCGGGCTGGTCGAGCCGGTCGGCGTCGACCGGGTCGACGGCTGGACCTGGCCGCTGAATGGATCATCAATCGCATCGCAAGGGCGCTGGTAATGGGTCATCGACGTGGCAGATGCCACCCGACGCGTACGCATCGCATCAGCGCATTGGCCTGGTCACGGTCGAGTTTGCTGGCCGCGACCGGTCCGCCGGGAAACGAACTGCGTTGATTGCCAACATGACGCTGCATCTCGGCCGGTTACCGATCATTGGTGACGCCATGCCGACGGCCACCACGCTGGCTTGTCCGGACCGCGCTGCCGTGGTTCACGGGTCAAGCGCGCGAATGCGCCGGGTTCGCCACCGGGCGCGAAGTCCCGCATCGCCATTGACGAACTAGCTGGTCTGGGCGCCACACGCTACAGTCACCGGCCGCCAGCGGCGGTCCCGCATATGCACGACGTGTCGCCGGACTCGTCTCGACGTCGCCTTCCTCCCTGTGCAATCAGATTTTTGTTTCGACTGACGAAAAATCGAAAAGATATGCGAACAACTCTCGGGTGTCGGGATTCCTTGCCCCGATCCGTACGGCCGAAGTTCATTTGCGAAAAAATCAATCGTGAAACATCATACAACATCATATAACATCATACAAGTCGGGAAAACGCTAACACGGGCTCTGATACCAATGTTGGGATCGAATGATCCCCGAAAAACCGGATTCGGCACCTAAACCGAACCCCTAAATCATATGCGGAAGATAAGCCCGGGATTGTCACGTATCACCGATCAAAAGCACACCACGGATTCGAGCGTACCTTGTTGGCCACAGATTAGACACCGATGCCGTATTGAGGAAGAGATTTCAGTTCCGTTCGATCCGATGTCGAAGATTCGCCGTGGAGTCGAGATGGCGTCGCCTCTTGGCCTTGGAGAGAGAGAGAATCTTGAGAGAGAAAAATGAACGTACTAAAATGCGAAAAGGTACGTTCATTCTCTTTCTCATCCCTTTTATAGGTGCCCTTTTCCACGGGCCTAATTCCCGTGGGCCGGGCCCTTAGGCCCATCGTGGCCGGGCCGACTTAGGCCCATGATTAAATCCTTCAGTTCACATTTGGCCAAAGTTGTGGCAACCTTGGGAAGACAGAGCCAACCATATCTGGTCGGTGACGCGGCTGGTTTGTGATCGACGAGGTGAGATCTGGAGCCAGGGTCCATGGTCGAGCCACCATATTAGTCGTGGCAGCTCGCAGTTGTTGGCCGTCCATGGCCGAGCCACCTCTTCATGGTTGCCTGCATAGATATAGAAGGAGAAAAGCAGGGATGAATAGAAAGGAACAGGCAAAAAGCTCAAGCGTTGCCTAAGATTATTTCAATAATCTCTAAAAAAAACTGCCCCCATCCCCTTTATTTCTCCAAATAGCATCCCGTGCTCTCTCCTCTGTTCAACACATGCCAAAGACCCAGATTTGACAATATCATCCTTAAATGATCGACCCAGTAACTTGACATCTCCGGCAAAGTGCAAAGTTGGGTTTTTTCTCGAGTTCGTTTATTCATTGAAGATCCACACGATTGTCTATCTCCGATAAAGAGATTTTCAATTTGCCTCACTTTCCGGCAATTTTTCTGCCTTTTCTTTCCTTTGTGGAAGTTGAGTTGAGCGCTTACGGCCTCCTCCTTTGCTTCATGAGGAAGAAGGTTGTTTTATTTCCCTGGTTTATTTTTAGTTTTAGTTCTGTAAATCAAATATTTACTTGGATAATATTTATTTGAATTAATATTATATCCGAATGTCAACAAACATTGGATTGGATATTTAATCATATCATATCCTTATCCTATCCGGCAAAAATGTCCGGACGATCACATGTGGCCTAGAGGCTTGTGAAGATTTGAAGACCACTAGCATCACTCTTGTTGGCATGCGAGGAATGAAGTAGCATATCACTTTCCATTCGAGTTCGGTGTTCTTGAGTATTACATATTTCATTCAGGCAATACGTCGAACAGATGGCACGCATTGAAGGACACGAGTTTCAGACTCAGATTTACAACATTCCTTAGTCCAACCCCGATTCATCAACCTTCAACACACCAAGAATCATCCTAAACTTGCTTTGGTTTGTCAAGATTTCGATCAAAAAGTTACATCGACTCGGACAAGCGTTTCCCGCCAAAAAACAGGGATACAAACAGGGGCTTCGGGAAGAAGGCCCCTACCTGTCTTTTCAGTGAGTCAAGATCTCGATCGGCGACGGCAACGGCGACGAGCGACTAGTTGGGCTCCTTCTTCGGCTGCAGAAAGACCGCCGAATGGGTAAAGGCTGGCCGACGAACCGACCCTTGACCGGAGCTTCGGAAACCATCGGCGGGCTCCGGCGATTGGGTTCTCGGTCACTCCCCACTTTGCGTCTCTCTCCTCTCGCCCCCGATATGCCTCGGCCGAGCCTTCTCTCCCTCCCTCACGTTGCGCTCGCTTGAGGAATCTTTCTGTTACGCCCTTGCCAGCTCACGGATTCTAGAAGGTTCGGACTTGGTCACGTCACGGCTTGTCACGCTTCCTTCCTCACGGACGCTCGCACGATCCTGCTCTTTTTCTCCTCACCCGCGCGTCACTCTGTCCTCTCTCCCCACAGATGCTGGTTCGTGCAAACCAAGGGGAAGAAGTGACCTTGGGCCGCTGGGCCTCTTCTCTCTTCTTCTTTTTTAATTCTAATGGGCTTTGAAGAAAACAAAAAGTAAGACATTTGGGCTGACCCTTTTTAGTTCTGATGGGCTATGAAAGAAATAGATTTAAAAAGAAGAAAATTCAGGTATCAACGTAGCTTATTAGATTTCATCGCCTGTTTTAGTCTCTTCATATGAAAAAGGCAAAAAGCCAGTCGATTTTTCTCTGGCCTGCTTTCGATGGATTTCAAAGCCTTGATCCTACTTTCCATGAATTTTAAAGCTTCAACTTCATTTTTATTTTGAAGCTAAGTCTTCTCACCAAGTCTATAGACGCTCTTTTGCAATAGAGCCATTCAATATGTCTTGTAGATCGTTCACTTTCTGGCTACAAGACTATCCAAATATCTTGACAATACCTTGCTCCATGATCTATTCACTACTTGTACTTAGGTCCCTCAAATTGCAGTAAATAATGAACGCTCAAAGGAGCTGATGGCCCTAGCCAACCCCACTTGGTGTTTGCTCCTTCATGATTTACGATTATAAATTAATCGACCCCTGAATTTTATTCATCTTTTCAGAGTACCAAAAAAAAAAAAAATCTCGAAATCAATAAGATGTACATAGTATCCACACTTAGTACGAAAACAATACACTCATTTTTATTTTAATACATGCGTAACCTTATCGAATAAGGTCCATGCTGGGTAGGATGCCTCTAACTATATCGTGCCTTTATTTGTCTGACGTACGCTCCACCTATGGATGGTGTCTCAAATTTTGAACACACTAAATTGAAGATCAACGTGATCTCCATGGGCTGAAAAAGGAAGAAATCATGTATGTTTGGTGCAGTCCAAATAGCGGTTCAAACCTAACAAAGTCTGGAGCTTTCGGAGCTTCTAGATAAGGATTATTGGCCCGGTTTACATTTTGGTCATCAATAAACAAAGAGCTTGCGGGCTCATATTCGGACCCAGGAGTGATTTTAGAATTACAGGAGATTTTGAGGGTTTTCTCACCAAGAAGTGTATATACGGTTGCTTGTCTATGATATGATTACTATAACAAAACGTGATAATTTTCAAGATTTTTCACTTGAGTTATCTTCCCTTTAAAAAGGAAATTTTCTCTAGTTAGTCTTTTGATTAGTAGGTTACCGACATATACATCACTAACATTTAATTTTTGTTAAGTTTGCATGTGAATGACGGCATAACTTGTGACTCACAAAGCAAAAATAGTTGATAAATAAGAGTTTCATGTCCTTGGTCTAGTTACTTTATATGAACTTACATCATCACTTGGGTTTATACATATTTCATCTTTTCTCTATTTGCACTTAGACTAAGTTGGAATGCGGTGTTATGGGCGACCGTTAACAAGTGTCCATTTTAACCGTGTCATGTATGAATATGACCAAAGCTGGGTTGAATGGATTTACCGAACATGAAGACATAAGAAGTTACTGAACATGTGAAGTGCGGGAGCTAGAGAAAAATAAGATGGACTCGACCAATCATGGACGCTCACAAACAACACAAAGACGCACAGAGTTTGTGCTTTCAATTTCCTTGTATTTTCGCTTTCATGCACTTTTTATCTCTGTGTAATTTCCTTTCAGTGATGTCAATTTCCAATTCCGTGCATTTCCTTTCAATATAATATCAATTTCAATGCAATTTACAATTTCTCCCGAGACGCTTCTTGAAATTAAGATCTAATCATTTTCTCTAACCTACTATTTTCCGTATATTTCATTGCCTTGATCCAACTATAAAATACCAATTTGAATTCAAATCAAATTTTGAAGACGAGTTTTTTCATCAAGCATGTAGACGCTCAAAATCTAGTTATAGAAATCCATCCTGTCATGTAGATTGTCCACTTTCTGCCTATAGTTTCGCTCAAATATATTGACAATATTTTGTCCTGTTGTCTATTCACTATTTGTACCAAGGTCCTTCCAAATTGATCATCTGCATTCAAAATTCTTTGACCGCAATACAATGTCACATAGTTTATTTACCTTCTACAATTTCGAGGTTTATCAAAACATTTGACATTTCATCAACATGCCTCTCCAAATGTACACATTATTAGCCTTTTGATTATTTGTCATCATTAAAATAGTCGCAAGGAAATTCATACAACAATCATGTTGAATAATTTTTAAAGAGTGACACTAGATTATTGACTCAAGTGCCCTTTTAGGGCTCCAGGACAAGTGGAATCAACTAGAAAATTAAAAAAACATTGCTAGAGATGTGAAACATTCACACACAATGACAATTATGGAAAATCTAGATGGGTTACATACTATATATTATTGTAGCTATAATAATGATGCCTTTTTCATAATCTGGAGATAAATACATAATTACGGTAGTAAATTGTTGTACACTATTATTAAAACCATGTTTTTCATCTATCTATAGCCGGAGGAAACCATTTCTATAATTGGTGAGTTAAAAATATAGAAATCCCGGCATTCTTATTTAGTTAAATTTCCATATGAAGGATATCCATGACTCATAACCTAACAATAAGAGGCATAGGTGGAGAAAATTTCTTCCAATCACAAAGGAAAATATGACTCTTATCTTGTCGTAGTTTGAATCTTCTTTCAGGATATATGAATTGATGTTACTAGATTAAGTGAAAATCTGGCTTCCAGCAGTTAAATACTTTAAAGTTTGTCTTGCAAATATAGATAACCAAATAGAGTGGGCTTAGGTCATGGTTGGTTGCAAAAGAGAATGCAAAATCATTGTGTTTATTTGCCCCCACAATTTCCTCTCATTTACTGCTCAACATCCTAGCAACGAAGAAGCCTCAAAAAGTTTCGACCCAATTGAAAGAGTCTCCTACCCTCTTCGTGTCTCTTTCGTTTTCTTATTTTATATGTACACTTCATCCACTTGCTTGCAATTGAGTTGAATTGTCAAAAAGAAAGGTTGTGGAAAAACACAAAAGATAAAGTCAGGAACGTGCCTCCCCTTTTGCTTCTTCCAACATATAATGGAGTCGAGCCACCCGTTTCACTTTCCCTGCGTTTACGTGGGGCTTTCACAAGGAGTTGAATGAAAGCTTCGTGTGTTCATTACTTGGACATGACTTGACTAAAGTGGCCTATTATTACTTTTACACCAAAGAATTTGGCATTATTTTATCCATTGCATTTCAAGTCTTTTTGGATGATTCACTTCTTTGTTGGGATTCCATCGTAACTTCACTCTTGCGTTTTAATCATATGTGTAAAAACTGTGCCATCTCTCGAATGGATCCAATTTGATCTTCTTTTGAGGGGATAAAACTTTGACTTGGACTAATAGGCAGTCCCATTCGACTAATGCTAGTGTTATTGTCCGCCTTGATGGCAGCTTGCTAACCCTACACAATTTTAAATCGCCTTGTACTAATTTGGGTTTAGGGAAACTTGTCTATCAACATAATAGATTTAAACATGGACAACCATGGACGAGAGACATATATGATACCCAAAATCCTCCAAAAGCTAGCTTTGTGATCACAATTAAAAAAGAGACTGATCGAATATAAAACTAAATTGATTTTTATGTTCTTCTATCCTATATTTATATTCTCTTCCATCTATTACCAATCTTGACGTCTCCTCATTCTTCTTCTCCTTCTAGTTATGCTCTTCATCAATTGGTATTAGAACAATATTCGTCCTGCATTATTTAATATTAGAGCCAAAAGCACTAATTACATTGTGTTGAAGGTTTTTTCATCCGTAATATGTATGATGATAAAAAGTTAAAGAAATGGGTGCGCCACGTTCAAGTTTTGCAAGATTTTTTATTTTTTTTTATTTTTTTTTTATTATATTTTTTTTTTCGGTTTGGAAGTTTTGCAAGAGTTAGTGAGTCAAAAATCAACGAGAAAAGTGTCGATCTCACTTAACAGACGGAACACTCAAGCAAGAACACATATTTAACCATTTAGATTTTGTGCCAGTTGCTTGTTGGTGTGAAAATTTGTCCTCGCAACCAATGTCCTACGTTAGCTGCTGCTAATCTACAAGTTTATTATTCTAGAGCTAGGGAAGGATAGGCCAAATCAAGAAAAGAGATGCATTGAAAAATCGTCAATAACAGAGTTCTTCTCGGTGGGCTAGATCGATATAAGGTGTGAATCAAACTAAAATTTGTATCTTAGTAGCCAGTAATTATAAGTGAAATTTACCCACCAGTGGGCATCTGCGTTTGTAGGGCGACTTGGTTCCTCATCGAGAGGTTACAAGTTCGAACTCCCGTGTTGCTATCACGTCTTAAGTGGGGGGTCATGGTGGTGGGTCCTATGCTAATCTCCCTCGAGGTATAGTCGTGGATACTCGGGCGTAAGTCTTATGGAGTAATGAAGCGGATCCTCGGTTTTCAAAAAAAAAAAAAAAATTATAACTGAAATTTTCTTATCATGCTAGATTATCGTTTTAGGCCCTTATAAGTGAAACACCAAAAGTTCAGATTGATTGAATATGCAATCAAGTCTTAAATTTTGAATTTATGCAATCAAATCCTAAACAATTTTCATCGAGTGCAATATAATCCTGCTGGCAAACTCATGGTCCAATTTGCTAACATGGATGCCAAAATCAGACTTGGCATTTTGTAATTTCTTTTAACATACATGGCTTTGATGTGGCGCTAATGTGGCCCCACGTCAGGAAAGTTCAAAAATTTTGAAAATTAAAAAAATGGAGAAAAACTAAAAGAAAAATACAATGACTATATAAAACTGAAAGTCATAGAGAGTGGAACCGTCCGTGAGGGCTGTTAGAGGATTTGGAGACGGAATTTCCCCCACTATAATGTCCATGAGCATAGCCTGTACTTCTTTTTCTTTGTCCTCATCATCCTATTGATTTTAGCTGGCACAAACCTGTAAAATATTGAATCATGTAGCTTGATTTTTTAGAATGTTATGTCGATTCAATGGGCTTGTGGAAAATGAAATATTTTACCTCCAGTTAGGGATGTAGAACGATTGAAGGGAATAATCAAGAGTAAGGCTTGTTCCTCCTAAAGATGTAATTTTTGACTTCTCTCTATATATTAGTTTTATGTTGTTCGATATTGAGTATCTGATTTTCTTGAGAGCATCAATGAATTTCATGAATTGTTTCTTTCTCTTCTTTATTGTCAAATGTTGATATTGGCATCCCGTTTCGCTTTTGCTTCACTTCTTCTCCTTATTGTCTCGTATTATTTGGTATTGGAGCCGAAAAAATTGATTATATAGCATTGAAATTTTCCACCAAATTAGTTTACGCTCAAGTCCTATTTTTAAACGGATGATGACTTTGTCTAACCTAGGCATTTTGATTGTCTTTGTTGTGAGTCTCAGCTATAGTGAACTATGAGTTATATATTTCATTAATATTTTTTGATCCGTTGGCTTAACTTATACTAGAAAATGGAGAGAACCAAACATGAAGCAAATTCTACGCACACACGGAGATACATACAAAAAGAAGTTTTGTATTTTTGTTTATTATTATTGAATATTTGATTCTCTGTGCATCCAACCAATTCAACGAGTCGTGAAATAGTCCAATTACCTTAGATACTTTTGTGGCACCTCTCCACGATTATGTTTGTGTTTTCAGGACGCCTCTTGCATGGTTAAAGATGAAAAATGGGACAACCCACAAGAGAATTTCATGTGCTTGACCCAAAAAATACTTTAATTTTTTTTACTTTTAGGATAGGCATAGGTACCTTCCGACTCAATTTCTCTCATTTTCAACCTAACATCCCATCAACTAAGAAGCCTAAAAAAGTTTCGACCCCATTGCAAAAGTCTCTTGTCCTCTTCATGTCTCTTTCCTCTCTATCTTTTATGTATCCTTTATTGACTTACAATTGAGGTGAATTGTCAAAAAGACAAACGAAAAGTTAAAAATCATGCACGAGTCTCTCCCGTTTTGCTTTTGCCAACATATAATAGAGTCGTGCCACGTGTTTTCAATTTTTCTTGCGTTTACACGGGGGATTTCACAAGGAGTTAGAGTTGAAGCTTCATGTGTTCATCACACGGGCATGGCTGGAACATAGCAACCTTACGCCACGATTTTCACTCTCCTTGCGCTTGTCGATGTGAAAATTTTTCCTCACAACCAATATGCTATCTTTGCTGCTAATATAAAAGTTTATTCTACAACTGTGGAAGGGTAGGCCAAATCAAGATAAGAGATGCATTGGAAAACCTGTCAATAGCAGAGTTCTTGTCGGTGGGAGAGATCAATGTAGGATGAGAATCAAACTATGAATTTTTATCTGAGTAACCCTTATTTGTTATTATCTTATAAGAATATTTACTATCTTATATGCAGGTTCTCATTTTAGGTTCTTGCAAATGAAAATTACACCAAAAAGTCCCTAATGTTTGGCTAAATATGCAGTCAAGTCCTAAATTTTGAATTTGTGCAACCAAGTCCTATACATTTTTTGATGAGTGCAATTTAATCCTTCCAACAAGCTCATAACCAGATTTGCTAACATGGATTTCAAAATTTGACATGGCACTTTGTAATTTCTTTCTACATTGGTGCTAATGTGGCGAAGAAAGACCAAAGAAATTATTAAAAAATCAGAGAAAAACTAAAACAAAAGGAGACAAAAACTACAAAAAAGAAGAAAAGAGAAGTTTTGTGTTTTTTTTTTCTTATTGAATATTTGATTCTCTGTGCATCCAACCAATTCAATGAGTCGTGATCCAGTCCAATTACCTTAGATTACTTTTGTGGCACCTCTCAATGATTATGTTTGTGTTTTTAGGATGCCTTTTGCATGGTTAAAGTTGAAAAACGGGACAACCCACCAGAGAATTTCACATGCTTGACCCAAAAAGCACTTTAAATATTTTTTCTTTTAGGACAGGCATAGGTACCTTCCGACTCAGTTTCTCTCATTTTCAATTTAACATCCCATCAACTAAGAAGTTTCGAACCCATTGCAAAAGTCTATTGTCCTCTTCATGTCTCCATCATCTCTTTATGTTTTATGTATCCTTCATTAACTTACTCACAATTGAGTTAAATTGTCAAAAAGACAAACGAAAAGTTGTGGAAAAACATGAAAGAGATAAAAATCATGCACGAGTCTCTCCCCTTTTGCTTTTGCCAACATATGATAGAGTCGTGCCACGTGTTTTCAATTTTTCTTGGGTTTACATGGGGGATTTCACAAGGAGTTAGAGCTGAAGCTTCATGTGTTCATTACACAAACATAGTCACCTTACTCTGTGCGTTTTCACTCTCCTTGCGCTTGTCAATGTAATAATCTATCCTCACAGCCAATATGCTATTTTTGTTGCTAATCTAAAAGTTTATTCTACAACTGTGGAAGGATAGGCCAAATCAAGATAAGAGATGCATTAGAAAACCTATCAATAGCAGAGTTCTTGTTGGCGGGAGAGATCAATGTAGGATGAGAATCAAACTATGAATTTGTATATGAGTAATCCTTATTTATTATTATCTTATAAGAATATTTGCTATCCACTATGCCGGTTCTCATTTTAGGTTCTTATATAAATGAAAATTTCACCCAAAAGTCTCTAATTGTTTGGCCGAATATGCATGTGGACGCTCAAAATCTAGTTATAAAAATCCATCATGTCTTGTAGATTGTCCACTTTCTGCCTATAGTTTTGCTCAGATATCTTGACAATATTTTGTCTTGTTGTCTTTTCACTACTTGTACCAAGGTCCTTCCAAATTGAACATCTACATTCAAAACTCTTTGACCGTGATACAATGTCATGTAGTTTGTTTACCTTCTTCAATTTCGAGGTTTATCAATACATTTGATGTTTCATCAACATACCACTCCAAATGTACATACCGTTAGCCTTTTGATTATCTATCATCATTAAAATAGTTGCAAGGAAATTCATAATACAATCATGTTGAATAATTTTGAAAGAGTGATATTAGATAATTGACTCAAGTGTCCTTTTGGGGCTCTAGGACAAGTGGAATCAACTAGAAAATTAAAAAAAAAATTGCTAGAGATGTGAAACATTCACATAAAATGACTCTTATGAAAAATCTAGATGGGTCAGATACTATCTATTATTGTAGGTATGACTAATGCATTTTCATGATGTGGAGATAAATACATAATTACGGCAGTAAATTGTTGTACACTATTATTAAAACCATGTCATACGTCTATAGTTGGACGAAACCATACTTATGATTGGTGAGTTAAAAATATAGACATCACCTGCATTCTTATTTGGTTAAGTTTCCATATGAGGGATATCCATGACTTATAACCTAATAATAAGAGGCGAGATAATTTCCTTCAATCACGAAGGAAAATATGACTCTTATCTTGTTATATTTTGAATCTTCTTTCAAGATATATATATAAATAGATGTTACTAGATCAAGTGAAAATCTAGCTTCCACCAATTAAATACTTTAAAGTTTGTCTTGCAAATATATATAATTAAATAGAGTGGACTTAGGTCATGGTCTGTTGCAAAAGAGAATGCAAAATCATTGTGTTTACCTGCCCCACAATTTCCTCTCATTTACTGCTTAACATCTGAGCAATTAAGAAGCCTCAAAAAATTTCGACCCCATTGCAAGAGTCTCCTGCCCTCTTCATGTCTCTTTCCTTTCTTATTTTATGTGTACTTCATCCACTTGCTCACAATTGAGTTGCTTTTTCAAAATGAAAGGTTGTGGAAAAACACGAAAGATAAAGTTAGAAACCTGCCTCTCCTTTTGCTTCTTCCAACATATAATGGAGTCGAGCCACCCATTTCACTTTCCCTACGTTCACATGGGGCTTTCGCGAGGAGTTGAGCGAAAGCTTCCAGTGTTCATTACTTGGACATGGCTTGACTAAAGGGACCTATTATTACTTTTACAGCCAAAGAAATTGGCATTATTTTGTCCCTTGCATTTCAAGTCTTTTTAGAAGTATTCACTTCTCTATTGAGATTCCACCTTAACTTCACTCTTACGTTTTAACCACGTGTGTAAAAACTATGCCGGCTCTTGGATGGATCCAATTTGATCCTTTTTTGAGGGGGATAAAACTTTGATTTCAACTAATTGGCAGTCCCATTCGGCTGATGCTAGTGTTATTGTCCATCTTGATGGCGGCTTGCTAACCTTGCACAATTTTAAATCGCCTTGTACTCATTTGAGCTTATGGGAAATTTATCTATCAACATAATAGGTTTAAACATGGACAATCATGGACGAGAGACATCTATGATACCCAATATCCTGCAAAAGCTAGCTTTGTGATCACAATTAAAACAAGACTGATCGAATATTAAACTAAATTGATTTTCATGTTCTCTCCTATATTTCTATTATCTTCTATCTATTACCAATCTTGACGTCTTCTCATTCTTCTTCTCCTTCTAGTTATGTGCTTCATCAATTGGTATTAGAACAATAGTCGTCCTGCATTATTTAATATTAGAGCCAAAAGCATTGATTACATTGTGGTGAAGGTTTTTTCATCCGTATTATGGTTTTAGTGAGACTTATGATGATAACAAGTTAAAGAAATGGGCGCGCCATGTTCAAGTTTTGCAGGAGTTTTTTTTTTTCCTGGTTTGGAAGTTTTGCAAGATTTAGTTAGTCAAAAATCAATGGGAAAAAGTGTTGATCTCGCTTAACCGGCGGAACACTACAACCAAGAGCACATATTGTACCATTCATATTTTGCACCAGCCACTTGTCGGTGTGAAAATTTGTCCTCGCAACCAATGTGCTATTTTAGCTACTAATCTACAAGTTTATTATTCTAGACCTGGGGAAGGATAGGGCAAATCAAGAAAGAGATGCATTGGGAAACTCGTCAATAGCAGAGTTCTTCTTAGTGGGTGAGACCGATACAAGATCCAAATCAAACTAGAATTTTTATCTTAGCAACCAGTACTTATATTTGAAATTTTCTTATCTTACTAGCTTCTTGTTTTAGGCTTTTGTAAGTGAGACACCGAAAATTCAGAACATTTGATCGAATATGCAATCAAGTCCCAAATTTTAAATTTATGCAATTAAATCCTAAACGGTTTTCATTGAGTGCAATATAATACTGTTGGTAAACTCATGGTCAAATTTGCTAACATGGATGCCAAAACCTGACTTGGCATTTTGTAATTTCTTTTAACATACATGCCTCTGATGTGGTGCTGATGTGGCCCCATGTTAGGAAAATTCAAATATTAAAAAAATTAAAAAATTGGAGAAAAACTTAAAAAAACAAAGACTAGATAAAACTAAAAGTCATAGAGTGGAACCGTCGGTGAGGGCTATCGGAGGGTTTTGGAGACGGTAGAACTGCCCCTACTATAATGTCCATGAGTAGAGCCAGCACTTCTTTTTCTTTGTCCTCATCCTCCGATTCATTTTAGTTGGCACAAACCTGTAAAATATCAAATCATATAGTTTGATTTTTTAGAATGTTATGTCGATTCAATGGGCTTATGAAAAATGAAATATTTTACCTCCAATCAGGGATATTTATATGTATATAGTTGGCATTTTATCCCCTTTCAAATAGATAAACTTATGCCGGTAAATGGATAGAGCTATAGTTGAACCAAATTAGATGCAGGCATGGAGATAATATAAAAAGAAAAAAAACAAAAATAAGTCTTATGTTGTTTGGTATTGAGTATCTGATTTTTTTGAGAGTATCAATCAATTTCATGAATCATTTCTTTCTCTTCTTTGTTGTCAATTGTTGATCTCGGCATCCCCTTTCCGCTTCTGCTTCACTTCTCCTTATTGTCTCGAATTATTTGGTATCAGAGCCAAAAAAAACTGATTATATAGCATTGAAATTTTCCAACCAAATTGGTTTATGCGAGAGTCCTATTTTTTAACAGATGATGATTTTGTCTAACTTAGGCATTTTTATTTCCTTTTCGTGAGGCTTAGCTATATTAAACTATAAGTTATATATTTCATTAATATTTTATGATTCGTTCGCTTAGCTTATACTGGAAAATGGAGAGAGCTAAACATAAAGCATATTATACACACACACGGAGATATACAAAAAGAAGTTTTGTTTTTTGAATATTTGATTCTCTATGCATCTAACCAATTCAATGAGTCGTGATACAGTCCAAATACCTTACATTACTTTTGTGGCACCTCTCAATGATTATGTTTGTGTTTTCATGATGCGTGACAACCCACTAGAGAATTTTATGTGCTTGACCCAAAAGTTACTTTTATTTATTTTTTTCTTTTTGGATAGGCATAGGTACCTGCCAACTCAGTTTCTCTCATTTTCAACTTAACATCCCATCAACAAAGAGCCTTAAAAATTTTTGACCCCATTGCAAAAGTCTCTTTTCCTCTTCGTCTCTTTCCTCTCTTCATCTTTTATGTATTCTTTATTGTGAATATCGACTTATTCACGATTGAGTCGAATTGTCAAAAATACAAACATAAAGTTGTGGAAAAACATAAAAGAGATAAAGATCATGCATGATTCTCTCCCCTTTTGCTTTTGCCAACATATAATAGAGGCATGCCACGCGTTTTCAATTTTTCCTACGTTTACATGGGGGGTTTTACAAGGATATAGAGATGAAACTTCATGTGTTCATTACACGGGCATGGTTGGAACATAGTGACCCCATTCCACTCGTTTTCCCTCTCCTTGCGCTTCTCGGCGTGAAAATCTGTCCTCACAACCAAATGCTATTTTTGCTGCTAATCTACAAGTTTATTCTACGGTTGTGGAAGGATAGGCCAAATCAAGGTAAGAGATGCATTGGAAAACCCGTCAATAACATAGTTCTTGTCAGTGGGAGAGATCAATGTAGGATGGGAATCAAACTATGAATTTTTATTTGAGTAACCCTTATTTGTTATTATCTTATAAGAATATTTGCTATCCACTATGCTGATTCTCATTTTAGGTTCTTATAAATGAAAATTACACCAAAAAGTCCATAATGTTTGGCCGAATATGTAGTCAAGTCCCAAATTTTGAATTTGTGTAATCAAGTCCTAAATGTTTTTTGTTGGGTACAATTTAATCCTTATGATAGACTCATAACCAAATTTGCTAACGTAGATTCCAAAATTGGATGTGGCACTTTGTAATTTCTTTCTACATTGGTGCTAATGAGGCGAAGAAAGACCAAAGAAATTATTTAAAAAATCAGAGAAAACCTAAATAAAAGGAGACAAAAATTGAAGAAAAAAAGAAATTTGTAGGGTGTGGAACCGTCGATGGGGGTTGCTTGAGAGTTTGAAAACAGCAGAATTGCCCCCACTTACAATCGTCATGACATTAGCAAAACTTGCACTTCATTTATTTTTCTCCTTCTGTGTCGATTCAATAAGCTTATGGAAAATGAGAGATTTTACCTCCAATCAGAGATGTAGATCGACCAAAGGGAGTAATCATGAGCTGAGCTTGTTCCTTCTTAAGATATAGCCCTCGACTATATTCTTTCTTCCGCTCTTTTGAAGATTCTAAAGTGTTTGCACATATATACTCATCATTTTAATCCCTTTCAAAGAGATCAACTTGTGCTAGAAAATGTAGGGAGCTAAACTTGAATCAAAATTCTTTGCACACTTGGAGATATATAGAAAATAGGTTGTATGTTGTTTCCTATTGATATCGAGTATTGAGTAATTAAGAGTATCCAATCAATTTCATGATTTATGATATAATCCCACTGCCTAAATTATATGCACACATGGAGATATATGCAAAATATAAGCCACCTCCTTGAATTATGTTTGTGTTTTCCAGATGCCCTTTCTAATGGTTAGAATTGAAAAATGGAACAAGCCTCCATAAAGAATTTTATGTGCTTGCCTCAAAAGGCAGGTTGGTTTCTATTTTTATTTATTTATTTTAGGAAAAGCAAGGGCACCTTCCGACCCAGTTTCTATAAAGTTGTTTGGCATAGTTTAGAAACTTCATGCCTCCCTTAAACTTTTTGTCGACTATTACTTTGCTTCACTTTCGTAAAGTATGCACATGCGAGGGTTTCCTTGGTGTTTCTTTTTACCCTTTTCGAGTGCATTATTGTCCTTCTCAGGTTTGCATCGAAGTACCGTGCCTGATAATAGTTGACACATCAAGCAAGCTACTCTATGCATAGAAATTTTACAGATAATTTATAAAATGTGTTATAGGACAACACATGTACCTAAAATCTTTTTTTCTAGCATAAAAAACCCTAAAGTTTTTTTGCGACACCATATTTTTGGGGTAAATCTGTTACATATCTACAAATTTGAAATTTTTAGTATCACAAGAAGAAATTTGAGATAAATATAATGTGTCAAATAAATATAAATTTGGAATTTTTGATGTCATAAAAAATTTAAGATAAATATATCGCAATAGGCATAGTTTAGAATATTTTTTATAAAGTTTTAAAGTTATATTAGCAAAATTAAAAAAAAAAAATATAGTTCTGAATTAATATTTGTACAATAAAAATTATTACCAATTTGATAATTATCTCTCCTGACGTAGGTGGATTTGGTTAGGTGCTGTAGGAATAGTACTTTAACATCAATTCCGTGTCCTAGACAAATTTTTTTTTTCCTTAGCAACTATTATTTTGCCGCAAATACTTTTTGTTCTCGACAAGAAACAATTTAAGAAAATTCAATTGTCTAAAATGAAACACCGGAGGGCCCATGCACCGGACATACAGATGGAAGGCACTCTCAGATCGCTTGGAAGACTTAAAAGTCTTCGAGCTTCCTTTCCTCGCACAGCCACCGACAAACACTTCTTTGAGGGCTAGTTTTTCCGTGTGCAGAGCAGGGGAGGCCACGATCTTCTTCTCAAACCCAGCGATCAACGTCCCCCGGTCGTCCCGAGCGACTCCGGCAACGAACCCCTCCGAAGAATCGGCTAGCCAGGACCAGGAGCCATCGATATTCATCTTCACGAAGCCCTTTCCCGGCAGCAGTGACCACTAACACGGTACGATTCTCTTCTGACTTGTTCTGGATTTGCCTTGAAGAGTTCGGTTTCATGAAAACCTTGCTCAGAATGAGTGCGGTTGTCCACGATCGAGGACGGATCTGGTTGTCGGGACTGATATACCCATTTGTATTTTTTTGCGTTCCTTCCTGTATAATTGGACCAAAGTCTCCCTGATCAGCTTCTTAACAAGAATAGACAAGTGGATTTATGAGAAGATTGCAGGCTAATCTCAACCTTTCCAAAAATTTGACTTACAAATGATATGGATCATTCGGAGTTTGAATATAATACGGTCATTTGCATATTTGCTTCTTTTTTGTTATTCTGTAACTGAATTTATATAATAGTCTGCGATAGTATTTTTTATGCTTTTCTCTGATCATTGGTAACCTCACTCATGATATATTTACGCGATATGCTTGTGGTTGAGACCTTCAATCAGCCAAGGGCGAAGGCCTATCTTGTTCACCCACGAGGGAGAGAGGGAGAGAGCTGCTAAAGCTAAAGTTTAAAATGGGGAGCTCAGAGGCAGGAACATCGTCAGGAAGCGAGTATCAAGTGTTCCTGAGCTTCAGAGGACCCGACACTCGTGATGGATTTACCGACTTCCTCTACCATAGCTTGACCGATGCTGGCATCTGTGTCTTTCGAGACGATGAAGAGCTCCCTATTGGTGAAAGAATTGATGGAGCACTCCCGAGAGCGATTGACAACTCTAGCATCTACATCCCCATCTTTTCTCGAACTTACGCTTCGAGCCAATGGTGTCTCCGTGAGCTCGCACAGATTGTGGAGAATGCCTCCAAGTCCAACGGGCATAAAGAGATCCTACCTATTTTCTTTGATGTGGAACCCAACGATGTTAAGCTGAAAACTCCATTGTATCGCGATGCCATACTCAACTTGGAGCATGGGAAGAACTTGAGCTCTGAACAAGTAGATTCCTGGAGAGAGGCTTTGAAGGAGGTTGATGCAATAAAGGGATGGGAAGTCAAGAAATACAAAGGGTGAGCTTGCTGCATTCTAAGATCCTTATTTTCCCTAATTTCTTTTTCCTGATTGCAAAAACTAAGTAAATAATTCATAGAAAGAAGGAACATACTAAATGTAGGAGAAGAGAATCCAAAAACATAAGAATCATGCTAGAGCTATTAAAATTGTTAGTGTTCTTGATTCACTAGAAGCGCTATCATATGTCTAATTTTAATGAACAACTAAAAATAGAAAACAAAGTTCAATTTTTTCCTTTCGTTGATGGTCTATATAAATTTTGTTCCATTGTTCACCTCTATCATTTAGTAAGCTACTCTTAGTAAAATTCTAATGCTTATAGAACTACTACTCAAAACTTAATAACATTGATGTATCACCACGATTGAGGTGGGACTTACACTAGTAATATTAAATGGTATGCGTGTATAAAAAAAAAATTGAAAACGCTGGAAAAGGAAGCATTTTATATAATCGGCTAAAAGTGGAATAATTGAGTTCCATGCACGTTCCTGTCTAATAATTTGATCTTTCAATTAATGCATCAAACATTTCTCTTCCTGAACATGTAATGTACCACTTCTAAGGTTGTCCCATGAATATAACTGATAAAATGCTAATTCACGATGCATAAATAGTTGTACATTTATCTTGCACAAAGAAGATTAACATAATTTGAGGATTGCTAATCACATGTTGGGATCGTCAATTTTCGTCATGACACTATGCAACTCGTGGCACCTAGCAATGTGAATGAAAAGTGCCTTTGAAAGTGATGTAGATTCATATTTTTTATGGTTACACAGAATTAGCTAGAAAAATCAAATCTGAAATCCTTCAGGGTCAAGTCCATCATTCTCGTCAAAATGTTTGTTTTATGCAGCTTGGTGTTATTTTGGAATTTTACAAGATCAAGTACACAAGGTTTGCTCAACACATCAAATTACAAATGTTAAGTTATCAAAAGCGATAACTAAGAAAACCTTACATTCAGTACAAAATTTGAGAAGAAACGTCTTGATTGTTGATGTCCCATTAGTTATCGAATTATTGTGCAGTTAAGTAGATGCAATTGAATAACATCAACTGCTAGGAAACGAACAAAATAAAAAGGAGATTCCATCGAAGTCTGATGGAATTGTATCACAAATGAAATTTAGATTTTTTTTTTTATTCCCTGCAATTTTCCCCTATTGAAATGGTTTTCCTTCATGACAGCCAAGGGAAACTCATTAAGTTGGTTGTTGATGAGGTTGTGAAGAAGTTGAAGACAAAGCAAAAGTCTGTGACCGAACATTTAATTGGAATCGATGATCAAGTGGTAGCAGTAAAAAATTTGTTAGACTAGGCTCTGGAGGTGGACGGCTCATTCAAATTCAAGGCATGGGGGGTATCGGTAAAACAACTCTTGCCAAGGTCGTGTTCAATGAACTTTTTACCCACTTTGGAAAGCGTTGCTACTTTCTTGAAGATGTTCGAGAAAAGTCGTCAAGACCGGATGGCTTGGTTGGATTGCAAAAGAAGTTACTATCTGAAATAGGAAATGCTGCAGGAACAGGAAGCATTGATGCAACTGACAATGGAATGGAGAGGATTGGAGAAACACTTCGCAATAAGAAGGTCTTAATTGTACTGGATGATGTTGATGAAAGCGAACAAGTGGAGAAATTAGTTGGAACAGGTGCTTTGTGTTCCGGGTCTAGAGTATTGATTACTACTAGAAACAAGGATGTTTTGCAAGACTCTCGACTGAAGTACATTACATTACCTTATGAAATGGAGGTGATGAGTAGTGATCATGCGCTTCAGCTCTTCAACAGACATGCATTTAACAAGGACTCTCCTCCAGATGATTGCGATGATATTTCAAAGGAAATTGTATCTGCTACTGGAAGCCTTCCTTTGACTATTGTAGTAATTGGTTCACTTCTGAACCATAAAACACAAGACCTATGGAAAGAAACATTGGACAAGTTACGCAAAGCACCTCCACAGGGTGTTTTTGAAAAGTTGCAGATTAGCTATGATGCATTGACTTTTGAGGTTCAACAAATTTTTCTGGATATTGCATGCTTTTTCATTGGTGAGGAAATGACAAACCCAATTTATATGTGGACAGATTGTGAATTTTTCCCAATTAGTGGAATTGAGGTCCTCAAAAACAAGTCCTTGATAAAGATTGGAGTGAACAATGAGTTTTTGATGCACGATCAACTTAGAGATCTTGGAAGGGAAATTGTTCGTCAAGAAAATCGAACAATTCTTGAAGGGCGTAGTAGGTTATGGATTCAAGATGAAGTCCACACTACAATGAAGACAAAGGAGGTGGGACACTTCATGAGAGAACTAATAGATTCTCTTTTTGCTTCTTGGTTTTAATACTTTTCCCTGATAAAATGGAATGCTGAATGCTACTCCTTTCTTGTTCTCGTTTGCAGATGAAGAAAGTTCAAGCGATGGAAGTAACTCACAAATGCATATGTATCAAAAGTGAAGAGATTGGAAGGTTTAAAGAACTAAGGTTCCTTAGATTAGATGATGGAACCTTTGTTGGCGATCTAATGGATTGTTTTCCCAAACTAAAATGGATTTATTGGAGTGGTTCTCTGTTTTCACACTGTGAGTTGACCAATATGTGCTTAAAGAATGTGGTTGTCCTTGAATTTTCAAGCATTCCCACTATAGACGATCAGAAATTATTGCAGTTAATAAAGGTGCGTCATATGCTTATTTCCTTTCTTTGTCCTTAAAATGAACGTTTGAACTGCACTTCCATTGGATAATGCATTCACTTTTTATAGGGGGCAAGAAAATTGAAAGTTCTTAGTCTTGCTAATTGTCATGGCATAACCAGAACACCAGACTTATCCGAATGCTCAACTTTAGAGAGGCTAACTTTTTTGGCTTGCCACGGCTTAACGAAGATTGATGGCTCTATTGGGAAGTTAAAGGATCTGAAAGATTTAAAGTTTGATCTTTGCGATCACCTTGAAGGTTTGCCTGAAAAAATTGGGGACCTACGGAATCTAGAGCACTTCTCTTTACAATACTGTTGTGCAATGAAGGAATTACCGGATTTCATATTTAAGTGGAAATCATTGCGGGAGTTGCAGCTTTCAATTGCACGTCCAGTGGAGTTACCGGGTGCCATCGGAAAGTCTGAGAATCTGAAAGCGCTTCAGGTTGAAGGAAATTTGAAAAGTCAACTTCCTTCTGAAATTGGCTTGCTTCTGCGGCTTCAAATACTGGAGTTAAAAGGGTTTGATGAAATCCAAGAGTTGCCGGACCTCTCAAACTTGACTAATTTGGTTAGGTTGAAACTAGATGACGGCTCCAGAAAAATTGACGGACGAGATGGAACTTATACTGGTGATTTAAGGTGGATCAGGGGGTTATCCAAACTAAAAAAATTAAGCTTGTGTCTCCTCCATGTCCCTGCTCCCACTGAGTTGGCTTCCCTTACTCGGCTTCACAAACTCCGTTTGTGTGGATTGAACTTGCAGCCCCTCAAGCAACTTCCCTCTTCTCTATTAGAGCTAACCCTTGATAATTTCAATTCAACCACGTTTCTCTCCTCCCACTTAGAGAATTTGTCAAATTTAAGGCTCCGTCGCTCTCAAATGCAAGAGATAATACTCGATGGGCTTCAGCTTCCAAATTTAATGGAGCTTCTAATTTTTGGCTGTGGACCCCTCGAGAGGTTCATGCTATACAGCATGACGAAGCTAGAAGAGGTCAACGTGGCGTGCTGCCCAAAATTAGATGAGATCCACATCGCTGGGGTGCTGGAATCATTGCGCAATTTGGATATTAGTGAATGTGAGTCCTTTAGAAGGTTCGTGTACGTTGACAGACATTGGAAATCTTCCCATGAATCTTCACTAGTCCTTGCATCGAGAGTCTTCAATAAGTTGTGGGGACTCCGCATAGAGTTTTGCGAAAAGATACTCGGTATTCAAGTTGTTGGTACGTCAGAATCGTTGCAAAACTTGACAGTTTCTGGTAATCATTTGCAAAGTCTTGGTGGTTTGTCAGAATTAAAGAACCTCGAGCGCTTGTGCCTAGAGTCCAATCTTGAGCTACAAATTGTCGAGGGCCTTGACAAGTTGGAGTTTTTGAAGCTCTTATACCTTTGTGACTGCCCATTGTTGAAAAGTTCGATTGATGTATCGACCACCAAATTGCCAAATGATTGCTACTTAAGTATTGCTGATTGCCCGAAATTACTTGGGCTTAAGCAAGGATTCGAAGGCTCCATCCAAGATTTCAAGCAATATAAGGTGAGTCAGCAAAACCATTCACAAACATAAATTCAACTATAAGGAGATTTATAATAATTGTGGAAAATAAAAAAAGAAACAATCATACAATAAGTCTCGGTCTCACTTACTTTAAAAATCAGTAGACGCATGTGATGTTTTCTCTCTCTGCGTTTTTTTGGCTTTTCCTTTTTTCTTTATATGAGAAAGTTACATAGTTGCAGTAAGAGGTTCAGAATTTACCACAAATATTTGGAAAAAATTCATTTTATAGGATATATATAGAATAGCTTATAGCCTATTATTTAAAATTTTCTCTCATTTTATAAGAAACAATTGGTTTTACTTAGCATTTTTTCTACGTAATATACTGCACTTTTTTTTTTCCATTTCTTCCTTAATACAAATCATTATGACAATGACTTTAATGATTTGCAATATTCATAGTGTAGATAGAACATTAAAGAGATAAATATATTAGAAGTTCTAAAACTTACAAAAATTATAATCAAGTCATAAAACTTGTTAATTTAGTATATTCGAGTCTTTTTATTAACTTCGTTCAATTAGTCAAATGAAAAATTTTGTTTATTCTTTTCACTGTCCTACGTGGCATAGAGCTTCGAGCCTTCAAACACGATGTTTGTGTGCAAAAACTTCTGCCCTTTTAAGGTTTGCCCCAAATTTCCAAGCCCTGATTGAGTAGTCTTCTCAAGTTCTCCTCGCTTCTTCATCAGTCTTTCTCGTCCATAGTGTACTTCTTCTTCATGGAGTCCGCTTCTCATTCATCGATCCTCCTTTTCTTCATCTGAGTGTCCTTTTTCTTCTTCGCCGAATCCCCAAATTTCATCTTTGTTCGAGTGCGACGACGTCGAGTCCTTGCGCAAGAGATCGATGAAGCCAACGGCGATGTCGGGTCCTCTTTGTCCAAAGCCGGGCGGCGTGAATGAGGGTGTTATAAATCACTACATCGAGCTTAATCTCCTTTCTTGTACTCTGCTTTCATTCCGAATGAGGTATGGGAACTCCTTTGAGTTGTTTTCTCTTGTGGATTGAATAGGTCTGAAGTTTGGGAATGATGTCAATGGGTATATGCCCAAACGCAGGATGTTGTTGCGATCTTACTAATCTTAGCAAAATAAGAGATAGGATCGTCCAAAACAAAACAGAAAAAGGACACAGATTGTTCGCATGCTTTTGTTTCGGTTGATTAAGGTGGGAGCAACTATATTTAATGCTCAATTTCGCGGTTCTCTGCTTCGGAAACATGCTAAAAGGATTGGGGATTTGGCTTGAAAACTCAATTTCAAATTATTATGAATCCATCTTTTGGCCTGTGGAGTCAAAATAAAGGTGTCATCTTTACTTGAAGTGCTATTTGTTCACTTAGAATCTCCAGAATATCCAAAGAATGTACCATTTCGTTAATATTGTATTTGGGATATTTTCAATTTAGAGCTTGAACTGGCTACATAATTTGACGATTCAAAGTGCTATCTATTTTTGGAGTGCCGATTTTCAAGGACAATCTGGTCTGATGTGCCGAAGCTTTTACTAGTACAGCACCATTCGTGTTATGGGTAAGAAAAGCATGTTTTCAGCATTACAATCATCAGCATTAGATGGCGTCTTAGGGATGATGGTATTCGTTTTTCTTCTTTTGTGTTCCCAGATTTCTTGCTTTGAGCCTTTCAGGCAATAAAACAAGAACCTGCATAAAATGCATTTGTTTGTCAGTCTTAAAATTGGTCCGGTTAGTTTGTCAAATTGAATTGGAGTAGGGCCAACATGTGCTAATTAGGTGTCCTTCCTCTAGTGAGGCCACAAAAATGGTGATATACAATGCCCTGGGTTTGTTAATGTCTCCAGTTTTTGCAGGAGGAAGAGATTGTACCAGCTGCATTAGCAGACTCATTGGTTGGGCACCAATTGATGGTTTCACATTTAGAGAGCAGTGCACAACTGCAAATGCGCATACCAGGAGAGATGAAGGAACTCCTGTCTCCATTTGAGGTAAATTCGCGTTGGTAGACTAGCTATATGTCTGAAGTTTGAACACTCGGTTTGGTTGCATTCGGTGTAGACTGTACTGAAGTTTAAATACTTGTGTTATTAGTATTCCTCCTGGCAGCGAAGATGGTGGAATATGCTTGGTTTATCAGTGGGACCGTAATGAGGTTTAAATACTTGGTTTATCAGAGGTCACCAGGGTTTCAGTTGCTTGAAGATGAGAGAGAAGTTTCAGTTTTTATCACAAATGGTTGGAAAAACTTCATATTGTAGGAATATATAAAAAGAATAGGTTAGAGCCTATTTTTTAAAATGTTTTCTGGTTTTATATGAAACAAATGGTTTTACTTGGTATATTTTCTACATAATATATTCCACTTTTTTGCCCATTTCTTACTTAGTACTAGTCATTATGAAGATGATTTCCACGAGTTGCGATATTTACAGTGAAGGTAAAACATTAAAGGGGTAAGAGCACCATTAGAATATTAAAGGGGTAGGTGCACCATAAGTTCAAGAACTGGTTGAGAAAGTGCAATTGAGTACTGAAATTTGTCAAGTTGGTGCAACCGATTCCTTTTGTTAACTCCGTTTCATTTGCCTAACAGAAAATGCTGACGGCGCTTTTATTTATTTATTTCATTTCACTCTCTACGTGGTGTAGAGCTTAAAAGAAAAGGTTTGTGAGCAAAAATGTCTCCATTTATGGTTTGCCCCAAATTTCCAAGCCCTAACTGAGTTTTCTTCTCCCTTTTTTTTTACCTCTCCTAACTGAGTTTTCTTCACTTCTCCTAATTTGTGGAGTGTTCTTCTCAAGTTCTCCTCACCTCTTCATTGGTCTTTCTCGTTCATGCCTCCATGGTGTACTTCTTTTTCGTGAAGTCTGCTTCTTGTTCATCCATCCTCCTATTCTTCATTTGAGTGTCCTTTGTGAAATCCCCAAATTTCCTCTTTGTTCGAGCGCGACGACATCGAGTCCTCACGCAAGAGCTCTATGAGGCTGACAGCGATGTTAGGTCCTCTTCATCCTAGCCCGTCCACTTGAACAAAGGTTTTAAAAGGCACTACATCAAGCTTAATCCCCTTTCTTGTATTTTGCTTTCGTCTGATGGTGGTATGTTAACTCATTTGAGGTGTTTTCTCTTGTGGATATAATAGGTCTGTAGTTTGGGAGTGATGTCAATGAGTATATGCACAAGCACAGGAAGTTGTTGCGATCTTACTAGTCTCAGCAAAATAAGAGTAGTCATCCAAAACAAAACAGAAAAAGGACACGGATTGGTCACGTGATTTTGTTTGGGTTAATCAACAACTATGCTTAATGCTCAATTTTGCGGTTCCCTGCTTGGGAAAAATGCTTTAAAAAATTGGGAATTTGGCTTGATTATCATGCACGTTGCCCCCTCCAAAATTTTCTGAAAAGTCAATTTCAAATTATTATGAATCCATCTTTTGGACCAGGGAGTCAAAATAAAGGTGTCATCTTTACTTAAAGTGCTATTTATTCACTTAGAATCTCCAGAATTTCCAATAAATATATGGTTTCTTTAATATTGTATTTGGGACTATCCAATGTGCTATCTATTTTTGCAGCGGCAGCAGCAGCAGTGGGAGCAGTTGCGGTGGCGGCGGCAGTGGGAGCAGCTGCGGCGGTGCCGGCGGCGGCGGCGGCGGTGGCGGCAGCGGCAGTTGGATCAGTTGTGGCTACAAGGGGAGCAGCAGCGGCAGCTGCCACCGCAGCAGCTGCAGGAGCCGCAGCAGCAGCAGGAGCAGCAGCAGCAGCAGGAGTTGCAGCTGCTGCAGGAGCTGCAGCTGCTGCTGCGGCAGCGGCGACAGCTGCATGAGCTACAGCGACGGCAGCGGCAGCGGCAGCGGCTGCATTGGCAGCGGCAGCAGCTGCAGCGGCAGCGGCTGCAACGGCGGCAGCGGCAGCGGCGGCTGTGGCAGTGGCAGCAGCAGTGGCTGCAGCGGCGGCAGCTGCAGTTGCAGTAGCAGCAGCTGGGGCGGCTGCAGCTGTGGCAGCTGCAGCTGGTCTTGCAGATCCCGACGGCAGGTAGAAGCTAGTCTTGCAGAACTCATTGGGGAGCTTGAGCTTCAGCAGTAACTTGTCGCTCTTGAGGGAGGAATAGGAGATGTCGAGGTCTGCTCTGTCCACTTTCAGGGTCAAGGAGGAGGAGATGGATAGGAAGAAGGTGGTCTGTGACTGCATCCTCTCCCACCAGGTTCGGATCAAGGAAGAGACCAAACGCTTGGCCACCATTCGCAATGTATGCAACATGAAGTCCACACTTGAAATTGGTTTACTCGGGGGCTTTTTCTTTTCTGTCTTCAAGTAATAGCAAATAAGAGGTGAGGGGTTTTTCTGGTTATATTCATGGAGAGTTTTTTGTTACTTGTTTTGGGAATGAACAGCAAAACAGCATTAAAGATGACGGTGGCAAGTATAAAGCTGCTGAGGAACAAGAGATAGGCGATGGTGAAGCAGATGAGGCACGACATCATGTCTGGTCAGGACACCGCTGCTCGTGTCCGAGTACAGCTAGTTCTTTCACTACGATTTGCTTTTGGTTATTGCATTGGCAATTGGTGTGGCTTTTTGTACTGGACGTAATTCATGTCTATGTTGATAGAAATTGGTCTTGAGAAAAATGGTTACTCTCAAATTTCCAGTGATTTTCGCATAACTAATTTATAATTAGAATGCTTTAAGAGTGTTGAACTTGAAGTAGTCATATCGGTTTTTGGTTGCAGTCAGTCATTTGTATCATCCGGGGTGAAAAAAATCATATTTGAATGAATTTTTGAGATTTTGAATCCGCATCTCATTTTACTCAGGAAATGCTCTATACATATCTTGGACTTCTAGGAAACTTAATGTGACATCCTAAAATTTGACCCCGTCCCAATAATATAAAATTGGCATTTCGTCGACGCATCTATGGTCATTTTTTTTTAGCTGGTCTCTCACGTGTTAACTAACTTATTAGGTGAGACCGTTAAGGGATATAAATGTGACAGACTCGAGAATTCAATTGGAAATCGACTATCGATTGTTCGACCATAATATTTGGCAAGGATCAATACGGTCAAATTGTGATCGGATATTGGTCGATTCGATAGAATCACATAATTGAATTGGGGGTGATTCCGCATGATTGCAAAATTCGCGTCGAACAGTATTGACCCGATTTTCTATTAATTTTATACTCGGTACATGTAATTGAAACCTTGTGATTTTTATGACAATGGAGAGTCGTCTAGGAGTCGAAGATGCATAAATGTGAATTAAAAATTATCGACCATGTGTTAAAGGTGCTAAAATTCCTAAAAGCTACCCGATAGATTAGGTTGTACTAAAATCGAGTTTGGTTTATTTTAATCACAAAATTGAATTCAGTTTCGGAAATCAGATGTTCGAGTGTGTAACGATTCATTTTTAGAACCTTATCTCATTTTTTGGCGAATTTTCATCGAGTTTGAAATTTTTGCGGAAAACTAATTTCGGCAAAAGAAAAATAAGAGAGGAAATTCGTATGGGCTGCCTTATTGGAATATTTGGCCACCAAGAAGAGTTTGTTTAGGAAGAAATTGAAGGAAAATGGCCATCGGAGGGATGTGAGCTGAAGACTTTGAGGCACAAGCACTTGAGTGCTTGGATATTTAGGCTTGGCTCTCATTGGATGCTGCTTAGACTTTCTTGGTCTCTCTCCCTCCTTCCAATTTCCCCTTCCTTTCCCATGCGTGCAGACCCTCTTCCCTTCTGCCTTCTTCCCACCTTTACTTCTCCTCATGTTTCCTTCCTCACATTGTTGCCGCCTCTGCTCCATCTTCATTTTCCCATTTCCAGCATCGACCACCCAACACCTTCACCAGCCGATACTTTCCCCTGTCCATCCACGCCGCTCAGTCCAGCACCACTGTCCCACCAGCCCCGACGCCTCCAGCGTCCGCCTCACGCCCTTAGCCGCACGTCTAGCTAGTCCGCCAGCCTCCAGCCCGCCGAGTAGCCACCCATAGCACCCTCATCGCTCCAGCTGCGCTTGCCTGGCCATCCAACACCACCAGTCGAGCCCAACCAGCCCGCCTCAACCCCAAGTTGAATCGGATTCTAGCCCTTGGCCGTGAGCCTTGTGGGCTGTTTTTAGCCTTGACTAAGCTTTCGTTGGTGATGCTGTAATCCCAAGTCCTCACCGCCGTTGTGCCGCCGTCGTCGTGAATCGGTCGTTGCCCTAATCCGGTGAGTTAACGCCCTAATATCGGATTAGGATGTTAATTACACTTAGTAGGTTAGCTAGTGTTAATTAGGATTAGTGTTAAGTAGTTAGAAGTTAACTAGTTAGTTAGGCTAGTTTCGTTAGTGTAACTAGGTTAGTTAGATGGTCAGTTAGTTAGGTTACTACCCTAAGTTAGGATAGTTGAACTTGGGTTAGCTTAGTTAATCATGGTTAGGTAATCATGGTTAGTTTAATTAAATTAGATTTATTTAATTAATTGCAATTTATTTAATTAACTATAATTAGCGTAATTTGTGATGGATTGGCCATTTTTTTTTAGAATTTTACGCTGATTCTCGTGGTTGAATTTATATGTGAAATTGATTGCTTATTTGTGCAATTGAGTGCTTGGTGTTGATTATGGATTATTATTGCAAAATTGGATTTTATGGTATTTAATTAGAAAAATACCAAGTGTCGGTTTTTGATGCCAAAATTTTTATATAGTATATAAAAACCGTGGGATTTTGAAATGAGTGTACCATACTTATTGGTTTGATTTAAACATGTGACCACACACGATTATTTTACTGGGATGATTTTCAATACGAAGAAAAGTGGCAAAGTCCATTATTTGAACACAAGGTATTTTGAGTACAAAGCATGATGTTCTTGGATAAGTATGTGCGCGTGTGATCACCTAAATACCCTAATGCGTTTACGCGAGGTAATGAATCCGTTCTGATGCCTTTACGTGGGACGATGCCTGATTAAGTTCGGATACCCCACATCAACGGAGGCCGGTTGCGGTGGAGGCCGGGCTGATGTTCCTTTATGGAATGTCGCCTTGATGCGTTTACGCGGGATGATACCGTGCCTGACGAACCAGGATGGCGCCCGGTTATGCCAAATGACCGCCGCCTATTGAGTTGGCCATGGCCGTTGGGTCGTAATAATTAGAACATGCCTAACTGGTTGTGATAGTTGCGTCTGATTATGGGGCAAAATTGTGTAGCACAGTATGTGACGTGTCATAACGATTTTACCTTATAATCGGGACCCTTGTGATTATTTGTGATTGAAATAATGTATTCCTGTTATTAAGTAATGCTTGTTGCATTGATAATGGTATATGTGATGTACTAATGTGTAGGGATGTGCCGAGGCAAGAGAAGTCTTGTGTGATGTCTGTTTAGGCTGCCTCCAAGTGAATTTGTGTCCTAATTGGGGTTTAGGGTTTTGACTCGCTGAGATTTTTATCTCACCTCGTCGTGGGTTAATATTTTCAGGTCCTTACTATGAAGAGGCAACCCGTTTGTTTTGGGGTACCGAAGGAAATAGACTACGAGTCCTCCCACTTCCCTATTCCCGGGACCACCTGGACCCGTGAGTTAGTTGTGACCACTATTTGCGTCGATGAGGGTCTTCGTCACTAGGTACCCCATCGCTTCAAGGCATGGTTCATTGACTATCCTAACGGGGCGCAGGAAGGTCCTTTATAGGGTTTTGACGGATCTCCCGTTGGAATCAAGGATGGGGAAGTAGATCACCCGATGACATCGACATTCCTGATGGTGTCGTGGAGAACCCGAAGCTTGAGACGGAATGCTCCAGAGCGTAGGTGGCCCGATAGTTTCTTTTTGAGTTAGATTGTATATAGACTTGTAGGGCTAATCTAATCTGTTTATAAAGCGTCGTTTGTGATAAGTGGTTGTCCTGCTTTTACTATCCTTGTGTTTATTTGTTGTCTGGGGTTTATTAGTTTGCTTCCGCAAGTGCATAAAATGAATGGGTCGATGATACGTCCTGGGACGGCACATTTTTAGTCGACCGCCGAGGGATGTGCGCGTGCCCGGAATTCGGGGCGTAACACTTAACATTCAAGTAGGGATGCTTTTATATTTGAATCAATCACATATCACAGACTTATAAAAGACTTAACATTCAAGAAGGAATGCCTTTATAACTGAATCAATCACTCGAGACTTCAGCATTCCGATCAACGATGCTGGTAAAAAAAATTGTGGACCCACCTAAAAAGCCTAAAGGTGGCTTGCATATGTGACTTCATTACAATGAATTGGACCTAACAAATGGCGTTGCATTGTGGAAATTGCTTTCTAATGTGGATGAGGGCCTGTGTCCAACACATGCGCGAAATTGACACGTGAACCCGATGACCGCAAATCCGAGCCATGGGATCCAACAAAAGCAAAGCGGAATCCCAAGTTGTACATATGCGCCCGTTTGATGATTTCATTAAGAGTTGAAAAAAAACTAATATATTTAGCACAAGAATGAGTATTTCCCGCAGGTCTGCAAATACGCATAGATATGGAAGTTCTATTGATAATCACGAATTTTAGTGTCTTTAGTGTAGAAGTACACAAGTATTTAAACCTCTGGTAAATCGCTGGGCTGAGGAAAAGAAAACAATGAGACTTCATTTTATTCCTCCTGCTCTGACCATTCAGGGTCAAATTTTTAATCATTGTTTACGGCGGAATGTTTCCTGCTCGAGGGGGTCGTCATTGTCTCGCTTCTAGGGCACCTCTGATAGAATAATTTCCAAAGTGATACATTCGAGCTGTACATTCTTCTTGTTGATCAACGATAATTACAATATTAGGCAATCCTGTTATATATTTAATCCGCTCAGGTATGTTTGCAAGTGAAATGACTGTCTCTTCAACATAGCAGCAGCTCTTTTTGGAAGACAAATGAGTCTCTCCGCCTTTTGTTCTGTTCTCGATTCCCTAGTCTCGTTTTTATTGTAGACTAGTTCGTTAACATATCATCGAGCCACTTTTAATTTAGCATAATGACACCGAGCTCTTATTGCAGCCCGTGCAACAGAATTCAACTGCTTTATTCTTGGTACCAACAATTAAAAAACTGTTTTTTTTTTTGGTAAAAACAATTAAAAAACTGTTTCCCCTACTTACTATATCAAAAACTAAATCATAGGCTTGTAAGGTTTGTAATATGAATACCTTTACGCTTGGCATAAATATAAGGTGCTATCCTAGGATTCCATTTCCCAGCACCATGACCAAAATGAACTCTCGCTTCCACCATCTCTTCCAAATTGATATTCCAATACCTTCTTGTCATTTCCACACCCCCCCCCCGCTTTTTTTGAAAAAAAAAAAGCTACGAGGTTGCCCTGAAAACTAAATAATTGTTTCAATGGAACCTTTTATTCTATCAGAGATTGGCCGTGTGGATGTCAATACACAATCCAAACCCCTAGCCTCTATTCTCTATTATCTTTATTTCAATTATACCATAAAAATAAAGAGTTTTTAATTAAAATTAAAAAGTATGAATCCATTTTTAGGAATCATTAAATCCTCTAAATGATTGTTTGATGTATCATGAAACTTCTTCGAAATGGACAAATCAAATAATTCTATGTGGTGGAACAAAATATCTCCGATTTCCCCCTCGAAAAAATTCTCTGCCGGTTACACCTAATGACCAGCAGGCAATTCAGGGATATATTAGACTATACATGAGGCCAAAGCTGTTAAAATGGGAATGAATTGAAGTTCTCCAATAAGAATGGTAAGAACAATGAAAGCTTTTTGTTGGATTGCCAAACAGCCAACAACTTTCCATTAGAATATCTAGTTTTCAGTAGTAAAGCAACTCTGAAGAATGAAGCTGGAATAAGTGTGTTGAAGATGAGGGAAGTAGGACTTTCAGTCTTTCAACCTGACACAAATGTACACACTCACCTCAATAAATTATGGAAGGCTTAGAAATTTCCAACCAGATCTCGCATTAGACATAACCAGCACAATGACCCAACAACTACATAGAACAATTGACAATTGATATATCATATTTTTTTTCTTCACTCGTGTGAGCTCCTCCTTTTAACATTTATATTTTTTCCTTTGAGCTTTGATTTCAGCTAGAAGTGAGCTCTTCTTGACCTTGTGGCACATTGATTGGCTTGATCAACACAATGATTGATTCCTTTCAAGGAAGTCGGCTATCATGTTCCTAGCTCGATTCAGTGTGTTCTAATCAACCACGACTTACCACAACTGTAAAACCAATTCCTACATTTTTCCTTGTCTTTGCCACAAGAATTAGTGATTGAAGACCACAAGAGTAGTTATGCTCCGAGTCAACCTCACTAGCAGTTACACCACTTGAATTTAGATGTTGGTGCCTTCAATCTTCTCACCGCCATTCTTTGATTTGGCAACTGAAGGTTCTACTAAATGCAGCAGAAGCAATGGAGGAGTGCGACAAAAGAAACATATGTTGACTATCAAGGTTATATCATGATTCTACCAGGAGCTTCTTCACTATAACATAGACAATGCAAAGCAAAAAGAAAAGCATCTGTATAAAAAGAAGTGGATTTTGCTGTCACAAGAAGAATAATGGATTCACAGACATTACTATGTATAGCCTGATCACAAGAGCATCGAAGAAATTGGTGACATTTAAGCGTGAAGTCGGCCATGTTACAACTCAAGTCATGTGAAGGTGAAGTTTAACTCCTGTTTTGGACTATAATAATGCTACGAAGAGAATATTCATCCCAGAACCTTCACATCCTGGGAACAATTTGAATTATGTCTCTTTTTTCATTTACATGCTTGGACTTCTATTCCTTAGTGGGCCGCCATCATGCATGTGTGAAAGAACTAATGGATTCTCTTTTTTCTTCTTGATTTTAATACTTTTCCTCGATAAAATAGAATGCTGAATATTACTCGTTTCTTGCTCTCACTTGCAGATGAAGAACGTTGAAGCAATGGAACTAAGATTGTATCATTTGGGGGAGGAACCTTTGTTGGCAATCTAATGGATTGTTTTCCCAAATTAAGATGGATTTATTGGAGTGCTCCTGATTTGAAGTGTAAGCTGACCAATATGTGCTTAAAGAATGTAGTTGTCCTTCAATTTTCATCGATTGCCAATATAGATTATCTGAAATTATGGAGCTTAATAAAGGTGCGTCATATGCTTATTTCTATTCTTTGTCCTTAAAAACAACATTTGAACTATTCCTCCATTGGATAATGCATTCATTTTTTACAGGAGGCAAGAAAATTGAAAGTTCTTAGTCTTTGTGAGTGTCATCACATAACCAGAACACCAGACTTGTCGGGATGCTCAACTTTAGAGAGACTTGCTTTTTGGACTTGCCGACATTTAAGGAAGATTGTCGGCTCTATTGGGAAGTTAAAGCATTTGATAGACTTAATGTTGTTTGATCACTTGCTAGAAGGTTTGCCTAAAGAAATTGGGGACTTATAGAATCTAGAGCGCTTCTCTTTTAATCAGTGTCATCAAATGGAAGAACTACCGGATTCCATCTATAATTAGAAATCATTACGGGAGTTGCAGCTTTCAAGCCTAGGAATGCTTGGGGAACGTCTAGTGCTTTGGAATAAAGCCAATTTGTAAGGTCAACTTCCTTCTAAAATTGGCTTACTCCTGCAACTGCAAAGACTAGTGTTAAGAGAGTCTTATGAAATTCGAGAGTAGCTGCCACTTCCAATAAGTTTAACCCATCTAGAAGTGTCATCTATGTCATTGCAAGTTGTCCCATACCTCTCAAACTTGACTAATTTGGTTGAGATGGACCTAAGTGATGGTTCTAAAATTGGCAAACCAGACATAATTCATAGCGGTGAGTTGAGATGGATCGGGAGGTTATCCAAATTGAAACGGTTGAGATTGTGTAACCTCCATGTCCCTGCTCCCACTAAGTTGGCTTCGCTTCCTCAACTTAACCAACTCCATTTGTCTAGATTGAACTTGCAACCCTCAATGCGAGTTCCCTCTTCTCTATTAGAGTTAACCCTTGATAATTTCAATTCAATCGCGTTACTCTCCTCCAACTCAAAGAAGTTGTCAAATTTTAACACCTCTCGCTCTCAAATGCAAGAGATTCAACTCGATGGGCTTCACCTTCCAAATTTAACGTATCCATATGTTGATAATTGTAGACTCCTCAAGAGATTCATAATATCCAGTATGAGGAAGCTAAAGTTGGTCAGCATGGAGAAGTACCTGGAACTAGATGAGATCCACATCACTGGGGTGTTGGAATCATTGGAAATATTACAAATCGGAAAGGTCTTGCCCTTAAGAAGGTTCGTGTACGTCGACATAAATTGGGAATATTCTCTTGAATCTTCACTAATCCTTGCATCGAGTCTTCAATAAGTTGCGGTATCTCTATCTAGGTTTTTGCGGCATGCTCGGTATTCAAGTTGTTGGTATGTTAGAATCGTTGGAAGACTTTTTACTTGCTGGTCAACATTTGCAAAGTCTTGGTGGTTTGTCAAACTTAAAGAACCTCAAGTCCTTCAAAATATCTTCTAGCCTTAAGCTACGGATTGTCGAGGGCCTCGACAAGTTAAAGTTTTTGAAAGAATTGGTACTTACTAACTGTGGATCGTTGAAATAACTATAGGCAGATTTATAATAGTTGTGGAAAATAAAAAAATAATCATACAAACATGAATTAAACGCGGTCTCACTTACTTTAAGCACCAGTAGATGCACGTGATGGTTTCTCTCTCTGTTTTTTTTTTTCCCTTGTTTCCGTTTATGAGAAAGTTATAAAGTTGCAGTAAGAGAAGTTCAGTTTTTATCATAAATAGCGGGAAAAACTTTGTATTGTAGAGGAGATATATATAGAGAATATCTTAGAGCCTATTATTTAAGATTTTTTCTCATTTTATAAGAAATAAATGGTTTTACTTAGCATTTTTTCTACGTAATATACTGCACTTTTTATTTTTTTTTCATCTCTTACTTCATACCAATCATTATGACAATGACTCTTGTCATTTCCGATACTTACGGTGAAGGTAGAACATTAAAAGGATAAATGCAATAGTTCTAAAACCTATAAAAATTATAATCGAGTCATAAAATTTATTAATTTAATACAATTGAGTCTCTTTGTTAATTTCATCTAATTTGATAAACGGAAGATGCTGGCTATGCATGTTTTATTCACTTGTCTATGGCATAAGCTTAAGAGAAAAGGTTTGTGTGCAAAAACGTCTTGTCCTTTTAAGGTTTGCCCCAAATTTCCAAGCCCTAATTGAGTTTTCTTCTCAAGTTTCCCTCACTTCTTCATCAGTGTTTCTGTCTATAGTGTACTTCTTGTTCGTGGAGTCCGCTTCTTATTCATCGATCTTTCTGTTCTTCATCTGAGTGTCCTTTTTCTTCTTCGTCGAATCCCCATATTTCCTCTTGGTTCGGGCATGGCAACGTCGAGTCCTTGCGCAAGAGCTCGATTAGGCCGATGGCAACGTCAGGTCCTCTTCGTCCAAAGCCAGGCAGCGTGAACGAGGGTGTTATAAGCCACTACATCGAGCTTAATCCCCTTTCTTGTACTTTGCTTTCATTCCGAAGGAGGAATGGGAAATCATTTGAGGTGTTTTCTCTTGTGGATTGAATAGGTCTGAAGTTTGGGAATGATGTCAATGAGTATATACCTAAACGCAGGATGTTGTTGCGATCTTACTAGTCTTAGCAAAATAAGAGATAGGATCGTCCAAAACAAAACAGAAAAAGGACACACATTGTTCGCATGATTTTGTTTGGGTTAATTAAGGCGGGAGCAACTATATTTAATGCTCAATTTTGCGGTTTTCTAATTTGGGAACATGCTAAAAAAATTGGGGATTTAACTTGATTATCATGTGTACCGCCCCTCCGAAATTTTCTAAAAAGTCAATTTCAAATTATTATGAATCAAATCTTTTGGACCGGGGAGTCAAAATAGAGGTGTCATCTTTACTTAAAGTGCTATTTGTTCACTTAGAATCTCCAAAATGTCCAATGAATATTTTATTTGGGATATTTTCATTTTAGAGCTTGAACTGGCCTACATAATTTGACAATCCAAAGTGCTATCTATTTCTGGAGTGCCAATTTTCAAGGATAATGTGGTCTGAGGTGCTGAAGCTTTTACTAGTGCAGCACCATTCGTGCTATGGGTAAAAAAAGCATATTTTCAGTGTTACAATCATCAGCATTAGATGGTGATTGAGGGAAGACGATTCCTTTTTCGTCTTTTATGTTGCCAAATTTGTTGCTTGGAGCCCTTCAGGCAATGAAAAAAAAACTTGATAAAATGCGTTTGTTTGTGAGTCTTAAAATCAGTCTAGTCAGTTCTTTGTCAAATTAAATTTGAGTAGGGCCAACATGTGGTAATTAGGTGTCCTTCCTCTGGTGAGGCCGCGAAAATGGTGATATACAATGCCATGGGTTTGTTAATGTCTCTGGTTTTTGCAGGAGAAAGAGAGTGTGCCGGCTGCATTAACAGACCGATTGATGGTTGGGCATGCAGAGGGCAGTGCACAAGAACGAATGCGCGTACCAGGAAAGATGGAGGAACCCCTGGCTCCATTTAAGGTAACTTCCCGTCCGTAGACTAGCTGTATGCTTGAAGTTTGAACACTTGGTTTGGTTGCATTCAGCGGGGACTTTACTGAAGTTTAAATACTTGGTTTATTAGTATTCCTCCTGACGGCAAAGATGGTGGAATATACTTGGTTTATCAGTGGGGACTGTACTGAAGTTTAAATACTTGGTTTATCAGAGGTCACCAGGGTTTCAGTTGCTTGAAGTTCAGATAGAAGAAGAAGAAGAAGACCATGATGCAGGCGAGCGAATAGCAGCCCCTGCAACAGGCCCAGCAGCAGCAGCTGATCCTGCAGAACTTGTTGGGGAGCTTGAGCTTCAGCAGCAACATGTTGCTGTCGAGGGAGGACGAGGAGATGTCGAGGTCGGCTCTGTCCACTTTCGGGGCCAAGGAGGAGGAGATCAAGAGGAAGAAGATGGAGGAAGATGTTGGTGTTTGTTTCAAAAAAGAAGAACACGTGCATAGGTAAAAATGAATTAAAACGATTCACAAATGAGGATAAAACTGTGAGGAACTAGAGACAGGCGGTGGTGAAGCAGATGAGGCGCGACATCGCGTTGCTTCTTCAGTCTGGTTGGGACACCACTGCTCGTGTCCGGGTACATCTAGTTCTTCCGCTACTATTTTCTTTTGGTTATTGCATTGGCAGTTGGTGTGGCTTTTTGTATTGGACGGAATTCATGTCTGTGTTGAGAGAAATTTGCCTTGAGAAAAAGGGTTACTCTCAAAATTCCAGGGGTTTTTGTACGTCTAATTTATAATTAGAATGCTTTGAGAGTGCTGAACATGAAATAGTCATATCGGTTTTTGGTTGCATTTAGTCATTTGTAACATCTGGTGCGAAGAAATTCATAGTCGGACAATTTTTTGAGATTTTGAATTTGCATCTTATTGATTCATGAAATGCACTATACATATCATGGACTTAAAGAAGACTTAACATTTTAGTAGAAATGCTTTTATATCCGAAGCAATCACTTGAGACTTCGACATTCTGATCGACGAGGCTGGTAAAACAATATCGTGGACCTACCTAAAAAGCCTAAAGGTGGCTTGCATTTGTGACTTGATACATTGAATTGGACCAACAAAATGGCGTAGAATTATGGAAATTGCTTTCTAATGTGGATGAGGGCCTCTGACTGACACGCTCGAAAGTGACATGAAACCGACGACCATGAATCCGAGCCAAGGGACCCCACAAAAGCAAAGCGGAATCCCAAGCTATACATGGGTGATGCGGGCACAATCCTACCTCGGACAACTAAGGAGATATTTAGAATGGATTGGGTTACTTTTCCTAGAAAGTTAGTTTTTCGCAATGAGTTCTTCCATCCATTGTAACGCATCAAATCGGTATTAGAGCGACTCCTTGGGCGCTCACCTTTTGATACTTTATCCGTTATCCTTTCCTCGGGGTTGCACACTTTATCTTGTCTTTGGGGTTGCGGTCCCTTGGTTGGGAAACTAAGGAGATATTATGGGGTTTATAAAGGGATGGATTTCCTCTCCTGGACAGCTAACTTTCTGGGATAAGTTCTTCCACCCATTGTAACGCACCAATACGCGCCTGTTTTCAACACAAGAACAGGTATTTCCCATGGGTCTGCAAATGCGCGGGGATATGGAAGTGTTATTGAAAGTCACGTATCTAAGTGTCTTTATTGTAGAAGTGCCCAAGTATCTAAACCTCTGATAAACCGTTGGGCTGAGGAAAAGAAAACAATGAGACTTCATTTTATTCCTCCTGCTTTGACCATTCAGGGTCAAATTTTTACCCACTGTTTTTATGGTGGAATGTTTCCTGCTCGAGGGGATTGTCATTTCATTGTCTCGCTTCAAGGGCACCTCTAATAGAATCCATCTCAGCCTGTGCCAGTTACACCTAGTGACCAAAAGGCAATTCATGGATATATTGGACTATACATGAAGCCAAAGCTGTTCACTAGATTTTCCATAACAGAATGAGAAAGAATCAAAAGTTCTCCAATAGGCATTGTAAGAACGATGAAAGCTTTCTGCCAGATTGCCAAAAAGCCAACAACTGTCCATTAGAATATCTAGTTTTCAGTAGTAAAGCAACTCTGAAGCATGAAGCTGAACAAGTACTGAAGATGTGGGAAGTAGGATTTTCAGTAGTTCAACCTGACACAAATGTATACACTCACCTCAATAAACTATGGAAGGTTTAGAAACTTCCCACCAACTCTCACATTAGACACAACAGTTGCATAGAACAACTGACAATTAATATATCATATTTTCTTTCTTCACTCATGCGAGCTCTCCTCTTAATGTCTGTACTTTGCCCTTTGAGCCTTGATTTCAGCTAGAAGTTAGCTTGCGTCAACCTTGTCGCACCTTGATTGGCTTGATTAGCACAATGCTTGATTCCTTTCAAGGAAGTCAACTATCATGTACCTAGCTCGATCTGGTGTCTTCTGATCAACAAATGACTTACCACAACCATAAAATCAATTCCTACATTTTCTTTGTCTTTGCCATGAGAATTGGTGATCAAAGACCACAAGAGTAGTTAAGCTCTGAGTCAACCTCATTAGGAGTTACAACACTTAATTTTGACATTAGCGCCCTCAATCTTCCAGCCGCCATTCTTTGATTTGGCAATTGAAAGTTCTACTAAATGCAACAGAAGCAACAGATGAATGCAACAGAAGAAACAAATGTTGACTATCAAGGTCATATAATAATTCTACTAGGAGTTTCGCTATAACATAGACGATGCAAAGCAAAAGGAAAAGCATCCATATAAAATCGAAGTGGATTTTGTTGTTGCAAGAAGAAATTACCATGTATAGCGTGATCACAAGAGAATTGAAGAAATTGGTTACATTTAAGAACAAAGTGGTAGCCACGTTACAACTCAAGTCATGAGAAGGTAAAGTGTGACTCCCGTTTTGGACTATAATAATGCTACGAAGAGAATGGTCATCCTAGAACTATCGCCAAATTCTTCATCATTGACTACTAAAAGACAAGACCATAAGAGGAACACAGACATACGCAAGCCTCGCCGAGAAGCTGCAAAGTGAGAACTGTAACTGCCTATGAAAGACGGGTTTTCTTTTCTTGTTTTTCCTAAGTGTAGTCTAATGATAGATAAAGAAAATCAGAACTTGAGCAAAGAAAAAAAGCGGATAACACAAATGATGATGATTGCAATTAGAGATGATGACGCCAATAGCAGGGTACCCATGAGCTGCAAACCGTAGTACCGGATGCTCACTGAGGACTGAGTATTGTTATTCGAGACCAGAAGCGACCGAACAACAGCAGTCACTTACCAGTGGAATGAACAAAGAATGAAAGGAGATATAGGCAGGTCAGAAAAACTTGTTAAATCTCTTTACATCAAGTCTCAATCACAGTATTGAGCAGGTTTTTTGTGCTTTACTCTCTTTTTTTCTTGTGTTTTGGCAGTTGAACCCCAAGACAACAACCTTCACATTTGGTATTTGACAATTAGAATAAACCTTGAGAATATGTCTGAATACCATTTGCCAAATTCGAATAGATACAGCCACATGCTGCAACATCGACTTCACTTCCAAACTTCAGACCTATTCAATCCACAATAGAAAACACCTCAAATTAGTTCCCATACCTCCATCGGAACAAAAGCAAAATACAAGAAAGGCGATTAAGCTCAATGTAGTGGCTCATAACAACTCCGTTCACGCCATTGGGCTCAGACGAAGAGGACTCGACGTCGCTGTTGGCCTCATCAAGCATCACTATAAAATCTTTTCTAGCCTCATATCTTGAAAATGCAGAAATTATAGTAGTTCTTCCAATGAGCTTTCTTCAACAAAGGGCACAAGTAGTTGTTTTGTTCTTCATTTTTTCTTGGACCTAAGACATTTATGACAAAAACAAATAGTTAGATAGGGGGCTCTACTATGATCACTGTACCTTTGGAGGATAACACTAGCCTCATCCCTTAGAGCGTGGCCCATGACTCGACGATGGAGAGATCAAAATGATGTTTAGAGATCTCTATTGTGTGTTATGATGGTCATCACCCTACAAATCAAATGAGTGCAAGAAAGAGGACTCCGCATGATGGATGTGAAACCAGCATAAGAAACCATGTTAGTGATCACTACTTGAACATCGCACAATTAAATCTACTATAATTTTGGAATGGAGAAGGATTTAGAGGAAGCTTAGATCACAGAAAGTAATAAAATTAATGAACAGAGGGGCTCATTATTAATCTGTTAAGCATAGCAAAACATAGAGAAGATATTATGTGATCGCACTAAAAGCTTATTTCTTAAAACAGAATGAGCAAGCCGTGATCAGCCATATTTTCCATCGCTTGAAAAAAAAATGTGGAGACGTGAACAGAGGAGCTCCATTCATTGACACAAACTCAGTGCTGTGTGGCCAAAAGCATCTTATAAACACTACAACCATTAATGAATGGCTGTAAACCCAAAGGCAGAGTTCACAAATCACCATCATTGCCGTAACCCAGTAAACTTGAGAAGTTCGATCATGAAAATAGAAGTCTAACCTTAAGAGCAGGCAAAAGAAGAAATGAATTGAGGGCCAAAAATAGAGTAGTGCAAGGTAATCATCATAAGGTATTAGGTAATCTAATAGACCCATACATCAACAGAGACCATTTCCAAGTATGTTGACTGTGTTCCTCAACTACTCTCAAGTGCCAAAACAGACAAACATTTCAACTTCTCTTCAATATAAAAGATACTACAACAATTTAAGATCTATACAAAGAAGAACAAGAGAGTTGTTGGAATTGTCTCAGTGCTGCTGTTTTCCGTCGTGTTTTCCTCTGTTTTTTTTTTTTTTTAAAAAAACAATCAAGTTCATTTTGGTTATGCAGTTAGTGTTTTTGCTATTTTCTAGGAAGTTAATAGCACGTTTGTGTGCAGTTATGTGTTGCACGTATGTGAGTAGTTTCTGTTTTGTATTTAGTTGTGGTACTCGAGAGTTTTTTCTTTTGTACAAGACGTATGAAGTGCTATGCTATGTTTTTTATCCTTTCTCTCCCTCGAGCAACAGAGATGTTTTCTGTTTTGATTGTTGTTTCATGAGTTATAACAATGGTATCAGAGCTTCTGAGGGATCTTAAGGGACTGTGAAGTGAGGGTAAGTGAGTGAAGATTGCTTCCAATCTGCAAAGAAAAAAAAACTGATGGAGGCAGGATCGAGTGGATTCTTTGCAATGGCTGCTCCAGTCTTTACTAGGGAAAATTATCAAGCTTGGGCTATCAAGATGATAGCATTCTTGGAGGGTCATGATCTATGGGAGGCTGTGGAGAATGATTATGAGGTTTCTCCACGTCCAAATAATCCGACCTTAAATCAGATAAAGTACCATAAAGAGAGAATCACAAGGAAGGCTAAGGCAAAGTCTTGCTTGTATGCTGCTGTTTCACCCACTATCTTCACAAGGATCATGAGATGTGATTCTGCAAAGGCAATATGGGATTTCTTGAAGGATGAATACGAGGGAGATGAGAAGATAAGAGGCATGAAGGTGCTGAATCTCTTGAGGGAGTTTGAGAGACAGCAAATGAAGGATTCAAAGTCAGTGAATGAGTACTCTGATAGGTTGGTTGAGATAGCTGAAAAAATCAGAGTTTTAGGGACTGACTTGAAGGATGAAAGGCTTGTTTAGAAGATCCTGGTGTCTCTTCCAGAGAAGTTCGAAGCCACCATAGCTTCTCTGGAAAATACAGGAGACTTAGCTGATATAAATCTTGCAGAATTGTTAAATGCTCTGCAGGCACAGGAGCACAGAAGACTGATGAGAAGGGAAGAGCATGTAGAGGGTGCACTGCAAGCTAGAGTGAAGTCCAATGATGGAGGCAAAGGGAAGAAAATGGATTCAGTTTAGAGGAAATGCTGGTGATTCCAAGTTTGTAGCAAAAGAAGGAAATTCCGGTGAGTCTAGCAAATGGAAGAAGAACAAAAAGCCTTGTCAATACTATGGTGGAACTAATCATCAGTTTTTTAGATGTTGGAGAAAGCCTGATGCTAGATGCAGAAGATGTCATAAGTTGGGTCACATGGAAGCAATCTGCAAAGAGAAAAATTACCAGCAAGCAGGAGAAGCACATGTAGCAGTGAATGAAACTAAGGAAGAGCACTTGTTTGTAGCTTCTTTTTCTAAGTCTTCTGTTGAGAATGATGCATGGCTGGTGGATAGTGGCTGTACCAATCATATGACTGGCAATTTGAAGCTGTTTAGAAGTCTAAACAAGTCAGTAAGGTCCAGAGTTAGAATTGGCAATGGATAGTATATCGAAGTGCAAGAGAAGGGTATAGTTGCTATTGAAAGAAATCAGGAGATGAAGCTTATCAGTGATGTTCTTTTTGTGCCAAATATTGACCATAATCTGTTAAGTGTTGGTCAATTAGTTGAGAGGGGCTATAAAGTGAAGTTCGAATGGAATGAATGTCTTATTAATAATCCAGATAGCAAAGAAGTGCTAAGAATCCCTATGAAAGACAAGAGTTTCATGTTCAAGCCATAAGAGATGCAACAGATGGCTTTAAAGTGCAAAGAAGAAAATGCAGAGCTATGGCATAAAAGACTTGAGCATGTTCACAGGAAGAGTATGTCGTTTATGCAGAGAAATAGCTTGGCAAATGACTTGCCAAGTTTGGAGGAAGAATTTCCACAGTGCAAAACTTGTCTTCTTGGCAAGCAAGCCAGATTTCCTTTCAAAGGAGGAGGCTGGAGAGCATGTGAAAAGTTGCAATTAGCTCACACAGATCTATGTGGACCTATGTCTGAGTCTTCTCTCAATGGTAGTAGGTATTTTATTACTTTCACTGATGATATGACTAGGATGAGTTGGATTTATTTTCTGCGAGCCAAGTCTGAAGTTGCTGATGTGTTTTGAAGTTTAAAACCTTAGTTGAAAATCAGAATGGGAAGAAAATTAAAATGCTCAGGTTTGATAATGGTTCCGAGTATACTGCTCACAAGTTTAAGTTGAATTGTGAGCAAGCAGAAATTGTGCAATAGTTCACTGCTCCTTATTCACCTCAACAGAATGGGGTCAATGAGAGGAAAAATAGAAGCATTATGGAGATGGATAGATGTATGATGCAGGAGAAGAAATTACCTAAGAAGTTCTGGGCTGAGGCAGCTAATACTGCATTGTTTCTATTGAATAGATTGCCCACAAAGGCCTTAGAGAAGTCAACACCTTTTGAAGTCTGGCATGGTGTTAGACGTGAAGAATTTGAAGGTTTTTGGGTGTTTCTGTTACACTCATGTTCCTGAGGTCAAGAGGGACAAACTGGATAAGAAAGCACAGCTTTGAATCTTTATTGGGTATAGTCTTCGATCAAAGGCTTACAGGATTTTCCATCCCATGACAAGGAAGGTGACTGTGAGCAGAGATGCTATTTTTCTAGAGGAAGATGAGTGAAATTGGATGGAAGGAAAGAGTGCAGGACAGCAGCAGTTCGAAAAACAACCTGCAATAGATGTAGAGGTTGATGAAGTTATAAATGGATTGGAAGACAGTATGGATGATTTACCAGTGAGAGGCATAAGGTCACTTGTTGAAATCTATGAAAGAAGCAATGTGGCAATGCTCGAACCATCTAACTTTGTGGAAGCTAAGGAGGATTAGAGGTGGATTGCAGCAATGCAGGAGGAGATTGCAATGATCCAAAAAAACCACACATGGGAGCTTGTTGACAGACCATCTGATAAAAATGTGATTGGGGTTAATTGGGTGTTTAGAACAAAACTTAATCCTGATGGTTCTGTCAATAAACACAAAGCTAGACAGGTGGTGAAAGGCTATGCACAAATATGGGGAGTAGACTATTCTGAAACATTTACTCATGTTGCACGACTTGATACAATAAGGCTACTGTTAGCTATTGCAGCAAAGAAGGGGTGGCCTATATTTCAGTTAGATGTCAAGTCTGCATTCCTGAATGGAGAGCTTGAGGAGGAGATTTTTGTTGAACAACTTGAAGGCTTCAGTATCAAAGGGCAAGAAGAGAGTGTATACAGGTTGAGGAAAGCTCTATATGGACTGAAGCAGGCTCCAAGAGCTTGGTATGGGAAGATAGATCGATATTTGCAGGATTTTGGCTTTGTAAAAAGCTTAAGTGAGTTCACTCTTTATGTCAAGAAGGCGAATCACAGTGTTGTAATTCTGTCACTTTATGTAGATGATCTATTAGTGATAGGGAATGATATGGAATTGATAAAGAATGTGAAGCAAGATCTATTTGCAGTTTTTTGAGATGTCAGACTTGGGAAAGATGGCTTATATTTTGGGTCTGGAAGTCAAACAAGCTTCATATGAGATCTTCATCTGTCGGAAAAAATACATGAAGGAAATTCTAAAGAAATTTTAGATGGAAGATTGTCGAAGTGTAAGCACTCCTATGGCTGCTAAAGAAAAGTTGCACAAGAATGATGGAACAGATGCAGTAGATGCTTCCATGTATAGAAGTCTGATTGGGTGTCTCATGTATCTTACAACAACCAAACCAGATATTCTATTTGTTGTCAGTGTTTTATCTAGGTTTATGAGTAGTCCTAGTCAGTTACATTTGGTTGCAGCAAAAAGGGTCTTGAGATATCTCAAAGGAACATTGTTCTTTGGTGTGAAGTTTAAAAAAGGGCAGAAGTTTAATTTGCAAGGATTTTCTGATAATGACTGGGCTAGTTCAGTGGATGACATGAAAAGTACGACTAGGTATTGTTTCAGTCTTGGTTTTGCTTGTTTCTCCTGGTGTTCCAAAAAGCAAGAGATTGTAGCTCAGTCCACAGCAGAGGCTGAGTTTATAGCAGCTACTGCAGCTGCAAATCAAGTTTTGTGGCTAAAGAAGATAATGAAGGATTTGTGGTTGAATTCCAGTGATTGTATCGAAGTTAATGTGGACAATCAAGTTGCTCTAGCAATATCACAGAATCCAGATTTCCATGGCAAAACCAAGCATTTCAAAGTCAAATTTTTCTTTTTGCGTGAGGTGCAACAAAGTGGTGAAATTAAGTTGGTCTATTGCAGATCTGAAAATCAGCTTGCAGACATGTTCATAAAGCCACTTCAAGCTAGAAGATTTGAACTGTTAAGAGAGAAAATAGGAGTTTGCAGTAGCAACTGATCCAAGGAGGAGTTTGTTGGAATTGTCTCAGTGCTGCTGTTTTCCGTCGTGTTTTCCTCTATTTTCCTCTGTTGTTTTTTAAAAAACAATCAAGTTCATTTTGGTTATGCAATTAGTGTTTTTGCTATTTTCTAGGAAGTTAATAGCACGTTTGTGTGCAGTTATGTGTTGCACGTATGTGAGCAGTTTCTGCTTTGTATTTAGTTGTGGTACTCGACAGTTTTTTCTTTTGTACAAGACGTATGAAGTGATATGCTCTGTTTTTTATCCTTTCTCTCCCTCGAACAACAGAGATGTTTTCTGTTTTGATTGTTGTTTCATGAGTTATAACAAGAGCTCAGCGGTGACTTTTTGGAAACTTCGAAAGAAAGAGCGAACACCTAGCGGTGACTAATAAGGGCAATCACTAGTATACTACAAAATGAACAAAAAAGACAAGGTATAATGCAGAAGAAGTAAACCCAAAACATGATTTAGTCACAGCAAAAAGAAAAAATAATGTTAAAACCATGGTACATTTGTATTCCACTTTCAAGCTCCATCGAAGTGATCTTCTTACCAAACTCATGTTTCAAGTCTATCCACCAATATTCCCTTTAAAACCACCTTAGCGTCCAACATCCAGGTCACTCAGTATTTGGTAAAAACACCTTTCACTATTTTAACATTTAATGAAATTAGTCACATATGGCTCATGGCATACATACCTCGTCCAGATCTTGGGAGACCATTTCAAGGCCGCTGCATGCTGACAATTCTGTTTAATAGTAGTCATCTTTTGAGCATCTAACTCTTGTACATGTCCATTTGTCTTTTGTAATTGCTCTTTTGTTGCTTTCAGTATGCTTCAGCTTGTGAATCTCTTCATTTTTCTCATTCTCTAACCTTAAGCTCTCAGTTGGAGGACAACTAAATTCCTTCAACTGAATCTCTTCATCCTTCTCTTTCTTTGACCTTAACTTCTCAGTTAGAAGACAACTAGATTTGGAGGCCCCAAATCATTCAGCCATGAGCTATGCCCCAGCATCAGACACGTCCAGGTTTCTCTTTCCCCAACGGTAGAGAAACCGTATTTCAAGGGGGAATCACTCTTTCCAAGTTCCAAATATACCTCCATGAGATCATTCATACTTCCCTGCAGTTTAGTAACATAAGAAACTATTAAACCAATGATGTTACAATTTATTAGCAAGCACTTTCAAGCCGAATTCATAAATACACATGATTGCCTTTGATTCCTAACTCTGCTTCCTATTATGTGCCAAAACTTGGTTAGTCATCATAACTGAATGAACCATATCAAGAAGACATTCAATATTTCACACTTTCCTGTTATAAAGGAAAAGGAGTCCAGAGATATCAAACTGAAAATGTAATCACATTCTTCCTTTCTATAGTTGTTCCTTGCTGATTGTAATATGACTTCATCCACCAAGAACATATGAAAACACACTAGGAAGTTACACTTTTGGCTTTAATTTTAGACTATTTCATCCACTGTCCGTCTTCTGCTCAGATAACTGTATAAATTCCTAATACATTGTAACAGCAATATTGTCATTGTCAAGACTGCATAACATTTGTTTACACTAGATGAACAAATGGCGCAACTAGTAATTGGGAATTCTAGGGCTGCAGTACTTTTCTGTTTTTTGATCTCTCTCATTAAACCAAAGTGCGGTCATGTTAGCAAATTAATAGAAAATTGTTCAAGTTTCATCATCTCAATACTTCACAGCTCTAGCTGCTGCATAGCTCTTTTGTTAATGATGGCAGACGTGCTAGATAAACATGAACCAAGTTGTGGATTATTGTGCTGCCATTAGCAAATCCAAATCACAAAGCTAAGGGAATAACAAGATATCAATGCAGGTGCAAAGGACATGTCCTACATCTTCTCCCTATGACAACGGCTGTTAAATCACGCGTATTTTCAGAAAAAGTGGCAAATATCTCTGGACATCTTTACCATGGGTCCGGAGATATATCACCTCAGCAGATTCTTTTCTAAAGTGAAATTATTGATTACACAATGGAAATAGCACTTACAGGGAAACACAAAAATTTAAGGGGAAACATGAGAATACCTTTTCTGTTTTTAATTCTAGCATAACTTTTGTTTCCTAAGGTGTGTCATATCTTTTGTTTGCTCTGTTCGCCTTATTTGCTTCACTCAGCTTCTGCAATTAAGAAAACAAGGATTTCATAAATTAGTCATTACAAGGTAATGAAAGTCTATTTCATGTTAACAGGTCATATTAAAACAATACGTCCTTTGAACTCCAAAAAGTAACGAGATTTTTCCATTGATCTCTCCTCACTCTTTCTGACAGATTCTTCAAATGATACGAGAATGATTGAGAGCTATCATAGTGAGCAGCTTTTAGATCACTTTTCAAGTATCTCCATTCAGAATTTAAGGAATGTAGAATCCATTCTTCCATGGTTGGTACGAAGATAATTAAACTTAGAGAACTTAGAGAACAACAAAGGAATATTAATAATGATCATAAGTTTATTTACTGCATGAATGGAATTTCATACAAGTACTAGCTAACTACCTCTAAAATCCTCAGCATTTCTCATATCCTTGGTAATTTGCTTTTGAGTTGTAAATAACAATGCCAACTCGCTAGCAATGGTTCTAAGAAACTCCCCAAACCTCCAATAGGCTGCATTTTCTTCCCTAACTTGACAATGATGCGTATCCGGGAGAAAGATTCCATATGCCCAATAGACACATAAGGCTGCACTTCCTTTTTCTAGTGGCAGCTACTAGACAAGGAATTCTCAATATCGAAAGAAGGATCTAATATTATCAAACTAGATCCATACTCAAACCATTTCAGTATAGTATGATGAAAAATTGTACACTATATTATATGCAGGTAGGTCTTACCTGATGCATTCACATTTACAATCTCCTCTTGAGGCTGATCAGTTTCAGTCTCTGAATTAGAACATAGCTCGTCACCATTGTGTAATTTTTTCAACGTTCTCTTCTAACTCACAGCTTATTTACACTGTGTGAGAACCCGCAAATATGATCATGCATCTTGTGTTTCCCATGGATATAAATCACCTAGACAGAAAGTATTAGCAATTCTTAGTAAGAGATCAGCAACCCGATTAAAATGTTCATCTAATTATATGTGTTATCTTCATTCGCTGCAGGTGAAAAGGTCACATGAATATCGGATAAGATCATAAATGTAGCACAAAATGGCCACGATAAGAAGGGCAAAGCCATGAATAAACAGACTTAAACTCCTCCAAGCGAAACCCAACACGGAATCCTAAAGACTAAGCTCTTAATAAGTTCAAACCCTCACTCAGAAAGAATCCTTAGGACGTTAAAAATGTGACTGAGGCATAATATGAACGATAATTGGAAAGAAGAAAAAGCAGGGTACTGGACTTTATCACGAAACTAACAGAAGTTAAAACTTGCAAACCAAGAAAAAGAAAAGAAACCAAGGCAGAAAAAAAAATGCAGGAATCAAAGGAAAGCAAGTCAGAACAAACGGTTCACATCACAATCGACAATCGGCAAATACATTTTAAGGATATCGAGTCGATTCACGAGTCAAGAACCTGCAGTCCTCCCATTCCTAGTTATCAAAAAAGCCAAACCGAAAAGAAGAAAAGAAAATAGAAAAAACCACAGAAAATGACACCACCGATGAACAGTCAGCGAGTCACTTACCGGGCACAGGCATTGGTGAAAGCGAAGACGAACGTAGAGAGAGCGCTTGAGCTTGAGCTTACAGGAAACGATGGGAGTGATGAAGAGAGAAAAAGTTCAGAGAGAAGTTGAGCGGTTTGTGCCTTGTGGTGAGAAAACTTCAGCGTTTTCTCTTTTTTTTTTCTTTTTTTTAATATATATATATATATTATAAGTTAAAAAATATTAATGCGGAAGTTATTAATATGGAATTTATGTATATTTGCATGTTTTAGAAAAGGGTAGTTGAACGATTAAGGAGATCAAAGAAAATCTAATTAGATATACATAACCAAAATAAATATAGAAAATCAGAAAAAAATTAAATATCTCTATTATGCCAATCATTATGTAAAAGAATTTTATGATTTGTGATATTTACAGTGAAAATAGAATATTCAAGGGATAAGTACACTTTAAATTTTAAACTTATCAGGAAAGTATAATCAAATCCTAAAATTTACAAAAAATGTAAATGAGTCAAAAAAAAGCTTTTTAATTTGGTATAATTGAGCCCATTCGTTAACTCTGTTCAATTTGACTAATAATAAATACCCAAATTTCCTCTTTGTTCGAGTGCGACCACATCAAGTCCTCATACAAGAGCTTGATGAGGTCGTCAAGTCCTCTTTATACGAGCCTGATGGAGTCAATTATTGTACGATATCTTTAATATTGTATTTGGGATATTATCAATTTAGAGGTTGAGCTAGCCTGCATAATTTGACTATCCAAAGTGCTACTTATTTTTGGTGTGCCAATTTTCAAGGAAATCTGGTCTGAGGTGCTGAAACTTTTACTGGTACAGGACCATTTGTGCTTTAGGTTAAAAAACAAAGCATGTTTTCAATGTTACAATCATTAGCATTAGATCGCGACTTAGAGAAGACAATATTCCTTTTTCTTCTTTCGCATTGCCAAATTTGTTGCTTGGAGCCCCTTAGGCAACGAAACAAGAACCTGGATGAAATGTGTTTGTTTATGAGTCTTAAAATCAGCCTAGCCTGTTCTTTGTCAAATTGAATTTCAGTAGGGCCAACGTGTGGTAATTAGGAGTCCTTCCTCTGTTGAGGCTGCAAAAATGGGGACATACAATGCTAAGGGCTTGTTAATGTCGCCGGTTTTTGCAGGCCAAGATGATGCTACAGGAGAATCAAGCAAGTAGATGGTTGGGCGTGCAGAGGGCAGCGTACAAGAACAAATGCGCATACTAGGAAAGGTGAACTGCTTTCGCCGCATTTAAGGTAACTTCCCATCGGTGGACTAGCCGTATGCCTGAAAGTTTGAACGCTTGGTTTGGTTGCATGCAGTGGGGATTGTACATTAGTTTGAATACTTGGTTTATTAGTGTTAAACTGGAGTTGAATTTTCGTTGGGCTGATGAAAAGTAAACAATGAGACCTCACTTTATTTCTCCTACTCTGACCAGCTGGTCAAATTTTTAGTCACTGTACATGAGGCCAAAGCTGTTAAGTTCACTAGATTTTTCATAACAGAATGAGAAGGAATCAGTTCTCCAGTTAGAAAGGTAAGAACGATGAAAGCTTTCTGTCGGATTGCCAAACAGCCAACAACTTTCCATTAGAATATCTAGTTTTCAATAGTAAATCATCTCTGAAGCATGAAGCGGGAACAAGTACAGAAGATAAGGGAAGTAGGATTTTCAGTAGTTCAACCTAACACAAATGTGCACACTCACCTCAATAAACCATGGCAGACTTAGAAACTTCCGACCAACTCTCGCATTACACACAACTAGCACAATGACATAACACATGCATAGAACAATTGAAAATTGATATATCATAGTTTCTTTCTTCACTTGTGCAAGCTCCTCCTTTAAATGTCTATACTTGGCCCTTTGAGCCTTGATTTCAGCTAGAAATTAGCTCACATCGTCCTCGTTGCGCCTTGATTGGCTTGATTGGCACAAAGCTTGACTCCTTTCAAGGAAGCTGACTATTATGTCCCTAGCTCGATCTGGTGTCTTCCGATCAATTCAAAACTTGCCCCACCCATAAAACCAATCCCTACATTTTTCCTTGTCTTTGTCATGAGAACCGGTGATCGAAGACCACAAGAGTAGTTAAGCTCCGAGTCAACCTCTTTAACAGCTTACACCACTTGGATTTAGATGTTGGCACCCTCAACCTTCTCGTCGCCATTCTTTGGTTTGGCAATTGAATGTTCTACTAAATGCAACAGAAGCAACAGATGAATGCGATGGAAGAAACATATGTTGATTGTCAAGGTTATATCATAATTCTACTAGGAGCTTGTTCGCTATAACATAGGACGATGCAAAGCAAAAGGAGAAGCATCCATAGAAAGAGAAGTAAGACCTTGTTATTGCAATAAGAATATCGAGTTCGTTGACATTACCATGTTTAGCCTGATCACAAGAGCATGGAAGGTGACATTTAAGAGCAGTGTTAGCCACGTTAAAACTCAAGTCATGCAAAGGCATAGTGTCACTCCCGTTTAAGAATACAATTCTACATCAGTGACTACATCAGTGACTCCCAAAAGACAGGTACATAGGAGGAACACGGACATATGCAAGCCTCGCTGAGGAATTGCCCATGAAAAACAGGTTTTCTGTTTTGTTTCCTAAGTGTAGTCTCATGATATATACAGCAAATCAGAACTGGAGCTAAAAAAAGTGGATAATACGATGATAATTGCAATTAGAGATCACGACACCAATAGAAGGGTGCCCATAGCACCGGATGCCCACTGAGGACCGAGTTCATCATTCGTGACCATGAATGACCAAACAACAGAGCCGCTTACCAGTAGAATGAACAAAGAAGGAAAGGAGATATAGGTAGGTCGGACAAACTTGTCACATCTCGTTACACCAAGTCTGAAAAATTGACTTCACCCCCAACTTCAGACCTATTAAATCCACAACTGCAAACACCTTTAATGAGTATACAAGAAATGGGATTAAGCTCGATGTAGTGGCTTATAAGACTGTCGTTCATGCCGTCGGGCTCCGACGAAGAGGACTCAACGTCGCTGTCGGCCTCATCAAGCTCTTGCATGAGGACTCGATGTGGTCACGGTTGAACAAAGAGGAGATTTGGGGACTCGACGAAGAAGAAGAAGGACACTTGGACGGACAATAGGAGGATCGACAAATAAGAAGCGGACTCCACTAATAAGAAGGACACTCTGGACAAAAGACAGGATGAAGAAGTGAAGAAAACTCAATTATGGCTCGGAAATAAGGGGCAAACCTTAAAAGCCGTTTTTGCACAGAGACTTTTTCTTTCAAGCACTATGCCACTAAGAGAGAAATGAATAAAAAAAATGTCACATAAGTATTTTCTAATAATCAAATTGGACTGAGTTAATAGAGATATTTGATTGCATCAAATTGATAAATTTTATGACTTAATTACACTTTTTGTAAATTTTAGAATTCGATTACACTTTCATAATAAGTTTTAAGACTTTCAGTACACTTTTCCCAACATTAAAAGAATCAAATACTCGGTACACGACTCAAAAAAATATTGCTGAGGGAGGTGTTTCAATATCACAACTTACATGGTCCACATGTCCACTAATCAGGTGACTTACGTCTTGATGAAATTGATTATTACTTGAATTTCCCCATGGCAGGGCTCCACCGAGCAGGATTTGCGCAACAAAAGCACCTAAAATAATTTTTTGAATTGGTGGATGAAGTAATTCTGCACCCTCCCCTATTTTTTATTGTTCGATTGAAGGCCACTTCATATAGGAATTAAAGAAATCGATCTTCCAGGCATTCATTCTTTTAGTCATGAAGGCTTTATTTCGGATAGAGTATAGAGTCGATTTCTGCTACTCATTTAACTTTTGATGCTTAGGTTGAGTCTTGGTTTTAATTTATTCTGTAGTTTAGTCAATAGTGTACATAAAAACTTATTAATTTATCTAGGTTGGGAACAAAATCAGTTTTCATCAAAGTTGTGATATATCTAAACACACAAAATGTATTTATTCGTACGCATAGATGAAATTTAATTAGGTTTCATAACTATGCTGGATGGAAAGGGCGGAAAAGGAGGAGGGAAGGCTTTATCTACTTTTTTTTCTTTGGTCGAAAGACTTTATCTACTTGATTTGTAACTAAATTTTTTCATTTTCTGGTAATAAGATATTGTCATATGTTACTATTCTAATCGACCACGTAGGGCATGAGTCAAAGATTGGTTAATAGCTTTGGTATAAATTTGTTTCCATGTGCGGAATCGAGCTCGTGATGTGCCCAATCTGCATACAAAATCCCATTCCTTAATGACTACACAAATACCACAGGATTTACGGTATTCTTTTCTCATATTTTAATATTAATGCAGTTAACCTACGTATTTGACTTTCGTCGATATCTGTTTGAGGAATTTAGAACATCTTCTATCTAATTTCTTGTATATAGTGGATCAATGCACTAAAAGTGTCTAAAATTAGGTATTTCATTATAAATAAATAAAAATTGCTATTAAGGCGCATTCGAGAAATTTATTTGAAGTAGTTTGTTGGTGCAAAGTTTAACTTGATGTTGATGGTTTGATATTGGACTGCGAATATAACAAAACTCGATTTAATATAGAATATCCATTCGAGTTTAAACTCGATTCCAACTCAATCATAAAAAACTTTTAAACTAAATCACAATGGGAACCTTGAACTCCATCTCTAGTTTTGAGGAAAAAAAAAGTCATATCTTAATTTTATATTCTAACATCCTTTAAATTAGAAAATTTGACACCTAGAACATAGTATCGAAATTAGTGAGATAACCACAAACAAATATTACATTATAAAGGTCGACTAATAAAGTTATATGAAAAGTCTTTCAGCTCTGTTGTGTTTTAATTCTATGTATATATATCTAGATACTTTTATCTTTATATATATATATATAGGTTTTCTGCTATAAGCGATTCCAAAGAAATTCTTGGGGAAGATAGGGGACTAGCTGGACCAACTAAATCCGTACCAAGGTTCCGAGTGGTGCGGTATTTTCAGAGAAGTAAACGGGCCGGTTGGGCTGGGCCCGGGCCTAAGCACTCCTGCCCATCCCCGGCCCAAAACTCCATTGCGCTCAATCAAATAGCGAGGCTTGTTTATGCAAACCAATTTTCTTGGCCAAGTCCGCCCATGATCATGGTCTATTAGTTACTTAACAAGTGCTCCATAACACGTTGCAACTAGCTAAAAATGTTTAAAAAACATTAAGTGTATAAAGTTCAATTAACTGAATGCATGCGTATGCGAATGCAATAAAAGCTGGCCATGTCAATGAATTGCTTTTCCGATGTTTAGGAAACCTTGTACGTGAAAGGCGGAGATATACTCATGCTCAACAGTTTCCTCGAAGAAAAGATGAGAGAGCGGTTTTCTCTGATCCAACCTCCTATTTTTTAAAATAATCTGGATCATTGACATTTGAAGTGGAAAGATCGTAAGCCTCTCTCTCCATCTTGATTTTGCATGCTATGGAGGATTCCCAAGAAGTTCATATCGAAGAAGTTCAAGGAGGTGACGGTATTACTGCTTCATGCTTGGTACACAACCGATTTTAGATGGTAACTCTATTGATATACCATGGTGGACTTTAATTCAATAACTCTCTCTTAAGAATGGACATACCTTATATCTTCAAGATAATTCTAGCCAACGCCCTTCAAAATAGAAGTATGCTCTCTCTCTCGACCGAAGCATACTCGACCCCCCTTTTCCTCCATAATTCAAAGGGGGGCCATTTTCAAATTTACTCCCTCTCTCTCAATTTAGACATGTAAAATTTAACTTGAGAGAAATTAAGAAATTTAATTACTTTCGTTTAGTGAATTCACATGAAAATGCACATTGCAAATTTTCAAAGGATTTTGACAAAATTCTCACAATATTTAAGATGTTGCTCATCTGGCTTTTCCAACCCTTCTTTCAACTCCTATTTCACTCGTTATTTTCCTTTTAATATTTTACAAACCGAAAAGAAAAGTTCTCAGATTTCATGAGAACATCACATATGATTGTATGGTTCTACGCCTTATGTAGAGATTAAGTCATCAGAGTAGCAAGAATTGGAAAAACAACAAATTCAAAATCAAAAGAAGTGCTCGGGAGTTATGAAGCTCAGCTTGTTAGGACTCCTAGAAATTGCACAACAGATACGACCCTCTGAAAATTTTTCTTTTACCATAGAGTGATGGCAAAGACTGCAAAGAAAACATAAATGAATCAAATTGATTCATAATCTTATAAAGATTATGGAAACCCTTGAACCATCATTAATTTGATCACTTAGCGCAAATCACAACAAAAAGGCAAATACTTCTCACAGATGGACTTTCACCATTTTCACAAGATCCGAAAAAATTGTTTAGACATACTAAAGGATGATGGTCAATTTTACCTATGTCCATTGCCAAACAAAAACACTATGTTGCTGTGTTTTCTCTACAACTCGAACATACAGCTGCAGATCGCTAACATAAGGTTCAACTGCACGTGAAAGAGGTTCTATCATCACTAGAAAATATTTTCTAGCCTCATACATTGAAAAAGCAAGAATTGTACTAGTTCTTCCAATGAGCTTTCTTCAACAACGGGCAGAAGTAGCTGCTTAGTTCTTTTTTGCTGGACCTAAGACATTTATGACAAAAACAAATAGTTAGAATGCGGGCTCTACAATGATCACTGTACCTTTGGAGATAACACTCAGACGATGGAGAGCATGAAATGATGTTCAGAGATCTCAATTGCATGTTATGATGGTCATCACCCTACTAATCAAAGGAGTGTGGGAAAGAGCACTAAGCATAATGGGCACAAAACCAATACAAGAAATCATGGTCACTGATCACTTGAACATTACCCAATCAAAACTTCAATAATTTAGATTGGAGAAGAATTTAGAGGGAGCTTAGATCACAGAAAGTAATAAAATTAATATACAAAGGGGCTTACAAATAATCTGTAAAGCATAGCAAAACATAGGCAAGATAAAGCTTATTTCTTTAAACAGAATGAGCAAGACGTGATCAGCCACATCTTCCATCACTTGAAAAAAATGCAGAGACATAAAAAGAGGAGCTCCATTCACTTCATTGCAAAAACATAGTTTTGAGTGGCGAAAGCATCAAATAAACACCACAACCAATTTTGAATGGCTGTAAAACAAGAGGCAGACTTCACAAATCACAATCATTGCTGCAACCCCATAAACTTGAGAAGTTCAATTATGAAAATAGAAGCCTAACCTTAAGAGCAAGAAGAAGAAGAAGAAGAAATGGAATGAGGGCCAAAAGTAGAGCAGTGTAAGATAATCAGCATATGGTATTAGGTAATCTAGTAAACCCATACATCAACAGAGACCATTTCCAAGCATTTGACTGTGTCCCCAACCACTCTCAAGTGCCAAAACGGACAACATTTCGACATCCCTTCGTTATAAAAGATGCTATAACACTCCAAGATCTATACAGAGAGGGACAAGAGAGCTCAACAGTGACTATCTAGAAGCATGGAAAGAAAGAGCGACACCCAGCAGTGACTAATAAGGGCAACACCCGGTGAAGTCATAAATACAAACGAGATTGCCTTTGATCCTTAACTCTGCTTCCTATCATGTGCCAGAACTGGTTTAATCAGCATAACTGAATGAATTATATCAAGAAGACATTCAATATTTCACACTTTCTTGTGAAACAGGAAAAGATGTCCAGAGATATCAAATTGAGAAAGTAATCACATTCTTTCTAACTATAGTTGTTCCTTGCTGATTTGTTATATCACTTCATCCACCGAAACCATATGAAAACACACACTAGGAAGATAGACTTTAGGTTTTAATTTTAGACTATTTATTCCAGCTTGCACTCTTTTCTTGATCCATTCGTCTTCTGCCCAGATAATTGTATAAATTCCTAATACATTGTAGCAGCAATATTGTCACTACCAAGACTGCATAACATTTGTTGACACTAGATGAATTATATCAAATGACTTTTCAACAATTGTGGGGACGTGTGCGATGGCACAGCTAGTACTTGGGTACTCCAGGGTTGCAGTACTTTTCTGTATTTTGATCTTTCATTAAACCAAACTGCAGTCAGGTTAGCAAAGTAATAGAAAATTGTTCAGGTTTCATCATCTCAAATTTACTTTACAGCTCTAGCTGCTGTACAGCTCTTTTGTTAATGATGGAGGACTATGTGTGCTAGATAAACCTGAACCAAGTTATGGATTATTGTGCTGTCACTAGCAAACCCAAATTAGAGAGCTATGGGAATAACAAGTTATCAATGCAGGTGCTGAGAACATAGACAATCTTAAGGAGGCAATTTTAGAACACATTCTATATTTTCTTCCTATGACAACTGCTATTCAAAACACGTGTATTGTTGGAAAAGTCGCAAATATTTCTAGACATCTTTACCTTAGGTCAAAAAATATATCACTTCAGCAGAATCTTTTCTAAAGTGAGATTATTGATTTACACAATGGAAATATCACTTATAAGGGATCACAAAAATTTAAGTAAAGATGAGAGTACCTTTTCTGCTGTTATTCTAGCTGAACTTTTGTTCTCTAAGGTGTGTCGTATCTTTTGTTTTGCTCTCTTAGCCTTATCTGCGTCAGTCAGCTTCTGCAATAAAAAAGATGAAAAATAGAAAGGTTACCACAAAGTAGTTGTCAACAGGTAATGAAAGTCCATTTAATGTTGACAGGCCAATTAAAACAATCCTAGAACAAGATTCGTACCTTCCTTGTTCCTTTCCTTTGAACTCAAAAAAGTGACGAGATTTGTGCATTGATCTCTTCACACTCTCTCCAACAGATTCTTCAAATGATACGAGAATGATTGAGAGCTACCATAGCGAGCAGCTTTTAAATCACTTTTCCAATATCTACATTTAGCATCGTGGAATCCATTTTTCTGTAGCTGGTACAAAGATAATCATGTTTAGACAGCAAGGAAATATTAATAATGATGTTAAATTTATTTAAAACATGAATGGAATTTCATGCCAGAACAAGCTAAATACCTCATAGCGTTTCTCATATCCTTGGTAATTTGCTTTCAAGTGGTAAACAATGCTGCCAACTCGCAAGCAATGATTCCGAGAAACTCCTCAAACCTCCAATAGGCTGCATTTTCTTCCCTAACTTAACAATGATGCATTTCCCAGGAGAAAGACTGTATACACCCGATAGACATGTAAAACTGCGCTTCACTTTTCTAGTGGCAGCTACTAGACAAGAAATTTTAAATATTGAAAGATGTATCTAATATTGTCAAACCAGATCAATACATGGACCATTTTAGTGTAGTATGATGAAAAATTACACACTATTTATGTAGGTAGGTCTTACCTGATGCATTCACATCTGTAGTCTCTTCTTGAGGCTACTCAGTTTCAGTCTTTGAATTAGAACATAGCTCATCACCATTGCGTAATTTTTCAACCTTCTCTTCTAATTCACAGCTTATCTACACTGCGTGTGAACCCGCACGAATGACCATGCGTCTTGTGTTTCCCATGGATACAAATCACCAAGACAGGAAGTATTAACAATTCTTAGTAAGAGATCACAACTCGATTAAAATGCTCATCTATTATCTTCATTCACTGCAGGTGAATGGTCACAAGAATATTTGATAAGATCGTAAATGTAACAGAAAATGGCCACAATAAGAGAGGCAAAGCCACGAATAAACAGACTTAAACTCCTCCAAGCGAAACCCAACACGGAATCCTAAAGAAAAAACTCTTAAAAGTTCAAACCCTCACTCAGACCGAGTCTTGTTATTCGAGACCAGGAATGACTGAAGAACAGCAGCCGCTTGCCACTAGAATGAACAAAGAAGGAAAGGAGATATAGGCAGGTCAGAAAAGCTTGTTACTTCTGCTTACACCAAGTTTCCATCACAGAATTGAGCACGCTTTTTGTGCTCTACCCTTCTTTTGCTTCTGCTTTGGCAGTTGAGCCACAAAACAGTTGCCTTCCATTTAGTATTTGACAATTAGAATAAACCATGAGAATATGTCTGAACACAATTCGCGGTATTTCAAATAGATGCAGCCACCTGCTGTAACATTGACTTCACTCTGAAACTTCAGACCTGTTTAATCCACAAGAGAAAACACCTCAAATGAGTTTCCATACCTCCATCAGAACGAAAGCAGAATACAAGAAAGGGGATTAAGCTCAATGTAGTGGCTTATAACACTGTCATTCCCACCGTTGGGCTTGGACGAAGAGGACTCGACGTCGTTGTTGGCTCATCAAGCTCCTGTGCGAGGACTCGACCTCGTCGCGTTCGATTGAAGAGGAATTATGGGGACTCGATGAAGAAGAAGAAGAAGGATACTTGGACGAAGAACAGGAGGATCGACAAATAAGAAGCGAACTCCACGAATAATATGGACACTCTGGACGAAAGACGGATGAAGAAGTAAACAACACTTGAGAAGAAAACTCAATTATGGCTTGGAAATTTGGGCTGAATCTTAGACAACGACGTTTTTGCACACGGACTTTTTCTTTTCAGCTCTATAGGAGAGAGAAATGAATAAAAAATGTCACGTAGCATTTTTTATCAGTTAAATTAGACAAAATTAATAGAGGAATTTGATTGCACCCAATTGATAAATTTTAGTACTTAATTACATTTTTTTGTAAGTTTTAAAATTTAATTGCACTTTCACAATAAATTTTAGGATTTATAGTACAATTTTTCCAATATTAAAAGAATCAAGTACTCGTTACACAACTAAAAAAAAAAAAAAAATTGCTACCGGAGGTGTTTCAAGAACACAACTACAAATCAAGTGACTTATATCCTTGATAAAATTGAGTGTTCCTTGATTTTTGCGTGTGGTTGGGGTCGGCCAAGCAGGATGTGTGCTCTAGAAGCACCTAAAGTACTTATTTAATTGGTGGATGATGGATTTCTGTGTCCTCCCCTACCTTTTACAATTTGATTTAAAGCCACTTCAAATAGGAAATGAATTAGTCGATCTTCCAGGCATTCATTCTTTTAGTCGTGAAGGTTTCATTTCGAGTATAGATTCAATTTACGCTACTTCTTTAACTTTTGATGTCGAGGTTGAGTCTTGATTTTAATTTCTTCTATAGTTTAGTCGATTGTGTCCATGAAAAAATCCTTAATTTAGCTAGATTGGGAACAAACCAGTTTTCATCAAAGTTGTGATATACCTAAAAACACAAAATGTATTCACGTGTATGCGAAATCACATAGACGAAATTTCATCAACCTGCTACTCCATAACTATGCTAGATAGAAAGGGGGGAAACGGAGGAGGGAAGGCTTTATCTACTTGATTAACTAATCTTTTCATTATCTGGTAATAAGTTATTTTTCTCACCTAGAAGCTTATATCTTAGGCAGCTAAAAAGTCAAGCCCATGACATATATTACTAATCTCATGGACCAGGTAGGTTATAAAATTGTCTACATTTGCTGGTGTGGAAAATTGAACTCCCGTGATGTGCTCAATCCACACACACAATTCCTTCCTTTAATCACTATGCGAATCCCGCAAGATTTATTATATATTTTTAGATGATATTGTTTCATCTTATGTATAGATCATTTCTCGTATTTTAATATCAATGAATGCAGTTAACCTACATATTTGACTTTCATCGATATCTATTTTAGGAATTTAGAACATCTTAATCTAATCTCTTGTATATAGAGTACACTGGCAAATAAATTAAACATGGTAACATTAGTTGATATGCATTACTGATTGATTTGATTGCGCAATTTGATCATGCTAATCATTTTCTAAAACTTTCTCGATAGATTGATTGCAATTTTATTTTCCAGGAATTAAGCTCTCATCGGACTTGTCCATGTTTTAGACTCTAGGGTTGCATTTGGTAGACCGGATAAAACTCCATATATGATAACTTTTATCCTATATGGTGTTTAAAGTGACGCAAAATCCGGATATGACCAGATATACTCTAGATATAGTCCAAATAAAAAAAAAATCCCACCTAGGAGGTGGGATAGACCAAAATAGAATATGTGAAGTTTGAAAAATAAAATTTCTCTCTCTTCCTCCCCTCTTCCTTCGTTGCTACAGTTCATATTTGGCCAAAGTTGTGGCAACCTTGGGAAGACAGAGTGGACCAGATCTGGTCGGTGATGCCGCTGGTTTGTGATCGATCAGGTGAGATCAGGAGCCAGGGTCCATGGTTGAGCCACCATATTAGTCGTGGCAGCTCGCGGTCATTGGCCGTCCATGGCCGAGCCACCTCTTCATGGTTGCTCGCATAGATATAGAATGAGAAAAGCAGAGATGAATAGAAAGGAATAGACAAAAAGCTCAAGCGTTGCCCGAGATTGTTTCAATAATCTCTAAAAAAAACTTCTCCCATCCCCTTCATTTCTCCAAATCGCATCCCATGCTCTCTCCTCTGTTCAACACATGCTAAAGACCCAAATTTGACAGTATCTCAACCCAATAAATTGACATCTCCGGCAAAGTGCAAAGCTGGGTTTTTTCTCGAGTTCATTTATTCATTGAAAATCCACATGATTGTGTATCTCCGATAAAAGAGATTTTCAGTTTGCCTCACTTTCCGGCAATTTTTCTACCCTTTCTTAGAGTACTATTTTCTTTGTGGAAAGTTGAGTTGAGCGCTTGCGGCCTCCTCCTTTGCTTCATGAGGAAGAGAGGTTGTTTTATTTCCCTGGTTTATTTTTAGTTTTAATTCTACAAAAAAAAATATTTATTTGGATAATATTTATTTGAATTCATATTATATCCGAATGTCAACCAACATTGGATTGGATATTTAATCATATTCTACCCTTATCCTATCTGACATTATCCTATTCGGCAAAATGTCTGGACGACCAAACGCAGCCTAGAGGCCTGTGAAGATTTGAAGATCACTAGCGTCACTCTTGTTGCATTGCAAGGAATGAAGTAGCATATCATTTAGTGGATCAATGCACTAAAACTGCCTAAGATAAGGTACTTCATCATAAATAAATAAATAAAAATGCTATAAAGGCACAATCAAGCTATAAATTCATTTGAAGTTGTTTGTTGATGCAAAGTTTATCTTGATGTTGATGGTTTGATATTGGGTTGTGAGTATGACAAAACTCAATTTCAAAATCCCATGCTCGAGCTTAATTCTATATAGCATATGCGTTCAAGATTAAACTCAATTAAACTCAATTATTGATAACTTGAAAACTAAATTACAATGTGAAGCTTGAACTCTATCTCTCGCCCTCATAAAAAAATTGAAAAATAAAGTAATATTTTTCTTTCATTTTAATAACACCCTTCCAATTATTAACACGGTTTGCAAGACGCATGAATGTAGTATTACAAAATCTGACACCTATAACATGGCATCAAAATTAGTGAGATAACCACAAGCAATCAGTGCATTATAAGGGTTGACTAATAAATGTAAATGAAAACTCTTTTAGCTCTATTGCCTTTTATTTCTATGTATATATATCTAATTACTTTTATCTCCTTTTTTTTGGGGGTGGTGATGTGGTTATGCTTCAAATGATTCCCAAGAATTTCTTAGGGAAGATATGGGACTAGTCGGAACAAACTAATTCGAATTAAGGTTGCGAGTGTTGCAGTGTCTTTGGACAAGTAAACGGGGCCGATTGGGCCGGTTCTGGGCCTAAGCTCTTGCCCGTGCCCGGCCCAAATATCTATTGGGCTCAAACAAATAGCAAGGCTTGCCTATGCAAGCTAATTTTCTTGGGCAAGTCCGCCCATTCGGGATGGACCCTAAGTGGCGAGATCCATTATCAAATATATTAGTTACTTGATATGCACTCTACAACGTGTTGCGACAAGCAAAAAATCTTAAAAAAACAAAGTTTATAAAGGTAAATTAACCTAATGCGTGCGCATGCAAATGCAATAAAAGTTCAAATTACTTTTCCGATGCTCAGGAAACCTTGTACATGAAAGGCGAAGAGATGCTCGCGCTCAACCATTTCCTCAAGTAAAAGATGAGAAAGCGATTTTCTCTGATCCAGCCTCCTCAAATTTTATTTTAATATAGTCCAGGTTGACAACATTCGAAGTGGAAAGATCGTAAGCATCTCTCTCTATATATATTATTATTATTTTTTATGTCGATTTTGCATGCTACGAAGGATTCCCAAGTTCATATCGAAGAAGTTCAAGTAAGCGAGGGAATTACTGCTTCATGCTTGGTATACAACCAATTTCAGATGGTGGAACTCTTATTGAACTTCCTAATAATCATGGTTTCCTTTATAAAAGCAACCGAGACGAAACATGCGCAGAAAGTATTCTCAATGGCCGATGTCAATTCTCAGAAGGGGTTCGAGAGCTGAGGAACTTGCTCAGCCTAGACAGCGGCGAATACCTCCAGTTGGCAGGATTTCACAAAAAGGAATTCCCGGCGAGTCTCAGATGTCCGCACCTTCGAGCTCATCAAGAAGACGGAGGACGTCATGGAGCCGCGCACCACATACCTTCGAAAAGGGTCGCCCGACCTCGGGCGACCTCAGCCGACGGCCGCCGGCGCCAGATCTGGTTCGCCGGCGGCCGTTGCCCTTCGCCGGTCCGGCGAAGGGCTGCTGAATTTTCAATTAAAAAATAAATAAATACAAGGGTATGAAATGAAATATAAAAAATTAATGAGTGTAATTTAGGAAAAGAAAAAATGTTTTCAGCATTTCCAAGGGCCGACTTTCATTTGAAAGCTCATTCAGATTGGTTGCCAAACACCCACATTTTGGCTGAAGGGGCTTTGAGGGCTGAATGGGCTTTCTAAATGCCCATCCAAACGCACCCTTTGCCCGATAACTGTTGACACATCAAGCAAGCTACTCTATGCATAGAAATTACACGAGTAATTTCTAAAATATGTGTGATATTGAGCATAATTTTTTTTAAAAAAAATCGTGACTTTTATCTTAAAAGATAATCATGCAAGATTGAAACTCTTTTCATTCCTATAGTAAACACCGGAGGGCCCATGGGCTTAGAGACGTGTCGGATATGCACTAATCTTCGAGCTTTCTGGCCTCGCGCGACCACCAACAAACTGTCAAACGCTCCTTTGAGGGCTAGTTTTTCCGTGTGCGGAGTAGAGGAGGCCACGACACTATTCGCAGACCCAGTGATCAACGTACCCCGGTCGTCCCGAGCGACTCCGGCAACGAGCCCCTCCGGCGAGTCGGCTAGCCAGTACCAGGAGCCATCGATATTCATCTTCACGAAGCCCTTTCCCGGCAGCAATGGCCCCGAACACGGTACGATTATTCTGGCTTTGCCCTGAAGTGTTCGGGTTGATGAAATACTTGCTCAGAATGAGTGCGTTGTCCACAATCGAGGCCGGATCTGGTCGTCGGGGACTGAAAACTCCATTAATCCCATCTATTGTATTCATTTTTTTGTCCCGATGGAGGTACGTGAAGTCATTTGAGGTGTTTTCTCTGTGGATTGAATAGGCCCGAAGTTAGGGAGTGATGTCAATGAGTATATGCACAAACATAGGGAGTTCTTGCGATCTTACTACTCTCAGCAAGATAAGAGATAGGATCGCCAAAACGAAACAGAAAAAGGGCACAGATTGTTCGCATGATTTTGTTTGGGTTAATTAAAGCGGGAGCAACTATATTTAATGCCCAATTTTGTGGTTCTCTGCTTCGGAAACATGCTAAAAAACATTAGGAATTTGGCTTGATCATCATGCATGCCACCCCTTTGAAATTTTCTGAAACGTCAATTTCAAATTATTATGAATCCATCTTTTGGACTGGGGAGACAACATAAAGCTTTCATCTTTACTTAAAGTGCTATTTGTCCACTTAGAATCTCTAGAATATCCGATGAATACACAATTTCTTTAATATTGTATTTGGGATATTTTCAATTTAGAGCTTAAATTGGCCTACATGATTTGACGATCCAATGTGCTATCTATTTTTGGAGTGCCGATTTTCAAGGACGATCTGATCTGAGGTGCTGAAGCTTTTACTGGTACAGCACCATTCGTGTTATGGGTAAGAAAAGCATGTTTTCAGCATTACAATCATCAGCATTAGATGGCGTCTTGGGGATGACGGTATTCGTTTTTCTTCTTTCATGTTGCCAAATTTGTTGCTTGGAGCCCTTCAAGCAATGAAACAAGAACCTGCATAAAATGCATTTGTTTGTCAGTCTTAAAATTGGTCTGGTCAGTTCTTTGTCAAATCGAATTGGAGTAGGGCCAACACGTGGTGATTAGGTGTCCTTCCTTCTAGTGAGGCCACGAAAATGGTGATATACAATGCCCTGGGTTTGTTAATGTCTCCCGTTTTTGCAGGAGGAAGAGATTGTGCCAGCTGCATTAACAGACCCATTGATGGTTCGGCACCCATCGATGGTTTCACATGCAGAGAGCAGTGCACAACCACAAATGCGCGTGCTGGGAGAGATGGAGGAACTCCCGTCTCCATTTGAGGTAAATTCCCGGCGGTAGGCTAGCCATATGCCTGAAGTTTGGACACTTGGTTTGGTTGCATTCGGTGTGGACTGTACTGAAGTTTTGATACTTGGTTTATCAGAGTTCACCAGGGTTTCTGTTGCTTGAAGAACAGAGAGGAGAAGAAGAAGACCATGATGCAGGTGAGCGAGCAGGAGCCCCTGCAGCAGTTCCGGCGGCGGCGGCAGCGGTGGCAGCAGCTGCTGATCCTGCAGAACTCGTCGGGGAGCTTGAGCAGCAGCAGCAGCAGCGCATCCTGCAGCAGCGGCTGGTCCTGCAGCAGCAGCTCGTCCTGCAGCAGGAGGAGGTCCTGCGGCAGCTGCAGCGGCGGCGGCGACGGCGGCCGCGGCCGGTCCTGCAGCCGCGGCGGCGGCAGCAGCGGCTGGTCCTGCAGCAGCGGCGGCGGCGGCGGCAGCGGCAGCGGCTGATCCTGCAGCGGTGGCAGCAGCGGCAGCAGCTGGTCCTGCAGCGGCGGCGGCAGCGGCAGCGGCTGGTCTTGCAGTGGTGGCGGCAGCGGCGGCGGCGGCAGCGGCAGCGGCAGCGGGAGGTCCTTCAGCAGCTGCAGTAGCAGCAGCAGCAGGTCCTGCAGAACTCGTCAGGGAGCTTGAGCTTCAGCAGCAACTTGTCACTGTCGAGGGAGGACTAGGAGATGTCGAGGCCTGCTCTGTCCACTTTCAGGGCCAAGGAGGAGGAGATGGAGAGGAAGAAGGTGGAGGTCCGTGACTGCATCCTGTCCCACGAGGGTCAGATCAAGGAAGAAACCAAACGCTTGGCCACCATTCGCAATGTACGCAACATGAAGTCCCCACATGAAATTGGTTTACTTGGGGGCTTTTTCTCTTCTATGTTCAGGTAATAGCAAATAAGAGGTGAGGGGTTTTTGTGGTTATATTCATGGAGAGTTTTTCACTTTGTTTTGGGAATGAACAGCAAAACGGCAGCGAAGATGACGGTGGCAAGTATAAAGCTGCTGAGGAACAAGAGGCAGGCGATGGTGAAGCAGATGAGGCACGACATCACGTCTCGTCTCGTGTCCGAGTACAGCTAGTTCTTTCACTACGATTTGCTTTTGGTTATTGCATTGGCAGTTGGTGTGGCTTTTTGTATTGGACGTAATTCATGTCTATGTTGAGAGAAATTGGTCTTGAGAAAAAAGGTTACTCTCAAATTTCCAGTGGTTTTTGTACATCTAATTTATGCTTTGAGAGTGCTGAACTTGAAATAGTCATATCGGTTTTTGGTTGCATTCAGTCATTTGTATCATCCGGGGTATGAAAAAATTCATATTCGAACGAATTTTTGAGCTTTTGAATCCGCATCTCATTTTATTCATGAAATGCTCTATACATATCTTGGTTCTAGGTGACTTAACATTCAAGTAGGAATGCTTTTATATCTGAATCAATCACATATCACGGACTTCTAAAAGAGTTAACATTCAAGGAGTGCTTATATCTGAATCAATCACATATCACGGACTTCTAAAAGAGTTAACATTCAAGGAGTGCTTTTATATCTGAATCAATCACTCGAGACTTCAGCATGCCGATCAACGATGCTGGTAAAATAAATATCGTGCGCCTACCTAAAAATAAATAAAGCTGGCTTGCATGTATGACTTGATACATTGAATTGGACCTACAAAATGACATTGTATTATGGAAATTGCTTTCTAATGTGGATGAGGGCCTGTGTCTAACATGTGCGAAATTGACACGTGAAACAGACGACCGCAAATCCGAGCCAAGGGATCCAACAAAAGCAAAGCGGAATCCCAAGCTGTACATATGCGCCCGTTTGATGATTTCATTAATAGTTGAAAAAAAAAAAACTAACATATTTAGCACAACAACGAGTATCTCCCGTAGGTCTGGAAGTGTTATTGAAAATCACGGATTTTAGTGTCTTTAAGTATTTACACCTATGATAAATTGCTGGGCTGAGGAAAAGAAAACAATAATACTTAATTTTTAGGGTTAATATCCTGAAAAACCCCAAACCAGTACATCTGTGACAAATTTACCCCAAACTATTTTTTTGATCATGAAAAATCTCAAATTACACATGTGATAAATTTACCCTAACTGACTATAAAAAAACCCTAAATTTGTACATTTAACTAATTTATTCAATTGTCAAAAACCCCAAACCGGTATATTTGTGACAAATAAACTCTTCATTAAATTTGATTAATACTACAAAAAAATCACAAAAATTGTAAACTGTGACAAACGGAAAATAAAATCCCAAACCAATATACGAGTTAACTGTCACATGTCATTCAACTTAATAATTTGACAGTAAAATTTAATGCAAACAAACATGGGGTAAATTTGTCACAAGTGTACTAATTTGGGGTAAATTTGTCAAATGTGTATAAATTTGGGATTTTTTATGGTCAAAAAATTAGTTTATGGTAAATTTGTCACAGGTGTACCAATTTAGGGTTTTTCAGGAGTATTAACCCTTCATTTTATTCCTCTTGCTCTAACCATTCAGGGTCAAATTTTTAATCATTGTTTACGGTGGAATGTTTCTTGCTCGAGGGGGTTGTCATTGTCTCGCTTCTAGGGCACCTCTAATGACACTGAGCCCTTATTGCAGCCCGTGCTACTGAATTAATTGCTTTATTCTTGGTACAAATAATTAAAAACTGTTTTCCCCTACTTGTTATGTCAAAAACTAAATCATAGGCTTTTGATAATTAAAAAAAAAAAAAAGAAGAGCGATTTTAGTAAGATTTGTAATATGAATACCTTTACACTTGGTAGAAATATAAGGTGCTATCCTAGGATTCCTTTTCCTAGCACCATGACCAAAATGAACTCTCGCTTCCACCATCTCTTCCAAATTGATATTCCAATACCTTCTTATCATTTCCGCCCCCCCTCCTCCCCCACGTTTTGTTTCTTAAAAGCTACAAGTTTGCCCTAAAAACTAAATAATTGTTCTGATGGAACCTAATCTTCTACCGGAGATTGGCCATGTGGATGTCGATACACAATTCAAACCCCTACCCTCTATTAGTTGTTATCTTGATTTCGATCACCACAAAAAATGACCATAAATAAAGAGTTTTTAATTAAAATTTAAAAAGTATGAATCCATTTTTAGGAATCATTAAATCCTCTAAATGATTGTTTGATGTGTCATGAAACTTCTTCGAAATGGATGAATCAAATAATTCTATGTGGTGGAACAAAATATCCATGATTTCCCTCTTGAAAAAATTCTCTACCGGTTACATCTAATGACCAGCAGGCAATTCATGGATATATTAGACTATACATGAGGCCAAAACTATTAAGTTCACTAGATTTTTTGTAACAGAATGAGAAAGAATCGAAGTTCTCCAATAAGAATGGTAAGAACAATGAAAACTTTCTGTTAGATTGCCAAACAGCCAACAACTTTCCATTAGAATATCTAGTTTTCAGTAGTAAAGCAACTCTAAAGCATGAAGCGGGAACAAGTGTGCTGAAGATGAGGGAAGTAGGACTTTCAGTATTTCAACCTGACACAAATGTACACACTCACCTCGATAAATTATGGAAGTAGCACAATGACCCAACAACTGCATAGAACAACTGACAATTAATATATCATATTTTCTTTCTTCACTCGTCTAAGCTCCTCCTTTTAACATCTATACTTTGCCCATTGAGCCTTGATTACAGCTAGAAGTTAGCTCACGTCAACCTTGTGGCACATTGATTGGCTTAATCAACACAACGATTGATTCCTTTTCAAGGAAGTCGGCTATCATGTCCCTAGCTCGATTTGGTGTGTTCTGATCAACCACGACTTAGCACAACCGTAAAACCAATTCCTACATTTTTCCTTGTCTTTGCCATGAGAATTGGTGATTGAAAACCACAAGAGTAGTTAAGCTTTGAGTCGACCTCATTAGCAGTTAGACCACTTGGTTTTAGATGTGGGCGCCCTCAATCTTCTCACCGCCATTCTTTGATTTGGCAATTGAGGTTCTACTAAATGCAATGGAAGCAATGGAGGAATGCAACAGAAGAAACATATGTTGACTATCAAGGTTATATCATGATTCTACCAGGAGCTTCTTCACTATAACATAGACAATGCAAAGCAAAAAGAAAAGCATCTGTATAAAAAGAAGTGGACTTTGTTGTTGCAAGAAGAATAATGAATTCACAGACATTAACATGTGTAGCCTGATCACAAGAACGTCGAAGAAACTGGGGACATTTAAGCACGAAGTTGGCCACGTTACAACACAAGTCATGTGAAGGTGAAGTTTAACTCCCGTTTTGGACTTTAATAATGCCACGAAGAGAATATTCCATCCCAGAACCTTCACATCCTGCGAACAATTTGAATTCTGTATCTTTTTCTGTTTACATGCTTGGACTTCTATTCCTTAGTGGGCCGCCATTATGCATGTGTGAAAGAATTTGAAGAGCTCGCCAAATGCTACACCAGTGACCACCAAAGACAAGAACATAAGAGGAGCACAGACATGCAAGCCTCGCCAAGGAGTTGCAAAGCGAGATATGTAACTGCCCATGGAAGATAGGTTTTCTTTTTTGTGTCCTTAGTGTAGTCTCATGATATATAAAGCAAATTAGAACTGGAGCTAAAAAATAAGTGGATAACACGATGATGATGATTGCAATTAGAGATCATGAAGCCAATAGAAGGATACCCACAGCACCGGATGCTCACCAGGAGTGACCGAAGAATAGCAGCCGCTTACCAGTAGAATGAACGAAGAAGGAAAGGAGATATAGGCAGGTCGGAAAAACTTGTCACATCTCCTTACACTAAGTCTCAAACGTTGACTTCACTCTCAACCTTCAGACCTAAAATACTTTATTAATTGGTGGATGATGTATTTCTGTATCCTCCCCTATTTTTTACATTCGATTAAAAGCCATTTCAAATAGGAGTTAAAGGAGTCGATCTTCTAGGAATTCATTCTTTTAGTCATGAAGGATTCATGTCGGGTACAGTGTCTATTTCTGCTACTCATTTAACTTTTGATGCCTAGGTTGAGTCTTAGTTTTATCTTCTACTATAATTTAGTCGATTGTGTACATAAAAATTTCTTAATTTAGCTAGATTGAGAACAAAACCAGTTTTCATAAAAATCGTGAAAAAAAAAACAAAAAAGTGTATTTATGCGTATGTTAATTCACATAAATGAAATTTCATTGACCTACTTCCATAAGTGCACTTGATAGAAAGGGGGGAAAGGAGGAGGGGGCTTTATCTACTTGATTTATAAATAAACTGGTCATTTTCTGGTAATAAGATATTGTTTCTCCTTCCAAGAAACTTATCTTGAGCAGATAAGATGTCACGCCCATAACATACCTTACTAATCTCATGGACCAAGTAGGGTACAAGACAAAGATTGGGTGAATAACTTAGTATTAAATTGTTTGCATTTGGTGGTGCAAGAAATAAACTTATGTGATATACTAAATCTGCACATATAATCCTGTTCCTTTAATCGCAATACGAATCTCACCAGATTTATGTATCTTTTCACATGATATCATTTTCTATTTTATATAGATCATTTCTCATATTTCAATCTCAATGAATGCAATTATTTTTTACTTTCATCAGTATCCTTTTGAGTATTTCAATCTCAATGAATGCAGTTATCTTCTATCTATTTCTTATAAATAGTATACATTGACAAATAGATTAAACACAGTAAAAATAAGTTCATATGTATTACTGGTTGATTTGACTGCATAGTTTGATTATCTTAGTTTTTTTTTTTTTTGAAATTTTCTCGAAAGATTGATGGTGATTATATTTTTCAGGAATCAAGCTCTCACGGGACTTGTATACGTTTGAGAGGCTTGGTGAAGTTTCGAAGACCACTAGCGTCATTCTTGTTGGCATGCAAGGAATGTCGTAGCATATTATTTAGTGGGTCAATGAACTAAAAGTGTCTAAGAAAAGGTACTTCATTTGGAAAAAAAAAAAAAAGCTATAAAATTGCAATCGAGCTATAACTTCATTTGAAGTAGTTTGTTGATACAAAGTTTAAGTTGAAATTGATGGTTTGATATTGTACCGTTAGTATGCCAAAACTTTGTTTCTCGATTCCATGCTCAAGCTCAACTCTATATAGCATACGCGTCCAAGATTAAAGTCGATTCTACTCAATTATTGATAACTTAGAAACTAAACCACAATGTGAAACTTGAACTTCATCTCTAGTTCTCATATTTTTTTTTTTTTTAAAAAGAAAGTAATATCATGCTTTCATTTTCCTAACATCCTTTTAAATTATTAACACAACGTGCAAGCCACATGAATGTAGTATTACAAAATTTGACACCTACAGCATTTGACACCTGTAACATGTCATCAAAATTACTTAGATAACCACAAGCAAATATTGCATTATAAAGGTTGACTAATAAATGTATATGACAAACTCTTTCAGGTTTGTTGCGTTTGCATAGCGCGCACCCATTTACTTTTATCTTTATTTTTAGTTCTTACGCTATAGATGATTACCAAGGGGGTGCATGATAACCAAAATTTCTGTTCCATAAATAATTTTTCTATTCCAGACCAATTTCTGGAACAGAAATTTGTTTGATAACGCTTATTAAATTTTCTATTTCTGGAATAGATTTCTATTCCAGAAATAGAAATGGAGGAGAAATCAGAAGTAGAAATTTTCTACTTCTGATTTCTCCCAGAAATCAATTTCTATTTCTCCCAACTCTAATTTTAAAATGAAATTTATTCGAATAAATAAAATGATATTTATTTTTATTTTTACGAATAAATTTAAAAAATCCTTAAAAATGAATAAATAAAAATAAAAATTATTATAAAAATATAATTTATTCATTTTTATTTTTTTATTTTTATTATAAATATTATTTTTATTTTTAATAAATAAATTTAATCGAAATAAATTTATTTATTAAAAATAAATTTACTTAAATATCATTTTATTAAAAATAAATATATTCATTTTATTCATTTAAAAATAAAAATAAATTTATTAAAATATATTAAAAATAAATAAATTATTTTTATTTATCATTTTATTTTTAGTTTATTAAAAATAAATTTATTAAAAATAATTTATTTATGATAAATAAAAATAAATTATTTTTATTATAATAAAATTATTTTTATTTGTCTTGAGTATTTTGCCAAATATTTTTTTTTTTTTTTATTCATTTTAAAATAAATTTATTCGTAAAATAAAATAAAATAGAATAAATAAAATAAATTTATTTTTAAGGATATTTTTATTTAAAATAAAATGATATTCTTATTTTATTTTTTATGATTTATTTATTTATTTTTGTTAATAAATCATTTTTATTTTTATTTTTTATATTAAAGATCGCCGGTCGTTGTTGCCGCCGTCCGAAAGGAAGAAATTTTGTGTCGTTATCAAACGAATTTCTATTTTTAGAGTAGAAATTTTACGTCGTTATCAAACGGTTATTTTTGCTTAGAAACTCTTCTAGAAATAGAAATAGAAAAATCTATTTTTGTTCCAGAAACTATTTCTGGAACATAAATTTTGTCATGCACCCCCCAAGATGCTGGCTTTGCTAATAATCGGAAACGGAACAAGAGAATCGCCTCATGTCCTCAACATCCTTCGGACAACGCATCACATATCCACCCAAAAAACATCAACGGATGAATAATTTGAAATCCTCGTCTCTGTTGGGTACTTTATTCCAAAATCTTCTCAAAGCTAAATCTATTAACTTATCAAAGTCATAAGATCAAAAAACAACAAATTCAAAATGAAAAGAAGTTGACGTGCTGAGGAGTTATGACGCTCAACTTGCTTAGCCGTCAGGCAACAGCCATGAAACCCCTGAATCATCCATTTGATCACGTCACACAGATCACAACAAAAAGGCGAAAACTTCTCAAGCATGGGCTTTCGCCTTTTTGGCGCAATCCAAAAATTGTCTAGATGTACTGAAGGACAATGGTCAATTTTTCACCGGCATCCATAAGTTATTGGACTCTTTAGATTGCTCTTTGTACTGTTCCAATGCTAGAAAGGAATAATTAAACAAGGTAGGTTCAGAGAGGGAGAGATAGACACCCTATGTCCGAGAGAGAATCACTGCAACAAAAACACTATGTTGCTGTGTTTTCCTTTTTCGCATTCTAAAGCAATTTTAGCTATAGCTCAGACATAATGTTCGACTGCACATGAAAGAGGTCCTATCATCGCTATAAAATCTTTTCTAGCCTCGTCATATCTTGAAGATGCGGGAACTATACTAGTTCTTTAATGAGCTTTCTTCAACAACGGGCACAAGAAGCTATTTTGTTCTTTTTTTGCTGGACCTACGACATTTATAACAAAAATAAATAGAATGCGGGCTCTACAATGATCACTGTACCTTTGGAGGTAACACTAACCCCATCTTTCAGAGTGTGGCTCATGACTTGACAATGGAGAGCATAAACTGATTTTTGGAGATCTCTATTGTGGGTTATGATGGTCATCATCCTGCAAAGCAAATGAGTGCAGGAAAGAGGATTAAGCATAATGGGTGTGAAACCAGCACAAGATATCATGGGAATGATCGCTAGTTGAACATCACACAATTAAACCTTCAATAATTTGGATTAAAGAAGGATGTAGAGGAAGCTTAGATCACAGAAAGTAATAAAATAAATGAACATAGGAGCTCATAACTAATCTGTAAAGCATATCAAAACGTAGAGAAGCATATTTGTTAAAACAGAATGAGCAAGACATGATCAGCCACATTTCCTGTCACTTGAAAAAAATGCAGAGACGTGAACAAAGGAGCTCCATTCACTTCATTGCAAAAAACATAGTTGTGAATGGCCAAAGCATCTTATAAACACTACAACCAATATCGAATGGCTGTAAACCAGTTCACAAATCACAATCATTGCTGCAACCCAGTAAACTTGAGAAGTTTGATTATGAAAATAGAAGCCTAACCTTTAAGAGCAAGAAGAAGAAGAAATGCATTGAGGGCCAAAAATAGAGTAGCGTAAGGTTCATCAGCATATGGTATTAGGTCATCTGATAAACCCATTCATCAACATAGACCATTTCCAAGCATTTGACCGTGTCCCTCAACCACTCTCAAGTGCCAAAACAGGCAACATTTCAACTTCTCTTCAATATAAAAGATGCTATAACACCCCAAGATCTATACAGAGAAGGACAAAAGAGCTCAGCAGTGACCTTCTTAAAAAAAAAAAAGGAGCAACACCCAGCAGTGACTGATAAGGGCAATCACTTGTATACTTCAAAATTAGCAAAAAGGACAAGGCATGATGCAAGAGAAGTAAACCCAAAACATGATTTAGTCACAGCAAAAAAAAAAAAAAAACATAGTAACAATATGCTAAATTTGTATTCCACTTCCAAGCTCCATCGAAGCGATCCTGATACCATACTCATGTTTCAAGTCTATCCCACCTATATTCCCTTTAAAACCCCCTTAGTGTCCAATATCTAGGTCACTCAGTATTTAGTAAATAAAACACCTTTCACTATTTTAACATTCAATGAAATTAGTCACACCTCATGGCTCGTGACATACTTACCTTATCCAGATCTCGTGAGACCACTTCGAGTCTACCGCATGCTGACAATTTTGTATAATAGTAGACATCTTTTTGAGCCCGTAACTCTTGCACGTCTCCATTTTGTCTTTTGTAATTGCTCTTTTGTTGCTTTCAGTATTCCCTTCAACTTGTGAATCTCTTCATCTTTCTCATTGTCTGACCTTCATTTCTTGGATGGAAGACAACTATATTTCTTCAACTTGTGAATCTCTTCATCCTTCTCTTTCTTTGACCTTAAGTTCTCGGTTGGAAGACAACTAGATTTTGAGGCCCCAAATCATTCGGGCATGGACTATGCCCTCGCATCAGATGCACCAGGTTTCTTTTTTCCCAACACTGGAAAAACAGTATTTCATGGGGGGATTGCTCTTTCCAAGTTCCAAATATAGATCTAATGCTTCCTTGCAGTTCAGTAACATAAATAAAATAATGATGCTACTATTTATTGTTGAGCAATTTTAAGCTGAATTCTTAACTCTGCTTCCTATCATGTACCAGAACTTGTTTAGTCAGCATAACTGACTTTCCTGTAAAATAGGAAAAGATGTCCAGAGATATCAAATTGAAAAGTAATCTCATTCTTTCTTTTTATTGGTGTTTCTTGCGGATTGTTATATGGCTTGTCATCTACCGAAACCATATGAAAACACACACTAGGAAGTTAGACTTTTGGTTTTAATTTTAGACTATTTATTCCAGCCTGCCCTCTTTTCTTGGTCCGTTCATCTTCTGCTCAGATAATTGTATAAATTCCTAATAAATTGCAGCAGCAATATTGTCATTGCCAAGACTGCATAACATTTGTTAACACTAGATGAACTATATTGAATGGTTTTTCAACAATTGTGGGGACGTGTGCATACATGTGACATGGCACAGCTAGTAATTGGGTATTCTAGGGCTGCAGTAGTTTTCTGTTTTTTCGTTCACTCTCATATACAAAACTGCAGTCATGTTAGCAAATTAATAGAAAATTGTACAGGTTTCATAATCTATAAGTTACTTTACAGCTCTGGCTGCTGCATAGCTCTTTTGTTAATGATGGCGGACTATGCGTTCTAGATAAACCTGAAGCAAGTTGTGGATGATTGTGCTGTCACTAGCAAATCCAAATCACAGAGCTAAGGGAATAATAACAAGATATCAATGCAGGTGCTAAGAACGTGGACAATCTTAAGGAGGCAATCTAGAACAAATCCTATGTTTTCTTCCTACGACAATTGCTATTAAAACGCATATTGTCGGAAAAGTCACAAATCTTGGGACATCTTTACCTTAGGTCCAATGATATATCACCACATCAGAATCTTTTTAAAGAAAAGTTATTGATTACAAAATGGAAATATCACTTATAGGGAAACACAAAAATTTAACGGAAAACATGAGAGTACCTTTGCTGCAGTTATTCTAGACAAACTTTTATTCCCTAAGGTGTGTTGTATCTTTTGTTTTGTTCTGTCAGCCTTATTTGCATCGCTCAGCTTCTGCGATAAAAAATAATAATAATAATAAAAATAAGGCTATCACAAAATGGTCAATAACGGGTGATGAAAGTCTACTTAATGTCGACCGGTCATATTAAAACAATGCTGGAACGAGATTCATACCTTCCCTTCCTTTGAACTTCAAAAAGTGACGAGATTTTTCCATCTATCTCGTCTCAATCTCTCCAAAAGATTCTCAAATGATACGATAAAGATTGAGAGCTATCATAGCGAGCAGCTTCTGGATCACTTTTCCAATATCTCTATTTAGAATTCAAGGAATGTAGAATCCATTTTTCCATAGCTGGTACGAAGATAATCAAACTTAGACTCCAACAAAGAAATATTAATCGTGTTAAATTTATTTACAACATGAATGGGATTTCATATGAGTACAACCTAACGACCTCTACAATCCTAATCATAGTGTTTCTCATATCCTTGGTAATTTGTTTCAAGTTGTAAACAATGGTGCCAATTCGCTACCAATGGTTCTGAGAAACTCCCCAAACCTCCAATGGGCTGCATTTTCTTCCCTAACTTGACAATAATGTGTTTCCCAGGAGGAAGATTCCATATGCCCGATAGACACATAAAGCTGCGCTTCCTTTTTCTAGTGGCAGCTACTAGACAAGAAATTCTAAATATTGAAAGACAGATCTAATATTATCAAACGAGATCAATACGCGGACCATTTTAGTATAGTATGATGAAAAATTACATAAAATATATGTAGGTAGGTCTTACCAGATGCATTCACGTTTGTAGTCTATTCTTGAGGCTGCTCAGTTTCAGTCTCTGAATTAGAACGTAGCTCAACACCCATGTGTGATTTTTCAACCTTCTCTTCTAATTCACAGCTTATCTGCACTGCGCGTGTTAGAAGATATGCAATATCTCTTTAGAAGATTTGTAATTGATTTTATTATGTACATATCAATTCAAGATTAGATCTAGATCTAGATTGATACATAGAATTCTTTATTTCCATTAATTGTACAAACCTAGCTCTATATCTTTAGGATTTGTACAGTTTACAATACAATTGAGGAAATACATAAAAGCTTTGTTCTTCTCTCTTCATCACCTTCGGTTTCTTTCATGGTATCAGAGCCCCCAGGCTTCTGATTTGCTTCCGCTTTGTTCTTCTGCCAAAGAGTCTTCGACCTACAAAAAAAAAGAGGTTGTTCTTTCAGCATTAGAATCAATATTCGAAGGTTTTTTTTATCTTACCATGACCTCTCCGCAAACTAGCTTCTCTGCTTCTGGAAATCCACTGATTGGAGAGACATTGCCCCAAGATCCGCAGGATGAAGATCGATCTGCAACACTTCCAGTCACAAGTTAGCAGACACAAACACAACCCACTCAGTGGTGGCCCACGCAGACTCAGCTCAATGCGGGGCAACCCTTAGTGGGTCAACCATACCAATGGATCCCGTATCCATTCTTTTTTGGGGCAAACCCAAATCCATCATCGTCTGCATCTGTGGGCCACCAGAGCTATGTTCGACCTGATGGGGGCCCGCCAACCACGAATGGGGCAAACCCAGCCATCGGATCGGAGCAGTTAAGCGGGTCGGGTCAGCCGGGTATGGGAACAAATCCCTACCCGAGTTTTTATGCGGGTTATCCAATTGGGGCGAGTGAATCGGGTCAAGGAACGAATACCTACCCAAACCTCGCGCCCAGTTTTCTGCCTTTCCCAGCGGCAGCGCTCGCCGGACGACTAGAACCCGGCGATCCATTGTTCGTTTCCAACGCCGATGGACCAGAATTGCGGCTCATCAGCTAGCAACTAACTGGGCCAGAAAACTATACAAGATGGTCGCAGGAATTCCGGCGTGCCCTGGCAACCAAAGACAAAGATGGTTTCCTCGACGGAACCATCCCAGTTCCCATGGAGAAACGTCTGGCCCGACTCTGGAGGAAGAGCAACTGCCTGATCCGAACCTGGATCGGCAATTGCGTCTCCTCCGAAGTTGCTGCCGGACTCCCACCAACAGAAGATGCAAAAGAGATGTGGGAAAATATCCAGGAAATGTACGGAAAACTAGATCAGCCGAAAATTTTCAATCTAATGCAGGAGCTCAATGAATTGAAGCAAGGAAATATGACGGTCACAGCCGTTTTCAACCGGCTCTTGTCTCTGTGGAACAATCTTGAGGCGGCCGAAGAAAAGCTCGTGGGACCAGAACCCACACTTAAACAATACAGATCCATCAAAGATAGGGAGAAAGCTACACGCTTTCTCCTCATTTTGAACGAAAATTACCTCGGATTTCGCTCACAGATCCTCACCATGGATCTGATGCCACCGATTGGGCGGATATTTCAACTGGCCGTGCAGGAAGAGAGTCAGCGACACGCGACGCCAGACCACACCAGGAGCAGCGAGAGCGTCGCCCTCGCGGCCCGCGAAGATCGGCGAGACGCGGCCACCAGGATGCAAATCCAAACCCTAAATCGAGAGAGACGAGCGGCCAAATTAGGGTTAGGGTTCGCAGAAGAGGAATCCAGAGTATTTAAAGCAGATCGGATGGACGGTCAGGATGTGATGCGAGGATCGGACGGCTTCGATCCTTCGATCGGATCCAACGGTGGACAGGAGCTTGCGGCCAAGGGATCGGACGATCAGATCTTCGCTGCAATTAAAGGCACGGACGGTCAGATGCTTGCCACGTCATCAAGGAATTTCGGAAGAAATTTTAAAGGCAAGAATAAATTATTTTGTGATTATTGCAAGCGTGCTAATCACTCAATTGATAATTGTTGGAAATTGCATGGAAAGCCCGGTGAAAAAGAAAAAAAGGATTTTAGCAGCTTATCAAATTACTGGTTCGACCGGTAAAAAAACTGACCAATCTTTCTCAAATAGTCAGTATCATCAGTTGATGGAGGCACTTCAAAAAATGGACACCACAAACAGAGGAGCAAGTTTCTCAGGTATTACGCATTGCTTGATTAATTAAATATCCAGAAAGTCATGGATAATTGATTCAGGGGCAAGCGACCATATTATATGTGACAGGGGATTTTTCTCAAGTATAAATCACAGATTGAATTTCCCTATTTCTGTGCAATTGCCTAATGGGGATATTACCCATGTCCATGAAACAGGGACAGTCAATCTCAGTCCACAAATTACTCTTAGAAATGTTCTTTATGTCCCAGAATTCCAGTTTAACCTGATATCTATGTCAAAAGCTTGTCAAGAAAGTTCATGCCGGGTCATTTTCAATGCTGATGCATGTTTCTTTCAAGACCTTTCGACTGGGAAACTGATGGGCTTGGGTAGTCTCTCTGAAGGCCTTTTTTTCTGGAATAATTCCTCGAGTAATTTTTCTTGCATTTCTTTAAATAAATCTTCATTGTGTAACTTGACTACCAATGATAGAAATTCCATTATGCATTTGAGATTGGGTCACAGTGCCTCCTTTCCATGTCCACAATGTTCTATATGTCCTCTTGCTAAACAATCTCGTGCTCCTTTTCCGTCTAGTAATACCCGCACTAGTGCGATTTTTGCCTTAATTCATGTGGATATATGGGGACCATACCACACCTTAAATCATGATGGATCTCGATATTTTCTCACTATAGTCGATGATTATTCTCGTGCGACTTGGATTTTCTTGATGCAGTCTAAGAATCAAACTTATTCTCATTTGAAAAGTTTTCTCTCACTCTCAAAGAATCAGTTTGGGAAATCCATACAACGGATTCGTACTGATAATGGAAGAGAATTCTTCAGCCATGACTGTTCTTCACTATTCACTACATATGGCATACAACATGAGAGCTCTTGTGTCTATTCACCACAACAAAATGGCGTGGTAGAACGGAAACATCGTCATCTATTGGAAGTCGCACGAGCCTTAAAGTTTCAAGCGTCAGTTCCGGACGATTATTGGAGAGATTGTGTGGTCACAGCCGCTTACCTAATTAATCGTATGCCAACCCGGATACTTAAAGGGAAGACTCCATTTGAGTTATTATTCTGGAAAAAGCCAGAGCTTCAACATCTCAAGGTCTTCGGATGTCTTTGTTTTGTTGCAACAGTGGGACCTAGAGATAAATTCACTCCACGAGCTCGGCGATGCATTTTTATGGGATATCCCAATTTACAGAAAGGATATTGCGTTCTCGACATCTCTACGAAGGAATTTCTGGTAAGTCGTGATGTCATCTTTCATGAAGACATATTTCCTTTTTCTGAGCAACCAAATACAGATACAAATACAGGGATGACAGCTCCTTCTGGTAGCATTGATGAAGTAATACCTCAAGATACTGTCTATATACCATTAGCAGAATCGAGACACATTCCTGCAACTGCTTCATCTCTTCCAGAATCAATGTCAACACCTGTTGAGAGGACCGATTGCTCAGAAGAAATTTTCCAGCCACGACTAGAAAATACCCATGATATTGAGGAAAGTCGGCATATTGAGTCAGCATCTACCAATGAAACAAACACATACATCATTCATCCAAGGCGTTCAGGTCGCAGCACACGACCTCCCACATGGACTAAAGACTATATCTATGCCACTCAGCATTCTCCAGGTACTCAATATCCAGTCTCATCATATGTTTCCTTCCATAGATTATCACAGGAACATAGATGTTGTGTTAGTCGCCTATCAGAAGAACAGGAACCTCCTAGTTATGATGAGGCATCTATTGACCCAAAATGGCAACAAGCCATGAAGGCGGAACTTCAGGCACTTATTGACAACAAGACATGGGATCTTGTCTATCTTCCATCTGATCGAAAGTCAATTGGCTGTAAGTGGGTCTACAAGATAAAGTATCGTGCTGATGGTTCCATTGAATGATACAAGGCACGATTGGTTGCTAAATGATTCACACAAAGGGAAGGTTTTGACTACCACGAGACTTTTTCTCCGGTTGCCACCGATGTCACTGTTCATTCTTTTTTATCTGTTGCTGCCATTAATAATTGGAGTTTACATCAAATGGATGTGCATAATGCTTTTTTGCACGAGGATCTTGATGAGGAAATTTATATGGACATTCCTCAAGGCTTACGGAGACAGGGGGAGAATCGAGTATGTCGTCTCCGTAAATCCCTTTACGGATTAAAGCACGCATCCAGACAATGGTATGCAAAGTTTGCAAATGCTCTTACAATAGCAGGCTTCAAGCAGTCTAAGCATGACTATGCTTTATTCACACGGACTAAAGGTATGTCATTTATTTATTTGATGATATATGTTGATGACATACTTGTTATGGGAAACGATAAGGCTGCCATAGACAATTTCAAGGATTATTTACATGCTACCTTTCACATTAAAGATTTAGGAGCACCTAAGTATATCCTTAGAATTGAAATTGCACGATCTGATCAAGAGATTTCTCTTAGTCAACGGAAGTTTGTCTTAGAGATTATATCAGAAGCAGGTTTATCAGGATACAGACCAGCCGTGATTCCTATTGAACAGAACATTAAGTTGACTACTGCAGAATATGATAGGGGCATTTCACAAAATGATGATCCCATTCTCAAAGATCCATCAGGGTATCAAAGACTTGTCGGGAAACTCATATACCTGACAATGACCAGACCTGATATTTCTTACGCAGTACAAACACTTAGTCAGTTCATGCACAGTCCAAAGCGATCTCATTTGGAAGCTGCATTAAAGGTTGTGAAGTATTTAAAAAGGTGTCCAGGACTTGGAATTCTTTTATCCAAACAATGTGACATGAAGATGAGGGCATACTGTGATGCTGATTATGCTACATGTCCTACTAGCCAAAGATCAGTCACTGGATATTGTATCATATTAGGAGACTCACTTCTCTCATGGAAGACCAAGAAGCAACCTACTGTATCATTGTCTTCGGCTGAAGCTGAGTACCGAGCTATGGCAAAAACTACTTGCCAAGTAGTGTGGATACGAGGGTTACTTAAGGACCTCGGAATACAGGTACAAGGAGCGACGACATTATATTGTGACAATGATGCAGCTCTCAAATTGGCAGCAAACCCTATAGTGCATGAGAGAACTAAACATATAGAGGTGGATTGTCATTTTACACGAGATAAGATTCAAGAAGGGGTGATTGAAACAGAAGGAATTGGCACGACAGAGCAGCCAGCAGACATCTTCACCAAACCCCTATGTCATCGATAGCATGCATATCTATTAAGCAAGCTAGGCGTCTTGGACATATACAAGCCACCAGCTTGAGGGGGAGTGTTAGAAGATATGCAATATCTCTTTAGAAGATTTGTAATTGATTTTATTATGTACATATCAATTCAAGATTAGATCTAGATCTAGATTGATACATAGAATTCTTTATTTCCATTAATTGTACAAACCTAGCTCTATATCTTTAGGATTTGTACAGTTTACAATACAATTGAGGAAATACAGAAAAGCTTCGTTCTTCTCTCTTCATCACCTTTGGTTTCTTTCAGCGCGTGGACCCGCGCATATGACGATGCGCCTTGTGTTTCCCATGGATAAAAATCACCAAGATAGGAAATATTAACAATTGTTAGTAAGAGATCACAACTCAATTAAAATGCTCATCTATTATCTTCATCTGCTGGAGGCGAATGGTCACAAGAATATCCGATAAGGTCGTAAATGTAACAGAAAATGGCTAAAATAAGAGAGGCAAAGCCATGAATAAATTAAACCCCTCGAAGCAAAACCCAACACAGAATCCTAAAGAAAGAGCTCTTAAAAGTTCAAAACCTCACTCGGAATGAATCCTTAGGACATTAAACAATGTGACTGAGGCATAGTATGAACAGCAAAAAATAATTTATTATTATAAAACAATATCTTTAACTTATATCAAACTATCTTACAAATTAAATCTACTACAAACAAAAAATGTCAAGTTTGTGTGACTTCATGTACTCTTGTTAACTAGGGTAATACAATATAATATATGTCCAATTTCTTATTTTAATTCCCTTTATCACCTTGAAGTTCTTTGCGAACATATACCAAACATGAGGTCTACAATGGCTGCTTATGAGGTTATTTTACTATAGAGTCGTCTATAGAACGTTACATATGATTCTAAGAAGATGGGACCTCAATTCATTTCTAGGAAATGCAACCTTGGACGCGTGGGTTTGCACATATCTAATCAAGTCAAAAAAGAACAAAGTTAAAAATTTATCTTAATGGCAGCATATTTGCCTTTATGTTCTTCCAAGGAGCCTAAAAAATTGAATTTGTTGAAAAGTTTGGGGCACTTCATTTAAAAGTAATCTTCAGTCTTCGTTAAGTGGTTAACCTCAAAACACGGGAACAAACAATACTAACATATATATAGTTGTACATGTATAGTCCACTTTGGCGTGCGACGCATGAATTTAAAATAAAAATAAAAAGTTGTTGTTGAATGAGTTGGCATGTTGTCGACCTAAAAAAAAAAAAAGTTGGCATGTCGGACCATTACGACTAGAAAAGATTCTAAAGAAGATAGAGGACATTCATGACGGTCCAAGACAACAACGCCTTAAATAATCGTTCCTCGATTAAACATCCATCACCTAGTACAATAATTTCCTATTCTACTAAAGGAACATATAATAATGGGACAAGGCTCCATAGAGAATTTTATGTGCTTGTTGAGCCAAAAGGCAGGTTGGTTTTCATTTTTATTTATTTATTTTAGGCAAATCAAAGGCACCTTCCGACCCAGTTTCTATAAAGTTGTTTGGCATTTTTCAGAAACTTCATGCCTTCCTTCAACTTTTTTTCGACTATTGCTTTGCTTCCATAAAATATGCACACGCGAGGGTTTCCTCGCTGTTTCTTTTCACCCTTTTCAATTGCATTATTGGTCCGCATCGAACTACCCTGCCTAGTAACGGTTGACACATCAAGCAAGCTACTCTATACATGAAAATTATCCGGGTAATTTCTAAATACATGAAAATTATACAGGTAATTTCTAAAATATGTATCATAGTAGGCACAAATGTGACACATTTATCCCATACTTTTTTTTGTGACACAAAAAATTCCAAAATTTTTTTGTGGCACCACATTTTTGGAGTAAATATATCACACTAATACAAGTTTGGGGTTTTTAGTGTCATAAGAAGAAGTTTTGCATAAATATATCACATTGTACAAGTTTGGATAAATGTATCACATAAATACAAGTTTGGGTTATTTTGTCAAAAAAATTAAGGTAAATATATGTCACAGTGAGCGCAGTTTAATTTTTTTTTTTTTTTGGCTTTTACCCTAAAACATAATCAAGCAAAATCGAAACTCCGCCTCATTCCTAAAATGAACACTGGAGGGCCCATGGGCTTAGAAACGAGTCTGATATGCACCGCACATATCAGCTTGAAGTCACGCTCAGATCACTAGGAAGACTTAAAAAAGCCTTCGAGATTCCTTCCCTCGCGCGACCACCAACAAACACATCTTTGAGTTCTAGTTTTTCCGAGTGCAGAGCAGAGGAGGGCACGACCTTCTTCGCGAACCCAGCGATCAACGTCCCCCGGTCGTCCCGAGCGACTCCGGCAACTGACCCCTCCGAGAAATCGACTAGCCAGGACCAGTAGCCATCGATATTTATCTTCACGAAGCCCTTTCCCGGCAGCAGTGACCACGAACACGGTACGATTCTCTTCTGACTTGTTCTGGATTTGCCTTGAAGAGTTCGGTTTCATGAAAACCTCTCTCAGAATAAGTGCGGTGTCCACGATCGAGGACGGATCTGGTCGTCGGGACTGAAATACCAATTTGTATTTTTGTTGCGTTCCTTCCTGTATAATTGGACCAAAGTCTCCCTGATCAGCTTCTTAACAAGAATAGACAAGTGGATTTATGAGAAGATTGCTGGCTAATCTCAACCTTTCCAAAAATTTGACTTACAAATGATATGGATCATTCGGAGTTTGAATATAATACGGTCATTTCATATTTGCTTCTTTTTTGTTATTCTGTAACTGAATTTATATAATAGTCTGCGATAGTATTTTTTATGCTTTTCTCTGATCATTGGTAACCTCACTCATGATATATTTACGCGATATGTTTGTGGTTGAGACCGTCAATCAGCCAAGGGCGAAGGCCTATCTTGTTCACCCACGAGGGAGAGAGGGAGAGAGCTGCTAAAGCTAAAGTTTAAAATGGGTAGCTCAGAGGCAGGAACATCGTTAGGAAACAAGTATCAAGTGTTTCTAAGCTTCAAAGGTCCCGACACTCGTGATGGATTTACCGACTTCCTCTACCATAGCTTGACCGATGCCGGCATCTGTGTCTTTCGAGATGATGAAGAGCTCCCTATTGGTGAAAGAATTGATGGAGCGCTCCCGAGAGCAATCGACAACTCTGGGATCTACATCCCCATCTTCTCTCGAACTTATGCTTCGAGCCAATGGTGTCTGCGCGAGCTCGCGCAGATTGTGGAGAACGCTTCCAAGTCCAGCGGGCATAAAGAGATCCTGCCTATTTTCTTTGATGTGGAACCCGACGATGTTAAGCTGAAAACTCCATTGTATCGCGATGCCATACTCAACTTGGAGCGTGAGAAGAACTTGAGCACTGAACAAGTAGATTCTTGGAGAGTGGCTTTGAAGGAGGTTGATGCAATAAAGGGGTGGGAAGTCAAGAAATACAAAGGGTGAGCTTGCTGTGTTCTAAGATCCTTATTTTCCCTAATTTCTTTTTCCTGGTTGCAAAAACTAAGTAAATAATTCATAGAAAGCAGGAACATACTAAATGTAGGAGAAGAGAATCCAAAAACATAAGAATCATGCTAGAGCTACTAAAATTATTAGTGTTCTTGATTTCACTAGAAGCGTTATCATATGTCTATTTTTAATGAAGAAATAAAAATAAAAACGAACGCTCATTTTTTCCTTTCTTTGATGGTCTATATGAATTTTGTTTCCTTCTTCACCTCTGTCATTTAGTAAGCAACTCTTAGCAAAATTCTAATGCTTCTAGAACTACTGCTCAAAACTTAGTAATATAGATATATCACAACATTTGAGGTGGGACTTCCACTAGTAATACTAAATGGTATGCGTGTAAAATAAAATGTGAAACTGCTAGAGAAAAGGCATTTTATATGATGGGTGGAGAAGTGAAATAATTGAGTACCATGCACGTTCTGTCTAATAATTTGATCTTTCAGTTAATACATCAGATATTTTTCCTCTTGAACATATAATGTCCCGCTTCTAAGGTTGTCCCATGAATATAACTGATAAGATGCTAATTCACAATGCATAAATAGTTGTACTTTTATCTTGCCCAAACAAGATTAACATAATTCAAAAATTGCTAATCACGTGGGGATCAAGTGAATTTTCAGGTATCATGACACAATGCGACATGTGGCACCTAGCACTGTGCATGGAAAGACCGTTTTAAAGTGATGTAGATTCATATTTTTTATGGTTATAGAATTAGCTAGAAAAATCAATTCCAAAGTCCTTCGGGATTGATTCCATCTATCTCGTCAAATGTTTGGGTTATGCATGCTAGGTGTTACTTTGGAATTTTACAAGATCAAGTACATGTAAGGTTTGCACAACATATCAAATGACAAATGTTAAGTTATCAAAAGTGATAGCTAAGAAAACCTTGCATTCAATAAGAAATTTGAGAAGACACGTCTTGACTGTTGATGTCGCATTAGTTATTGAATTATTGCGCAGTTAAGCAGATGCGATTGAGTAACATCAACTGCTAGGAAACGAACAAAAAAAATTGAGATCCGTTGAATTCTAGTGAAATTGTATCATGAATGAAATTTAATTACTAGATTTTATTATTATTTTTGGGAAATTTTCCCCTATTGAAGTGGTTTTCCTTCATGACAGCCAAGCCAAACTAATCAAGTTGGTTGTTGAGGAGGTTGTGGTTAAGTTGAAGATAAAGCAAAAGTCTGTGACTGAACATTTAATTGGAATCGATGATCAAGTGGTAGCAGTAAAAAATTTGTTAGACATAGGCTCTGGAGGTGGACGGCTCATTCAAATTCATGGCATGGGGGGTATCAGTAAAACAACTCTTGCCAAGGTCGTGTTCAATGAACTTTCTACCCACTTTGGAAAGCGTTGCTACTTTCTTGAAGATGTTCGAGAAAAGTCATCAACACCGGATGGCTTGGTTGGATTGCAAAAGAAGTTACTATATGAAATAGGAAATGCCGTAGGAACAAGAAGCATTGATGCAACTGACAATGGAATGGAGAGGATTGGAGAAACACTTCGTGATAAGGTCTTAATTGTACTGGATGATGTTGATGAAAGCGAACAAGTGGAGAAATTAGTTGGAAAAGGTACTTTGTGTTCAGGATCTAGAATACTAATTACTACTAGAAACAAGGATGTGTTGCAAATCACTAAACCAGAGTACAATATATTACCTTATGAAATGAAGGTGATGAGTAGTGATCATGCGCTTCAGCTTTTCAGCAGACATGCATTTAACAAGGACTCTCCTTCAGATGACCGCAATGATATGTCAAAGGAAATTGTATCTGCTACTGGAAGCCTTCCTTTGACTATTGCAGTAATTGGTTCATTTCTGAACAATAAAAGACAAGACCTATGGAAAGAAACATTGGACAAGTTACGCAAAGCACCTCCACAGGGTGTTTTCAAAAAGTTGAGGATTAGCTATGATGCATTGACTCCTGAGGTTCAACAAATTTTTCTAGATATTGCATGCTTTTTCATTGGTGAGGAAATGACAAACCCAATTTATATGTGGACGGATTGTGAATTTTTCCCAATTAGTGGAATTGAGGTCCTCAAAAACAAGTCCTTGATAAAGATTGGAGTGAACAATGAGTTTTTGATGCACGATCAACTTAGAGATCTTGGAAGGGAAATTGTTCGTCAAGAAAATCGAATGATTCCTGAAGGGCGTAGTAGGTTATGGATAAAAGATGAAGTCCTCACTACAATGGAGACAAAGGAGGTGAGATACTTAACAAGAGAACTAATAGATTCTCTTTTTGCTTCTTGGTTTTAATACTTTTCCTCAATAAAATGGAATGCTGAATGCTACTCCTTTCTTGTTCTCATTTGCAGATGAAGAAAGTTCAAGCGATGGAAGTAACTCACACACACATATGTATCAAAAGTGAAGAGATTGGAAGGTTTAAAGAACTAAGGTTCCTTAGATTAGATAGCGGAATCTTTGTTGGTGATCTAATGGATTGTTTTCCCAAACTAAAATGGATTTATTTGAGAGATTCTCCCTTTTCAAAGTATGAGCTAACCAATATGTGCGTAAAGAATGTGGTTGTCCTTGAATTTGAAAGCATTCCCACTATAGACGATCGGAAATTATTGCAGTTAATAGAGGTGTGTCATATGCTTATTTCCTTTCTTTGTCCTTAAAATGAACGTTTGAACTGCTCTTCCATTGGATAATGTATTCACTTTTTACAGGGGACAAGAAAATTGAAAGTTCTTAGTCTTGCTAATTGTCATGGCATAACCAGAACACCAGACTTATCCGAATGCTCAAAATTAGAGAGGCTGACTTTTTTGGCTTGCAATGGCTTAATGAAGATTGATGACTCTATTGGGAAGTTAAAGGATCTGAAATATTTAAAGTTTGATCTTTGCGATCGCCTTGAAGGTTTGCCTGAAAAAGTCGGGGACCTACGGAATCTAGAGCACTTCTCTTTACAATACTGCTGTGCAATGAAGGAATTACCGGATTTCATATTTAAGTGGAAATCATTGCGGGAGTTGCAGCTTTCAATTGCACGTCCAGTGGAGTTATCGGGTGCCATCGGAAAGTTTGAGAATCTGAAAGCGCTTCAGGTTGAAGGAAATTTGAAAAGTCAACTTCCTTCTGAAATTGGCTTGCTTCTGCGGCTTGAAATATTGGAGTTAAAAGGGTTTGATGAAATCCGAGAGTTGCCGGACCTCTCAAACTTGACTAATTTGGTTAGGTTGAAACTAAATGACGACTCCAAAATTGACGGACGAGATGGAACTTATACTGGTGATTTAGAGTGGATCAGGGGGTTATCCAAACTAAAAAAATTAAGCTTGTGTCTCCTCCATGCCCCTGCTCCCATTGAGTTGGCTTCTCTTCCTCGGCTTAACCAACTTCGTTTGTCTGGATTGAACTTGCAACCCCTCAAGCAAGTTTCCTCTTCTTTGTTAAAGCTAACCCTTGATAATTTCAATTCAATCACATTTCTCTCCTCCTACTTAGAGAATTTGTCAAATTTAAGGCTCATTCACTCTCAAATGCAAGAGATAATACTTGATGGGCTCCAACTTCCAAATTTAATGGAGCTTCAAATTTATGACTCTGGACGCCTCGAGAGATTAACGCTATCCAGCATGACGAAGCTAGAAGAGGTCAACGTGAAGGGCTGCCCAAATTTTGATGAGATCCACATCGCTGGGGTGCTGGAATCGTTGCGCAATTTGGATATCAGTGACTGTGAGTCCTTCAGAAGGTTCGTGTATGTCGACAAACATTGGGAGTCTTCCCATGAATCTTCACTAGTCCTTGCATCAAGAGTCTTCAACAAGTTGTGGAGACTCTGCATACAGTCATGCGATAAGATACTCAGTATTCAAGTTGTTGGTACGTTAGAATCGTTGCAAGACTTAAAACTTTGGGGTAATCATTTGCAAAGTCTTGGTGGTTTGTCAGAATTAAAGAACCTCAAGTGCTTGAGCATAGACTCCAACCCTAAGCTACGAAAGTTTTTGGAGTTCTCAGGCCTTCATGACTGCCCATTGTCCGAACTGCCAAATGATTGCTACTTAAGTATTGACCCTTGCCCGAAATTACTTGGGCTTAAGCAAGGATTTAGAGGCTTCGTCCAAGATTTCAAGCAATATAAGGTGAGTCAGCAAAACCATCCACAAACATAAATTCAACTATAAGGAGATTTATAATAATTGTGGAAAATAAAAAAAGAAACAATCATACAATAAGTCTCGGTCTCACTTACTTTGAAAACTAGTAGACGTTTGTGATGTTTTCTCTCTCTCCGTTTTTTTTGGCTTTTCCTTTTTTCTGTATATGAGAAAGTTACATAGTTGCAGTAAGAGGTTCAATTTTATCACAAATATTTGGAAAAACTTCATTTTATAGGATATATATATATATAATAGTTTATAGCCTATTATTTAAAATTTTCTCTCATTTTATAAGAAACAATTGGTTTTACTTAGCATTTTTTCTACGTAATATACTGTACTTTTTTTTCTCCATTTCTTCCTTAATACCGATCATTATGACAATGACTTTAATGATTTGCAATATTTACAGTGTAGATAGAACATTAAAGAGATAAATACATCAGAAATCCTAAAACTTACAAAAATTACAATCGAGTCATAAAACTTGTTAATTTAATATAATCAAGTCTTTTTATTAACTTTGTTCAATTATTCAAATGAAAAATTTTGTTTATTCTTTTCACACTCCGACGTGGCATAGAGCTTCGAGCCTTCAAACACAATGTTTGTGTGCAAAAACTTCTGCCCTTTTAAGGTTTGCCCCAAATTTCCAGCCCCGATTGAGTAGTCTTCTCAAGTTCTCCTCACTTCTTCATCAGTCTTTCTCGTCCATAGTGTACTTCTTGTTCATGGAGTCCGCTTCTCATTCATCGATCCTCCTCCTCTTCATCTGAGTGTCCTTTTCTTCTTCGCCGAATCCCCAAATTTCATCTTCGTTCGAGCGCGACGACGTCGAGTCATTGCGCAAGAGCTCGATGAGGCCAACGGCGATGTCGGGTCCTCTTCGTCCAAAGCCGGGCGGCGTGAATGAGGGTGTTATAAGTCACTACATCGAGCTTAATCTCCTTTCTTGTACTCTGCTTTCATTCAGAAGGAGGTATGGGAACTCATTTGAGCTGTTTTCTCGTGGATTGAATAGGTCTGAAGTTTGGGAATGATGTCAATGGGTATATGCCCAAACGCAGGATGTTGTTGCGATCTTACTAATCTTAGCAAAATAAGAGATAGGATCGTCCAAAACAAAACAGAAAAAGGACACAGATTGTTCGCATGCTTTTGTTTCGGTTGATTAAGGTGGGAGCAACTATATTTAATGCTCAATTTCGCGGTTCTCTGCTTCGGAAACATGCTAAAAGGATTGGGGATTTGGCTTGAATATCATGCATAACGCCCATGGAAATTTCCTAAAACTCAATTTCAAATTATTATGAATCCATCTTTTGGTCTGTGGAGTCAAAATAAAGGTGTCATCTTTACTTGAAGTGCTATTTGTTCACTTAGAATCTCCAGAATATCCAAAGAATGTACGATTTCTTTAATATTGTATTTGGGATATTATCAATTTAGAGCTTGAACTGGCCTACATAATTTGACGATTCAAAGTGCTATCTATTTTTGGAGTGCCGATTTTCAAGGACAATCTGGTCTGATGTGCCGAAGCTTTTACTAGTACAGCACCATTCGTGTTATGGGTAAGAAAAGCATGTTTTCAGCATTACAATCATCAGCATTAGATGGCGTCTTAGGGATGATGGTATTCGTTTTTCTTCTTTCATGTTGCCAGATTTCTTGCTTTGAGCCTTTCGGGCAATAAAACAAGAACCTGCATAAAATGCATTTGTTTGTCAGTCTTAAAATTGGTCTGGTCAGTTTGTCAAATCGAATTGGAGTAGGGCCAACATGTGGTAATTAGGTGTCCTTCCTCTAGTGAGGCCACAAAAATGGTGATATACAATGCCCTGGGTTTGTTAATGTCTCCAGTTTTTGCAGGAGGAAGAGATTGTACCAGCTGCATTAGCAGACCCATTGGTTGGGCACCAATTGATAGTTTCACATTTAGAGAGCAGTGCACAACTGCAAATGCACATACTGGGAGAGATGAAGGAACTCCTGTCTCCATTTGAGGTAAATTCGCGTTGGTAGACTAGCTATATGTCTGAAGTTTGAACACTCGGTTTGGTTGCATTCGGTGTAGACTGTACTGAAGTTTAAATACTTGTGTTATTAGTATTCCTCCTGGCAGCCAAGATGGTGGAATATGCTTGGTTTATCAGTGGGACCATACTGAGGTTTAAATACTTGGTTTATCAGAGGTCACCAGGGTTTCAGTTGCTTGAAGATGATAGAGAAGTTTCAGTTTTTATCACAAATGGTTGGAAAAACTTCATATCGTAGGAGATATATGAAAAGAATAGGTTAGAGCCTATTTTTTAAAATGTTTTCTGGTTTTATATGAAACGAATGGTTTTACTTGGTATATTTTCTACATAATATATTCCACTTTTTTGCCCATTTCTTACTTAGTACTAGTCATTATGAAGATGATTTCCACGAGTTGCGATATTTACAGTGAAGGTAAAACATTAAAGGGGTAAGAGCACCATTAGAATATTAAAGGGGTAGGTGCACCATAAGTTCAAGAACTGGTTGAGAAAGTGCAATCGAGTACTGAAATTTGTCAAGTTGGTGCAACCGATTCCTTTTGTTAACTCCGTTTAATTTGCCTAACAGAAAATGCTGACAGCGCTTTTTTTTATTTATTTCATTTCACTCTCTACGTGTAGAGCTTAAATGTCTCCGTTTAAGGTTTGCCCCAAATTTCCAAGCCCTAACTGAGTTTTCTTCTCCCTTTTTTTTTACCTCTCCTAACTGAGTTTTCTTCACTTCTCCTAATTTGTGGAGTGTTCTTCTCAAGTTCTCCTCACCTCTTCATTGGTCTTTCTCGTCCATGCCTCCATGGTGCACTTCTTTTTCGTGAAGTCTGCTTCTTGTTCATCCATCCTCCTATTCTTCATTTGAGTGTCCTTTGTCAAATCCCCAAATTTCCTCTTTGTTCGAGCGTGACGACATCGAGTCCTCACGCAAGAGCTCTATGAGGCTGACGGCGACGTCAGGTCCTCTTCATCCTAGCCCGTCCGCTTGAACAAAGGTTTTACAAGGCACTACATCAAGCTTAATCCCCTTTCTTGTATTTTGCTTTCATCCGATGGTGGTATGTTAACTCATTTGAGGTGTTTTCTCTTGTGGATATAATAGGTCTGTAGTTTGGGAGTGATGTCAATGAGTATATGCACAAGCACAGGAAGTTGTTGCGATCTTACTAGTCTCAGCAAAATAAGAGTAGTCATCCAAAACAAAACAGAAAAAGGACACGGATTGGTCACGTGATTTTGTTTGGGTTAATCAACAACTATGCTTAATGCTCAATTTTGCGGTTCCCTGCTTGGGAAAAATGCTTTAAAAAATTGGGAATTTGGCTTGATTATCATGCACGTTGCCCCCTCCAAAATTTTCTGAAAAGTCAATTTCAAATTATTATGAATCCATCTTTTGGACCAGGGAGTCAAAATAAAGGTGTCATCTTTACTTAAAGTGCTATTTATTCACTTAGAATCTCCAGAATTTCCAATAAATATATGGTTTCTTTAATATTGTATTTGGGACTATCCAATGTGCTATCTATTTTTGCAGCGGCAGCAGCAGCAGTGGGAGCAGTTGCGGTGGCGGCGGCAGTGGGAGCAGCTGCGGCGGTGCCGGCGGCGGCGGCGGCGGTGGCGGCAGCGGCAGTTGGATCAGTTGTGGCTACAAGGGGAGCAGCAGCGGCAGCTGCCACCGCAGCAGCTGCAGGAGCCGCAGCAGCAGCAGGAGCAGCAGCAGCAGCAGGAGTTGCAGCTGCTGCAGGAGCTGCAGCTGCTGCTGCGGCAGCGGCGACAGCTGCATGAGCTACAGCGACGGCAGCGGCAGCGGCAGCGGCTGCATTGGCAGCGGCAGCAGCTGCAGCGGCAGCGGCTGCAACGGCGGCAGCGGCAGCGGCGGCTGTGGCAGTGGCAGCAGCAGTGGCTGCAGCGGCGGCAGCTGCAGTTGCAGTAGCAGCAGCTGGGGCGGCTGCAGCTGTGGCAGCTGCAGCTGGTCTTGCAGATCCCGACGGCAGGTAGAAGCTAGTCTTGCAGAACTCATTGGGGAGCTTGAGCTTCAGCAGTAACTTGTCGCTCTTGAGGGAGGAATAGGAGATGTCGAGGTCTGCTCTGTCCACTTTCAGGGTCAAGGAGGAGGAGATGGATAGGAAGAAGGTGGTCTGTGACTGCATCCTCTCCCACCAGGTTCGGATCAAGGAAGAGACCAAACGCTTGGCCACCATTTGCAACGTATGCAACATGAAGTCCACACATGAAATTGGTTTACTCGGGGGCTTTTTCTTTTCTATGTTCAAGTAATAGCAAATAAGAGGTGAGGGGTTTTTGTGGTTATATTCATGGAGATTTTTTTGTTACTTGTTTTGGGAATGAACAGCAAAACAGCATTAAAGATGACGGTGGCAAGTATAAAGCTGCTGAGGAACAAGAGATAGGCGATGGTGAAGCAGATGAGGCACGACATCATGTCTGGTCAAGACACGCTGCTCGTGGCCGAGTACAGCTAGTTCTTTCACTACGATTTGCTTTTGGTTATTGCATTGGCAGTTGGTGTGGCTTTTTGTATTGGACGTAATTCATGTCTATGTTGAGAGAAATTGGTCTTGAGAAAAATGGTTACTCTCAAATTTCCAATGATTTTTGTATATCTAATTTATAATTAGAATGCTTTGAGAGTGTTGAACTTGAAATAATCATATCGGTTTTTGGTTGCATTCAGTCATTTGTATCATCCGGGGTGTGAAAAAATTCATATTTGAACGAATTTTTGAGATTTTGAATCCGCATCTCATTTTACTCGGGAAATGCTCTATACATATCTTGGACTTCTAGGAGAATTAAATGTGGCATCCTGAAATTTGACCCCGTCCCAATAATATGAAATGGGCATTTCGTCGACGTGCCTAGTCTTTTTTTTTTTTTGAGCTAGTTTCTCACGAGTTAACTAACTTATTAGGTGAGGCCGTTAAGGGATATAAATGTGACAGACTCGAGAATTCGATTGGAAATCGACTATCGGCTGTTTGACCATAATAATTGGTAAGGATCAATATGATACCGTTATAATCAAATTGTGATCGGATATAAGTCGATTCGACAGAATCACATAATTGAATTGGGGGTGATTCCGCATGATTGCAAAATTCGCGTCGAACAGTATTGACCTGATTTTCTATTAATTTTATACTCGGTACACGTAATTGAAACCTTGCGATTTTTACGACAACCGAGTCGTCTATGAGTCAAAGATGTACAAATGTGAATTGAAAATTATCAACCACGGGTTAAACATGCTAAAATTCCTAAAAGTTACCCGATAGGTTATGTTGTACTAAAATCGAGTTTGGTCTATTTTAATCACAAAATTGAATTCGGTTTCGAGAATCAGACGTTCGAGCGTGTCATGATTCATTTTTAGAACCTCATCTCATTTTTCGGCGAATTTTCATCGAGTTTGGAATTTTTGCGGAAAACTAATTTTGACAAAAAGAAAATAAGAGAGGAAATTCGTATGGGCTGCCTTATTGGAATATTTGGCTACCAAGAAGAGTTTGTTTAGGAAGAAATTGAAGGAAAATGGCCATTGGAGGGATGCAAGACTTTGTGGGCTGAAGACTTTGAGGCACAAGCACTTGAGTGCTTGGATATTTAGGCTTGGCTCTCATTGGATGCTGCTTAGACTTTCTTGGTCTCTCTCCCTCCTTCTAATTTCCCCTTCCTTTCCCATGCGTGTAGACCCTCTTCCCTTCTGCCTTCTTCCTCTTCTTCCCACCTTTACTTCTCCTCACGTTTCCTTCCTCACATTGTTGCCGCCTCTGCTCCATCTTCATTTTCCCATTTCCAGCATCGACCACCCAACACCTTCACCGACCGATCGCTGCCCTTGTCCATCCACGCCGCTCAGTCCAACGCCACCGTCCCACCAGCCCCGACGCCTCCAGCGTCCGCCTCACGCCCTTAGCCACACGTCTAGCTGGTTCGCCAGCCTCCAGCCCGCCGAGTAGCCGCCTATAGCACCCTCACTGCTCCAGCCGCGCTCGCCTGGCCGTCCAACACCACCAGTCGAGCCCAACCAGCCCACCTCAACCCCAAGTAGAATCGAATTCTAGCCCTTGGCCGTGAGCCTTGTGGGCTGTTTTTAGCCTCGACTGAGCTTCCGTTGGTGATGCTGTAATCCCAAGTCCTCACCGTTGTTGTGCTGCCGTCGCCGTGAACCGGTCGTTGCCCTAATCCGGTGAGTTAACGCCCTAATCCTGGATTAGGATGTTAATTACACTTAGTAGGTTAGTTAGTGTTAATTAGGATTAGTGTTAAGTAGTTAGTTAGGTTAACTAGTTAGTAAGGCTAGTTTCGTTAGTGTAACTAGGTTAGTTAGATGGTTAGTTAGTTAGGTTACTACCCTAGGTTAGGATAGTTGAACTTGGGTTAGCTTAGTTAACCATGGTTAGTTAATCATGGTTAGTTTAATTTACCGTGGTTAGTTTAATTAAATTAGATTTATTTAATTAATTGCAATTTATTTAATTAACCATAATTAGCGTAATTTGTGACGGATTGGCCATTTTCTTTCAGAATTTTACGCTAATTCTCATGGTTGAATTTATATGTGAAATTGATTGCTTATTTGTGCAATTGAGTGCTTGGTTCTGATTATGGATTATTATTGCAAAATTGGATTTTATGGTATTTAATTAGAAAAATACCGAGTGTCGGTTTTTGACGCCAAAATTTTTATATAGTATATAAAACCGTGGGATTTTGAAATGAGTGTACCATACTTATTGGTTTGATTTAAATGTGTGACCATGCACGATTATTTTACTGGGATGATTTTTAATACGAAGAAAAGTGGCAAAGTCCATTATTTGAACACGAGGTATTTTGAGTACAAAGCACGATGTTCTTGGATAAGTATGTGCGCGTGTGATCATCTAAATACCCTGATGCGTTTACACGAGGTAATGAATCCGTTCTGATGCCTTTACGGACGATGCCTGATTAAGTTTGGATACCCCACATCAATGGAGGCCGGTTGCGGTGGAGGTCGGGCTGATGCTCCTTTATGGAATGTCATCTTGATGTGTTTACGCGAGATGATACCATGCCTGACGAAGTGGGACGATGCCCGGTTATGCCAAATGACCGCCGACTGTTGAGTTGGCCATGGCCGTTGGGTCATAATAATTAGAACATGCCTGAGTGGTTGTGATAGTTGCGTCTGATTATAGGGCAAAATTGTGTAGCACGGTATGTGAGTGTCATAACGATTTTACCTTATAATTGAGACCCTTGTGATTATTTGTGATTGAAATGATGTATTCCGGTTATTAAGTAATGCTTGTTGCATTGATAATGGTATATGTGATGCACTAATGTGTAGGGATGTGCCGAGGCGAGATAAGTTTTGTGTGATGTCTGTTTAGGCTGCCTCCAAGTGAATTTGTGTCCTAATTGGGGTTTAGGGTTTTGACTCACTGATATTTTTATCCACATCGTCGTGGGTTAATATTTTCAGGTCCTTAGTATGAAGAGGCGACCCGTTCGTTTTGGGGTACCGAAGAAAATAGACCACTAGTCCTCCCACTTCCCTATTCCCGGGACCACCTGGACCCGTGAGTTAGTTGTGACCACTATTTGGGTCGATGAGGGTCTCCGTCACTAGGTACCCCATCGCTTCAAGACATGGTTCATTGACTATCCTAACGGGGCTCAGGAAGGTCCTTTATAGGGTTTTGACGGATCTCCCGTTGGAATCAAGGATGAGGAAGTAGCTCACCCGATGACATCGACATTCCTGATGGTGTCGTGGAGAACCCGAAGCTCGAGACGGAATGGTCCAGAGCGTAGGTGGCCCAATAGTTTCTTTTTGAGTTAGATTGTATATAGACTTGTAGGGCTAATCTAATCTGTTTATAAAGCGTGGTTTGTGATAAGTGGCTATCCTGCTTTTACTATCCCTGTGTTTATTTGTTGTCTGGGGTTTATTAATTCGCTTCCACAAGTGCATAAAACGAATGGGTCGGTGACACGTCCTGAGACGGCGCATTTTTAGTCGACCGCCGAGGGATGTGCGCGTGCCCGGGATTCGGGGCGTAACACTTAACATTCAAGTAGGGATGCTTTTATATTTGAATCAATCACATATCACAGACTTATAAAAGACTTAACATTCAAGAAGGAATGCCTTTATAACTGAATCAATCACTCGAGACTTCAGCATTCCGATCAACGATGCTGGTAAAAAAATATTGTGGACCCACCTAAAAAGCCTAAAGGTGGCTTGCATATGTGACTTCATTACATTGAATTGGACCTAACAAATGGCGTTGCATTGTGGAAATTGCTTTCTAATGTGGATGAGGGCCTGTGTCTAACACATGCGCGAAATTGACACGTGAAACCGATGACCGCAAATCCGAGCCAAGGGATCCAACAAAAGCAAAGCAGAATCCCAAGCTGTACATATGCGCCCGTTTGATGATTTCATTAAGAGTTGAAAAAAACTAATATATTTAGCACAAGAATGAGTATTTCCCGCAGGCCTGCAAATTCGCAGAGATATGGAAGTTCTATTGATAATCACGGATTTTAGTGTCTTTAGTGTAGAAGTACACAAGTATTTAAACCACTGGTAAATCGCTGGGCTGAGGAAAAGAAAACATGAGACTTCATTTTATTCCTCCTGCTCTGACCATTCAGGGTCAAATTTTTAATCATTGTTTACGACGGAATGTTTCCTGCTCGAGGGGGTCGTCATTGTCTCGCTTCTAGGGCACCTCTGATAGAATAATTTCCAAAGTGATACATTCGAGTTGTACATTCTTCTTGATCAACGATAATTACAATATTAGGCAATCCCGTTATATATTTAATCCGCTCAGGTATGTTTGCAAGTGAAATGACTGTCTCTTCAACATAGCAGCAGCTCTTTTTGGAAGACGAATGAGTCTCTTCGCCTTTCGTTTTGTTCTCGAGTCCCTAGTCTCGTTTTTATTGTGGACTAGTTCGTTAACATACCATCGAGCCAGCATAATGACACTGAGCTCTTATTGCAGCCCGTGCAACAGAATTCAACTGCTTTATTCTTGGTACCAACAATTAAAAACTGTTTTTTTTTTTTTTTGTAAAAACAATTAAAAAACTGTTTCCCCCTACTTACTACATCAAAAACTAAATCATAGGCTTTTGATAAAAAAAGAAGAAGCAATTTTAGTAAGATTTGTAATATGAATACCTTTACGCTTGGCATAAATATAAGGTGCTATCCTAGGATTCCATTTCCCAGCACCATGACCAAAATGAATTATTGCTTCCACCATCTCTTCTAAATTGATATTCCAATACCTTCTTGTCATTTCCACACCCCCCCCCCGCTTTAAAAAAAAAAATGCTACGAGGTTGCCCTGAAAACTAAATAATTGTTTCAATGGAACCTTTTCTTCTATCGGAGATTGGCCGTGTGGATGTCAATACACAATCCAAACCCCTAGCCTCTATTCTCTATTATCTTTATTTCAATTATACCACAAAAATAAAGAGTTTTTAATTAAAATTAAAAAGTATGAATCCATTTTTAGGAATCATTAAATCCTCTAAATGATTGTTTGATGTATCATGAAACTTCTTCAAAATGGACAAATCAAATAATTCTATGTGGTGGAACAAAATATCTTTGATTTCCCCCTCGAAAAAATTCTCTGCCCGTTACACCTAATGACCAGCAGGCAATTTAGGGATATATTAGACTATACATGAGGCCAAAGATGTTAAAATGAGAATGAATCGAAGTTCTCCAATAAGAATGGTAAGAACAATGAAAGCTTTCTGTCGGATTGCCAAATAGCCAACAACTTTCCATTAGAATATCTAGTTTTCAGTAGTAAAGCAACTCTGAAGCATGAAGCGGGAACAAGTGTGCTGAAGATGAGGGAAGTAGGACTTTTGGTATTTCAACCTGACACAAATGTACACACTCACCTCAATAAATTATGGAAGGCTTAGAAACTTCCCACCATATCTCGCATTAGACATAACCAGCACAATGACCCAACAACTGCATAGAATAACAGACAATTGATATATCATATTTTCTTTCTTCACTCGTGTGAGCTCCTCCTTTTAACATCTATATTATGCCCTTTGAGCTTTGATTTCAGCTAGAAGTTAGCTCTTCTTGACCTTGTGGCACATTGATTGGCTTGATCAACACAATGATTGATTCCTTTCAAGGAAGTTGGCTATCATGTCCCTAGCTCAATTTGGTGTGTTCTGATCAACCACGACTTACCACAACCGTAAAATCAATTTCTACATTTTTCCTTATCTTTGCCATAAGAATTGGTGATTGAAGACCACAAGAGTAGTTAGGCTCTGAGTCGACCTCACTAGCAGTTACACCACTTGAATTTAGATGTCGGTGCCTTCAATCTTCTCACCGCCATTCTTTGATTGGGCAACTGAAGGTTCTACTAAATGCAGCAGAAGCAATGGAGGAATGCGACAGAAGAAACATATGTTGACTATCAAGGTTATATCATGATTCTACCAGGAGCTTCTTCACTATAACATAGACAATGCAAAGCAAAAAGAAAAGCATCTGTATAAAAAGAAGTGGAGTTTGCTATTGCAAGAAGAATAATGGATTCACAGACATTACTATGTATAGCCTAATCACAAGAGCGTCGAAGAAATTGGTGACATTTAAGCGTGAAGTTGGCCACGTTACAACTCAAGTCATGTGAAGGTGAAGTTTAACTCCCGTTTTGGACTATAATAATGCTACGAAGAGAATATTCATCCCAGAACCTTCACATCCTGTGAACAATTTGAATTCTGTCTCTTTTTCCGTTTACATGCTTGGACTTCTATTCCTTAATGGGCCGCCATCATGCATGTGTGAAAGAACTGATGGATTCTCTTTTTTCTTTTTGGTTTTAATACTTTTCCTCGATAAAATAGAATGCTGAATATTACTCGTTTCTTACTCTCACTTGCAGATGAAGAACGTTGAAGCAATGGAACTAAGATTGTATCATTTGGGGGAGGAACCTTTGTTGGCAATCTAATGGATTGTTTTCTCAAATTAAGATGGATTTATTGGAGTGTTCCTGGTTTAAAGTGTAAGCTGACCAATATGTGCTTAAAGAATGTAGTTGTCCTTCAATTTTCATCGATTGCCAATATAGACGATCTGAATGGAGCCTAATAAAGGTGAGTCATATGCTTATTTCTATTCTTTGTCCTTAAAAGCAACATTTGAACTGTTCCTCCATTGGATAATGCATTCATTTTTTACGGGAGGCAAGAAAATTGAAAGTTCTTAGTCTTTGTGAGTCTCATCACATAACCAGAACACCAGACTTGTCGGGATGCTCAACTTTAGAGAAACTTGCTTTTTGGACTTGCTGAGGTTTAAGGAAGATTGACGGCTCTATGGGGAAGTTAAAGCATCTGATAGACTTAATGTTTGATCAATGCCCTTTGCTAGAAGGTTTACCTAAAGAAATTGGGGACCTATAGAATCTAGAGCGCTTCTCTTTTAATCGGTGTCATCAAATGGAAGAACTACCGGATTCCATCTATAATTGGAAATCATCACGGGAGTTGCAGCTTTCAAGCCTAGGAATGCTTGGGGAATGTTTAGTGCTTTGGAATAAAGCCAATTTGTAAGGTCAACTTCCTTCTACAATTGGCTTACTCCCGCAATTGCAAAGACTGGTGTTAAGAGAGTTTTAAGAAATTCGAGAGTCGCTGCCACTTCCAATAAGTTTAACCCATCTAGAAGTGTCATCTATGTCATTGCAAGTTGTCCTAGACCTCTCAAACTTGACTAATTTGGTCGAGTTGGACCTAAGTGATGGCTCTAAAATTGGCAAACCAGACATAATTCATAGAGGTGAGTTGAGATGGATCGGGAGGTTATCCAAATTGAAACGGTTGAGATTGTGTATCCTCCATGTCCCTGCCCCCACTAAGTTGGCTTCCCTTCTTGAACTTAACCAACTCCATTTGTCTGGATTGAACCTGCAACCCTCAATGCAAGTTCCCTCTTCTCAGTTAGAGTTAACCCTTGATAATTTCAATTCAATCACGTTACTCTCCTCCAACTCAAAGAATTTGTCAAATTTTTACATCTCTCGCTCTCAAATGCAAGAGATTCAATTCGATGGGCTTCACCTTCCAAATTTAACATATCCACATGTTGATAATTGTAGACTCCTCAATAGATTCATAATATCCAGTATGAGGAAGCTAAAAGTTGGTCAGCATGAAGAAGTACCTAGAACTAGATGAGATCCACATCGCTGGGGTGTTTTTTTTTTTTTTTTTTTATGAAAGTAAGTAGTTGTATTGAGCTTTATCAACTTTACAAGAGGAAATCTCGGCACCAAAACTTGCACTCAGAGTGACAAGACATCAAGGCGAGTGGAAGGGGGCCGAGACGAAAGCAAGCAACAAACGGTATTAGCCACACAGGACGGCCAACCCAAGCTAAAAAACAAAAGGCAACGGAGGGATCAAAATGGATGCAGCCAGATCACCCCAAGCACCAAACAAAAAACAAAAGGCACGGTTCAAGCGTGCCTTTTGTTTGGTTCCCAAGGATCGAAGCCGCTGAAATAGCAGCTACACGGAAAGCTTCATGGCTTCAGTCAAGAATCCCCTGTAGAGAAAACAATCGGATCGATGCCCAGGCACGCTGGAGTCTCCTGTTCCTCGCGGTATTGTCGACATTCCTGAAAGTTAGAATCGCTGGGGTGTTGGAATCATTGGAAATATTACAAATCGGAAAGGTCTTGCCCTTAAGAAGGTTCGTGTACGTCAACATAAATTGGGAATATTCTCTTGAATCTTCACTAATCCTTGCATCGAGGGTCTTCAATAAGTTGCGGTATCTCTATCTAGGTTTTTGTGACATGCTCGGTATTCAAGTTGTTGGTATGTCAGAATCGTTGAAAGACTTTTTACTTGCTGGTCAACATTTGCAAAGTCTCGGTGGTTTGTCAAACTTAAAGAACCTCAAATCCTTCAAAATATCTTCCGGCCTTAAGCTACGGATTGTCAAGGGCCTCGACAAGTTAAAGTTTTTGAAAGAATTGGAACTTACTAACTGTGGATCGTTGAAATATCGGCCACCAAATTGTCAAATGATTGCCGCTTATACATCCACCAATGCAAGAAATTACTTGGGGTTAGTGGACACTTCAGAGGCACCGTCCAGAGTTTCAAGCGTCACAAGGTGAGTAAGAACAACCAGCCACAAACATGAATTCAACTATAGGCAGATTTATAATAGTTGTGGAAAATCAAAAAATAATCATACAAACATGAATTAAACACGGTCTCGCTTACTTTAAGCACCAGTAGACGCACGTGATGGTTTCTCTCCCTATTTTTTTTTTCCCCTTGTTTCCGTTTATGAGAAAGTTATATAGTTGCAGTAAGAGAAGTTCAGTTTTTATCACAAATAGCGGGAAAAAATTTGTATTGTAGGGGAGATACATATATATATATATATAGAATATCTTAGAGCCTATTATTTAAAATGTTTTCTCATTTTATAAGAAATAAATGGTTTTACTTAGCATTTTTTCTACGTAATATACTGCACTTTTTATTTTTTTTCCATCTCTTACTTCATACCAATCATTATGACAATGACTCTCGTCATTTGCAATACTTACGGTGAACATAGAACATTAAAAGGATAAATGCAATAGTTCTAAAACTTATAAAAATTATAATAGAGTCATCAAACTTGTGAGTCTCTTTGTTAATTTCATCTAATTTGATAAACGGAAGATGCTGGCTATGCATTTTTTATTCACTTCTCTATGGCATAAAGCTTAAGAAAAAAGGTTTGTGTGCAAAAACGTCTTGTCCTTTTAAGGTTTGTCCCAAATTTCCAAGCCCTAATTGAGTTTTCTTCTCAAGTTTCCCTCACTTCTTCATCAATCTTTCTGTCTATAGTGTACTTCTTGTTCGTGGAGTCCGATTCTTATTCATCGATCTTTTTGTTCTTCATCTGAGTGTCCTTTTCTTCTTCGTCGAATCTCCATATTTCCTCTTTATTCGGGCATGACAACGTCGAGTCCTTGCGCAAGAGCTCGATGAGGCCGATGGCAACATCAGGTCCTCTTCGTCCAAAGCCGGGCAGCGTGAACGAGGGTGTTATAAGCCACTACATCGAGCTTAATCCCCTTTCTTGTACTTTGCTTTCATTCCGAAGGAGGTATGGGAACTCATTTGAGGTGTTTTCTCTTGTGGATTGAATAGGTGTTTTGGCAGTTGAACCCCAAGACAACAGCCTTTACATTTGGTATTTGACAATTAGAATAAACCTTGAGAATATGTCTGAATACCATTTGCCGAATTCAAATAGATACAGCCACCTGTAGCAACATCGACTTCACTTCCAAACTTCAGACCTATTCAATCCACAATAGAAAACACCTCAAATTAGTTTCCATACCTCCATCGGAACAAAAGCAAAATACAATAAAGGGGATTAAGCTCAATGTAGTGGCTCATAACAACTCCGTTCACGCCGTCAGGCTCAGACGAAGAGAGATCAAAATGATGTTTAGAGATCTCTATTGTGTGTTATGATGGTCATCACCCTACAAATCAAATGAGTGCAAGAAAGAGGACTCCGCATGATGGACGTGAAACGAGCATAAGAAACCATGTTAGTGATCACTACTTGAACATCGCACAATTAAATCTATTATAATTTTGGAATGGAGAAGGATTTAGAGAAAGCTTAGATCACAGAAAGTAATAAAATTAATGAACAGAGGGGCTCATTATTAATCTGTTAAGCATAGCAAAACATAGAGAAGATATTATGTGATCGCACTAGAAGCTTATTTCTTAAAACAGAATGAGCAAGCCATGATCAGCCATATTTTCCATCGCTTGAAAAAAAATGTAGAGACGTGAACAAAGGAGCTCCATTCATTGACACAAACTCAGTGCTATGTGGCCAAAGCATCTTATAAACACTACAACCATTAATGAATGGCTGTAAACCCAAAGGTAGAGTTCACAAATCACCATCATTGCCGTAACCTAGTAAACTTGAGAAGTTCGATCATGAAAATAGAAGTCTAACCTTAAGAGCAGGCAAAAGAAGAAATGAATTGAGGGCCAAAAATAGAGTAGTGCAAGGTAGTCATCATAAGGTATTAGGTAATCTAATAGACCCATACATCAACAGAGACCATTTCCAAGCATGTTGACTGTTCCTCAACTACTCTCAAGTGCCAAAACGGGCAAACATTTCAACTTCTCTTCAATATAAAAGATACTACAACAATTCAAGATCTATACAAAGAAGAACAAGAGAGCTCAGCAGTGACTATCTAGAAACTTCAAAAGAAAGAGCGACACCCAGCGGTGACTAATAAGGGCAATCACTAGTATACTACAAAATGAACAAAAAAGACAAGGCATAATGCAAAAGAAGTAAACCAAAAACATGATTTAGTCACAGCAAAAAGAAAAAACATCGTTACACCATGCTACATTTGTATTCCACTTTCAAGCTCCATCGAAGTGATCTTCATACCAAACTCATGTTTCAAGTCTATCCACCAATATTCCCTTTAAAACCACCTTAGCGTCCAACATCCAGGTCACTCAGTATTTGGTAAAAACACCTTTCACTATTTTAACATTTAATGAAATTAGTCACATATGGCTTGTGGCATACATACCTCGTCCAGATCTTGGGAGACCATTTCAAGGCTGCTACATGCTGACAATTCTGTTTAATTGTAGTCATCCTTTGAGCATCTAACTCTTGTACATCTCCATTTGTCTTTTGTAATTGCTCTTTTGTAGTCTCTTCATTTTTCTCATTCTCTGAGGACAACTAAATTCCTTCAACTGAATCTCTTCATCCTTCTCTTTCTTTGACCTTAACTTCTCAGTTGGAAGACAACTAGATTTGGAGGCCCCAAATCATTCGGCCATGAGCTATGCCCCAACATCAGACACGTCCAGGTTTCTCTTTCCCCAACGGTAGAGAAACCGTATTTCAAGGGGGAATCACTCTTTCCAAGTTCCAAATATACCTCCATGAGATCATTCATACTTCCCTGCAGTTTAGTAACATAAGAAGCTATTAAACCAATGATGTTACAATTTATTAGCAAGCACTTTCAAGCTGAATTCATAAATACACATGATTGCCTTTGATTCCTAACTCTGCTTCCTATTATGTGCCAAAACTTGGTTAGTCATCATAACCGAATGAACCATATCAAGAAGGCATTCAATATTTCACACTTACCTGTTATAAAGGAAAAGGAGTCCAGAGATATCAAACTGAAAATGTAATCACATTCTTCCTTTCTATAGTTGTTCCTTGCTGATTGTTATATGACTTCATCCACCGAGAACATATGAAAACACACTAGGAAGTTACACTTTTGGCTTTAATTTTAGACTATCTCATCCACTATCCGTCTCTGCTCAGATAACTGTATAAATTCCTAATACATTGTAACAACAATATTGTCATTGCCAAGACTGCATAACATTTGTTTACACTAGATGAACAAATGGCACAACTAGTAATTGGGAATTCTAGGGCCGCAGTACTTTTTTGTTTTTCGATCTCTCTCATTAAACCAAAGTGTGGTCACGTTAGCAAATTAATAGAAAATTGTTCAAGTTTCATCATCTCAATACTTCACATCTCTAGCTGCCGCATAGCTCTTTTGTTAATGATGGCAGACGTGCTAGATAAACATGAACCAAGTTGTGGATTATTGTGCTGCCATTAGCAAATCCAAATCACAAAGCTAAGGGAATAACAAGATATCAATGCAGGTGCTAAGGACATGTCCTACGTCTTCTTCCTATGACAACTGCTATTAAATCACGCGTATTTTCAGAAAAGTGGCAAATATCTCTGGACATCTTTACCATGGGTCCGAAGATATATCACCTCAGCAGAATCTTTTCTAAAGTGAAATTATTGATTACACAATGGAAATAGCACTTACAGGGAAACACAAAAATTTAAGAGGAAACATGAGAATACCTTTTCTGTTTTTATTCTAGCAGAACTTTTGTTTCCTAAGGTGTGTCATATCTTTTGTTTGCTCTGTTCGCCTTATTTGCTTCACTCAGCTTCTGCAATTAAGAAAACAAGGTTTTCAGAAAATAGTCATTACAAGGTAATGAAAGTCTATTATCGACACCTAAATTTTGGCGGCCCATTCAGTCATTAGGGGTTAATTTTATCTTTTAAGAAAAAATATTATAATTCAATTGCATAGCATATAGTTTTAGGTGCATTTGTTTTTATTTGACATGTTTTGCATTTTTATTTTTAGGACTGGTGGTGGATAGGTTCGAATTAATATTTTCTAAGCATTAGTTCGGCAGGTCGGGCTAGGCCCACGAAAGGAGATAATTAACCCAAACCCGTCGTTATTTTTAATTAATTATCTATTGAAAAATTAAGATTTTATGCGATATTATGATGATTTTTGAAAATTAAGGAAATCGCATTATAATCTTATATTTATCATAGATGAGGAAATCGGAGGAGAATATTCACGAGATAAGAATTTTGTGATCCGGAGGTTATAAGTAATATTCGTAGGATGAAATATTAACAAAAAAGATCACGTTTGGTTTCGCATATATAAGGTGCGTACGGAATTCATCAAAGAGGGGCTTTTTCGTTTTCTTTGGGGGTTCGAAAAATAGAAGAAAAAGAGAAAAACACAAAAAAGGAAAAAGCAAAAAGCTGAAAAGGTGTGTACGAAGAAGGGGAAGGGGCACCACTGTTCATCATCTCTCCCGAAGGGCCTCCCCGTCCGAGCGCCTCGCACCGGCGACTGCACCGACGCCGGTCTCCCCCAGCCCGCTCCGCCGCGCCGCCACGTGAAGCCGAGCCGCCCTCTCCGCGCCGACGCAGCCGCCGGTCTTCGATCGCGAGCTCCAACACATCGCGCCGCCGACGCCTGCAAATCTCGCGACCCAGCGCTTCCACCTCGCTTGCAGCCCGGAGCCACGATTCAGCGACCCGCTGAGCCTGCAACTCTTCGCCCGCGACGCGCGCCCCTGGAGTCCCGAAGCCGCGCCGATCCAGCCGAGTCCAGATCTCAGCCCCGACGTGCAGCACCGCCTGACCCGCGGCCCCCCCTGCACACCGCTCGGACCTCCGCTTCTGCCTCCGCACTGCTCGACCCCAAGCCACCGATCGCTCGCCTCCACCAGCAGCCGCGAACGCCGATCGCCGCCCCGAAGCCCTTCTGAGCCGACGCCCGCGACCTCCCGCGATCTGCCCATTGCATCTGGTTCACAGCAATCGCACCTCCGTCTCCGATTTGACGCTTCAATCGTCCGCCGGTCCCCGAGTCTTCAGCCCTTGCTCCGCCGGTCCGCTCGCCGCCGCACCACCCTCGCCGGAGCTCCGCCGGTGACTCCCCTCGCCGGACCAACGAACGTGCTGCCCTCCATTTTCCTTAGGTTGTTTTTCCTTTATTTTTTATTTTTTTATTATTTTATGTTATTTTACTTTACTTTTAGTTAGTCTTTTTATTATTGTTTAAGTTGAATATTGTGAGGTGACTTTTAGGTTATAAGTCTTATAGGTATTATCCATCAGATTTGTCCCTAAGGTTTATTGTAATTATTAATTTGACCCGTAAGATTTCGAGTCATTTTTTTAATTGTATTAACTCTTGGGGTTTGTTTATAATATATTAATTGTTGAATTAATTTAATTATTAATTTGATGCGTAAGATTTCGAATAAGATTTTTAGTTATTTTGCTTTCTTGTTTGATGTTCAGGATTAAAAGTAATCGTTAATTTGGCTCGTGAGATAACGGTTTATTTTTTCGGTTATTTTAATCCTTTATTTGTTGAATATTTTGTTTGTTTAGATTTAAGATTTAGTTGATAATTGCTTGTTTTAAAAAATCACTAAGAAAAATCAAAAAGATGTTTGAATTAGGATTTCAATTGGTTTTAAAATGTTTTTTGTTATTTTGCATATCTAGAATATAGATTTTATTTTAGATTTAAAAAAATATAAAACAAAAAATGCATTCATTTAGGATTTTAGTTTTTTTGTTTAATTTAAGTTGCATGTTTAATTACCTGACAATTTTAAATTTCGAACATTGTTAAAAATAAAAAATATCATGCATATGTCATGTAGAATTAGGGCATGCTCCGCACGTCATTGCCTATTAAATAGATTGCATGTTAGGTTAAGATAATGTCTTAGTTTAAATTAGGATTTAATATGACTTAATCCTTAGTTTAAATTAGATAGAATTTTAATCTAGCTAGATCATTTTTGCATTCGAATTTCATGAAAGAAAATACAAAATTTGTCTTTGCATAAATTCATTTCATTATCTAGAATAGATTGCATTTTTAAAAATAGAAATATCAAATACACGTCATTTAATTTTTATTAGAACTTTCTTGTCATTAGACTAAGTCATTTAATAAATGTCGCGTGACATATATCTTGAATATTAAATTGCATGAGGCATGTCATTTTAGTTTAAATAATTTTGTATGTCATTGCATCGCATTGCATGTTAATTAAATCATTTAGATTGCATTTAATTATTGCATTTCTTCATGTCATATAGTTTAGGTTATGTCGTCATGTCATATTAGATTATTAGCATGCATCGCATGATTTTCATTAAATAAAGTAAAAAACAAAAATTAAAATTGCGTGTTAATTAGAAATCATATCTAGGATTGTTAATGTGAATTATGGTCTTACAACGCAGATGCTTTCGTTGCTTTAAGGTATGTTTTGCATTATTTTGCTTTCTTGAGTGTTAAATTGGTGGTATGCGCACCTGTATGATCACCGTTAAATTAAAATCAATTCGATTGCCAAACATTTTTTTTAAAATTAAAAAGAAATGGTACCGAAATGGCACTAGAATAGGCTAGTGTAACCAAGTCCCCGTACTCAAAATCTCTGGTTCGTAGAAGTAAAATAAATCTCCCGTTATTTTACTTAGGTGTCCAATCGACCTACCCTAAACCGATTAGTGGCGACTCCTAGATAATAATATTTTGCATGTTAAAACCCTAAGTCGCGATTTGGTATGAGCTTGGGAGAGTCCGAGCTAATCTTAAAGGCTTAGTAGTCCATCAACCTAGTTTTATATGGTAAACCTGAAAAAATTGGGTCGCAACATCTATTTCATGTTAACAGGTCATATTAAAACAATACATCCTTTGAACTCCAAAAAGTAACGAGATTTTTCCATTGATCTCTCCTCACTCTTTTTGACAGATTCTTCAAATGATATGAGAATGATTGAGAGCTATCATAGTGAGCATCTTTTAGATCACTTTTCGAGTATCTCCATTCATAATTTAAGGAATGTAGAATCCATTCTTCCATGGTTGGTATGAAGATAATCAAACTTAGAGAACAACAAAGGAATATTAATAATGATGATAAGTTTATTTACAACATGAATGGAATTTCATACAAGTACTAGCTAACTACCTCTAAAATCCTCAGCATTTCACATATCCTTGGTAATTTGCTTTCAAGTTGTAAATAACAATGCCAACTCGCTAGTATGGTTCTAAGAAACTCCCCAAACCTCCAATAGGCTGCATTTTCTTCCCTAACTTGACAATGATGCGTATCCGGGAGAAAGATTCCATATGCCCAATAGACACATAAGGCTGCACTTCCTTTTTCTAGTGGCAGCTACTAGACAAGGAATTCTCAATATCGAAAGAAGGATCTAATATTATCAAACTAGATTGATACTCAGACCATTTCAGAATAGTATGATGAAAAATTGTACACTATATTATATGCAGGTGGGTCTTACCTGATGCATTCACATTTGCAATCTCCTCTTGAAGCTGATCAGTTTCAGTCTCTAAATTAGAACATAGCTCGTCACCATTGTGTCATTTTTTCAACGTTCTCTTCTAACTCACAGCTTATTTACACTATGTGCGAACCCGCAAATATGATCATGCGTCTTGTGTTTCCCATGGATATAAATCACCTAGACAGAAAGTATTAGCAATTCTTAGTAAGAGATCAGCAACTCGATTAAAATGTTCATCTAATTATACGTGTTATCTTCATTCGCTGTTGGTGAAAGGGTTACATGAATATCGGATAAGATCATAAATGTAGCAGAAAATGGCCACAATAAGAAGGGCAAAGCCATGAATAAACAGACTTAAACTTCTTCAAGCGAAACCCAACACGGAATCCTAAAGACTAAGCTCTTAATAAGTTCAAACCCTCACTCAGAAAGAATCCTTAGGACGTTAAAAATGTGACTGAGGCATAATATGAACGATAATTGTAAAGAAGAAAAAGCAGGGTACTGGACTTTATCACGAAACTAACAGAGGTTAAAACTTGCAAACCAAGAAAAAGAAAAGAAACCAAGGCAGGAAAAAAAATGCAAGAATCAATGGAAAGCAAATCAGAACAAACGGGTTCACATCACAATCAACAATCAACAAATACATTTTAAGGATATCGAGTTGATTCACAAGTCATGAACCTAAATCACTCCAATTCCTAGTTATCAAAAAAGCCAAACCAAAAGGAAGAAAAGAACATAGAAAAAACCACAATGAATGACACCACCGATGAACAGAGACAAACCAGAGTCAGCGAGTCACTCACTAGGCACAAGCATTGGCGAAACCGAAGACGAACGGAGAGAGAGCGCTTGAGCTTACAGTGAACGATGTGAGTGAGGAAGAGAGTAAAAGTCTGAGAGGCGCTGAACAGATCGTGGTGAAAAAACTTTTGAGTTTTTTTTTTTTTTAAGTTAAGAATAATGATGTGGAAGAGATTAATATGGAATTAGTTGAATAATTAAGGAGATCAAAGAAAATCTAATTAGATATACATAACCAAAATAAATATAGAAAATCAGAAAAAAAAATTAAATATCTCTATTATACCGATCATTAGAATTTCATGATTTGCGGTATTTACCATGAAGATAGAATATTCAAGAGATAAGTCCATTAGAAATTTTAAATTTGTTGAGAAAATGTAATTGAGTCCTAAAATTTTAAAAAAATGCAAATAAGTCCAAAAAAATTTCAATTTGGTATCATTGAGCATCTTCGTTAACTCCATCCAATTTACTAATAATAAATATTCAAATTTCCTCTTTATTCGAGCGCAACGACATCGAGTCTTTACACAAGAGCTTGACAAGGCCAACCACAATGTCAAGTCCCCTTTGTCTAAGCCTGATGGAGTCAATTATCGTACGATTTCTTTAATATTGTATTTTGGGATGTTGTCAAATTTAGAGATTAATCTAGCCTACATAATTTGATGATCCAAAGTGCTATCTTTTTTTGGAGTGCCAATTTTCAAGGAAAATCTAGTCTGAGGTGCTGAAGCTTTTACTGGTACAGGACCATTTGTGCTTTGGGTTAAAAAAAAATATGTTCTCAATGTTACAATCATCAGCATTAGATTGCGGCGGCTAAGAGAAGACGGTATTCCTTTTTCTTCTTTCGCGTTGCCAAATTTGTTACTTGGAGCCCTTCGGGCAATAAAACAAGAACCTAGATAAAATGTGTTTGTTTATGAGTCTTAAAATTGGTCTAGTCAGTTCTTTGTCAAATCGAATTTGAGTAGGGCCAACACGTGGTAATTAGGTGTCCATCCTCTGTTGAGACTTGCAAAAATGGGGACATACAATGCTACGGGCCTGTTAATGTCGCTGGTTTTTGCACGCCAAGATGAATGCTACATGAGAATCAAGCAAGAAGATGGTTAGGCGTGCAGAGGCCAGCGTACAAGAACAAATGTGCATAATAGGATAGATGAACTCCTTTCGCTGCATTCAAGGTAACTTTCCGTTGGCGGACTAGCCGTATGCCTGAAGTTTGAACACTTGGTTTGGTTGCATTCGGTGGGGACCGTACTGAAGTTTGAATGCTTGGTTTATCAGCGTTAAACTGAAGTTGATTTTTCGTTGGGCTGACGAAAAGAAAACAATGAGACCTCATTTTATTCCTCCTGCTCTGATAAGTCGGTCAAAGTTTTAGTCACTATAAATGAAGCCGAAGCTGTTAAGTTCACTAGATTTTTCATAACATAATGAGAAGGAATCAGAAGTTCTCCGGTAAGAAAGGTAAGAACGATGAAAGTTTCTGTCAGATTGCCAAACAGCCAACAACCTTCCAGTAGAATATCTAGTTTTCAATAGTAAAGCAACTCTGAAGCATGAAGCGGGAACAAGTACTGAAGATGAGGGAAGTAGAATTTTCAGTATGTTCAACCTGACACATGTGCAAACTCACCTCAATAAACTATGGAAGACTTAGAAACTTCCAACCAAATCTTGCATTACACACAACCAGCACAACGACACAACCCATGCATAGAACAACTGACAATTGATATATCATATTTTCTTTCTTCACTTGTGCGAGCTCCTCCTTTGAACATCTATACTTTGCCCTTTGAGCCTTGGTTTCAGCTAGAAGTTAGCTCATGTCAACCTCGTTCCGCCTCAATTGGCTTGATTCACACAATGCTTAATTCCTTTCAAGGAAGTCGGCTATTATGTCCCTAGCTCGATCTGGTGTCTTCTAATCAACTCAAAACTTACCCCAACCATAAAACCAACCCCTACAGTTTTCCTTGTCTTTGCCGTGAGAATCGGTGATTGAAGACCACAAGGGTAGTTAAGGTCCGAGTCAACCTCTTTAGCAGCTACACCACTTGGATGTAGATGTCGGCGCCCTCAATCTTCTCGTCGCCATTTTTTGATTTGGCAATTGAAGGTTCTACCAAATGCAACAGAAGCAATAGATGAATGCGACAGAAGAAACATATGTTGACTATCAAGGTTATACCATAATTCTACTAGGAGCTTGTTCGCTATAACATAGGACAATGCAAAGCAAAAGGAAAAGCATCCATATAAAGAGAAGTGAGGCTTTGTTATTGAAAGAAGAATACCTTGTTCGCAAACATTACCACGTTTAGCCTGATCACAAGAGCGTAGAAGGTGACATTTAAGAGCAATGTTAGCCACGTTAAAACTCAAGTCATGCGAAGGTATAGTGTGACTCCCGTTTAAGAATACAATTCTACATCAGTGACTCCCAAAAGACAAGTACACAGGAGGAACACGGACACATGCAAGCCTCGCCGAGGAACTGCTCATGAAAAACAGGTTTTCTGTTTTGTTTCCCAAGTGTGTTCTCATGATATATAAAGCAAATCAGAACTGGAGCTAAAAAAAGTGGATAACACGATGCTAATTGCAATTAGAGATCATGACACCAATAGAAGGGTGCCCATAGCACCGGATGCCCACTGAGGACCGAGTTCGTCATTCATGACCTGGAATGACCAAACAACAGAGCCGCTTACCGGTAGAATGAACAAAGAAGGAAAGGAGATATAGGCAGGTCGGAAAAACTTGTCACATCTCCTTACACCAAGTCTGAAAAATTGACTTCACTCCCAACTTCAGACCTATTCAATCCACAAGTGAAAACACCTCTAATGAGTTCACATACATCCATCAGAACGGAAACAAAATACAAGAAACGGGATTAAGCTCAATGTAGTGGCTTATAACACTGTCGTTCATGCCGTCGGGCTCGGACGAAGAGGACTCAACGTCGTTGTCGGCCTCATCAAGCTCTTGCACAAGGACTTGATTTGGTCACAGTTGAACAAAGAGGGAATTTGGGGACTTGACGAAGAAGAAGAAGGGCACTCGGACGAACAACAGGAGGATCGACAAATAAGAAGCGGACTCCACTAATAAGAAGGACACTCTGGACAAAAGACAGGATGAAGAAGTGAAGAAAACTCAATTATGGCTTGGAAATAAGGGGCAAACCTCAAAAGCCGTTTTTGCACAGACTTTTTCTTTCAAGCTATATGCCAATAAGAGAGAGAAATGAATGAAGAAATGCAACATCAGCATTTTCTAATAATCAAATTGAACAGAGTTAATAGAGAGATTCGATTGTATCAAACTGATAAATTTTATGACTCACTTATACATTTTGTAAATTTTAGAATTCGATTGCACTTTTATAATAAGTTTTAGGATTTTCAGTGCACTTTTCCCAACATTAAAAGAATCATATACTCATTACACAACTCAAAAAAAAATTACTGAGGGAGGTGACTTATGTCTTGATGAAATTGATTGTTCCTTGAATTTGGCCGTGGCAGGGGTCCGCCTAGCAGGATTTGCGCAACAAAAGCACCTAAAATAATTGTTTAATTGGTGGATGATGTATTTCTGCATCCTCCCCTATTTTTTATTGTTCGATTGAAGGCCACTTCATATAGGAATTAAAGCAAACGATCTTCTAGGCATTCATTCGTTTAGTCATGAAGGCTTTATTTCGGATAGAGTATAATCTATTTCTGCTGCTCATTTAACTTTTAATGCTTAGGTTGAGTCTTGGCTTTAATTTATTCCGTAGTTTAGTCGATAGTGTACATAAAAACTTATTAATTTATCTAGGTTGGGAACAAAACCAGTTTTCATCAAAGTTGTGATATATCTAAAAACACAAAATGTATTTATTCGTACGCATAGATGAAATTTAATTAGCTTTCATAACTATGCTGGATAGAAAGGCGGAGAAGGAGGAGGGAAGGCTTTATCTACTTTTTTTTCTTTGGTCGAAAGACTTTATCTACTTGATTTGTAACTAAATTTTTTCATTTTCTGGTAATAAGATATTGCCATATGTTACTATTCTAATTGACGACGTAGGGTATGAGTCAAAGATTGGTTAATAGCTTTGGTATAAATTTGTTTATGTGCCCAATCCGCATACAAAATCGCATTCCTTAATGACTACACAAATACCACAAGATTTACGGTATTTTTTCACATGATATTGTTTCCTATCATATATCGATCTTTTCTCATATTTTAATATTAATACAGTTAACCTACATATTTGACTTTCGTCAATATCTGTTTGAGGAATTTAGAACATCTTCTATCTAATTTCTTGTATATAGTGGATCAATGCACTAAAAGTGTCTAAAATTAGGTATTTCATTATAAAAAAAAATGATATTAAGGCACAATCGAGAAATTCATTTGAAGTAGTTTGTTGGTGCAAAGTTTAACTTGATGTTGATGGTTTGATATTGGACTGCGAATATAACAAAACTCGATTTGTCAATCTTATGTTTAATATAGAATATATGTTCAAGTTTAAACTCGATTCCAACTCAATTATGAACAATTATAAACTAAATCACAATGTGAACCTTGAACTCCATCTCTAGTTCTGAGGAAAAAAAAAAAGTAATATCACAATTTCATATTCCTAACATCCTTTAAATTACAAAATTTGACACCTAGAACATAGTATCGAAATTAGTGAGATAACCACAAACAAATATTACATTATAAAGGTCGGCTAATAAAGTTGTATGAAAACTCTTTCAGCTCTGTTGTGATTTAATTCTATGTATATATATCTAGATACTTTTATCTTGATTGTTTTTTTTTTCCTGCTATAAGTGATTCCCAAGAAATTCTTCGGGAAGATAGGGGACTAGCCGGACCAACTAAATCCTAGGGGTGATCGGGTCTAGGGTGAGTAGGGTCTAGACCTGGACCTTGTACCCTACTCTGTTATAACCGGTTCTCTTTTTTTGGACCCTGTTCCCGACCCACCCTATTTTTCCGGTCCGAGAACAGGTTAACCCTGTTTATATTAGAACCTGTTTTGCATAAAAATTGGTTAACTTAACTGCTTTCATCTATCAAAAAAAAAAAAAAAAGCTGCTTTCATATATCCATAATTTCTCAACTTAACTATTCCAATACCTGAGCATTTCTCGTACCATTTCCATTTATTTTGAATTAAATTAGGTTGAAGACTCTCTCCCTCAAACTTTGGCGGAATGGTCTTTTATGAGCATCAAAACAAGATTGAATTTGATATAGCTTGGCTGTGATTTATTCACCACCGATGTATAGTGACTTACCGTTATATCATATGACAATTCAGTCACACAACCGAAGGAGACAAAGTAAACCGAAGCACCAAGGGAAAGAGAACTCTCTGCCATCAAAGGATGAAGCATGAAACCTCAAAATATATGATCAGCATGTCGAACAAGAACATCCAGATCACTACTATGCAATCTCAGATTGAAATGATGAAGACAAATTCGTCATTTCACCCAAAAAAAAAAAAAAAAAAAAGAAGAAGACAAATTCATCATTATCATCTCTGAGGCAAAGCATCGAACAGGTGGTGATCATGAATGGTGAGGTGTTCTAGAAATAGGAATTCCTATCAATCGGCGAACAATATAACATGAGCAATTTGAGATAGCAATTTGAAGCTCTTGGCAGAAGGCAAACACAGAACAATCGTATGATCGAGTCTCAATGAATCTTGGGGGATATCCGATCCAAACGGTTACCTGCTAATAAATGAAGACACAGAAAGACTTGGAGAATCTCACAAAGACGAAGCTAAGGCGACAAATCAATTCAGCGATGAAATTGCTTGACGAAGATATTCAGCTGCAACTGGCTTCGCTCAGTTCCTCAGCTCTCTCGCACACACCAAGCAAGGGAGAAAGAGCACAAGAGAAGTTTCAATCGGTGGTGATGAGCGTCCATTCTTTGCTCCGTCACTGCGATGGCGCAACGGGGAGCTGGCGATGGCGTGATGAGGAAGCAATTGAACGCAGATGAGGAAGCAGCGCGAGGGGGAGCTGGATCTGGCGGCGAAGCTCGGAGCAAGGCTGGCAAGCAACCAGGAACCGGGTTGACAGAGGCGGCATCGCAACTTCGGGGGGCGCGGAGCAGGGAGAGGTGGAGTGGCAACGTTGGGATCTCACAGGCTGCGGGTGTCGCGGGAGGAAGGTGACGGTGGGCGAGCGAAAGCAGCGTCAGCGCTCGGATGGAACCAGGATTGGCGGACGGGCGGAGGTCGCGAGCTTGGGGAAGTCTGCGGGTGTGAGAGCCTGAGAGTAGAGATCGAAAGTAAAAACAAATTAGGGTTTTGCGTTTTGGTCTTTTTGGGGTGGCTTACAAACCAGTTCCCAAACCGGTCCGGTCAATCCGATTCCCAAGTGGGTAATCCCTCGGAACCGGTTCCCGGACCGGTTCAAATAGGGTCTGAATTTTGGGACCCGGTTCTCAGACCGGTTTCAACCAGAACCAGTTCCCGACCCTGTTTTCTAGGTGGGCTGATTCGAGAACTGGGTTGACCCGGTCCGGTTGCACACCCCTACTAAATCCATACCAAGGTTCCGAGTGGTGCAGTATTTTCAGAGAAGTAAACGGGCCGGTTGGGCTGGGCCCGGGCCTAAGCACTCCTGCCCATCCCTGGCCCAAAACTCCATTGCGCTCAAACAAATAGCGAGGCTTGTTTATGCAAACCAATTTTCTTGGCTAAGTCCGCCCATGATCATGGTCTATTAGTTACTTAACAAGTGCTCCATAACACGTTGCAACTAGCTAAAAAATTATTAAAAAAAATAAGTGTATAAAGTTTAATTAACCGAATGCATGCGTATGCGAATGCAATAAAAGCTGGCCGTGTCAATGAATTGCTTTTCCGATGTTTAGGAAACCTTGTGCGTGAAAGGCGAAGAGATACTCATGCTCAACAATTTTCTCGAATAAAAGATGAGAGAGCGGTTTTCTCTAATCCAACCTCCTATTTTTTAAAATAATCTGGGTCAATGACATTTGAAGTGGAAAGATCGTAAGCCTCTCTCTCCATCTTGATTTTGCATGCTATGGAGGATTCCCAAGAAGTTCATATCGAAGAAGTTCAAGGAGGTGACGGTATAACTGCTTCATGCTTGGTAGACAATCGGTTTTAGATGGTAACTCTATTGATATACCATGGTGGACTTTAATTCAATAGCTCTCTCTTAAGAATGGACATACCTTATATCTTCAAGATAATTCTAGCCAACGCCCTTCAAAATGGAAGTATGCTCTCTCTCTCAACCGAAGCATACTCGAGCCTCCCTTTTCCTCCATAGTTCAAAGGGGGGCCATTTTCAAATTTACTCTCTCTCTCTCTCTCTCAATTTAGACATGTAAAATTTAACTTGAGAGAAATTACGAAATTTTAATTACTTTCGTTTAGTGAATTCACATGAAAATGCAAATTGCAAATTTTCAAAGGATTTTGACAAAATTCTCACAATATTTAAGATGTTGCTCATCTGGCTTTTCCAACCCTTCTTTCAACTCCTATTTTTCACTCGTTATTTTCCTTTTAAAATTTTACAAACCGAAAAGAAAAGTTCTCAGATTTCATGAGAACATCACATATGATTGTATGGTTCTACGTCTTATCTAGAGATTAAGTCATCAGAGTAGCAAGAATTGGACAAACAACAAATTCAAAATCAATAGAAGAAGCTTACGTGCTCGGGAGTAATGAAGCTCAGCTTGTTAGGACTCCTAGAAATTGAGCCGTCACACAACAGATATGAAGAAAACTGAATACAGAAGCAAGTAGACGAAGCTGAATGAGAAGAGAGCTTTCTGTTGAGCTCATTTTCTTCTTTCTTTCACGGTCTTTTTCATCTGGGAGCTCGATTACCATCTGTTCTATTTTTACATGCTTTTATATGACAATAGAGGAAAAACTTCTAGATCTAAACCAACCACTCCTTGAATGACAGCTCAGCACACTCACATAACAGAAAAATAGAGCTCAAGCATATGTGTACAAGACATAACTCTGTTGAAGTAAACGACGTAGCTTTACACTACTCTTTCGCGCCAATCCTCTGTTTCCTCTGTTCCAGTTGACTTGCGTTGCTGAGTTTCTTCTTGCTGCTTCCTTCTAAGCATTTGCAACGTTGCATTCTCAACATCCCCCCGCAAACTAGGTGTGGGTTTGAATCCTAGACCCAGTTTGGTGCGTATGATGCAGTGGTCTCGTCTAGATAGTGCTTTAGTACAAATATCAGCAATTTGGTAGTTGTTGGGAACATAGCGTACACTCAGAGAACCAAGAGATACTTTCTCGCGAACAAAATGGAAATCAATTTCGATATGTTTTGTCCTGGCATGTAGTACAGGATTAGTCATAAGAGAGATTGCTGATTGGTTATCACAGAAGATTACCGTAGGTGAAGCTAACGAGATGCCAATGTCCCGAAGAACAAAACTTATCCATGTGAGCTCAGCAGTAGTAGAAGCCAGCGCTCTCTACTCTGCTTCTGTGGATGATCGAGATACTGTAGTTTGTTTCTTGGCTGACCAGGAGAGTATGTTGGATCCAAGATAAGTATAGAATCCAGTTGTAGAACGCCTTGTTTCAACACAACCAGCCCAATCAGCATCCGAAAACCCATAGAGCTTTAAGGAACTGTTGGAGTGAAGGAAAAGTCCCAACTTTACAGTTCCTTTAACATAGCGAAGAACTCGTTTTAATCTGTTAAAGTCACCAACTATAGGGTTCTGCATTTTCTGACAAAGCATATTGGTAGCATAGGCAATATCTGGTCTTGTTATTGTCAAATACTGGAGACCCCCAACTAAGCTGCGGTACTCAAGTGGTCGATCAAGATAGACTTCATCATTAGAGGAATATGATAGTTTCGGAGGCAGTGGTGTTGATATGGGTTTACATTCCTTCATGTTTGCTCTCTCAAGAAGATCAACAGCATACTTTGTCTAACAAAGAAAGAGTTCTTCGGGTGTGTGTTTTGCCTCAATACCCAAGAAGTAATGAATACATCCTAAGTCCTTCACGTGAAACGTTGAACTTAGAGATGTAATCAGTTGTGTAAGTAAAAGATTAGAATTACCTGTCAATAGGATATCATCTACATAGAGGAGGAGTAAAATTGTGTCTTGCCTCTTATGAAACACAAAGAGGGATGGATCTGTAGTGCTACAAAAGAAACCTAATTCAAGTAGGAAATTACTAAACTTCTCAAACCATGCGCGTGGCGCTTGTCGTGGACCGTAATGAGACTTTTGGAGTAGGCAGACATGATCAGAAAGAGTAGGATGAGCAAACCCAGGGGGTTGCTCCATATAGACAGTTTCTTTCAATGTGCCGTGCAAGAAGGCATTTTTGACGTCGAGTTGATGTATCAACCACCTCTTTACCATTGCAACTGAGAGAACGATCCGAATTGTTGCTTGTTTGATGACTGGACTAAATGTCTCAAGGAAATCAATTCCTTCCTCCTGGTGGAATCCCTTTGCTACCAATCTTGCTTTCAACTTGTCAAGACTACCATCCGGTGCCAATTTAGTTTTAAAAACCCACTTGCACCCTATCACATGCATATGATTAGTTCTTGGAACCAATGTCCAGGTTTGGTTTTCATGAAGTGCATTCATCTCTTCGATCATTGCGCTATGCCACCCCTCATGTGCTAATGCAGATTTGAATGTCTTTGGTTCTGCAGGTACATGATATTCAGCCAGACAAGTATACTTAGGATTCAGTTTCACAATACCTGACTTGGACCGGGTTTGCATGGAGTGTGTTGATGTTCCAGTTGATATAGTGGGCTATAAGGCCTAGCTATCTTGATTTTGGTAGTTGTCAACCGGTATTGCAGTTGGTTGACTAGGTGCACCATCTCCACTTGTCTCTAAGATAGATGATACATCTGTTATAGTTGGTGAATGTGGATCTGATGGTGTTTGTGACTTATCAGTAGGGATGTGTGGGGCACACATCTGTTTGTGTTCAAGCAACTCATGTTCTTGTAAAAATCCTACATTAGTCTGTGGAATCTTCCTCACTCGTTCTGCTTTAGTTGAATCTAGAAATTCAACTTCTTCAACCCATTTCTTTTACAAGGCAGTATAATGTGGAAACACCTCATTTAGCTTCTTAGCAAAAGGGAAGAAGCTTTCATCGAATGTAACATTTCGGCTAATATAAATTCTGCCATCCGAAGGTACAAGACACCTATACCCTTTATGTTTATCACTGTAGCCGAGAAACACACAAGTGAGTGATCGAGGATCAAACTTGTGTTGTGTATATGATCTTAGACAATGATAGTAAGCACTTCCAAAAACACGTAGATGTGCATAGCTTGGTTTATGCTTGAAGAGTTTACTATATGGAGACTCCATCTGTAAATTTTGAGCATGAAGCATATTTATAATATAAGTTGCAGTCAAGAAGGCATCTGCCCAGTAAATCAATGGGACTCTTACATGAAACAACATTGATAATCCAAGTTCCACTACATGCCTATGCTTCCGTTCTGAAATCCCATTTTGTTCTGGAGTATGTGGACATGACATGTAGTTTTTGATTCCACAGGCTTTTAAGTGATTCTGAAACTTATTGCTGGAAAATTCGCCCCCACCATCACATTGAAACACTTTAATTTTTCGATCAAACTGATTTTCCACATACTTCTGAAACAGGATGAAGATATCATAGAAATCTGACTTCAATCTCATTGGATAAACCCAACTATAACGAGAAAAATTATCTATAAAGAGAACATAGTATCTGAACCCTTGAAATCTGAGAAACTGAGCTTGCCAAAGAAGAAAATTATCTTCAATGAGCTTAATCGTGACAAAATTGCTCAAGTTTACGTGAATAGGAAAAGGAAATTTGGGAGTTCTTGCAGCCATGAATCAATGCGTATTTCGAGCACTCAGAGATACACAGCAGAGATCAGAGACCCCAGGACGAAGAAGCTCGTGTGGCTCTACACTTTCAACACGCCAGAGGAAGCGGCGCGTGCTTTCGAGCGACAGTAACCGAAAAGAATCGCTTCCTCTGTCCATCTCTTCTACCGTAAACGATGTCCTTTGGACAGCTCGCCTGCAGCTATGCCATCTTGATCCTCCACGATGACGACATCTCTATCACCACGGATACGATTGTTACACTGATGAAGGCCGCGAAGATCACCGTCGAATTTCCCTCCGGCTGCTTGTTGCGATCATCGAGCTCTCAGAGAATCGCTCTGATACCATGAAGAAAACTGAATACAGAAGCAAGTAGACGAAGCTGAATGAGAAGAGAGCTTTCTGTTGAGCTCATTTTCTTCTTTCTTTCACGGTCTTTTTCATCTGGGAGCTCAATTACCATCTGTTCTATTTTTACATGCTTTTATATGACAATAGAGGAAAAACTTCTAGATCTAAACCAACCACTCCTTGAATGACAGCTCAGCACACTCACATAACAGAAAAATAGAGCTCAAGCATATGTATACAAGACATAACTCTGCTGAAGTAAACAACGTAGCTTTACACTACTCTTTCGTGCCAATCCTCTGTTTCCTCTATTCCAGTTGACTTGCGTTGCTGAGTTTCTTCTTGATGCTTCCTTCTAAGCATTTGCAGTGTTGCATTCTCAACAAGATATGACCCTTGGAAAATTTTGCTTTTACCATATAGTGATGGCAAAGACTGCAAAGAAAACATAAATGAATCAAATTGATTCATAATCTTATAAAGATTATGGAAACCCTTGAACCATCATTAATTTGATCACTTAGCATAAATCACAACAAAAAGGCAAATACTTCTCATAGATGACTTTCACCATTTTCGCAAGATCCGAAAAAATTGTCTAGACATACTAAAGGACGATGGTCAATTTTACCTATGTCCATTGCTGCAACAAAAACACTATGTTGCTGTGTTTTCTCTGCAGCTCGAACATACAGCTGCATATCGCTAACATAAGATTCAACTGCACATGAAAGAGGTTCTATCTTCACTAGAAAATATTTTCTAGCCTCATACATTGAAAAAGCAAGAATTGTACTAGTTCTTCCAACGAGCCTTCTTCAACAACGGGCACAAGTAGAATAAACCATGAAAATATTTTCTAGCCTCGTACATTGGAAAAGCTTGTTACTTCTCCTTACACCAAGTCTCAATCACAGAATTGAGTACGCTTTTTGTGCTCTACCCTTCTTTTGCTTCTGCTTTGGCAATTGAGCCACAGAACAACTGCCTTCCATTTAGTATTTGACAATTAGAATAAACCATGAGAATATGTCTGAATACAATTTGCGGTATTTCAAATAGATGCAGCCACCTGCTGTAACATTGACTTCACTCTCAAACTTCAGACCTATTTAATCCACAAGAGAAAACACCTCAAATGAGTTTCCATACCTCCATCAGAACGAAAGCAGAATACAAGAAAGGGGATTAAGTTCAATGTAGTGGCTTATAACACTGTCATTCCCACCGTCGGGCTTGGACGAAGAGGACTCGACGTCGTTGTTGGCTCATCAAGCTCCTGTGCGAGGACTCGACCTCATCGCATTCGATCGAAGAGGAAATTTGGGGACTCGACGAAGAAGAAGAAGGACACTTGGACGAAGAACAGGAGGATCGACAAATAAGAAGCGAACTCCACGAATAATAGGACACTCTGGACAAAAGACGGATAAAGAAGTGAACAAAACTTGAGAAGGAAACTTAATTATGGCTTGGAAATTTGGGCTGAATGTTAAACAACGACGTTGTCGCACACGGACTTTTTCTTTTAAGCTCTCTGCCAGTAAGAATGAATAAAAATAATGCCACGTATTTTCCATCAGCTAAGCTAAATTGGACAAAGTTAATACAGAAACTTGATTACACCAAATTGATAAATTTTAGGACTTAGTTGCCTTTTTTCTTGATTGCATTTTTACAATAATTTTAGGATTTCTAGTACATCTTTTTCGATATTAAAAAAGTCAAATACCCGTTACACAACTCAAAAAAAAAAAAATTATTGCTAGGGGAGGTGTTTCAAGAACACAACTACAAATAAAGTGACTTATGCCCTTGATAAAATTGAATGTTCCTTGAATTTTGCGTGTGGTTGGGGTCGGCCAAGCAGGATGTGTGCTCCAGAAGCACCTAAAGTACATATTTAATTGGTGGATGATGTATTTCTGTGTCCTCCCCTACCTTTTACAGTTTGATTTAAAGCCACTTCAAATAGGAAATGAATTAGTCGATCTTCTAGGCATTCATTTTTTTAGTCGTGAAAATTTCATTTCGAGTATAGATTCAATTTCTGCTACTTATTTAACTTTTGATGTCAAGGTTGAGTCTTGATTTTAATTTCTTCTATAGTTTAGTTGATTGTGTCCATGAAAAAATTCTTAATTTAGCTAGATTGGGAACAGACCAGTTTTCATCAAAGTTGTGATATACCTAAAAACACAAAATGTATTCATGCGTATTCGAAATTACATAGACGAAATTTCATCAACCTGCTTCCATAACTATGCTAGATAGAAAGAGGGGAAAGGGGGAGGGAAGGCTTTATCTACTTGATTAACTAATCTTTTCATTTTCTAGTAATAAGTTATTTCTCTCACCTAGAAGCTTATATCTTAGGCAGCTAAAAGGTCAAGCCTATGACATATATTACTAATCTCATGGACCAGGTAGGGTATAAAATTGTCTACATTTGCTGGTGGAGAAAATTGAACTCCCGTGATGTGCTCAATCCACACACACAATTCCTTCCTTTAATCACTATGCAAATCCCGCAAGATTTACTATGTATTTTCACATGATATTGTTTCATCTTATGTATACATCCTTTCTCGTATTTTAATATCAATGAATGCAGTTAACCTACATATTTGACTTTCGTCAATATCTATTTTAGGAATTTTAGAACATCTTAATATAATCTATTGTATATAGAGTACATTGGCAAATAAATAAAACATGGTAAACATTAGTTGATATGCATTACTGATTGATTTGACTGCATAATTTGATCATGCTATTCCTTTGCTAAAATTTTCTCGATAGATTGATTGTAATTTTATTTTTCAGGAATGAAGCTCTCATCGGACTTGTCCATGTTTTAGACTCTAGGGTTGCCTTCGGCAAACCGGATAAAACTCCGAATATGATAACTTTTATCCTATCTAGTGTTTGGAGTGACGCAAAATCAGGATATTACCCGATATACCCAGATATAGTCCAGATAAAAAAATCCTACTTAGGGGGTGGGATAGACCCAAATAGAATATGTGAAATTTGAAACATAAAATTTCTCTCTCTCCTCCCCTCTTCCTTTGTTGCTACAGTTCACATTTGGCCAAAGTTGTGGCAACCTTGGGAAGACAGAGCCAACCATATCTGGTCAGTGACGCCGCTGGTTTGTGATCGACGAGGTGATATTTGGAGCTAGGGTCCATGGTCGAGCCACCATATTAGTCGTGGCAGCTTGCAGTGATTGGCCTTCCATGGCTGAGCCACCTCTTCATGGTTGCTCGCATAGATATAGAATGAGAAAAGCAGGGATGAATAGAAAGGACCAGGCAAAAAGCTCAAGCGTTGCCCGAGATTGTTTCAATAATCTCTAAAAAAAACTACCCCCTTCCCCTTCATTTCTCCAAATAGCATCCCGTGCTCTCTCCTCTGTTCAACACATGCTAAAGACCCAAATTTGACAATATCATTTTTTAAATGATCGACCCAGTAACTTGACATCTCTGTTCATTTATTCATTGAAGATCCACACGATTGTCTATCTCCGATAAAGAGATTTTCAGTTCGCCTCACTTTCCGGCAATTCTTTTGCCTTTTATTAGAGTACTATTTTCTTTGTGGAAAGTTGAGTTGAGCGCTTACGGCCTCCTCCTTTGCTTCATGAGGAAGAGAGGTTGTTTTATTTCCCTAGTTTATTTTTAGTTTTAATTCTGCAAATCAAATATTTATTTGGATAATATTTATTTGAATTCATATTATATCCAAATGTCAACAAACATTGGATTGGATATTTAATCCTATTATATCCTTATCTTATCCAACACTATCCTATCCAGTAAAAATGCTCGGAAGACCAAACGCAATCTAGAGGCTTGTGAAGATTTGAAGACCACTAGCATCACTCTTGTTGGCATCCGAGGAATGAAGGCTCCGTTTGGGAACAGCTTTGGAAGGAGCTTTGAAGCTGAAAAGCCCCTTGGGCCAAAATAGAGTGTTTGGGAAAAAACTTTGCAAGTATCTTACTTGCAAAGCCAGCATTTTGAAGCCCGAAAGCCCAAGGCACCCTTGGGGGTGCCTTGGGCTTTCGGCTTTTTCGGCATGCCCACGCGGGCACTGTTCATATTTTTTTTTTCCAAAATTGTCCTCACCAATTTTTCGTTTTTCCGGTGCGTGCCCTTGTACGAGCATTGTTCATCTTCTCCGGGCGTAGAGGGACGCCGCGACGCAGGCGCTCGTCGTCGGAGAGCTCCGCGAGTCGCAGATCCGGTTGCGACCAGATGCGGTCGCCGGCAACCGTCGCCTGCTGCACTGCGACCTCCGCACGGAACTCGCCGGGGCCGCACGACCCATCATCGCAGGTCTGGTCGCGACCAGATCTGGTGCCGGAGGCTCGAGCGGCAACCAGATCTGGGTCGTGCGACCTCACCGCCCCCGGATCTGGGTCGCGGCGAGGTCCTCCCGCGACCTCGACGCCCCGGATCTAGGTCGTCGGAGGTCGAGGCGGCGTCGCGGGACCTCGCCGCCCCAAATCCGGGGTCGCCTGAGGTCGAGGCGGCATCGCGCGACCCCGCCACCCAAATCCGGGGTCGCTGGAGGTCGCGACGGCGTCGCGCGACCTCACCGCCCCAGATCCGGGGTCGCCGGAGTTCGCCGGAGGTCGCCGGCGTACGCTGCCCTTGTCGGTCAATTTTTTTTAATTTTTCTTTTGATAATTTTTTTTTAACACAAAGGTCCTTTGAAAGTGTAATTCCCCAAACACAATTTTATTCAAAGTACTTCACAAAGGGCTTTCAAAGTACAATTTACCAAACACAGTTGCATTTTGAAAAACACCTTTAACTCAAAGGTCTTTGCATTTTCCTAAAGACTTTCCCCAAAAGTGGTTCCCAAACCCACCCGAAGTAGCATATCATTTAGTGGATCAATGCACTAAAAAGTGCCTAAGATGAGATATTTCATTATAATAATAAAAAAATGCTATAAAGGCGCGATCAAGCTATAAATTCATTTGAAGTAGTTTGTTGATGCAAAGTTTAACTTAATGTCGATGGTTTGATATTGGATTGTGAGTATGACAAAACTCAGTTTCTCAATCCCATGCTCGGGCTGAATTCTATATAGCATATGCATTCGAGATTAAACTCGATTATTGAAATGTTGCCTATGTAATTCTACATTGCCAATGTGTTGTATCACATATTGATGATTTATATTGACGTAATAATTTAACCACCCTAAATTTTGATTGCACCAATTTGATAAGTCGTAAGACTTGATTGTTTTATCTAAGAGTAAAAAACTTGGTTAACTTTCGCCATAAGACTTAGGACTTAAAATGCACTAATTCCAAAATAAGAGTTAAGAGTTGAGTCTTATTGCTCCACAACATCAATCCGTCCTGTCCCCTAAGAAAGATTAAAAGGATATGAGCACCCTTTGCATGGAACGAGTGTATTAATTCTTGCCATATTTTGTTCTTCGATTTATAATGATGGTGTCTTATCTTTAAACAAAAGATTTGAAATATCGAGTAGTGGTGGATGCTATTATAATGAGCAACGTTAGGTGTCTTTCGGAATAATAAACTCTAGAATATTGATTCAAGAATCTAACAGTATTTCGTCTCTTTATTTAGCTCAAAAATATTTTTGATCGAGTAAATCCAAAGTATTTTATTCTTCACTTTTATACCAAGCGTTCAACAACCATCAATGAATTTAACGTATAGTCGATGCTCCTTTTAGAATTATATGTTTCAGATTTACTTACCCTTGATAAGCTTTTGTACTATTTTCAACGATTTGTGTACTATTACTTTTATTTTAAAATTAAGGGTTTTTCAGTACTTGTTCTATTTTGGTTGAGTATTCAATTTTAGTTTATTTCTAAATTAAAGTTATTTCTTAATTTCCGAATATATTTACTAATTTATTGAGCTGACTTCATTAGAAATACCTATTAGCAACAAACATTAATTAATTAATTTCGACAAAAAAAAATATTAATTAAAAATTTGGATGCATCATAGTGAAAATTCTGCTTCTGTCATACAAAATCCTAACTTGCTCACTGCTTTTGGATAAGGATTTGGATCCACAGTATCGTTGCCCTAGCTTATATATGTCAAGAAGCATAGAATGAGCTTTTGGTATTGTTTATCTGGCTTTTGTGTGGGTTGTATTTGTAAACGTGCATTCTCTTTTATTTATTCTGATACGAGGGGCCCGTTTCCGTATGACGGATGGGAAATTGTAAGTTGTTATAATACAGAATGCAAGTAAAGATTTTCTTTGAAAGTAAATTTAATACAAAATGTAATCTAACCGTACTAATTTTAAGTCTGTTCCAAAATAAATAATAAATAAAAAAGCAGAAGGAAAGATACTATAAAAGCTCTCACAAAATAGTTGAAAGAAGTAACTTAATTAAGGAGAAACACATTGGGTCTTCTATATATTTACCATCCATGATTATAGTCAGATTTATATACTTCTCTCCAAATATTTTTCTCGTATTGGTTTTAAAATCAACTTCGCAATAGTTGCGATCATCATTTATGATATAGCTATGAAAAATTTATTTTGGTTGGTGTTTGTAATTTATACAAATCACCAAGCAACCACATTAAAGTTATTTGCATTTGAGTGGATTAGGTACATATGTGGTAACTCAATCCCCACAGCTGGAGCGTTTTGCAACTTGACGTGGCTATAATTGGAGTTATGCTTTGAAAAAAAAAAAAAAAAAAAGGAGTAGTGATTCTTCCTCCAGTCAATGTGTGGCCCAATCCATCGCTGCTATTTTTACCATCCTTGAAGTATGTTAGAATCACACCCCACCCTCATTATACTGGGTATGGGCCTAGTCCGTCCATATACCATGCACCTACTAAAGGGGGATATGTTTACAAACATGAACATCACCTACTTTTATGTATTGTCAGGTTTGCACAAATTCAATTCGCATGTCATGATATTCATAACCCGAAATTTTCAGGTGCATGGTTAGAGGAAGTTTTCACTAGTCAAATATGGAGGGAAATATAATGCTTTTCATAACATTTACAATTTTAGTAATGCATTTTAATATCTTAAGTGAATTTATTAAATCTTAATTTTTCTACTAAAATTAAAATTCAGCTTGCCGCAACTTTACCCCTCTCTAGGAAGATTGTTAGGTTTAGGGGCATTGTTAAATTTAGGCCAATGACCTTTCTATTGACTCGGGTTTTCTCAAGCACATACTTCGTGTAACATTGAATGTTCACATTTTTAATCGGTTAAGCCTATGTGAACTTTCATTAAGGAGTAGCCACTTGCTCTTCTAGAGTCTATTAGAAACCCAATAAGATATGTAGAATATCTTACTATTCACGTAAATAGAGATTCTAAACTCGAGGATCATGTGTTAACTAATGCCATAGCAACCTATTAAAAAAAAAGATCTAAGGTTCTTCCTAACCACTCAAAAAAAAAGAAATAATATTCAAATATTGAAAGGCATAATTAATTATAATCATGAATGAAAGCACACAAGCATCCTAATATCGTTTCTACAAATGAAAACAAGACAATGCAAACCAAAAAAAAAAAAAAAAAAACCATTGTAAGCCCTAAAGGCTTATCCAACTTTAGGTTTTAAAGAGTTTTAAAATTTTTAAATTTTTTAAATAATTTATTTTTTCAATTAATTATTATTTATTTTTATTGACTTTTTCGGAATTTTTTAATTTGTTAATGATTTTCTGGAATTTCTAATTTTTTATTGACTTTCGAATTTTCTAGAATTTTTTATTATTTCCTAAAGTTTTTAAAACTTATTTTTATTATTTTCTGATTTTTAAATTTTTAAATTTTTAAATTTTCGATTTTATAAATTTTTTAAAATTATTATTATATTAGGGGAACGGGTTCGGATCAGGTCTGCACAATCCGACCCGTTGGCCCGACCGGTCCACCGGATCCGACCCGGTCGCATAAGAAACGATCATTTTTTTAATTTTTTTAATAATTTTCTTAATTTCTTTTATTCTCTCCCTTTTGTCTTCTTCCTTGTTTTGTCTCTTTCCCCTTCACCTTCTTCTTCAGCCTTGCGCCTTCTTCTTCCCCGATTCTCTTTTCCTTGTGCAACTTAACCGAACCAGAATTATCGGCGAAGAATCAACCTCTATACTCGTCGTCGCTGGCACACACATCATCACTGAACCAACACCTACCGACGGTCAACTACTCCGACCGACGGGCACCAACTCTGGCGACCACAACAATTAACGGAAAATATACAAACGAGATTAATTTCTTCCATCTTAGCCTTTCTAGCAAGCATACAATCACCAGTGCACTATAAATCGAAGAGATAAAATGAATGGGTGGCTTTGAATCACAAACTTCGTCGGCGAGCGGGGATATCTCCGACGAACAGCTTTCGGGCATGAGGATATGTGTGCTTGTTGAACTCGAACACAGATTTTTCATCACATGCGTAAAAACAAAGAGGAAACACTAATATTAGGCCAGATTCAACTTATACAGCAGCAAAAGCAAATCGATCTTGAGATTCAACAATGAATGAGTTTCGGTCTTCTCTCAAGCATTTTGTCGAGCGACTGATGTGCAATCTAGAGGATGTGTTCCAGAGAGATATTCGATGCAATTTTCGTATCAAAAACGATGTATAAAAGTCTGAAACATCATAGTTTATGTCAACCCAGTCTTATATTATCACGGTTCACTTGAAACTTTCTTCTAGAGTTCGGTGTTATTGAGTATCACATATTTCATTCAGGCAACACGTCGAACAAATGGCACGCATTGAAGGACACGAGCTTCAGACTTCGATTTACAGCATTCGTTAGTCCAGCCCCGATTCATCAACCTTCAACACACCATGAATCATCCTAAAATTGCTTCGGTTTGTCAAAATTTCGATCAACAAGTTACATCGACTCAGACAAGCATTCCCGGCCAAAAGACAGGGATAAAACAGGGGCTTCGGGAACAAGGCCCCTACCTGTCTTTTCAGTGAGTCAAGATCTCGAACGGCGACGGCGAGGAGCGGCTAGTTGGGTTCCTTCTTCGGCTGCAGAAAGACCGCCGAATGGGTAAAGGCTGGCTGATGAACCGACCTTTGGGTCTCTCTCCTCTCGCCCCCGATATGCCTCGGCCGAGCCTTCTCTCGCTCCCTCACGTTGCGCTTGCTTGGGGAATCTTTCTGTTACGCCCTTGCCAGCTCATGGATTCTAGAAGGTTCGGACTGGGTCACGTCACGGCTTGTCACGCTTCCTTCCTCGCGGACGCTCGCACGATCCTGTTCTTTTTCTCCTCCCCCGCGCGTCACTCTTTCCTCTCTCCGCACAGATGCTGGTCCGTGCAAACCAAGGGGAAGAAGTGACCTTGGGCTGGGCCTCTTTTATCTTCTCTTTTCTTTTAATTCTAATGGGCTTTGAAGAAAACAAAAAGTAAGACATTTGGGCTGGCCTTTTTTTAGTTCTGATGGGCTATGAAAGAAATAGATTTAAAAAGAAGTAAAATTCAGGTATCAACATAGCTTATTAGATTTCATCGTCTTTTTGTACTCTCTTCATCTGAAATTTTAACATCTCTAAGGTTCAGGTATTATAACTATACCATCATCATAGTGACACAAAAATTGATACTTGTCCCTCTCCAAGTGTGTTGCAACCTTGTCCTATGAACGACTTCATGTGATCTAGTGCTACTTCGATTACATTGTGTCATTTGACATCAAAGCATCATTGAAAGAAGTATTCGACAACAAAGGCTTTGGACACAATCATCTCAGTGACGAAGATCATGAGGGGTAGGCGCTTTTGGCAAGAAGGTTGTATGTGATGAAGCTTCTCTATTTTAGATGGATCTTTGAATTTGAAAGATCTATTTCAGATGTAGATCAATTTTCCCACTAGATGTATGTATCTAGAAATTGACAAGTAAAATTAGTTGATTCTATTTTAAAGGGAAACATGGTTATGGAGGAGTGGAAAAATAAAGGAAAATGTATAGGGTGTACAAGAACAAGAATCACCCCTTTCAAGGCAATTTAGTTGCTTATAGTTTAAACTTTAAAGGGACACATGTCGTTTTGGAGGAATGGAAAAAGAAAAGGAAAAACGTTTATGGCGTACAAGGGCAAGAATCACCCCTTGAAGGCAATTTAATGTAAAAGAGCATATAAAATTCCAAGCTCATTCTATTTAGTCAAAAGGTGGATGAGAGGTTGGAATTGACAATGTTTAGGATAAGGAGGATTTTAATGTTATAAGAAACTTTCTTTTATCGCCGCCAACTCTTTTGATAGCAAGGTGTATGGAGGTCAATGAGTGATAAGGTTAAACTTGTCCCTGATGAAAAAAAGGAAGTGCAAACCTCGTTTGAAATTGCCGACGTAGGGCAATTATTAGGAAAAAATTATCAAAACGACTATATGAGAAATTCGTACGAAAGTTTAGGACTAAATTGACAAAAATTGAAATTTTTTGCTTCTTCCAACATATAATGGAGTCGAGCCACCCATTTCACTTTCCGTGCGTTTACATGGGGCTTTCGCGAGGAGTTGAATGAAAGCTTCATGTGTTCTTTACTTGGACATGGCTTGACTAAAGTGGCCTATTATTACTTTTACAGCCAAAGAAATTGGCATTATTTTCCCTTGCATTTCAAGTCTTTTTGGATGATTCACTTCTCTGTTGGGATTCCACCGTAACTTCACTCTTGCGTTTTAATCATATGTGTAAAAACTGTGCCATCTCTCGAATGAATCCAATTTGATCTCATTTTGAGGGGGATAAACTTTGACATGGACTAATAGGCAGTCCCATTCGGCTGATGCTAGTGGTAGTGTTCGCCTTGATGGCGGCTTGCTAACCCTGCACAATTTTAAATCGCCTTGTACTAATTTGAGCTTAGGGAAACTTGTCTATCAACATAATAGATTTAAACATGGACAATCATGGACGGGAGACATATATGATACCCAATATCCTCCAAAAGCTAGCTTTGTGATCACAATTAAAACAAGAGACTGATTAAATATAAAACTAAATTGATTTTTATGTTCTCCTATATTTCTATTCTCTTCCATCTATTACGAATATTGATGTCTCCTAATTCTTCTTCTCCTTCTAGTTATGTTCTTCATCAATTGGTATTAGAACAATCTTCGTCCTGCATTATTTAATATTAGAGCCAAAATCACTAATTACACTGTGTTGAAGGTTTTTTCATCCGTAACATGATTTTAGTGAGATTATGATGAAAAAAAGTTAAAGAAATGGGTGCGCCATGTTCAAGTTTCGCAAGAGTTTTTTTTCTTCTTCTTTTTTTTTTTTTTTGGTTCGGAAGTTTTGCAAGAGTTAGTGAGTCAAAAATCACCGAGAAAAGTGTCAATCTCGCTTAACAGATGGAGCACTACAACCAAGAACGCATATTGTACCATTTAGATTTTGGGCCAGCCACTCGACGGTGTGAAAATTTATCCTTGCAACCAATGTGCTATTTTATCTGCTAATCTACAAGTTTATTATTCTAAAGCTAGGGTAGGATAGGGCAAATCAAAAAAAGAGATGCATTGGAAAACTCGTCAATAGTAGAGTTCTTCTCAGTGGGCGAGATTGATATAAGATGTGAATCAAACTAGAATTGTTATCTTAGTAGCTGGTACTTATAAGTGAAATTTTCTTATCATACTAAATTATCGTTTTAGGCTCTTATAAGTGAAACACCAAAAGTTCAGATATTTGATTCAATATGCAATCAAGTCCTAAATTTTTGAATTTATGCAATCAAATCCTACACGGTTTTCATAGAGTGCAATATAATCCTACCGGCAAACTCATGATCAAATTTGCTAACATGTATGCTAAAATCCAACTTGGCATTTTGTAATTTCTTTTAATATACATGGCTTTGATGTGGCACTACTATGGCCCCACGTTAGGAAAATTCAAGAATATTAAAAATTAAAAATTAGGAGAAAAACTTTAAAAAAAAAATACAAAGACTAGATAAAACTGAAAGTCATAGAGAGTGGAACCCTCCATGAGGGCTGTTAGAGGGTTTGGAGACAGCAGAATTGCCCCCACTATAATGTCCATGAGTAGAGCCAATACTTCTTTTTCTGTCTTCTTCCTCTTATTCATTTTAGTTGGCACGAACCTGTAAAATATTAAATCATATATCTTGATTTCAGAATGTTATGTCGATTCAATGGGCTTATGAAAAATGTAATATTTTACCTCCGATCGGGGATGTAAACCGATTGAAGGGAGGAATCACGAGTTAGGCTTGTTCCTCTTAAAGATGTAAATTTTGACTACTCGCTCTCTCTAATTCTAAAATATTTATACATGTATATAGTCGGCATTTTATCTCCTTTCAAATAGATCAGCTTATACCGAAAAATGGATAGAGCTAAATTTGAACCAAATTATATGCACGCATGGAGATATATATATATAAGTTTGTTGTTTGATTGTGAGTGTCTAATTTTTTTTTTTTTTGAGAGCATCAATGAATTTCATGAATTGTTTCTTTCTCTTCTTTATTGTCAAATGTTGATCTTGGCATCCCCTTTCCGCTTCTGCTTCACTTCTTCTCCTTATTGTCTCGAATAATTTGGTATGAGAGGCAAAAAAATTGATCATATAGCATTGAAATTTTCCACCAAATTGGTTTACGCGCAAGTCCTATTTTTAAACAGATGATGAGTTTGTATGACTTAGACATTTTTATTTCCTTTATCGTGAGGCTCAGCTACATTAAACTGTAAGTTGTATATTTCATTAATATTTTATGATCTGTTGGCTTAGCTTATACTAAAAAATGAAATGGAGAGAGCTAAACATGAAGCAAATTATTTGCACGCACGAAGATATATACAAAAAGAAGTTTTGTTTTGTTTTTTTTTTTTTTTTGTTATTGAATATTTGATTCTCTGTGCATCCAACCAATTCAATGAGTCGTGATATAGTCCAATTACCTTAGATTACTTTGGTGGCACCTCTCAACGATTATGTTTGTACTTTCAGGATGCCTTTTGCATGGTTAAAGTTGAAAAATGGGACCACCCACAAGAGAATTTTATGTGCTTGTCCCAAAAGATACTCTAATTTTTTTCCTTTTAGGACAGGCACATGTACCTTCCGGCTTAGTTTCTCTCATTTTCGACTTAACATCCCATCAACTCAGAAGCCTCAAAAAGTTTCAATCCCATTGCCAAAATCTCCTGTCCTCTTCGTGTCTCTTTCCTCTCTTTATTTTTTATGTATCCTTTATCGAGTTACTCAAAATTAAGTTGACTTGTCAAAAAGACAAACAAAAAGTTGTGGAAAAACACAAAAGAGATAAAACTCATGCACGAGTCTCTCCCCTTTTACTTTTGCCAACATATAATAGAGTCGTGCTACGCGTTTTCAATTTTTCTTGCGTTTACATGGGAGATTTCACAAGGATATAGAGTTGAAACTTCATGCGCTCTTCGCAGATTTGGTGAGAAATTACTTTGCCATGACATTGCTGAAAGAAGATCGCGTGGAGGGCGAAAGAGATCGATTTCGAGACTTTTTTTTTTATTATTATTATTATGAAAAGGCTCGTTTTATTTTATGGTCAAGCCAGAAAAAAGAATCGTATAAGGAGCATAAAAAAATCGTTTAATATTTTAAGTCTTCCATCGTGCACATTTACAATCGAGATCAGTCCATCCCGGTCTAGATTTTCCATTTCTTGGCGTTTCGCGCCAATTTCCCGACACTTGGACGATTGGTCCACTCCTCAAGTAGTCTCCCGTGTCAACCCCGTTACATCCGAAGCCTCACTTGCTCCAAAATGAGCTTGATTACAAAAATCTAAAAAAGAAAAAGAAAAAAAATCTTTTAACAATTAGGGAAATATCTCTTTAAAAATAATTATTTGTATCATTTATAAAAATTATAAAAATATATCTCTATTTTTTATAAATGTATTTAGATATAAATTGTATTGATTAATTATTTCGAATGATACAATTGATTGTATATAATAAAATATTCTTTAGATTATTTATTTTTCCTCGATCAGGTGCACAAGCATGGCTGGAACACAGCGACCCCACTCCACGCGTTTTCGATCTCCTTGTGCTTGTCAGTGTGAAAATCTATCCTCACAATATGCTATTTTTGCCGTTAATCTACCAGTTTATTCTACATTTGTGGAAGGATAGCCAAATCAAGATAAGAGATGCGTTGGAAAACCAGTCAATAGCATAGCTTTTCTAGGTGGGAGAGATTAGTGCAGGATGGGAATCAAACTATGAATTTTTATCTAAGTAACACTTATTTGTTCTTATCTTATAAGAATATCTACTATCCACTATGCCAATTCTCATTTTAAGTTCTTATAAATGAAAATTACACCAAAAGTCCCCAATATTTGGCCGAATATGCAGTCAAGTCCTAAATTTTGAATTTATGCAATTAAGTCCTAAATAATTTTTTGTTGAGTGCAATTTAATTCTTTCGACAAGCTCATAACCCGATTTGCTTACGTGGATTCCAAAATTTGACATGGCGCTTTGTAATTTCTTCCTGCATTGGTGCTAATGTGGCGAAGAAAGACTAGAGAAATTATTAAAAAATCAGAGAAAAACTAAAACAAAAGGAGACAAAAACTAGAGAAAAAAAGAAATTTGTGGAGAGTGGGACCGTCCGTGAGAGTCGTTTGAGAGTTCGGAAACAGCGGACATACCCCTACTTATAATGGCCATGACATCAGCAGAGCCTGCACTTCCTTTATTTTTGTCCTTCATCCTCCTTTAACATTGTACTTAGCACAGACCTATAAAATATTGAATCAGATAGCTTTATTTTTTAGAATACTATGTTGATTCAATAAGCTTATGGAAAATAAGAGATTTTACCTTCAATCAGAGATGTAGACCAACTAAAGGGAGCAATCACGAGCTGAGCTTGTTCCTCCTGAAGATATAGTCTTTGACTATTTTCTTTCTTCCTCTCTTTAGAAGATTCTAGAATGTTTGCATATATATATGTCATCATTTTAGCCCCTTTCAAAGAGATCAACTTGTACCAGAAAATGTAAAGAGCTAAACGTGAATCAAAATTCTATGCACGCATGGAGATATATACAAAACATGTTGTATGTTGTTTCGTATTGATATTGAGTATTTATTATTTAAGAGTATTCAACCAATTTCATGATTCATGATATAATCCCACTACCTAAATTATATGCACGCACGAAGATATATGCAAAAAATGAGCCACCTCCTTGAATTATGTTTGTGTTTTCCGGATGCCCTTTCTAATGGTTAGAGTTGAAAAATGGGACAAGCCTCCAAGAGAATTTTATGTGCTTGACCCAAAAGGCAGGTTGGTTTTTGTTTATATTTATTTATCTTAGGAAAAGCAAAGGCATCTTCCGACCTAGTTTCTATAAAGTGGTTTGGCATGTTTTAGAAACTTCACGCGTCCCTTCCACCTTTTGCCGACCCTTGCTTTGCTTCCATAAAATATGCACATGCGAGGTTTCCTCGCTATTTCTTTTCACCCTTTTCGATTGCATTATTGTCCTTTTTACCCTTTTTGATTGCATTATTGTCCTTCTCAGGGTTTCCTTGCTGTGTAATTCTTAAAATGTGTGTGAGAAGAGGCATAATTTAGGATTTTTGGTGACTTTAACCTTAAAATATGTTCACGCAAAATTGAAACTCCTTCGGATTCCTAAAATAAACACCGAAGGGCCCATGGGCTTAGAGACCAGTCCGATATGCACTGTATATATCAGCTTGAAGTCACGCTCAGATCGCAAGGAAAAAGTCTTCGAGCTTCCTTTCCAAGCACCAGCACCGACAAACACTTCTTTGAGGGCTAGTTTATCCGTGTCCAGAGCAGAGGAGGCCGAGACCTTCTTCGCAAACCCAGGGATCAACATCCCCCGGTCGTTCCGAGAGACTACGGGAACCGACCCTTCCGACCAAGCCGTTTCCCGGCAGCGACCACTGATACGGTACGATTCTTTTCCGACTTATTCTGAATTTTCTCTGAAGTGTTCGGTTTGATGAAATCCTTGCTCAAAATGAGTGCGTCGTCCACAATCGAGGCCGGATCTGGTCGTCGGGACTGAAATACCCATTTGTATTTTTGTTGCGTTCCTTCCTGTGCAAACGGACCAAAAGTCTTCCCGATCAGCTTCTTAACAAGAATAGACAAGTGGATTCATGAAAATATTGCGGGCTAATCTCAAACCGTTCCAAAAATTTAAGTTTTTTAGAAGAATCCGTGACTAAGTATTTGATTTCATAATACTAATTGTTATACAATTTTTTTTTTTATATGTTTGAATTGACTTTTATTTTTTTATTTTTTTATTTTTTGGTTTTCTTAAGTCTTGCGGAGCGAGTTCGTTGATTGTTGGTCTTTTCCAGTTTCCTAAATTCACGTATAATGCTTCATAATCTTTTTAAAAATTTGAATAGTGTTTTTAAGATTTTTTTTTTTTTTTTGGGTCCATAGTGGTGTTTTTAAAATTGGCAAAGATTGAAGAAGGTATATTCTTTGCTTAGAAAATGCATATAACACACCTATCAAATAATCTCTCCACATATGCAATCTTTTATTCAAAAAGTATTCCTAGAATTTCGTGAGTGGAGAAAAGTAGTTGGCAAAAGCAATGTTATATAGCATTTCTAACGTTGACTTACAAATGATATGAATCATCGAGAGTTTGAATATAATACGGTTATCTAAATACTTGACTTTAGTTTTGTTGTTATTCTGTAACTGAATTTATATGTTGGTAATCTCACTCCTGATATATTCACGCCATATGTTCGTGGTTGAAATCTTCAGTCAGCCAAGGGCAAAGGCCTCTCTTGTTCACACACGAGGGAGAGAGCTACTAAAGCTAAAGTTAAAATGGAGAGCTCAGAGGCAGAAGCATCATCAGAATGCGAGCATCAAGTGTTCTTGAACTTCAGAGGACCTGACACTCGTAATAATTTTACCGACTTCCTCTACCACAGCTTGGCTGATACTGGTATCCTCGTCTTTCGAGACAGTGAAAACCTCCATGTTGGTGAAAGAATCAACGGAGCGCTCCAGAGAGCGATCGACAACTCTAGGATCTACATCCCCATCTTCTCTCCAACCTACGCTTCGAGCAAATGGTGTCTCCGTGAACTCACGCAGATTATGGAGAACACCTCCAAGTCAAACGGGAATAAAGAGATCCTACCTATTTTCTTCAATGTGGAACCCAAAGATGTTAAGATGAAAACCCAGTTATATCGCGATGCCATTCTCATTTTGCAGGGCGAGGATAACTTGAGCATTGAAGAAGTAGATTCCTGGAGAAAGGCTTTGACGGAGGTTGATGCAATAAAGGGATGGGAAGTCAAGAAATGTGATAGGTGAGCTTGCTGCATTCCAAGATCCTTCTTTTTCCCTAATATTTTTTCCTGTTTGCGAAAACTAAGTAAATAATTCACAGATAGAAGGAACATATTAGATGTGGGTAGGAGGAGAGAATTCAAGAAACATAAAAATTCATGCTAGAGCTACTAAAATTGTTAGTGTTCTTGATTTCACTAGAGGTGCTATCATATGTCTTTTTTTAATGAAGAACTGAAAATAGAAACGAAAGCTCATTTTTTTCCTTTCATTGATGTTCTATATAAATTTTGTTTCATTTTTCACCTCTGTCATTTAGTAAGCAACTCTTAGTGAAATTCTAATGCTTCTAGAAATTTTACTCAAAACTTAATAACGCAGATATATCACCACAATTGAGGTGGAACTTCCCCTAGTGATACTAAACGGTATATGTGTGTAAAAAAATGTGGAACTGATGGAGAAAAGGCATTTTATATAATGGGTGATGAAGTGGAATAATTGAGTACCATGCACGTTCTGTCTAATAATTTGATCTTTCAATCGATACATCAGATATTTCTCCTCCTGAACATATAATGTCCCACTTCTAAGGTTGTCCCATGAATATAACTGATAAGATGCTAATTCACGATGCATAAATAGTTGTACATTTATCTTGCACAAACAAGATTAACAGAATTCGAAAATTGCTAATCACGTTGGGATCAAGTCAATTTTCAGGTGTCAAGAGACAATGCGACACGTGGCACCTAGCAATGTGCATGAGAAGCACGTTTGAAAGTGATGTAGATTCATATTTTTTATGGTTATAGAATTAGCTAGAAAAATCAAATCCGAAGTCCTTCGGGATGGATTCCATCTATCTCGTCAAATGTTTGTGTTATGCATGCTTGGTGTTATTTGGGAACTTTACAAGATCAAGTACACGTGAGGTTTGCACAACATATCAAATGACAAATGTTAGGTTATCAAAAGCGATAGCTAAGAAAACCTTACATTCAATATGAAATTTGAGAAGGCACATCTTGATTGTTGATGTCCCATTAGTTATGGAATTATTGCGCAGTTAAGCAAATGCAAGTGAGTAACATCAACTGGTAGGAAACAAACATAAAAATTTGAGATTCTGTTGAACTCTAGTGGAATTGTATTATGAATGAAATTTAATTGCTAGATTGTTTCTTTTTCTTTCTTTTTTTTCGCAATTTTCTCCTACTTAAATGGTTTTCCTTCATGACAGCTGGGCCAAACTAATCAAGTTGGTCGTTGAGGAGGTTGTGGTTAAGTTGAAGATAAAGCAAAAGTCCGTGACTGAACATTTAATTGGAATCAATGATCGAGTGATAGAAGTAATAAATCTGTTAGACATACACTCTGGAGGTGTGCGGCTCATTCAAATTCATGGCATGGGGGTATCGGTAAAACGACTCTCGCCAAGGTCGTGTTCAATGAACTTTCTACCCACTTTGGAAAGTGTTGCTGCTTCCTTGAAAATGTTCGAGAAAATTCGTCAAGAGCTGATGGTTTGGTTAAATTGCAAAAGAAATTATTGTCTGAAATAGGAAATGCCGCAGGAATAGGAAGTATTGATGAAACTGAACGTCTAATGGAGATGATCGAAGGAAGACTTCGCAATAAGAAGGTCCTCATTGTGCTGGATGATGTTGATAACGATGAACAAGGGGAGAAATTAGTTGGAAAAGGTGCTTTGTGTTCAGGGTCTAGAGTACTGATTACTACTAGAAACAAGAATGTTTTGCAAGGCTCTCAACTGAAGTGCAGTATATTACCTTATGAAATGAAGGTGATGAGTAGTGATCATGCACTTCAGCTCTTCAGCAGACATGCATTTAACAAGGACTCTCCTCTAGATGATCGCGATGATATTTCAAAGGAAATTGTATCAGCTACTGGAAGCCTTCCATTGACTATTGTAGTAATTGGTTCACTTCTGAACCATGGAACACAAGAGCTATGGAAAGAAACATTGGACGATTTACACAAAGCACCTCCAGAGGGTGTTTTCGAAAAGTTGAGGATTAGCTATAAAGCATTGACTTCTGGGCAGCAACAAATTTTTCTGGATATTGCATGCTTTTTCATGGGTGAGATAATGACAAACCCAATTTACATGTGGACAGATTGTGGTTTTTCCCCAATCCGTGGAATTGAGGTCCTCAAAAACAAGTCCTTGATAAAGATTGGAAACGACAATGAGTTTTTGATGCACGATCAACTTAGAGATCTTGGAAGGGAAATTGTTCGTCAAGAAAATCGAACGAATCTTGAAGGGCCTAGTAGGTTATGGATTGACGATGAAGTCCTCACTACAATGGCGACAAAGGAGGTGGGACACTTCATGAGAGAACTAATAGATTCTCTTTTTGCTTCTTGGTTTTAATACTTTTCCTCAATAAAATGGAATGCTGAATGCTACTCCTTTTTTGTTCTCGTTTGCAGATGAAGAAAGTTCAAGCGATGGAAGTAACTCACAAATGCATATGTATCAAAAGTAAAGAGATTGGAAGGTTTAAAGAACTAAGGTTCCTTAGATTAGATGATGGAACCTTTGTTGGCGATCTAATGGATTGTTTTCCCAAACTAAAATGGATTTATTGGAGTAGTTCTCTGTTTTCACAGTGTGAGCTGACCAATATGTGCTTAAAGAATGTGGTTGTCCTTGAATTTTCAAGCATTCCCACTATAGACAATCAGAAATTATTGCAGTTAATAAAGGTGCGTCATATGCTTATTTCCTTTCTCTGTCCTTAAAATGAACGTTTGAACTGCTCTTCCATTGGATAATGCATTCACTTTTTACAGGGGGCAAGAAAATTGAAAGTTCTTAGTCTTGCTAAATGTCATGGCATAACCAGAACACCAGACTTATCCGAATGTTCAACTTTAGAGAGGCTGACTTTTTTGGCTTGCAACCGCTTAACGAAGATTGATGGCTATTGGGAAGTTAAAGGATCTGAAAGATTTAAAGTTTGATCTTTGCGATCGCCTTGAAGGTTTGCCTGAAAAAATCGGGGACCTACGGAATCTAGAGCACTTCTCTTTACAATACTGTCGTGCAATGAAGGAATTACCGGATTTCATATTTAAGTGGAAATCATTGCGAGAGTTGCAGCTTTCAATTGCACGTCCGGTGGAGTTACTGGGTGCCATCGGAAAGTCTGAGAATTTGAAAGCGCTTCAGGTTGAAGGAAATTTGAAAAGTCAACTTCCTTCTGAAATTGGCTTGCTTCTGTGGCTTCAAATACTGGAGTTAAAAGGGTTTGATGAAATCCGAGAGTTGCCGGACCTCTCAAACTTGACTAATTTGGTTAGGTTGAAACTAGATGACGGCTCCAGAAAAATTGACGGACGAGATGGAACTTATACTGGTGATTTAAGGTGGATCGGGAGGTTATCCAAACTAAAAAAATTAAGCTTGTGTCTCCTCCATGTCCCTGCTCCCACTGAGTTGGTTTCCCTTACTCGGCTTGACAAACTTCGTTTGTGTGGATTGAACTTGCAACCCCTCAAGCAACTTCCCTCTTCTCTATTAGAGCTAACCCTTGATAATTTCAATTCAACCACGTTTCTCTCCTCCCACTTAGAGAATTTGTCAAATTTAAGGCTCCGTCGCTCTCAAATGCAAGAGATAATACTCGATGGGCTTCAGCTTCCAAATTTAATGGAGCTTCTAATTTTTGGCTGTGGACCCCTCGAGAGGTTCATGCTATCCAACATGACGAAGCTAGAAGAGGTCAACGTGGCGTGCTGCCCAAAATTAGATGAGATCCACGTCGCTGGGGTGCTGGAATCGTTGCGCAATTTGGATATCAGTGAATGTGAGTCCTTCAGAAGGTTCGTGTACGTTGACAGACATTGGAAATCTTCCCATGAATCTTCACTAGTCCTTGCATCGAGAGTCTTCAATAAGTTGTGGGGACTCCGCATAGAGTTTTGCGAAAAGATACTCGGTATTCAAGTTGTTGGTACATCAGAATCGTTGCAAAACTTGACAGTTTCTGTTAATTATTTGCAAAGTCTTGGTGGTTTGTCAGAATTAAAGAACCTCGAGCGCTTGTGCATAGAGTCCAACCCTGAGCTACGAATTGTCGAGGGCCTCGACAAGTTGGAGTTTTTGAAGCTCTTATACCTTTGTGACTGCCCATTGTTGGAAAGTTCGATTGATGTATCAACCACCGAATTGCCAAATGATTGCTACTTAAGTATTGTTGATTGCCCAAAATTACTTGGGCTTAAGCAAGGATTCGAAGGCTCCATCCAAGATTTCAAGCAATATAAGGTGAGTCAGCAAAACCATTCACAAACATAAATTCAACTATAAGGAGATTTATAATAATTGTGGAAAATAAAAAAAAGAAACAATCATACAATAAGTCTCAGTATCACTTACTTTAAAAACCAGTAGACGCATGTGATGTTTTCTCTCTCTGCGTTTTTTTGGCTTTTCCTTTTTTCTGTATATGAGAAAGTTACATAGTTGCAGTAAGAGGTTCATATTATTTAAAATTTTCTCTCATTTTATAAGAAACAACTGGTTTTACTTAGCATTTTTTCTACGTAATATACTGCACGTTTTTTTTCTCCATTTCTTCCTTAATACAAATCATTATGACAATGACTTTGATGATTTGCAATATTTACAGTGTAGATAGAACATTAAAGAGATAAACACATTAGAAGTCCTAAAACTTATAAAAATTACAATTTAATCGTAAAACTTGTTAATGTAGTATAATCGAGTCTTTTTATTCACTTCTTTCAATTAGTCAAATGAAAAATTTTGTTTATTCTTTTCACACTCCTACGTGGCATAGAGCTTCGAGCCTTCAAACACAATGTTTGTGTGCAAAAACTTCTGCCCTTTTAAGGTTTGCCCCAAATTTCCAAGCCCTGATTGAGTAATCTTCTCAAGTTCTCCTCGCTTCTTCATCAGTCTTTCTCGTCCATAGTGTACTTCTTGTTCATGGAGTCCGCTTCTCATTCATCGATCCTCCTTTTCTTCATCTGAGTGTCCTTTTTCTTCTTCGCCGAATCCCCAAATTTCATCTTCGTTCGAGCGCGACGACGTCGAGCCCTTGCGCAAGAGCTCCATGAGGCCAACGGCGATGTTGGGTCCTCTTCGTCCAAAGCCGGGCGGCGTGAATGAGGGTGTTATAAGTCACTACATCGAGCTTAATCTCCTTTCTTGTACTCTGCTTTCATTCCGAAGGAGGTATGGGAACTCATTTGAGCTGTTTTCTCTTGTGGATTGAATAGGTCTGAAGTTTGGGAATGATGTCAATGGGTATATGCCCAAACGCAGGATGTTGTTGCGATCTTACTAATCTTAGCAAAATAAGAGATAGGATCGTCCAAAACAAAACAGAAAAAGGACACAGATTGTTCGCATGCTTTTGTTTCGGTTGATTAAGGTGGGAGCAACTATATTTAATGCTCAATTTCGCGGTTCTCTGCTTCGGAAACATGCTAAAGGGATTGGGGATTTGGCTTGAATATCATGCATAACGCCCATAAAAATTTCCTGAAAACTCAATTTCAAATTATTATGAATCCATCTTTTGGCCTGTGGAGTCAAAATAAAGGTGTCATCTTTACTTGAAGTGCTATTTGTTCACTTAGAATCTCTAGAATATCCAAAGAATTTACGATTTCGTTAATATTGTATTTGGGATATTTTTTATTTAGAGCTTGAACTGGCCTACATAATTTGACGATTCAAAGTGCTATCTATTTTTGGAGTGCCGATTTTCAAGGACAATCTGGTCTGATGTGCCGAAGCTTTTACTAGTACAGCACCATTCGTGTTATGGGTAAGAAAAGCATGTTTTCAGCACTACAATCATCAGCATTAGATGGCGTCTTAGGGATGATGGTATTCGTTTTTCTTCTTTCGTGTTGCCAGATTTCTTGCTTTGAGCCTTTCGGGCAATAAAACAAGAACCTGCATAAAATGCATTTGTTTGTCAGTCTTTAAATTGGTCTGGTCAGTTTGTCAAATCGAATTGGAGTAGGGCCAACATGTGGTAATTAGGTGTCCTTCCTCTAGTGAGGCCACAAAAATGGTGATATACAATGCCCTGGGTTTGTTAATGTCTCCAGTTTTTGCAGGAGGAAGAGATTGTACCAGCTGCATTAGCAGACTCATTGGTTGGGCACCAATTGATGGTTTCACATTTAGAGAGCAGTGCACAACTGCAAATGCGCATACCGGGAGAGATGAAGGAACTCCTGTCTCCATTTGAGGTAAATTCGCGTTGGTAGACTAGCTATATGTCTGAAGTTTGAAAACTCGGTATGGTTGCATTCGGTGTAGACTGTACTGAAGTTTAAATACTTGTGTTATTAGTATTCCTCTTGGCAGAGAAGATGGTGGAATATGCTTGGTTTATCAGTGGGACCGTACTGAGGTTTAAATACTTGGTTTATCAGAGGTCACCTGGGTTTCAGTTGCTTGAAGATGAGAGAGAAGTTTCAGTTTTTATCACAAATGGTTGGAAAAACTTCATATCGTAGGAGATATATAAAAAGAATAGGTTAGAGCCTATTTTTTAAAATGTTTTCTGGTTTTATATGAAACGAATGGTTTTACTTGGTATATTTTCTACATAATATATTCCACTTTTTTGCCCATTTCTTACTTAGTACTAGTCATTATGAAGATGATTTCCACGAGTTGCGATATTTACAGTGAAGGTAAAACATTAAAGGGGTAAGAGCACCATTAGAATATTAAAGGGGTAGGTGCACCATAAGTTCAAGAACTGGTTGAGAAAGTGCAATCGAGTACTGAAATTTGTCAAGTTGGTGCAACCGATTCCTTTTGTTAACTCCGTTTAATTTGCCTAACAGAAAATGCTGACGGCGCTTTTATTTATTTATTTCATTTCACTCTCTACGTGGTGTAGAGCTTAAAAGAAAAGGTTTGTGAGCAAAAATGTCTCCATTTAAGGTTTGCCCCAAATTTCCAAGCCCTAACTGAGTTTTCTTCTCCCTTTTTTTTTACCTCTCCTAACTGAGTTTTCTTCTCTTCTCCTAATTTGTGGAGTGTTCTTCTCAAGTTCTCCTCACCTCTTCATTGGTCTTTCTCGTCCATGCCTCCATGGTGTACTTCTTTTTCGTGAAGTCTGCTTCTTGTTCATCCATCCTCCTATTCTTCATTTGAGTGTCCTTCTTTGTCAAATCCCTAAATTTCCTCTTTGTTCGAGTGCGACGACATCGAGTCCTCACGCAAGAGCTCTATGAGGCTGACGGCGACGTCAGGTCCTCTTCATCCTAGCCCGTCCGCTTGAACAAAGGTTCTACAAGGCACTACATCAAGCTTAATCCCCTTTCTTGTATTTTGCTTTCGTCCGATGGTGGTATGTTAACTCATTTGAGGTGTTTTCTCTTGTGGATATAATAGGTCTGTAGTTTGGGAGTGATGTCCATGAGTATATGCACAAGCACAGGAAGTTGTTGCGATCTTACTAGTCTCAGCAAAATAAGAGATAGGATTATCCAAAACAAAACAGAAAAAGGACACGGATTGTTCACGTGATTTTGTTTGGGTTAATCAACAACTATGCTTAATGCTCAATTTTGCGGTTCCCTGCTTGGGAAAAATGCTTTAAAAAATTGGGAATTTGGCTTGATTATCATGCACGTTGCCCCTCCAAAATTTTCTGAAAAGTCAATTTCAAATTATTATGAATCCATCTTTTGGACCAGAGAGTCAAAATAAAGGAGTCATCTTTACTTAAAGTGCTATTTATTCGCTTAGAATCTCAAGAATATCCAATAAATATATGGTTTCTTTAATATTTTATTTGGGACGATCCAATGTGCTATATATTTTTGCAGCGGCGATGGCAGCAGTGGGAGCAGCTGCGGCGGTGGCAGCAGTGGGAGCAGCGGCGGCAAGAGCAGCAGGAGCTGCAGCGGCTGGAGCAGGAGCTGCAGCTGTCGCCACAGCAGTTGGGGCAGCAGCAGGAGCTGCAGCGGCGGCGGCAGCGGCTGCAGCGGCGGCGGCAGCGGCTGCAGCGGCGGCGGCAGCGGCTGCAGCGGGCTGCTACAGCTGCTGCGGCAGCGACGGCAGCGGCAGCAGCGGCTGCAGCAGCGGCAGCAGCTGCTGCGGCGGCAGCGGCGGCAGCGGCAGCGGCGGCAGCGGCAGCGGCGGCGGCTGCAGCGGCTGCGGCAGCAGCAGTAGCTGTGGCAGGCGGCGACTGGTCTTGCAGAACCCGACGGCAGGTAGAAGCTGGTCTTGCATAACTCGTTGGGGAGCTTAAGCTTCAGCAGCAACTTGTCACTCTCGAGGGAGGAATAGGAGATGTCGAGGTCTGCTCTATCCACTTTCAGGGTCAACGAGGAGGAGATGGATAGGAAGAAGGTGGTTTGTGACTGCATCCTCTCCCACCAGGTTCGGATCAAGGAAGAGACCAAACGCTTGGCCACCATTTGCAACGTATGCAACATGAAGTCCACACATGAAATTGGTTTACTCGGGGGCTTTTTCTTTTCTATGTTCAAGTAATAGCAAATAAGAGGTGGGGTTTTTGTGGTTATATTCATGGAGAGTTTTTTGTTACTTGTTTTGGGAATGAACAGCAAAACAGCATTAAAGATGACGGTGGCCAGTATAAAGCTGCTAAGGAACAAGAGATAGGCGATGGTGAAGCAGATGAGGCACGACATCATGTCTGGTCAGGACACCGCTGCTCGTGTCCGAGTACAGCTAGTTCTTTCACTACGATTTGCTTTTGGTTATTGCATTGGCAGTTGGTGTGGCTTTTTGTGGCACCCCCAAAACCCGATAGGGTCGCCACAGATACCAAGCGAAAGAAACAGAACGAAAACAAAATATACACTGAGGAAAGAAAGATTCAAGCCAACGCTTAGGCGTAAAAATTTTTCTTTTCTTTTCCTTTTAAAAAGGTTTTAAAGATTTTGCACAGCTCATAGCGGAAATTAAGAGGCGAGTCTCACCAACACTTCGCTTCCCTCACGACAACACAATACACACCAACTATCTTTGATTAAATGAAAGCACGAGGCCGAACCACTTTTATTTACATATATAATTACGAAGGGCAACACGGGTTGGTACAAAAGGGTAGGCCAAGACTCATCTATGCTCGGCCTTCAACCTCAAAAAGAGACACACGACCCTAAAAAATGCGACATGTAACGATCTCCCTTCGGACTACTCGTGGCGGCCATCCAAAAAGTTGCTATCCCCCACTCCACGTGCGCAGGCCGTCACACCCATCCCGGTGCGTCAGGCGGTGGAGGTGGCAGCATACCCATCATGACACCGTTGCGGCAGATGTGGACGGAGATGTACTCCTGGATGACTGGGCCTCCAGATAAGCCCACGTCATAAGATACGATCGCGCGCACACGTAAAAAGGTCAGTCCTGGCAGGGTGGGACAGTCTATCTCGGTCACCTCGACCTCCACGTCAGATGGAAGGCCATAGAACACTCCTCGTGTAACAACAGGGAGAGGCATCGTACTAATCTGAAATGTTGGTCCCCGAAGGGGTGAGTACAACCACTCAACAAGTAAAGAGATCCAATCAACACTCAATGCATTTAACAATACAACAGTTCCAATACACATGTCATTCATACATTGTAATGTACTTACCTCGAAGCCATGTACATGCCATCATACCTCATCATCACAATCATAGTATATACATAGCATCAATCACAAATGATCATCATCATCATACCATATGATCCATACATGTCATCATGTCATCTTAGTACACATACATGTCATCATCATACCATAGTACACATGCATGTCATCATCAAACCATAGTACACATGCATGTCATCATCATGCCATCATGTCACTATATCATAAGTGATTATCATCACATCATATCACATATGCATGATTTAATTTCCACTTTAGTTCTCAATTGATCAACACATCACCCTTTCTCGGGATCCTCCATCCCATACTTTACACTCGCACCCTATTCGGGCCTTGCGAAGAACCTCCGGAATTATGCCAATCATGACCACCGGGCATCCGGCACCCCCGCATTCCGGGCATCTCGCATCCCAACCGGCATCACGAGGCATCCCCTCGGGCAAAGACCTCCAAGGCTTCCGGCACCCATCTCATTCCGGGCATCCTGATACTCCTAGGGCCATCCGGCCATGTATCTCTATACATTCCGGGCATTAACATCCTCCCCCAACAATTACCATGGATCACATTGCCAATTACGTCTCAATTCATCATGCACATGATGTAATGGCAAGACAAGATCATCTTTCTTATACATGTATCATCAAATAATTTCACATACATGCAATAGATGCATCCCCCATAGCAATTAGGTCCACATGCCACTCAAAACAATGTACTTGCCAATTACATTTAGAATTTATTTAAATCCTAATTTAATTTTTTTACCTTGCAATTAATTAATTAATTAATCAATTAATTAATCACAAAAATCACAAATTCATGAAATCAAAACACATAATATTGTAATGCCATAAAACAGTGATTTCACCACAGAAAAGCATGGCCAAACAAATTTCTGCACAAAAGACAATATTTTCACAATTCCGTACACATTTTCGGACAAGGGCAGAATGCACAGTTTTCTAAGTAAATAGATTAAAATACCCATACGACCTCAGAAAATTATGAAATTTCACCAGATTATAGTTAAGACATTAAAATAGACTTTTCATGAAGGAACCTAGGCCAAAATCATTATAGATAAATTTTTACAGATCCACGAAGCTTCTGGTCAAGTTACCGAAACGCACAGAGGACTATGTACGAAATATGGAGACTTGACCCACCTACACTTCTTCGTTTTCTCTGAAATTTGGATATGTTATACTTCTAAGGATCTTCTACAACGTTAATGAAGGAACTTAGGCCAAAAAACCAAAGGAAGACCTCCAAATGGTACCACGAAGTCTCGGGTGTCACACCTCGCGACTCCAGTTTCATCGTCTTCAAAATCAGGTTGGTTTCCTAAGCTATACTTGTTCATTTTACTTCAAATTTGAGTATGTTCATCCTTAAAATGTGATCTACAAGTTTCATGAATAAGTCAAAGAGAGATTCTTAGTAAAAACCAACATGCAAACCATAAATCCATCACAAGGTCAGAAAACAACTCCAGATCTAGGGTCTCCGAAACATGAGGCTTTGACCCCTTAAATCTCCATCATTTTTCATGAAATTTAAGTATGTTATAGTTCAAGGTGTTATCTACAACTTCCATGAAGAGATCCAAGCAAAAATCGAACTCCAAGCATACATGCAAGCCCTCACAAGTTTCTGACTTCACTGGTTCATGCGAAAACAGCATGCATTTTCAACAACCAAACACCCTAGCTTCGGTTTTCTAGCTTCCAAACACCCAAAAGAATCAAACATCCATACAAAACACACATGCATGAGTAGGATGGAACCTAAACTTGCCTCCAACCAAGAAAGAACGACGACGAACGGCGGCGGTGGACGGCGGCGTGCGGCGGACGGCGGCTCCTCCTCCTCCTCCTTTCTCTCTCGCGCGCACCTCTCTCTCCCTCTCTCCCTTTCTCGCAATCTCTCTCTCTCTCTCTCTCACCGTGCGACCGCCCCCCATCCTTTCTCTCCCTTTTCTCTTTTCTTTCCCCCCTCCTAATCATTACAAGGAGGATTCTAATGCATGGGTGCCAAATGGCCCATGCATTAGGACACTTGGGGAGGGGCATGCATTTGAAACCCTCCCCCTCTCCTCTTCGCACGGCCACAAGGCCCAATGGGCCTTATGGGCTTGGCCCACACGGCCCACTTTAGGCCTTTCATCCATGGGCCTAAAGTCCACGCTATTGGGCCTAAGGCCCAATCCAACTCCCTTTATTTAATTTAAATTAAAATTAACAATTAATTACACCAAATTAAAAACCCATAACATCAATCTATAACAAACATGACATCACATAATTTATACTTATTAAAATACCTTAGGTTTAAATTAAAAACACACGGCACAAAAATACAAAGCCTTAAGAAAGAATTAAGGCTAAAACACAAACCAATAGGTAAATTCATTACCTATTTAAAAGCTCTAGGGCACCTTAGGACTTGCCCTTAATTTCTAGGATGCCACACTTTTTGTATTGGACGTAATTCATGTCTATGTTGAGAGAAATTGGTCTTGAGAAAAATGGTTACTCTCAAATTTCCAGTGATTTTTGTATATCTAATTTAGAATTAGAATGCTTTGAGAGTGTTGAACTTGAAATAGTCATATCGGTTTTTGGTTGCATTCAGTCATTTGTATCATCCGGGGTGTGAAAAAATTCATATTTGAATGAATTTCTGAGATTTTGAATCCGCATCTCATTTTACTCAGGAAATGCTCTATACATATCTTGGACTTCTAGGAGACTTAATGTGACATCCTGAAATTTGACCTCGTCCCAATAATATGAAATGGGCATTTCGTCGACGTGCCTATGGTCATTTTTTTTTTCAGCTGGTCTCTCACAAGTTAACTAACTTATTAGGTGAGACCGTTAAGGGATATAAATGTGACAGACTCGAGAATTCGATTGGAAATCGACTATCGACTGTTCGACCATAATAATTGGCAAGGATCCGTTATAATCAAATTGTGATCCGATATAGGTCGATTCGATAGAATCACATAATTGAATTGGGGGTGATTCCGCATGATTGCAAAATTCGCGTCGAACAGTACTGACCCGATTTTCTATTAATTTTATACTCGACACACGTAATTGAAACCTTGCGATTTTTATGACAACCGAGAGTCGTCTATGAGTCGAAGATGCACAAATGTAAATTGAAAATTATCGACCACGGGTTAAACGTGCTAAAATTCCTAAAAGCTATTCGATAGGTTAGGTTGTAATAAAATCGAGTTCGGTCTATTTTAATCAAAAAAATTGAATTCAGTTTCGGGAATTAGACGTTCGAGCGTGTCACGATTCATTTTTAGAACCTCATCTCATTTTTTGGCGAATTTTCATCTAGTTTGGAATTTTTGCAGAAAACTAATTTCGGCAAAAAGAAAATAAGAGAGGAATTCGTATGGGCTGCCTTATTGGAATATTTGGCCACCAAGAAGAGTTTGTTTAGGAAGAAATTGAAGGAAAATGGCCATTGGAGGGATGCAAGACTTTGTGGGCTGAAGACTTTGTGGCACAAGCATTTGAGTGCTTGGATATTTAGGCTTGGCTCTCATTGGATGCTACTTAGACTTTATTGGTCTCTCTCCCTCCTTCCAATTTCCCCTTCCTTTCCCATGCGTGCAGACCCTCTTCCCTTCTGCCTTCTTCCCACCTTTACTTCTCCTCATGTTTCCTTCCTCACACTGTTGCCGCCTTTGCTCCATCTTCATTTTCCCATTTCCAGCATCGACCACCCAACACCTTCACCAGCCGATCGCTGCCCCTGTCCATCCACGCCGCTCAGTCCAGCGCCACCGTCCCACCAGCCCTGACGCCTCCAGCATCCGCCTCACGCCCTTAGCCGCACGTCTAGCTGGTCCGCCAGCCTCCAGCCCGCCGAGTAGCCGCCTATAGCACCCTCACCGCTCCAACCACGCTCGCCTGGCCGTCCAACACCACCAGTCGAGCCCAACCAGCCCGCCTCAACCCCAAGCAGAATCGGATTCTAGCCCTTGGCCGTGAGCCTTGTGGACTGTTTTTAGCCTCGACTGAGCTTCCGTTGGTGATGCTGTAATCCCAGGTCCTCACCGCCGTTGTGCCGTCGTCGCCGTGAACCGGTCGTTGCCCTAATCCGGTGAGTTAACGCCCTAATCTCGGATTAGGATGTTAATTACACTTAGTAGGTTAGTTGGTGTTAATTAGGATTAGTGTTAAGTAGTTAGTTAGGTTAACTAGTTAGTTAGGCTAGTTTTGTTAGTGTAACTAGGTTAGTTAGATGGTCAGTTAGTTAGGTTACTACCCTAGGTTAGGATAGTTGAACTTGGGTTAGCTTAGTTAACCATGGTTAGTTTAATTTACCGTGGTTAGTTTAATTAAATTAGATTTATTTAATTAATTGCAATTTATTTAATTAACCATAATTAGCGTAATTTGTGACGGATTGGCCATTTTTTTTTCAGAATTTTACGATGATTCTCGTGGTTGAATTTATATGTGAAATTGATTGCTTATTTGTGCAATTGAGTGCTTGGTGTTGATTATGGATTATTATTGCAAAATTGGATTTTATGGTATTTAATTAGAAAAATACCGAGTGTCGGTTTTTGACGCCAAAATTTTTATATAGTATATAAAACCGTGGGATTTTGAAATGAGTGTACCATACTTATTGGTTTGATTTAAATGTGTGACCACACATGATTATTTTACTGGGATGATTTTTAATACGAAGAAAAGTGGCAAAGTCCATTATTTGAACACAAGGTACTTTGAGTACAAAGCACGATGATCTTGGATAAGTATGTGCGCGTGTGATCACCTAAATACCCTGATGCGTTTACGCGAGGTAATGAATCCGTTCTGATGCCTTTACGTGGGACGATGCCTGATTAAGTTCAGATATCCCACGTTAACGGAGGCCGGTTGCGGTGGAGGCCGGGCTGATGCTCCTTTATGGAATGCCGTCTTGATGCGTTTGCGCGGGATGATACCATGCCTGACGAAGCAGGATGACGCCCGATTATGCCAAATGACCGTCGACTGTTGAGTTGGCCATGGCCGTTGGGTCGTAATAATTAGAACACGCCTAAGTGGTTGTGATAGTTGCGTCTGATTATGGGGCAAAATTGTGTAGCATGGTATGTGATGTGTCATAACGATTTTACCTTATAATCAGGACCCTTGTGATTATTTGTGATTGAAATGATGTATTCCGGTTATTAAGTAATGCTTGTTGCATTGATAATGGTATATGTGATGTACTAATGTGTAGGGATGTGCCGAGGCGAGATAAGTCTTGTGTGATGTCTGTTTAGGCTGCCTTCAAGTGAATTTGTGTCCTAATTAGGGTTTAGGGTTTTGACTCGCTGAGATTTTTATCTCACCTCGTCGTGGGTTAATATTTTCAGGTCCTTAGTATGAAGAGGCGACCTGTTCGTTTTGGGGTACCGAAGGAAATAGACTACGAGTCCTCCCACTTCCCTATTCCCGGGACCACCTGGACCCGTGAGTTAGTTGTGACCACTATTTGCGTCGATGAGGGTCTCCGTCAGTAGGTACCCCATCGCTTCAAGGCATGGTTCATTGACTATCCTAACGGGGCTCAGGAAGGTCCTTTATAGGGTTTTGACGGATCTCCCGTTGGAAAGGATGGGGAAGTAGATCACCCGATGACATCGACATTCCTGATGGTGTCGTGTAGAACCCGAAGCTCGAGATGGAATGGTCCAGAGCGTAGGTGGCCCAATAGTTTCTTTTTGAGTTAGATTGTATATAGACTTGTAGGGCTAATCTAATCTATTTATAAAGCGTGGTTTGTGATAAGTGGCTGTCCTGCTTTTACTATCCCTGTGTTTATTTGTTGTCTGGGGTTTATTAGTTCGCTTCCGCAAGTGCATAAAATGAATGGGTTGGTGACACGTCTTGGGACGGCGCATTTTTAGTCGACCACCGAGGGATGTGCGCGTGCCCGGGATTCGGGGTGTAACACTTAACATTCAAGTAGGGATGCTTTTATATTTGAATCAATCACATATCACAGACTTATAAAAGACATTCAAGAAGGAATGCCTTTATAACTAAATCAATCACTCGAGACTTCAGCATTCCGATCAACGATGCTGGTAAAAAAATATTGTGGACCCACCTAAAAAGCCTAAAGGTGGCTTGCATATGTGACTTCATTACATTGAATTGGACCTAACAAATGGCGTTGCATTGTGGAAATTGCTGTCTAATGTGGATGAGGGCCTGTGTCCAACACATGCGCGAAATTGACACGTGAAACCGATGACCGCAAATCTGAGCCAAGGGATCCAACAAAAGCAAAGCGGAATCCCAAGCTGTACATATGCGCCCGTTTGATGATTTCATTAAGAGTTGAAAAAAAACTAATATATTTAGCACAAGAATGAGTATTTCCTGCAGGTCTGCCAATACGCAGAGATATGGAAGTTCTATTGATAATCACGGATTTTAGTGTCTTTAGTGTAGAAGTACACAAGTATTTAAACCTCTGGTAAATCGCTGGGCTGAGGAAAAGAAAACAATGAGACTTCATTTTATTCCTCCTGCTCTGACCATTCAGGGTCAAATTTTTAATCATTGTTTACGGTGGAATGTTTCCTGCTCGAGGGGGTCGTCATTGTCTCGCTTCTAGGGCACCTCTGATAGAATAATTTCCAAAGTGATGCATTCGAGCTGTACATTCTTCTTGTTGATCAACGATAATTACAATATTAGGCAATCCCGTTATATATTTAATCTGCTCAGGTATGTTTGCAAGTGAAATGACTCTCTTCAACATAGCAGCAGCTCTTTTTGGAAGACGAATGAGTCTCTCCGCCTTTTGTTCTGTCCTCGAGTCCCTAGTCTCGTTTTTATTGTGGACTAGTTCGTTAACATACCATTGAGCCACTTTTAATTTAGCATAATGACACTGAGCTCTTATTGCAGCCCATGCAACAGAATTCAATTGCTTTATTCTTGGTACCAACAATTAAAAAACTGTTTTTTTTTTTTATTTTTTTATTTTTTTTATTTTTTTTTTATATAAAAACAATTAAAAACAATTAAAAAACTGTTTCCCCCTACTTACTACATCAAAAACTAAATCATAGGCTTTTGATAAAAAAAAGAAGAAGCAATTTTAGTAAGATTTGTAATATGAATACCTTTACGCTTGTCATAAATATAAGGTGCTATCCTAGGATTCCATTTCCCAGCACCATGATCAAAATGAACTCTCGCTTCCACCATCTCTTCCAAATTGATATTCCAATACCTTCTTGTCATTTCCAAACAACCCCCCTTTTATTTAAAAAAAAAAAAAAAGCTACGAGGTTGCCCTGAAATCTAAATAATTGTTTCAATGGAACCTTTTCTTCTATCGGAGATTGGTCGTGTGGATGTCAATACACAATCCAAACCCCTAGCCTCTATTCTCTATTATCTTTATTTCAATTATACCACAAAAATAAAGAGTTTTTAATTAAAATTAAAAAGTATGAATCCATTTTTAGGAATCATTAAATCCTCTAAATGATTGTTTGATGTATCATGAAACTTCTTCGAAATGGACAAATCAAATAATTCTATGTGGTGGAACAAAATATCTCTGATTTCCCCCTCGAAAAAATTCTCTGCCCGTTACACCTAATGACCAGCAGGCAATTTAGGGATATATTAGACTATACATGAGGCCAAAGCTGTTAAAATGAGAATGAATCAAAGTTCTCCAATAAGAATGGTAGGAACAATGAAAGCTTTCTATTGGATTGCCAAACAACCAACAACTTTCCATTAGAATATCTAGTTTTCAGTAGTAAAGCAACTCTGAAGCAAGAAGCGGGAACAAGTGTGCTGAAGATGAGGGAAGTAGGACTTTCGGTATTTCAACCTAACACAAACGTACACACTCACCTCAATAAATTATGGAAGGCTTAGAAACTTCCCACCAGATCTCGCATTAGACATAACTAGCACAATGACCCAACAACTGCATAGAATAACTGACAATTGATATATCATATTTTCTTTCTTCACTCGTGTGAGCTCCTCCTTTTAACATCTATATTATGCCCTTTGAGCTTTGATTTCAGCTAGAAGTTAGCTCTTCTCGACCTTGTGGCACATTGATTGGCTTGATCAACACAATGATTGATTCCTTTCAAGGAAGTTGGCTATCATGTCCCTAGCTCGATTTGGTGTGTTCTGATCAACCACGACTTACCACAACTGTAAAATCAATTTCTACATTTTTCCTTATCTTTGCCACAAGAATTGGTGATTGAAGACCACAAGAGTAGTTAGGCTCCGAGTCGACCTCACTAGCAGTTACACCACTTGAATTTAGATGTCGGTGCCTTCAATCTTCTCACCACCATTCTTTGATTGGGCAACTGAAGGTTCTACTAAATGCAGCAGAAGCAATGGAGGAATGCGACAGAAGAAACATATGTTCACTATCAAGGTTATATCATGATTCTACCAGGAGCTTCTTCACTATAACATAGACAATGCAAAGCAAAAAGAAAAGCATCTGTATAAAAAGAAGTGGAGTTTGCTGTTGCAAGAAGAATAATGGATTCACAGACATTACTATGTATAGCCTGATCACAAGAGTGTCGAAGAAATTGGTGACATTTAAGCGTGAAGTTGGCCACGTTACAACTCAAGTCATGTGAAGGTGAAGTTTAACTCCCGTTTTGGACTATAATAATGCTACGAAGAGAATATTCATCCCAGAACCTTCACATCCTGCGAACAATTTGAATTCTGTCTCTTTTTCCGTTTACATGCTTGGACTTCTATTCCTTAGTGGGCCGCCATCATGCATGTGTGAAAGAATTGATGGATTCTCTTTTTTCTTTTTGGTTTTAATACTTTTCCTCGATAAAATAGAATGCTATATATTACTCGTTTCTTGCTCTCACTTGCAGATGAAGAACGTTGAAGCAATGGAACTAAGATTGTATCATTTGGGGGAGGAACCTTTGCTGGCAATCTAATGGATTGTTTTCTCAAATTAAGATGGATTTATTGGAGTGCTCCTGGTTTAAAGTGTAAGCTGACCAATATGTGCTTAAAGAATGTAGTTGTCCTTCAATTTTCATCGATTGCCAATATAGACGATCTGAATGGAGCCTACTAAAGGTGCGTCATATGCTTATTTCTATTCTTTGTCCTTAAAAGCAATATTTGAACTGTTCCTCCATTGGATAATGCATTCATTTTTTACGGGAGGCAAGAAAATTGAAAGTTCTTAGTCTTTGTGAGTGTCATCACATAACTAGAACACCAGACTTGTCGGGATGCTCAACTTTAGAGAGACTTGCTTTTTGGACTTGCTGAGGTTTAAGGAAGATTGACGGCTCTATTGGGAAGTTAAAGCATCTGATAGACTTAATGTTTGATCACTGCCCTTTGCTAGAAGGTTTGCCTAAAGAAATTGGGGACCTACAGAATCTAGAGCGCTTCTCTTTTAATCGGTGTCATCAAATGGAAGAACTACCGGATTCCATCTATAATTGGAAATCATCACGGGAGTTGCAGCTTTCAAGCCTAGGAATGCTTGGGGAATGTTTAGTGCTTTGGAATAAAGCCAATTTGTAAGGTCAACTTCCTTCTAAAATTGGCTTACTCCCGCAACTGCAAAGACTGGTGTTAAGAGAGTTTTATGAAATTTGAGAGTCGCTGCTACTTCCAATAAGTTTAACCCATCTAGAAGTGTCATCTATGTCATTGCAAGTTGTCCTAGACCTCTCAAACTTGACTAATTTGGTTGAGTTGGACCTAAGTGATGGCTCTAAAATTGGCAAACCAGACATAATTCATAGCGGTGAGTTGAGATGGATCGGGAGGTTATCCAAATTGAAACGGTTGAGATTGTGTATCCTCCATGTCCCTACTCCCACTAAGTTGGCTTCCCTTCTTGAACTTAACCAACTCCATTTGTCTGGATTGAACCTGCAACCCTCAACGCGAGTTCCCTCTTCTCAGTTAGAGTTAACCCTTGATAATTTCAATTCAATCGCGTTACTCTCCTCCAACTCAAAGAATTTGTCAAATTTTTACATCTCTCGCTCTCAAATGCAAGAGATTCAACTCGATGGGCTTCACCTTCCAAATTTAACGTATCCACATGTTGATAATTGTAGACTCCTCAATAGATTCATAATATCCAGTATGAGGAAGCTAAAAGTTGGTCAGCATGAAGAAGTACCTAGAACTAGATGAGATCCACATCGCTGGGGTGTTTTTTTTTTTTTTTTTGATGAAAGTAAGTAGTTGTATTGAGCTTTACCAACTTTACAAGAGGAAATCTCGGCACCAAAACTTGCACTCAGAGTGATAAGACATCAAGGCAAGTGGAAGGGTGCTGAGACGAAAGCAAGCAACAAACGGTATTAGCCACACAGGACGGCCAACCCAAGCTAAAAAACAAAAGGCAACGGAGGGATCAAAACGGATGCAGCCAGATCACCCCAACCACCAAACAAAAAACAAAAGGCACGGTTCAAGCGTGCCTTTTGTTTGGTTCCCAAGGATCGAAGCCGCTGAAATAGTAGCTACACGGAAAGCTTCATGGCTTCAGTCAAGAATCCCCTGTAGAGAAAACAATCGGATCGATGCCCAGGCACGCTGGAGTCTCCTGTTCCTCGCGGTATTGTCGACATTCCTGAAAGTTAGAATCGCTGGGGTGTTGGAATCATTGGAAATATTACAAATCGGAAAGGTCTTGCCCTTAAGAAGGTTCGTGTACATCAACATAAATTGGGAATATTCTCTTGAATCTTCACTAATCCTTGCATCGAGGGTCTTCAATAAGTTGCGGTATCTCTATCTAGGTTTTTGCGACATGCTCGGTATTCAAGTTGTTGGTATGTCAGAATCGTTGGAAGACTTTTTACTTGCTGGTCAACATTTGTAAAGTTTTGGTGGTTTGCCAAACTTAAAGAACCTCAAGTCCTTCAAAATATCTTCCGGCCTAAGCTATGGATTGTCGAGGGCCTCGACAAGTTAAAGTTTTTGAAATAATTGGAACTTACTAACTGTGGATCGTTGAAATATCGGCCACCAAATTGCCAAATGATTGCCGCTTATACATCCACCAATGCAAGAAATTACTTGGGGTTAGTGGACACTTCAGAGGCACCGTCCAGAGTTTCAAGCATCATAAGGTGAGTAAGAACAACCAGCCACAAACATGAATTCAACTATAGGCAGATTTATAATAGTTGTGGAAAATAAAAAAATAATCATACAAACATGAATTAAACGCGGTCTCGCTTACTTTAAGCACCAGTAGACGCACGTGATGGTTTCTCTCCCTATTTTTTTTTTTTTTTACCTTGTTTCCGTTTATGAGAAAGTTATATAGTTGCAGTAAGAGAAGTTCAGTTTTTATCACAAATAGCAGGAAAAACTTTGTATTGTAAGGGAGATATATCTATATATATCTTAGAGCCTATTATTTAAAATTTTTTTCTCATTTTATAAGAAATAAATGGTTTTACTTAGCATTTTTTCTACGTAATATACTGCACTTTTTATTTTTTTCCATCTCTTACTTCATACCAATCATTATGACAATGACTCTCATCATTTGCGATACTTACGGTGAAGATAGAACATTAAAAGGATAAATGCAATAGTTCTCAAACTTATAAAAATTATAATTGAGTCACAAAACTTGTTAATTTAATACAATTGAGTCTTTTTGTTAATTTCATCTAATTTGATAAACAGAAGACACTGGCTATGCATTTTTTATTCACTTCTCTATGGTATAAAGCTTAAGAGAAAAGGTTTGTGTGCAAAGACGTCTTGTCCTTTTAAGGTTTGCCCCAAATTTCCAAGCCCTAATTGAGTTTCCCTCACTTCTTCATCAGTTTTTCTGTCCATAGTGTACTTCTTGTTCGTGGAGTGCGCTTCTTATTCGTCTATCTTTCTGTTCTTCGTCTAAGTGTCCCTTTTCTTCTTCGTCGAATCCCCATATTTCCTCTTTGTTCGGGCATGACAACGTCGAGTACTTGCGCAAGAGCTCGATGAGGCCGACGGCGACGTCAGGTCCTCTTCGTCCAAAGCCAGGCAGTGTGAACGAGGGTGTTATAAGCCACTACATCGAGCTTAATCCCCTTTCTTGTACTTTGCTTTTATGACATCCCGAATTTTCGGTTCTGTTTTCTTCTGATTGAATTGGGCGTTTCATTGACGTGTTTATAGGGCTATTATCAGAACTGATCATTCTTGAAATAACTAGACTATCTGAGGAAATTATTAGGAATTTTAAGGCAATAGACTTGAGAATTCGACCAGGAATCGACTTCTCGACTGTGTCCATCTTTAGAGGTCATTACGGCACAGTTAAAAATTGATTTGAAATCAGAGATAGACTGGATCGACTGAGATGTGTGGCTAATCGTGGGTGACACCACTAAATTAGAAAATTCTCGTCGACCGGCTCTAGACTGATTTTCTTATTGTTTTGGTACCCTGTGTCCGTATTTGAATCCTCGGGATTTTTCACGACAACCGAGAGTCATCAATGAGTCGAGTGGGTTCATAGTGGCTCGAAGAAAATCGACCACAAGTCAATTGCACTTAAAAATATCTGAAAGTTATCTGGTGGCCTAGGTCACGCTAAAAATGCGTCGAATAGAAATTAACCGCCAATTCGAGTCCGATTTCAGAAATTGAAGTTTCGGGCATGTCACAATAAATTCTAGGAGTGTCGACTCAGTCTCAGAAGATTTTTCGGAGATTCCGAGATTTTTATGGAAAAACGTTTCGGAAGCCGCGAAAAATCAATAGAAATTCAGATCGGCCAAATTGTGGAGATTTCCGACTTTCAAACTGAGCTATGAGGCGAAGGGGACCTATAAAAATTATGTAGACTTTTTCTACACCAAAAAATTGGACACGAATTTGGGAATTCGTCGAAGAAATTGGAAGTTTAAAATGGGAAATTCGGATTTAAAAAAGGGCAGAAATTTGGAGTTTCAAGATTGGGTTTATTGTGAAGATAATGCAAGAAAGAATTGAGGGACATTGAGATAAGGTTGGAAAGTGTTGGGGACCAAGCATTTATGTAAGAAGATATTTTATTTGACTTTGGGTTCATCCTCATCCGTTCCTTTCCATCTTTTCGAGCAAGTTGCACTCGCCGACTTCCCCCTCCTTTCTCTCGAGCGACCATCCCCTCTATCAATTCTTCCTGCAGCCTTGTTTTCTTTCTCTTTTCATTAGCTGCTCCCTTTTTAATTCGCTTTCTCTGCAGCCCCATCTTCGTTCAAAACCCCCATCGAGAATTCTTCAAGTTGCCCACACGTCCAAGTCTCCTTATTCTTCAGTCAATTTCAGCAAATTGTTGACTCCTTGCCTCGAATCTCCACCGAGCGAAGCCTCCACCGAATCAATTTCTTCTTTGTTGCTGCCGTTTGACCGAAAGCCAGCAAACGGTGTCCTCTCCTCCACGCGGCAAGAACTTCAAGCGGACGTCTCCACGATTCTTCATCCATTCATCCGCGTGAACAACAATCCACCGAAGAAGAAGAGATCTCCACGCGTCCACAGCACGGTTCTTCAGTCAACAGCCGCAGGTTGCTCCCATTTTGTTGACCCCCGAGCGAAGTCGAAGCGGCTCCGTTCTTCACGGCGTCTTCTTCAGCTCGTGCGAAGCGGCCCAACCCAGCAACTTCACGTGCGACACCTCCTGCCGTTGCCTCGAGCAGCACCGTTCGAAGCCACCTGCCTGCACCTCCACCGAAGACCAACAAACTGCTGTAACCTATGAAGCACGGACACGTTGTCCGTGCTTCCGTGTCGTGTCCGACACGTCGACACGGTCGGACACGCGGTCAACGTGTGTCGATTTTTTCGACACGCGGTCAATTTTTCTCGACACGCGTGTCGACGCGTGTCCGGAAGACTCCGGGTGGAGGCGAGGGAGGGGGAGGGAGCAGAGGCCGCCACTGTCACGATGGATCGACGAGGAGGAGGAGAAGGTCAAGAGGAAGAGAAGAGGAAGGGGGTCGTGTGGAGAGGAGGAGGAGGAGAAAAATCGAGAGGAAGAGAAGAGGAAGGGATCGGGGCCCGAGGGGGCGCCGAGCGGCGGCGGCGGCAGCGGCGACGGCGGCGGTGACGGCATCTCCTCCTCCTCGGCGTCGCGTCTGCTCCAGCCTCCATCGTCCGAAGCTGCAAAGCGGTAGAAGGTCTTAAGGAAATAAAGTATCGTTAGGTTTTTTGACAAAGGAATAGAAAACAATAAAAAGAGGGGAGGTGGCGTGTGTTTTGAGTTTTTGGGGAGGGGAAATGAGGTTGACACTTGACAGGCTGTCTGTCATTGGTGTGGAGGAGGGAAAATAAGTTTGGGTTGGAGGGAAATGGACAAATGAAAGAAAATATGGGTTCGGGGGATTTGTTTTTTTCAGAAAATTAAATAAATAAAATTAAAAAATAATTTCGAAAAGTAAAAGTATTGTATTTTGAATAATGATAAATTTTGGTAATTCTAGAAAATCATGAATTTATTTAAATAAATTGATTATGATTTCTTATTAATTATTAGTTTCATCAATAACTTTTGTTAAAATTAAAAATTTATTTCGTAGTAATTATGAATATATCTTTCAAATTTCAAATGAATTGAATTATAGGATTTTTTAATTAATTATTTATTTATGAATTTGAATCAAATTAATTAAAAATAAAAATATTTATTTAATATTTAACGTGTCGGAACGTGTCGGAATTCTCTATTTTTTAAGAAATGACGTGTCACGTGTCGTGTCGTGTCGTGTCGCGTGTCGCGTGTCGCGTGTCGGTGCTACATAGGCTGTAACTGCTTCGTCGTCCACGCATCCAGGAAGCCACCGAGAAGCCAACCCACGAGATCTTCAGTCCAGCTACTCGAAGACTTGGGCCAACGACAGAAATTGCTGCCTCTTTCTCGGCCCACATCTGCAGACTTCGAGCCCATCAATCCAACAGCAAGTCTTCAAGCCCAGTCCAGTAGCCCATCAACTGGAATTTTGAGACCCAATTTCTAGCAAAGCCCAAGAATTTCAGCAGGCCCAAGCCCAAAGTTTCTGCGGGCTTGCTAAGTTTTAGGCCCGGCCCAAGCCCGCCGGTGTCGCCGAAAATCTGATTTCGGCCGCCGTCGCGGTGATTCGGTCTCCGCTTTTGCCAAGTAAGTTTTACTCACTAATGCTTTCTTAGTTTACCAATTATACTTAGGGTTGGTTAGATTTAATTAATTGCAATTATGTGGTTAGATTAATTTAGATAAATTAAATTAGTGACTTATTGACGCATGTTAGGTGGTTAGATTTAGCCAGTAATGAATAGAAAGGTGCTATTATTTATTGAACGAGTCTCGGTAATTTTCTGGGCTCGTCTCGGCTTCCAATCAGGCAATACGGGCATAAATTGGATTTTTAATAATTATTTATTTAATTTTCGAAATTAATTATTTAATTATTTATTTTTCCGGAAATTCAACCGGGATGGCCGGTGACCGGAATTTCGTGCTGATTGTCGTGGTGCAGTCCGTTTATTTAATTGAGCTTCAATTTATATGGAATTGATTTAAATTGTGAATTTTAGGACATGCTCCTAATTGGTTTATTTCAATTATGTGATGGGAAATGATTGGGTACCGATTGTTAGTATCGACGGTGGAGTGGTGAATCAATGTGGCATCTAAAAGGGCACGTGGGCTCGGTGACTTGATGCATCACTTTGGTGAACAAGTGCCTTAGAGAATGCACGTGGCCCAAGCATCGTAAAAAGGGCACGTGGGCTCGGTGACTTGATGCATCACTTTGGTGAACGAGTGCCTTAGAGAATGCACGTGGGCCCATGGAATTAAGTGAGTCATATTGGAAGAGACACGTGGGCTCGGTGATTTGATGCATTACTTTGGTGAACTAGTGCCTTAGAGAATGCACGTGTGCTCTATGACATGTAATCGACTAGTTCGATTTGTTATGAATAGTTGGGTGCCTATTATGAATTATACTGACTTGCAGGTGGAATCTGAGGCCAAGGTAAGCTCTCTGACCTGTGCGTGTTTAGGCAGCCCATAGTGTATTGGCTTACAATCGAGTCTTAGGGGGTAGAACTTCTTGAGACGTGGTCTCATTGGTTATTGAATAACCATTTCAGGACCCTGAGGAGGAGCTGAGGAGGAGGAACCTGAGGAGGAGAAAGATTTTTGAAGCAGAAGATGATCCAGAGAGAGATCTTGTATACGACCCGGATGTGGATTGAGATCCCATCCCTTTTGTGAACCCTGTCTTAGTGTAGATAGGTATGAGACTTGTTTGCTGTAAATAGTATTGTAAATATACTATGAGTTATGCTGTTATTAAAAGCGTGGTTGTGAATTTCAATATGAAAAATATGGCCTGCTTTTCTATCCCATTGTTTTATTGTCTGGGGATTCATAACTGCTTCCGCATGCGCATAAATAAAAGAAAGGGTCGGCGATACATAGTCTTGGGATATCGCACTTTAAAATCGACCAAGGCAAGGGATGGGTGCATGCTCGAGGATCGAGGCGTGACAGCTTTCATTCCGAAGGAGATATGGAAACTCATTTGAGGTGTTTTCTCGTGGATTGAATAGATCTGAAGTTTGGGAATGATGTCAATGAGTTTATACCCAAACGCAGTATGTTGTTGCGATCTTACTAGTCTCAGCAAAATAAGAGATAGGATCGTCCAAAACAAAACGGAAAAAAGGACACAGATTGTTTGCATGATTTTGTTTGGGCTAATTAAGGCAGGAGCAACTATGTTTGATGCTCAATTTTGCGGTTCTCTTGTTCGGAAGCATGCTAATGGGGATTTGGCTTGATTATCATGCGTTCTACCCCTTCCAAATTTTCTGAAAAGTCAATTTCAAATTATTATGAATCCATCTTTTGGACTGGGGAGTCAAAAGAAAGGTGTAATCTTTACTTAAAGTGTCATTTGTTCACTTAGAATCTCCAGAATATCCAATGAATATATGATTGCTTTAATATTGTATTTGGGATATTTTCAATTTAGAGCTTGAACTGACCTACATAATTTGACGATCCAAAGTGCTATCTATTTTTTGCCAATTTTCAAGGATAATCTGGTCTGAGGTGCTGAAGCTTTTACTAGTACAGGTCGATTTGTGCTTTGGGTAAAAAAAAGCATGTTTTCAGTGTTATGATTATCAGCATTAAATCACAACTTAGGGAAGCTGCTGATCCTTTTTCTTCTTTCATGTTGCTAAATTTGTTTCTCGGAGCCCTTCTGACAATGAAACAAAAACCTGGATGGAGACTGTTTCCGCTACTCGTTTATCTTTTGATGCTTGGGTTGAGTCTTGATTTTAGCTTCTACTATAATTTTGTTGATTGTGTACATGAAAATTTCTTAATTTAGCTAGATTGTGAACAAAACCAATTTTCATAAAAATTGCGATAAACCTAACAAGATAGAGTGTATTTTTGCGTATGCAAATTCACATAGATGAAATTTCATCGACTTACTTCCATAAATGCACTAGATAGAAATCGGGGAAAGAAGGAGGGGGGCCCTGTCTACTTGATTTATAAGTAACCTGGTTATTTTCTGGTAATCAGATATTGTTTCTGTTTCAAAGGAACTTATCTTGAGTAGATAAGGCGCCACGCCCGTATCATATCTTACTGATCTCATGGACCAAGTATGGTGCAAGTCAAAGATTGGCAAATGGCTTAGTATAAAAATGTTTGCATTTGGTGGTGCAAGAAATCGAACTAATATGATGTACCAAATCCGCACACACAATCCCATTCCTTAATCACTATTTTATTTGTCTTTTCACATGCTATCGTTTCCATCATATATAGACCATTTCTTATAATTCAATCACAAGGAATGCAGTTAAACTATATATTTGACTTTTGACAATATCCTTTTGAGGAATTTAGAACATCTTCGATCTATTCCTTATATATAGTATACAATGACAATTAGATTGAACACTGTAAACATAAGTTGCTAGGCATTACTGGTTGATTTGATAGCATAGTTTAATCATGCTATTCTTAATGTAAAACTTTCTCGAATGATTGATTGTGATTTTATTTTTCATGAACCACAGGAACCAAGCTCTCACGGTACTTGTACATGTTTTGGAGGCTTCTTTTGTTTTAAAGACCCCGAGCGTCATCCTTGTCGGCATGCAGGAAATGAAGTAACATATTATTTAGTGGGCCAATGCACTAAAGAGTCTACGCTAAGGTATTTCATTTTTTATTTTTTTAAAAGCCATAAAGGCACAGTTGAACTATAAATTGATTTGAAGTAGTTTGTGGCTGCAAAGTTTAACCTGAAATTGACGATTTCTTAACTTGAAATTGATGATTTGATTTTGAACTGTTGAGTATGACAAAATTCGATTTCTCAACCCCATGCACGAGTTCAACTCTATAAAGTCTACATGCTTGAGATTAAACTCAATTTGTTTCAATTATTCAAAACTTAAAAACTAAATCACAATGTGAAGCTTGAACACCATCTCTAGTTCTCATAAAAAAAAAAAAAAATAGATTAGACACAGTAAACATCAGTTGATGCATGATACAAATTCATTTGACTGCATAGTCTAATCATGTTTTTCTTTTTTTTTCTTGAAATTTTCTTGAAAGATTGATTGTAATTCTATTTTTCAAAATTGAAGCTCTCATTGGGCTTGTCCATGTTTAAGAGGCTAGAGGCTTGTGAAGATTTGAAGACCACTAGCATCACACTTGTTGGCATGCGAAGAATGAAATAGCATATCATCTAGAGAGTCAATGCAGTAAAAGCGTCTAAGATAAGGTGTTAAATTGATTTGAAGTTGTTTGTTGATGCGAAGTTTAACTTAAAAACTAAATCACAATGTGAAGTTTGAACATGTGCATGTTTTAGATGTTGATTGTTTGATATTAAGCTCTGAGTATGGCGAAACTCAGTTTTTCAATTCCATGCTCGAGCTCAATTCTATATTAGCATATGCATTCAAGATTAAACTCAATTCAACTTGATTATTGACAAGTTAAAAACTAAATCACAATGTGAAACTTGAATTATGTCTGTAATTCTCATAAATATATATAAAAAAAATATGAAGTAATATTTTTCTTTCATTTTCCTAATATCCTTTAAATTATTAACACGGTTTGCAAGCCACATGAAATCTAGTATTGTGAAATTCGGCACCTTTGAGATTGAAATGAGTGAGTTAACCATAAGCAAATATTACAATATAAAGGTTGACTAATAAATGTACATGAAAACTCTTTCGGCTCTATTGCGTTTTATTTCTATGTAAATATATCTAGTTACTTCGCTGCTGGCGAGTGGCCTGAGTAGCCGACCTTCTTGATCGTCTGTCTCGGTTTCCTTCGCTTTGGTTGAGGTTTGCGTCGCAGGCTGCTATTCCGAGAGATCGCCTCGGCTCTTCTTCAAGGGTTGGGGCGGGGATGCCATTGCTTGGCTGGCTGATGGCCTTCCTTGTTAGTTGGTCCCTCTTTTGGTTGTAACCTTTGTCCTGGTGTTTGCCTTGTTGTTGTGCCATTGTTGGCTTTTCCTTTTCTTTCCTTCGGCACCCTTCCACTCATTATGCCCCTTTACATTTTGAGTGCAAGCTTCGGTGCCGTTTAGTTTGTACATTTGGTTAAAGCTCAATACAATTACCTTTCACCAAAAAAAAAAAAAAACGATTCCCAAAGAGGTCTTGGGAAGATTTGGAACTAGTCGGACCAACAAAATCCGTATCAAGGTCCCCAATGGGTTGGGCCGGGCCCAAGCATAAGCACTCCTGCCCATTGCGGGCCCAAAAATCCATTGAGCTCAAGTGAATATCAAGGCTTGTCCATGCAAGCCAATTTTCTTGGCTAAGTCCGCCCATTCAGGACGGGCCCCAGGAAACATATCCATTGTCAAGTCTATTAGTTATTTATTTATTTATTTATTTTGGTCGAAAGTCTATTAGTTATCTAACAAGCACTTTATGACACGTTGCGACTAGCAAAAAATTTTAAACAAATAAAGTATATAAAGGTCAATTAACTGAATGCATGCACATGCGCATGCAAATGCAATAAAAGCTCCAATTGCTTTTCCAATGTTTAGGAAACCTTGCACGTGAAGGGCAACGAGTGAACGGTGATGGGCCAGCAAGGGATGCCCGATCCAGGCAACCTCCGCCAAAGGTCGCACAACCTTAAGCGACCACCACTTGGGTCTGGCGACCTTAGGTGACCCTTGCAACCTAGGTGATGGTCACCTACCTGGGTTGCGCACCGCAAGTTGCCCAAGGTTCAAACATACAATTGCAGATCGCTAACATAAGGTTCAGCAGCACATGAGAGAGGTCCTATCATTGCTATAAAATCTTTTCAATGGGCTTTCTTCAATAACAGCCACAAGTAGACATTTATGACAAACAAATAGTGAGAATGCTTACAATGAACAGTGTACCTTTGAAGATAACACTACCCTTATCCCTTAGAGTGTGGCTCATGACTCAACGATGGCGCGCGCAAAATGATGTTTGGAGATCTCTATTGTGTGTTATGATGGTCATCATCTTACAAATCAAAAGGCGTAGGAAAGAAGACTAAGCATAATGGGCGCGAAACCAGCACAAGAAACCATGTTGGTGATCACTTAAACATCGCACAATTAAACCTTCAATAATTTGGACTGGAGAAGGACTTAGAGAAAGCTTAGATCACAGAAAGTAACAAAATTAACGAAGAGAGGGGCTCATAATCAATCTTTAAAGCATATCAAAACATAGAGAAGATGTTACGTGATTGCACTAAATGATTATTAATTAAAACAAAATGAACGAGACGTGATCAACCACATTTTCCATCACTTGAAAAAAAATGCACAGATGTGAACACGGGAGCTCCATTCACTTCATTGCAAAAAACAGGGTTATGAGTGGCCAAAGCATCTTATAAACACTACGACCAATATTGAATGGCTGTAAATCAAGAGGCAGAGTTCACAAATCACAATCATTGCTCCAACCCAGAAAACATGAGAAGTTCAATTATGAAAATAGAACCCTAACCTTAAGAGCAAGAAGAAAAATAAATGCATTGGGGGTCAAAAGTAGAGTAGTGCAAGATAATCAGCATATGGTATCGGGTAAAATCTAGTAAACCCACACATCAACAGAGACCATTTCCAAGCATTTGACCGTGTCCCTTAACCACTCTCAAGTGCCAAAACAGGCAACATTTCAACTTTTCTTCAATATAAAGATAATGTGACACTCCAAGATCCAAACAGAGATGGACAAGAGGGCTCAATAGTGACTATTTGGAACCCTTGAAAGAAAGAGCAGCATCTAGCAGTGACTAACAGGGGCAATCACTTATATATTTCAAACTGAACAAGAAGGACAAGGCATAATACAAGAAAAGTAAACCCAAAACATGATTAGACACAGCAAAAAGGAAAAACATGGTTACGCCATGCTACATTTATATTCCACTTTCAAGCTCCATTGAAGCAATCCCGATAACAAACTCATGTTTCAAGTCTATCCACCAATATTTCCTTTAAAACCACTTGGTGTCCAATATCCAGGACACTCGATATTTAGTAAATAAAGCACCTTTCACTATTTTAACGTTCAATGAAATTAGTCACACCTCATGGCTCATGACATAGTTCCTTGTCCAGATCTTGTGAGACCACTTCAAGTCCGCCATAAGCTGACAATTTCGTATAATGGTAGACATCTTTTTGAGCATGTAACTCTTGTACATCTCTATTTGTCTTTTGTAATTGCTCTTTTGTTGCCTTCAGTATTTCCTTCAACTTGTGAATCTCTTCATCTTTCACCTTCTCTGACCTTAAGTTCTCGGTTGGAAGACAACTAGATTCCTTCAACTGAATCTCTTCATCCTTCTCTTTCTTAGGCCTTAAGTTCTTGGTTGGAAGACAGCAAGATTGGACCCCAAATCACTGGGGCATGGGCTATGCCCTGGCATTGGACACGTCCAAGTTTCTCTTTTCCCAACATTAGAGAAACAGTATTTCAAGTGGGTATTGCTCTTCCCAAGTTCCAAATATACCTCCATGAGATCATTCATACTTCCCTGTAGCTTAGTAACATAAATAATTTATTAAACTAATGATGTTACAATGTATTGGTGAACATTTAAGCTGAATTCATAAATACACATGATTGCCTTCAATTCCTAACTCTGCTTCCTATCATGCGCCAGAACTTGGTTAGTCAGCATAACTGAACAAGCCATATTAATAAGACATTCAATATTTCACACTTTCCTGTGAAATGGGGAAAGATGTCCAGAGATATCAAATTGAAAAGGTAATCACATTCTTCCTTTCTATAGTTGTTCCTTGCTGATTGTTATATGACTTGTCATCCACCGAAACCATATGAAAAAACACATTGGGAAGTTAGACTTTTGGTTTTGATTTTAGACTATTTATTCCAGCTTGCCCTCTTTTCTCGATCCATTCATCTTCTGCTCAGATATCTGCATAAATTCCTAATATGTTGTAGCAGCAATATTGTCATGGCCAAGAGTGAATAAAATTCGTTAACACTAGATGAATTATATTGAATGGCTTTTCAACAATTGTGGGGACGTGTGCATGCATGTGAAATGCACAGCTAGTAATTGGGTAGTCTGGGGCTGCAGTACTTTTCTGTTCGATCTCTCTCATTAAACCAATCTTTAGTCTCATTAGCATATTAATGCAAAATTTTACAAGTTTCACCATCTCAACACTTCACAGCTCTAGCTGCTGCATAGCTCTTTTGTTCATGATGGTGCGCTATGTGTGCTAGACAAGCCTGAACCTAGTTGTGGATTATTGTGCTGTTACTAGCAAATCCAAATCACAGAGCTATGAGAACGACAAGATATCAATGCAGGTGCTGAGAACTTAGACATTCTTAGGGAGACAATTCTAGAACACATCCTATGTTTTCTTCCTATGACAACTGCTATTAATACAAGCCTATCGTCGGAAAAGTGGCAAATATCTCTGGACATCTTTACCTTAGGTCCAAAGATGTATCGCCTTAGCAGCATCTTTTCTACAGCAAAATTATCGATTACATGGAAATATCACTTATAGGGAAACACAAAAATTTAAGGGGAAACATGAGAGTACCTTCTTCTTCTTTTTTTTGGTGACCGAGGACTCCACCATGGGCCCCCCATGCCCGAACGGCTCCCTGAGGGCTGGGCCCCTATACCTCGGGGGAGACTAGCCCAGCAACCCACCGCCAGGGCCCCCCACTTAAATCGCTAGCAACTGCGGGTTTCGAACTCTCGACCTCGGCGATGAGGGAGGGACTCCCAACCAACGCAGCTAGGCAATGAGGGAGGGACTCCCAACCAACGCAGCTACCCATGGATGGGTAACATGAGAGTACCTTTGCTGCTGTTATTCTAGCAATATTTATATTCCCTAAGGTGTGTCATATATTTTGCTTTGCTCTGTCAGCCTTATTTGTGTCACTCAGCTTCTGAAATAAAAAAAAAAATCAAGGTTATGACAAAGTAGTCATTGACAGGTAATGAAAGTCTATTTAATGTCAACAGGTCATATTAAAACGATGCTAGAACAAGATTTGTACCTCCCCTTCCTTTGAACTCCAAAAAGCAATGAGATTTTTCCATTGATCTCCTCTCACTCTCTTTGACAGATTCTTCTAATGATCCAATTATGATTTAGAGTTATCATAGTGAGCAGCTTTTAGATCACTTTTCTAATATCTCCATTTAGAATTTGAGGAATCTAGAATCCATTTTTCCAAAGCTGGTATGAGGATAATCAAACTTAGACTGCAAGGAAGGAAAATCAATAATGATGTTAAACTTATTAACAAAATGAATGGAATTTCATACGAGTACAAGCTAACTACCTCTACAATTCTAATCATAGCATTTCTCATATCCTTGGTAATTTGCCTCAAAGTTGTGAGCAACGACACCGACTCGCTAGCAATGGTTCCAAGAAACTCTCCAAACCTCCAAGGCAGCATTTTCTTCCCCAACCTGACAACGATGCATTTCCCAAGACAAAATATAGCCAATAGACACGAAAAGCTGCACTTCAGAAATTCTAAGTATGGAAAGAAGGATCTAATATTATCAAACCAAATCAATACTCGGACCATTTCAATATAGTATGACGAAAAACAGTATGCTATATGTAGGCAGGCCTTACCAGATGCATTCACATTTGTAGTCTCTGCTTTAGACTGCTAAGTTTCAGACTCTCTGAATTAGAACATAACTTGTCACCATTGTGTAATTTTTCAACCTTCTTGTCTAACTCACAGCTTATTTGCACCGTGCGCGAACCCACAAATTTGAGCATGCATCTTGTGTTTCCCATGGATATAAATCACCTAGACAGAAAGTATTAACATATCTTAGTAAGAGATCAACAACTCAATTAAGATGTTCATATAATTATATATATTATCTTCATTGGCTGTTGGCAAAGGGGTTACAAGAATATCTGACAATATCATAAATGTAGCAGAAAATGGCCACAATAAGAAAGGCAAAGCCATGAATAAACAGACTTAAACTTGTCCAAGTGAAACCCAACACGGAATCCTAAAGACAAAGCTCTTAAAAGTTCAAACCCTCACTCAGAACAAATCCTTAGGACGATAAAATGCGACTGAGGCATACAGCAGTTGGAACTCAAATGACGTAAATTGCACGAATTGGAAAGAAGACAAAGCAGGGTAAAACCCCATAATTCAAGTAGGAAACTGGAATCTATTAGTAAAATAACAGAGGTTAAAACTTGCCAACCAAGAAAAATAAAAGAAGCCAAGGCAGGAAAAAAAAAATATGCAGGAATCAATGGATATCAAATCAGAACAAACGGGTTCCCATCACAATCCACAATCAGCAAATACATTTTAAGGATATCGAGTTAAGTCATGAGTCATGAACTTGCATCACTCCAATTCCTAGTTATCAAAAAAGCCAAACTGAAAAGAAGAAAAGAACATAGAAAAAACCATAGCAAATGACACCACCGATGAACAGAGACGAACCAGAGCGTCAGCGAGTCACTCACTAGGCACAGGCATTGGTGAAAGCGAGGACGAACGGAGAGAGAGCGCTTGAGCTTGAGCTTACAGTGAACGATGCGAGTGATGAAGAGAGAAAAAGTCAGACGGAAGCTGACGGCTTGTGGAGAAAAAACTTATGGAGTGTTTGTTTCACGAAAAATGTAACATTTTTGGAAAATGTTTTCCAAGAATCCATTTTCCAGGAAAGTGGTTAGTTTTCATTTGTTTGGTGATACGTGACTGAAGGTATTTTCTGGTGTTTGGATTGCATTTAAAAAATGATTAAATGACATTTGACCTAACAATTGACAATAGTGTGCCTCTTACTTCCAAATTAATTTGTTAAGTCCATCACATTTTTTAACTTTATAAAAATATTTTTTTTTATAAAAAATCGAAATTATAATTATTTTTTATATTTCAATTTTATTTTCTTTTTCTTTTTCTTCCTTCCTTAGCCTGTGGCTGGCAAGGCGATGGCCGGCGACAGGCCAGGCGAGGCTTGAGCCTTGCCAGTCATTGGTGGGGCCTAGGCCTCGCCAGATCGGCGAGATCAAGCCTAGCCCGACGCCGGCGAGCTTGAGGCTTGGCCTCACCAACGACTGGCGAGGCTCGAGATCGCCAACGTCAGGTGTCACGCCCCGATCCTCGAACGCGTGCCCATCCCTCAACTAGTCGATTAATAGCGACGTCCCAGGATGCATCGCCGACCCTGTTCATTTAATATGCGCAAGCGGAATTATAAAGAAAATCCCCAGACAATAAAACATTGAGATAGAAAAGTAGGGCTATATTTTTCATATTGAAACTTATAACCAAACTCTTATACAAAATACAAACCAGAGTACTTCACAACTATTCACAACTTTTTACTCTAACTCTATTCACATCTAAATGGAGTTCACAAAAGAAGATGGGATCTCAATCAATCCGGATCGTACTCGAGATCTCTCTTGGTGTTATCTTCTTCTTCCAAAAATTCTTCTCCTTAGGTTTCACCTCAGAGTTCTCCTTCTCAGATTCCTCCTCCTCAGCTCCTCATCGGGATACTGAAATGTTGTCCCACAACCGGGATGAAAATACGTCTCAGCGAGTTCTACCCCATTAAGACTCAATTAAGGAACCAATACACTACTCGGTTGCCTAAGTACAGCACAATTCAGAGGACTTACCTTAGCCTCAGTCTCAACCTGCAATTCAAGGTTATATACAAACGCTTCTTGAATCATAACAAACAATCAATCAAATCACGACAATCGGATCAAATCATTGATCAATCGAACTAGTGGATTACATGTCAGACGGACCATTCTAGGCCATTGATTCCACACCATAAAACCTCCCATAGGGCACTCAGTCACAGAGCCACATCAATGCTCTCGGGTGTCAAGTTCGCCAAGGTGACTTATCCACTAGACAATTGCGTGCGTTCTTTAAGACGCCGTTTTCGCAGGTGACATCCTTAGTCACCGAACCACGCATGCCTATAACCATGTACTCAATAGACAATTGTGTGTGTTCTTTAAGGCGCCGTTTTCGCCAGTGATGTCATTAATCACCGAACCACACATGCCTATGACAATGTGTTTAATAGACAATTGCATGCGTTCTTTAAGGCGCCGTTTTCGCCAGTGATGTCCTTAATCACCGAACCATGCATGCCTATAACAATATGAGTACTAGACCGATACGTGCGTTCTTTAAGATGCCGTTTTCACCAGTGATGTCCTTAATCACCGAACCACGTAGGTCCATACACCGTGCCTGATCGGTCCAAACTCAAAGTATTTCTGATTCATGCTCACCATTCTGCTTACTTTACAACTCAACAAAGCATTATAAATGCAAATTAAGCATACTCGGCCAACTACTAGTCAATAATTCAATCTCAATCAATTCCAATCAATTTAGGGTAAATCCCTAAAATATCACAATTTATTTAATTCCATGCAACGTAGAGTTCAAATAAATAAACAGGCTACGCCACGACAATCAGCACGAGATTTCGGTCGTCGGCCATCTCAGCCTTAATTTTCGAAAATTAAATAAATAATTTCGAAAATTAAATAATAAATATTAAAAATTCAATTTAGCTCAAACTAAAGCCCGATTAAATAAACGGACTTCACCACGGTCATCAGCATAATATTCCGATCACTGGCCATCCCAATTGAATTTTCAGAAAATAAATAATTAATTTAATTCCAAAAAATAATATTTAAATACCAAAAATTCCACTTAGGCTCGAATTGTCAAATTGAAGCCCGATAAAGGGTCGGAAAAATCCCGAGCTACCCTCAATAAATAATATACCACGTCTACTTGCTAATTACACATTCAATTTGTCTAAATCGCATCTCAATTGACTAATAAACATTAATCTAACTACCTAAACTTAATTAAATAAAACTAAACAACCATTAAGTGTAATTAGCCCACTAAGCAAGGATTAGTGATATTACTCAACGGAATCACGCGCAACTCGGATCAATCCGACGGGCACGGCGCGGGGATTGATTCCTTCGAAAGCACGGCTTGGGTCCGGGGCCCGGAAACGGCCCAAAGTGAGCCCGAAGAGAGCTGGAAACCCACTCCGTGGGGGCTGCATTTGCTGAAGAAAAAAGCACAAGACAGCCACAAAACACTTCCACAAGGGTGGCAAGGCACGGGGGAGGGTCGGTGGAGGTCCAGCGGCTTCGAACAGGGGGCGAAGGTGGCCGGACGGGGGCTGGACAGAGGCTAGGCAGCGGCTGGATAGCGCGGAGGAGGACGCCCGGGGCGCGAGGAGGGCGGTGGCGGAGCACGCGGCGAGCGGCGAACGCACGGGCGTGGGCACGGGCGGCGGAACGACGGCGACGGGCGATTGGTCAGTCTCGGCGAGCTGCTCCTTCTTCCTCCGCTTCTGGTTTTCACGAGCAGAAACAAGAAGAAGGGGGGAGGCTTTCAGTCACGTGGGAAATGGGGGGAAAGAAGAGAGAGGAGAGAGAAGAAAAGGGGAAAGAAGAGATAAGAAGAAAATAACTTTTTGACTAGTCAAAGTGAAAAGAAAAGAGAGAGAAGAAGAAGCCAAGTTGAATTTGGCAAGGGGGGTTTCGGTGGGGGTGGGGTGTCCGCACGAAGGGGGAGGGGAGAGGAGAGAGAGAGGAAAAGAAATAGAAAAAAAGAAGAAAATAGTACAAGAATAAGAACAAAAATGCCTTATTCTTAAAATTACTATTTTCTTTTCATTTCTTTTTCCCTTTTTATTTTCTTCCGGTCTTCAATTTTCCTTTCGATAATTTCTTTCTCGAAATTTCGGACTCGTCAATAAATTAACGGACGATGAGACAAGGTCCTAAAAAAAAGAATTATGACATGCTTAAAATTCGATTCTCGAAATCGAGTTCAATTTCGTGGTTAAAATCAATCGGACGCGATTTTAGTCCAATCCAACCAATTAAGTAGCTTTTAGGGATTTTTACCGCGGATACGTCCCTTAACGGCTTCACTCAATAGGTTAGTTAACTCGTAAGTGATCAGCTCAGAGAAAAAGGACCATAGGCACGTCGACGAAAGGCCCATTTCACTTTGTCGAAACGGGGTTGAATTTCGGGATGTCACATCAGGCGAGGCCTAAGCCTCGCCAGATCAACGAGATCGAGCCTCGTCGATGATTAGCGAGGCTCGAGCTCACCGATGTCTGGTTGGGCCTCGGCCTCACTGGATCGGCGAGATCGAGCCTCGCCCGACGCCGGTGAGCTCGATCTCGCCTGTGGCCAGTCGCCGGCCGTTGTCATGGTCGGCAGCCAGCCGAAGAAGAAGAAAAAAGAAAAGAGAAAAGAGAAGAAGAAAAAATAATTATTAAAAATTAAAAATTATATTTTTAAAATATAAAAATAATTAAAAATTATATTAAAAAATTAAAAATTCGATTTTTTTAAAATATTAAAAATTCGATTTTTTTAAAATATTAAAAATTCGATTTTTTTAAAATATTAAAAATTTGATTTTTTTTTTTTAAATATTTTAAAAGGAATTATAAAAATTTAAAAATATATATTTATAAGAATAATTGTTTGTAAACCAAGCATCAAATCTAAGCTTTGGTAGATTCGGAAAACGTTTTCCGGTCCTTTTAAAGGGGAAATCATTTTCCTGAATTTAAGCTTTGTTAGGAAAACGTTTTCTGTTGAGTAGGAAAACGTTTTCCATTAACTCATTTTCCTGAGTGAACCAAACGCCGGAAAATGAGGAAAATGTTTTCCCTGAAAAAGTGTTCCGCGAAACAAACACACCCTTAGTTTTTTATTTTTCAAAGTTGAGAATAACGATGCGGAAGTGATTAATATGTAATTTACGTATATATTCCGATGTTCTAGAAAAGTGGAGTTGGATAACTAAGGAAATCAAAGAAAATCTAATTAGATATACATAACCAAAATAAATATAGAAAATCAGAAAAAAAAATTAAATATCTCTATTATACCAATCATTAGAATTTCATGATTTGCAATATTTACAATGAAGATAGAATATTTAACAGATAAGTACACTAAGAATCCTAAATTTGTTGGGAATGTGCAATCGAATCCTAAAATTTATAAAAAAAAAAAAATGCAAATGAGTCAAAAAAAATTTTGATTTGGTATAATTGAGCCCCTTTGTTAACTCCATCAATGAGTAACAATAAATACCCAAATTTCCTCTTCATTCAGGCACAATGACGTCAAGTCCTCACACAAGAGCTTGATGAGGCCGACGATGATGTTAAATTATGACTCGAGTTTGAATTTCTTGGACTCCTTATAACAGTACAAAGGAGGAAAGTTTTTTGCCCATAATGTGAAGCCTGCGGAATCCAAATTAAAGGAAATCAAATCGTGGGGGTTCGCTGGCGTGAAGATGCACGCATATAAACTAGAAGTGGGCCCAGGTCTCTTGTTTATTTTTCTTTGCTCCGCTGAAACCTTTTTTGACGTGAAGTCCATCTGCACAAAACAGAAAGTGGTGGGCCCAAGGTCAAACTTTTGACCTTGGGCCTTGGCACACACGCACACACCCACGTATAAAAGCAAATATTATGCAGGTTTCTTCTCTTAACCTGGAACACGCCGCCGAAGGTCTACGTAACGAAGCCGCGCACGTCCACGCCGCTTGAAGAAGATCCGCAAGATCTTGAAGCCTCGTGAAGCCGTACGTAGAGAGTTTTTTCGCGCAGTAATTTTTGTGCCGTGAGTTTATACCAAGTGAATTGTTTATTTATAAACACTTAGGGTTTTAGGTTAAATCTAGGTGTGGGAAACACTTGAGTGATTGAGCGATTATAAACTCTGATTCTCCGATTTTAGTGGATTATTTGCTGCTGGCTCTCCCTGTGAATGTAGGTACCGATACTCGGACCGAACCACATAAATTTCTGGTGTTCTTATTTTTCTCGTTAATTTCTCTAGTGATTTCGTGTTGACGTAAATTGCAAGATACTAGTAATTCCGCGTATTATAACCCAACATATGACATCAAATCCTCTTCGTCTGAGCCCAATGGCAAATGGAATCAATTATTGTATGATTTCTTTAATAATGTATTTGGGATATTGTCAATTTATAGATTGAACAAGCCTACATAATCTAACAATTTAAAGTGCTACTTATTTTTGGAGTGCCAATTTTCAAGGAAAATCTGGTCTAAGGTGCTGAAGCTTTTGCTAGTACAGGACCATTTTTGCTTTGGGTTAAAAAAAAAGCATGTTTTCAGCGTTACAATCATCAGCATTAGATCGCAGCTTAGAGAAGACGGTATTCCTTTTTCTCTTTGGCATTGCCAAATTTGTTGCTTGGAGCCCTTCAGGCAATGAAACAAGAACCTGGATAAAATGTGTTTGTTTGAGTCTTAAAATTGGTCTAGTCAGTTCTTTGTCGAATCGAATTTCAGTAGGACCAAAATGTGGTAATTAGGTCTCCTTCATCTGCTGAGGCCACAAAAATGGCATATACAATGCCACGGACTTGTTATTGTCGCCGGTTTTTGCAGGCCAAAATGAATGCTACAGGAGAATCAAGCAGGTAGATGGTTAGGCGTGCAGAGGGCAGCGTAAAAGAACAAATGCGCATATTAGGAATGGTGAACTCCTACCCGTATGCCTGAAGTTTGAACACTTGGCTTGGTTGCATTCAGTGGGACTACTGAAGTTTGAATACTTGGTTCATTAGTGTTAAACTGGAGTTGAATTTTCATTGGGCTGAGGAAAAGTAAACAATGAGACCTCATTTTATTTCTCTTGCTCTGACCAGTCGTCAAATTTTTAGTCACCATACAGGAGGCCAAAGCTGTTAAGCTCAATAGATTTTTCGTAACAGAATGAGAAGGAATCAGAAGTTCTCCGGTAAGAAAGGTGGGAACGATGAAAGCTTTCTATTAGATTGCCAAATAGAGGCTTCCAGGATTACGTACCGACATACCACCAGGCATTCTCCCTGGAATTACGTACCATATACCACCGGGCATCTCGAAACTCCCGAGGACATCCGGCTCACACCTCCGGGCATCCCAACACTCCCGGGGCATCGTCGGCTCACACCTCCGACGGTCATTCATATTCTCATACATCTCTTTTCCAATTTCACATTTGAAATTTTTTTCAATGCAATTGGTTTAAATTACTCTTTTGAAATCATGCAATATGCATTGGGAAAATTGTCCTTTGACGAAATGGTTTAAATGAAATCATTTCTTTGAGATCATGGAAAATTCATCATTTTCTTTAATGTCATATGAAATGCATGAAAGCCATTACACCATTGCATGAATAATAATTCAAAGTCTCATAATTCACACAATAATTCATACAGATCATGCATCACAGCATAGAATAGGCCTTGCATTCCAATATCATAAATTTCGAAAATATACAGATTGCATAGTTTTCAAAATAAAATCGATTAAATATGCAAATGACCTTCAAAAATCATGAAATTTAACGATGTTGTAGTTAAGACATAGATAAAGATATCACGTGAAGGAAATTTCTCCAAAAGAAATTTGTACAGAATAGTATTGGCCATGCATTCCAACATCATTAAGTCCGAAATACACATATTGCACAATTTTGGAAAACATTTACATTACACATCCATATGATCTTAAAAAATCACCAAATCAGAGCATGTTCTAGATAAGACTTAAAGAAAACAATTCCATGAAGAAAACATGCCCAAAAGAGATTCACACAAAAAGATATAGCTCACACATTACAACATGCAAAATTCGGACAAGGTCAAATTGCGCAGTTGTTGGAACATTTCGATTAAAATACCCGAATGATCTTCAAAAATTCTGGAATTTTACCAGGTTATAGTCAAGGTCCTAAAGTAGATTTTTTATGAAGACATCTAGGCCCGATTCGTTCTCGATAATTTTCTACAGTCGTACGAAGTTCCTGACTCTAGCACCGAAACGTCCAGTATACCTTTCTCCGAAATATCGAGTTTTTACCTACTTATCCTTCTTCGTTTTCTCTGAAATTTTGATATGTTTTGTCTCAAGAGATCCCCTACAACTTTCATTAAGGAATCTAAGTGAAATTTCCAAATAATAATCACCATATGGGTCCAAGAAGTCTCGGGTGTCCAGTACCGTATTTCCAGATTTACCATTTTCAAAAGAAAGTCGATTCACTAGGCTACACTTGCTCATTTTACCTCAAATTTGATTATGTTAGTCTTTAGGATGTTCTCTACAAGTTTCATGAAGAAGTCAAAGTGAAATTCTCAGTAAAAAGTTACATGCAACAAACAAAATCACCCAGAGGTCAACAAAACAGCTTCAGATCTAACATTTTCGTAGAACGAGGGTTTTACCCCTCAAAACTCAGCCATTTTGTCTCAAATTTTAGTATGTTGTTCTTCAAGGTGTTATCTACAACTTTCATGAAGAAATCGAAACAATATTCCGACTAAAAAGTCACATGCAACACACAAACTCAAAGATGGTCAAACTGGTCTTTCCAGAAACAGCATGCATGACCAACGAAACCCTCTCCATAGCTCCGAAATTTCATCCCATCTACCACAACCAAGACTTACCATCTACTACACATACACACATCAATGCAAAGAGTAGGTTTTAGGACTTCACTTGCCTCGAATCAAAGGAAAACACAGCAAGAACGACGGCGGGACTAGGCGGGCTCGACAGCGTCTCCTCTTTCTCTCTTCCTCTCTTTCTCTCTTCTTTCTTTGGACGGTACTCTCTCTCTCTCTCTCTTCTCTCTCTTCTGGTCGAAATCCCCCTCCCCTTTTCCTTTTATTCTCTTATTTGCTTGTAATCTTTAGGTTTTGCATGCATGAGACACTTGGCTCCAAGAGGAAGACAAGTGGCTGCATCAAGAGGACAAATGGAGGAGGTGGCGTGGCCTTCATCCGGTTCTCCTTCATGGGCCGACGGTTTGGGCCTCTTGGCCTGCTTTAGGCCCAACACACTTGGGCCTAAAGTCCAAGCTTAAATGGCCCATATTTATTTTTGGTAATCCATCTTAATCCTCATTTAAATAAATACCTAATTGCATAATAAAATGGCCAAAAGACTTTGTGACATTAATCCATAAAATCAAATCTATAAAGTGCATAGTCAAGAACAAAGTCTCCTTTATCAAATTGTCCTATAGCACCAACCTTGATCATCCATTAACATAAGATGTATTTCTACCCAAATAATTCTCCATTAATTGAAAAGAACAAATTCTGTGATTTTCTTATCCCTAGCACAGTCGATCTAGTATTTGCCTACATAAAGTACGCGTGGTGAATTCTTACACATGAAGACCAACTCTTGCACCCAACCCAGTAAGCAGTAGTATTAATCTCCAGAATGGCTTACTTGATAGTTATCTGCAGCGGGGGAAGGTCAACTCTTAATTCCTTCAAGAAAGCATGACATCTCCTCTTAAGAGAACCAATGACAGAATGAAGTATTAATCTTCTCCTTGTTATAATGTCCTTTCTTATATGGAAATGGCACACCCATGGACTCAAATTCTGGTTATAATTCCCTGGGGAGAAACTAATAACCAATGCACATCAGTTTCTATCGTAAAGAAGGTTATGACTATGCTCAAAGTCAGCAAAGAATAATGGGAATAATATTAAAAACACACGGTTTATATATGCTCACACAATCATTGTGGTTGACACTATGTCTGAAAAGAACATTCTCTCCAGATAATCTTTAACTGCAAGGGCTCCATATTCTAAACCATGCCTATGTTTTGCAAGCTGCTTAGAGAGAAATAATGACATTGTTTGACACGAGTTGCTTTTCTTGGTACCAGACTCAAGCACATTCTGCATGGTATACCAATACAAGAATTGGTCAGGCATCTCTTATAGACAACCAAGTGAAAATATCTGATCACATAAATCTCACCTACCACTTTCAGCATTCAATTTTCACTTATATGTAAGCAAGACAGATTAACATATTCCTCAACCCCCACCAGCATCTCAAAAAACTTACCTGTATCTTTGTGACTGGGAAAAGTGTTCAAGTTCTTCTATTGTGAAATTCAATAAGGACTGTACCACACAAATCATGCATGATGCATTGGAATAGTAACGAATATAACCTGCACAGTCCTTTCCTCAAACTCTTACAAGTAACGCCAGTATATTTTGCAGAGATTTTATAAGAACAAGTAATCAACTGTAGAGCACAAAGAGGGTGCAACACATAAACACAAATATCTCAATTACAAGACAAAGCATTTGTATGTTAATCATAGCATTTACAAGTTTCCAGGATGATCATAAAAGTTGACTCCTCTCATCAGAACGAGATAAACACAAGACAAGACATGGACTAACAGAAACATATAAGTGAAGCAAGAGAAAAGACATCAACAAAGTTCAAAAGGTTGAAGGCACAATTCCAGAAATACTAGTGAACCCTTTGCCCATTATAACCCCTAGGTCACGAAACCGTATCAGATGAAAGTTTGAGCAGTCTGGATTTCTCCAGCATTTGAAACAGGGTGAACACAGCATGTCTAAAGTGCAGTATGTTAAGAGTTAAGCTTCAGCAAATCTCTTAGTTGGAAAAAAGACAAATTTTCTTTTTTGTTGCAAACAGGTATGATTGAAAAGAACATGTGGAATTAAAGGCAGTCATTCACTACTTCAACATAATTGCAACTTATCTGCTGCCTTTATATACATGCCTAGCTATATAATTTTATTTTATTTTTTAAAAAAAGACTAGTTCTTTGGACTAGTTTACTAGCTACAGTTAAAAACTTTTCTTTAATTATGTACTGCGAATAAATAAATAAATGACAGCACATACAATATGCCAAGTAAAATTAGAGTTCTGATTTTAATAATCCACATTGCTAGTGTACCACAAAAAGGAACACGCATTCCCACTGCCGGCTTTGGGGAAAACACAGTGTTTGCAATCCATGATCTACAGAAAAGAATAATAAAGACAGAATCTGATGCTTTCCAACAATAACAAACCACTACCTCAGCAATAATATGCGACATTTACAAAACCAAAATGTGAAACGATTGAATTGCAAACAAAAAATAGAAGCAACTTCAGTCGGCAATAAAGTACCAGAAGTCACCTCATAGGTCTGTGAATGCATACGTGGGTGGATAGAAGTTACCTTCAAATTTAACAATGGCAACATTTCAAGGAGACTGATTGGCTGATCTAGAGCACTATATGCAGCTTCAGAAATGGCACAGGCAGACATTGAACCAACAGGTTGGCCTCCCATCCCTTCCCCAGATTTTGTATTCTCACAGGAGAGACTGTCTTTGCGGCTGCAGGGAGTAGATGATTGCTTCTCAATGCCATAAGAAAACTCTATGAGTTGATTGCCATAAGCACTTCTAACTGTGCCATCATAGGAAACATATAGATCACGCATGAAAAACATAAGCTTTCGGTGTAAAGTTCCAATTTTATCAGATGTCTCCGAAACACATCATGCACTTTAGTCAATTAAGCAATGATCAGGGGAAGGAAAAGCAAAAAGGGAAAAAAGGCAACCGGTTTAGGGGGAGGGGGTGTCGTGTAAAGAGAGAAGGAGAAAGGGAGAGAGAGGTTTTGAGAGGAAGAGAGAAACCGAGGAAGAGAGGAGAAGGAAGGAGCCGCTCATCGCCCCCGTCCGTCCGATCGTCCACCCCTTCGCTGTCCGTGTGCCGGTGTTGATCCGTTCTTTTGAGGCAAGTTGGGATCCTTTGATGCTCTTGCATGTGTGTTATGGAGTGGTGATGGATTTGGGGTGTGTAGAGTCTAAGAAACCGAAGCTAGAAGGGGTTGTATCACATCGGAAATTAGAGGCGAGTCTCACCATCTCTCCACTTCCTTAGCGATAGCACAATGCACACCAACTACACAGTGAAAGAAAAACATAAGGCCGAACCACTTTTATTTACATTTTAAGATGGACATCTTTGGGTCGGTTTAGTATGCAAATGGCCATCAAAACTCAAGACAATTTTATTCTTGGCTATGCTTCTCATAGATTTGATCCCTATAGATTAAATGTTACAAGTTTTTTTTTTTTTTACCTTGTGAAATTGGAAATTGGAATTAACTAAGAGAGGGAATTTAGTGGATTTTGCTAAAAAGTAAAAAGGTAAAAAGGAAAATTTTTGGATTGGACTTTAGGCCCATGGATAAAGGGCCTAAAGTGGGCCATTTTGGCCAGGCCCATGAAGCCCATTAAAGGGCCTTCGACCGAGCAAGGGGGGGGAGGGACCGGTTTGTGCATGTCCTCCCCCATTTGTCCCAAACTCCCTTGCCATTTGTCCTCCATGCACTTTAGTCAATTAAGCAATGATTAGGGGAAGGAAAAGCAAAAAGGGAAAAAGGCAACCGGTTTAGGGGGAGGGGGTGTCGTGTAAAGAGAGAAGGAGAAAGGGAGAGAGAGATTTTGAGAGGAAGAGAGAAACCGAGGAAGAGAGGAGAAGGAAGGAGCCGCTTGTCGCCGCCGTCCGTCCGATCGTCCACCCCTTCGCCGTCCGTGTGCCGATGTTGATCCGTTCTTTTGAGGCAAGTTGGGATCCTTTGATGCTCTTGCATGTGTGTTATGGAGTGGTGATGGATTTGAGGTGTGTAGAGTCTAAGAAACCGAAGCTAGAAGGGGTTGTCTTTGAAGATGTATTCTGTTTTTTTTTTTAGTATACCTCTTGACCCCGAACATTATAGAGATACAGAGAAGATTAGCATGGCCCCTGCGCAAGGATGACACGCAGCCACAATTAGTGGCATACGCCTATTTTTGGAGGAGCTCCTTCGATTTGAATACAATACCTAAGATGTATTAAGGCCTGCGCTTGTGTTCTTGAAAAAAAAATTTAGTTAGTACTATAGGTTATTTTAATAAGACAAATTTATTCTTGGCTATGCTTCTCATAGATTTGATCCCTATAGATTAAATGTTACAAGTTTTTTTTTTTTTTTTTGACCTTGTGAAATTGGAAATTGGAATTAACTAAGAGAGGGAATTTAGTGGATTTTGCTAAAAAGTAAAAAGGGAAAAAGGAAAATTTTTGGATTGGACTTTAGGCCCATGGATAAAGGGCCTAAAGTGGGCCATTTTGGCCAGGCCCATGAAGCCCATTAGAGGGCCTTCGACCGAGCAAGGGGGGGGAGGGACCGGTTTGTGCATGCCCTCCCCCATTTGTCCCAAACTCCCTTGCTGTTTGTCCTCCATGCACTTTAGTCAATTAAGCAATGATTAGGGGAAGGAAAAGCAAAAAGGGAAAAAGGCAACCGGTTTAGGGGGAGGGGGTGTCGTGTAAAGAGAGAAGGAGAAAGGGAGAGAGAGATTTTGAGAGGAAGAGAGAAACCGAGGAAGAGAGGAGAAGGAAGGAGCCGCTTGTCGCCGCTGTCCGTCCGATCGTCCACCCCTTCGCCATCCGTGTGCCGGTGTTGATCCGTTCTTTTGAGGCAAGTTGGGATCCTTTGATGCGCTTGCATGTGTGTTATGGAGTGGTGATGGATTTGGGGTGTGTAGAGTCTAAGAAACCGAAGCTAGAAGGGGTTGTCTTTGAAGATGTATTCTGTTTTTTTTTAGTATACCTCTTGACCCCGAACATTGTAGAGATACAGAGAAGATTAGCATGGCCCCTGCACAAGGATGACACGCAGCCACAATTAGTGGCATACGCCTATTTTTGGAGGAGCTCCTTCGATTTGAATACAATACCTAAGATGTATTAAGGCCTATAATTAGGTAATGAAATTACCTATGGTTTATGCTTTAGATATTAACCTTTCCTTTAAAACTAAGTGTCATGCGCTTGTGTTCTTGAAAAAAAATTTTAGTTAGTACTATAGGTTATTTTAATAAGACAAATTTATTCTTGGCTATGCTTCTCATAGATTTGATCCCTATAGATTAAATGTTACAAGTTTTTTTTTTTTTTACCTTGTGAAATTGGAAATTGGAATTAACTAAGAGAGGGAATTTAGTGGATTTTGCTAAAAAGTAAAAAGGTAAAAAGGAAAATTTTTGGATTGGACTTTAGGCCCATGGATAAAGGGCCTAAAGTGGGCCATTTTGGCCAGGCCCATGAAACCCATTAGAGGGCCTTCGACCGAGCAAGGGGGGGGAGGGACCGGTTTGTGCATGTCCTCCCCCATTTGTCCCAAACTCCCTTGCCATTTGTCCTCCATGCACTTTAGTCAATTAAGCAATGATTAGGGGAAGGAAAAGCAAAAAGGGAAAAAGGCAACCGGTTTAGGGGGAGGGGGTGTCGTGTAAAGAGAGAAGGAGAAAGGGAGAGAGAGATTTTGAGAGGAAGAGAGAAACCGAGGAAGAGACGAGAAGGAAGGAGCCGCTTGTCGCCGCCGTCCGTCCGATCGTCCACCCCTTTGCCGTCCGTGTGCCGGTGTTGATCCGTTCTTTTGAGGCAAGTTGGGATCCTTTGATGCTCTTGCATGTGTGTTATGGAGTGGTGATGGATTTGGGGTGTGTAGAGTCTAAGAAACCGAAGCTAGAAGGGGTTGTCTTTGAAGATGTATTCTGTTTTTTTTTTAGTATACCTCTTGACCCCGAACATTGTAGAGGCTTGCATGTGTGTTTTGAGTTGGATTCTTGCTTCGACTCCTTCACGAAAGTTGTATATAACATCTTAAACTATAACATACTCAAATTTCATGAGTTTTGATGGCCATTTGCATACTAAACCGACCACGAAATGAAAACTGTGCAAGTGTGTGTTTCGGACATGAGAATCTTGACATGCATGACCTATAAATTTCTGTGAAAATTTCTTTTGGAGAAATTTCCTTCATGTGATATCTTTATCTATGTATTAACTGAAACATAGTTAAATTTCATGATTTTTTAAGGTCATTTTCCTATTTAATTGACTGTGATTTGAAAACCGTGCAAACTGTGTGTTTCGGACATGAGAATATTGATATGCATGACCTATAACTTTCTGTGAAAATTTCTTTTAGAGAAATTTCCTTCATGTGATATATTTATCTATGTCTTAACTACAACATAGTTAAATTTCATGATTTTTGAAGGTCATTTTCCTATTTAATTGACTGTGATTTGAAAACCGTGCAAACTGTGTGTTTCGGACATGAGAATATTGACATGCATAACCTATAACTTTCTGTGAAAATTTATTTTGGAGAAATTTCCTTCATGCGATATCTTTATCTATGTCTTAATTGCAACATAGTTAAATTTCATGATTTTTGAAGGTCATTTGCCTATTTAATTTACTGCGATTTGAAAACCGTGCAAACTGTGTGTTTCGGACATGAGAATATTGACATGCATGACCTATAAATTTCTGTGCAAATTTCTTTTGGAGAAATTTCCTTCATGTGATATCTTTATCTATGTCTTAATTACAACATAGTTAAATTTCATGATTTTTGAAGGTCATTTGCCTATTTAATTGACTGTGATTTGAAAACCGTGCAAACTGTGTGTTTCGGACATGAGAATATTGACATGCATGACCTATAACTTTCTGTGCAAATTTCTTTTGGAGAAATTTCCTTCATGTGATATCTTTATCTATGTCTTAGCTACAACATAGTTAAATTTCATGATTTGTGAAGGTCATTTTCTTATTTAATTGACTGTGATTTGAAAACTGTGCAAACTGTGTGTTTTCGGACATGAGAACATTGACATGCATGACCTATAACTTTCTGTGAAAATTTCTTTTGGAGAAATTTCCTTCATGTGATATCTTTATCTATGTCTTGACTGCAACATAGTTACATTTCATGATTTTTGAAGGTCATTTGCCTATTTAATTGACTGTGATATGAAAACTGTGCAAGCTGTACATTTTCGAAATTTATGATATTGGAATGTATGGCCACTTCTATGCTGTGATGTGCGGTCTGTATGAATTGTTATGTGAATTATGAGACTTTGGATCTTTTTTATATAATGGTGTAATGGCTTCCATGCATTTCGTATGTCATTCAAGAAAAGGATAATTTTCCATGATTTCAAAGAAAGATTTTGTTTAATCAAAGGGAAATTTCTCTAATGCATACTACATGTTTTCAAAAGAACAATTTGAATCAATTTCATTGGAAATTTCAAGTGTGAAATTGGAAAGGAAAGGTATGAGAATATGAATGACCGTCGGAGGTGTGAGCCGACGATGCCCCGGGAGTGTCGGGATGCCCGGAGGTGTGTGCCGGATGTCCTCGGGAGTTTCGAAATGCCCGGAGGTGTGTGCCGGAGGTTCCTCGCGATGCCAGGTTGGGTGCGAGCGATAAATTTTGGGATGCAAACATTGGTCCCTGAGAAGAAAAAAAATTGATGAGATCCTTGTGAAAGTTAAGAATTGAAAGTGGATCATGTGCATGGGTGTATGCATATGGCATATTGCATATAAATAGATGCATGCATGTGAGAGATGATGATATGTGCATGATATCAAGGCAAGTTATGTATGTATACTTAAATGACATGCTATGGATCTCATGATGGTGTATGCTTGATAGCATGGATGATGAGTGTATGGATGTATGTGCACCTATGGTATGATGGCACATGTGATGTGATAATGATGAATGCATGAATGCATGGTGAGGATGATGACTATATGATGATGCATGTATGTGAGATATGATGACATGTGCATGATATCAAGGTAAGTTATGTATGTATACTTAAATGGCATGCTATGCTATGATTGTATTGTATGATGCTTTGAGTGGTCTTTGGACCTTTACTTGTTGAGTGGTTGTACTCACCTCGTCGAGGACCAACATTTCAGATTAGAGAAAGATGCCTCTCCCTCCTGTTTCACGGGGCACGTTTTACGGCATTCCATCCGACGTGGAGGTGGAATGTATGGAGCACATCTGCGTCACTATCCCTGGACTGGTGTTCCTGAGAGTTCGGGTGCTGGTCATGTACGACGTGGGCCTGGCTGGGGGCCCCGTCATCCAGGAGTTTCAGTCCGTCCACGTTCGGCGTGACGGGCAAATGCTGGGCGGTGGCAGTGGATCAGTATGAGGCAAGTTCAAAGAAATTACAGAACGATTGGATAGTTATGAACAACGGGTGAGGTGTATTCGCGCAGCTCACAGCGGAAATTAGAGGCGAGTCTCACCATCTCTCCACTTCCTTAGCGATAGCACAATGCACACCAACTACACAGTGAAAGAAAAACATAAGGCCGAACCACTTTTATTTACATTTTAAGATGGACATCTTTGGGTCGATATAGCCAAAAAAAGGAAAACCGAGACTTTTCACTATACTCGGTTATATCTCTAATGAGATCATCGACCCCCCCTATAATAAAACATGAAAGACATTCCATCTAAGTGTCGGCTCTATCTCCAAAAAGTGCCGTCCCTCTCTCTCTCGCTCACGGGCCATCACACCCAGTCAGGTGCATCGGGTGGTGGTGGTGGCAGCATCCCCAGCATTTGCCTGTCACGCCGAACGTGGACGGACAGAAACTCCTGGATGACGAGGCCCCCAGCCAGGCCCACGTCGTACATGACCAGCACCCGAACTCTCAGGAACACCAGTCCAGGGATAGTGACGCAGATGTGCTCCATACATTCCACCTCCACGTCGGATGGAATGCCGTAAAACGTGCCCTGTGAAACAGGAGGGAGAGGCATCTTTCTCTAATCTGAAATGTTGGTCCCCGACAGGGTGAGTACAACCACTCAACAATTAAAGGTCCAAAGACCACTCAAAGCATCATACAATACAATCATAGCATAGCATGTCATTTAAGTATACATACATAACTTACCTTGATGTGATAATGATGAATGCATGAATGCATGGTGAGGATGATGACTATATGATGATGCATGTATGTGAGATATGATGACATGTGCATGATATCAAGGTAAGTTATGTATGTATACTTAAATGACATGCTATGCTATGATTGTATTGTATGATGCTTTGAGTGGTCTTTGGACCTTTACTTGTTGAGTGGTTGTACTCACCCCGTCGGGGACCAACATTTCAGATTAAAGAAAGATGCCTCTCCCTCCTGTTTCACGGGGCACGTTTTACGGCATTCCATCCGACGTGGAGGTGGAATGTATGGAGCACATCTGCGTCACTATCCCTGGACTGGTGTTCCTGAGAGTTCGGGTGCTGGTCATGTACGACGTGGGCCTAGCTGGGGGCCCCGTCATTCAGGAGTTTCAGTCCGTCCACGTTCGGCGTGACGGGCAAATGCTGGGGATGTTGCCACCGCCACCACCTGATGCACCTGACTGGGTGTGATGGCCCGTGAGCGAGAGAGAGAGGGACGACACTTTTTGGAGATAGAGCCAACACTTAGATGGAAGGTCTTTCATGTTTTATTATAGGGGGGGTCGATGATCTCATTAGAGATATAACCGAGTATAGTGAAAAGTCTCGGTTTTCCTTTTTTGGCTATACCGACCCAAGATGTCCATCTTAAAATGTAAATAAAAGTGGTTCGGCCTTATGTTTTTCTTTCACTGTGTAGTTGGTGTGCATTGTGCTATCGCTAAGGAAGTGGAGAGATGGTGAGACTCGCCTCTAATTTCCGCTGTGAAGCAACTAAAAAGAAAGAGAGAGGGAGTGGCCGGTTATGAGAGAGAGTGAGAGAGAGAGAGAGAGAGAGAGAGAGAGAGAGAGAGAGAGAGAGTTGTCGAGTGAGAGAGGAAAACCGAGAGAGAGGAGGAGGAGGCTGCGCGAGGAAGAAGTCCGCCCGTTCGTCGCCGTTTTGCCTTTGTTTGCTGCTGTTTTGTGCTTGAATTTGAGGCAAGTGAAGTCCTAAAACCTACTCTTTGCATTGCTGTGTGTATGTGTAGTAGATGGTAAGTCTTGGTTGTGGTAGATGGGATGAAATTTCGGAGCTATGGAGAGGGATTCGTTGGTCATGCATGCTGTTTCTGGAAAGACCAGTTTGACCATCTTTGAGTTTGTGTGTTGCATGTGACTTTTTAGTTGGAATCTTGTTTCAATTTCTTCATGAAAGTTGTAGACAACATCTCAAAGTATAACATACTAAAATTTGAGACAAAATGGTTGGGTTTCAAGGGGTGAAACCCTTCTTCTACGAAGACACTAGATTTGGAACTGCTTTGCTGACCTTTTGGTGGATTTGAGTGTTGCATGTCACTTTTTACCGAGAGTTTCACTTCGACTTCTTCACGAAACTTGTAGAGAACATACTAAGGATTAACATACTCAAATTTGAGGTAAAATTAGAAAGTATAGCCTAGTGAATCGACTTTCTCTTGAAGATGGTAAATCTGAAAATACGGTACTGGACACCCGAGACTTCTTGGACCCATATGGTGACTATTATTTGGAAATTTCACTTAGATACCTTAATGAAATTTGTAGGGAACCTCTTGAGGAAAAACATATTAAAATTTCAGAGGAAACGAAGAAGGATAAGTGAGCGAAACCTTGATATTTCGGAGATAGCTAAACTGGACGGTTCGGTACTAGAAACAGGAGCTTCGGACGTCTATAGAAAATTATCTAGAACGAATCTGGTCTAAATGTCTTCATGAAAAATCTACTTTAGGTCTTGACTATAACCTGGTAAAATTTTAGAATTTTTTAAGATCTTTTGAGTATTTTAATCGAATTGTTCCAAAAACTGCGCAATCTGACCTTGTCCAAATTTTCGCAACTTTCCATAAGAATATCTAGTTTTCAGCGGTAAAGCAACCCTGAAGCATGAAGCGGGAACAAGTACAGAAGATAAGGGAAGTAGGATTTTCAGTAGTTCAACCTAACACAAATGTGCACACTCACCTCAATAAACCATGGAAGACTTAGAAACTTCTGACCAACTCTCGCATTACACACAACCAGCACAACGACACAACACATGCATAGAACAACTCAAAATTGATATATCATATTTTCTCTCTTCACTCATGCGAGCTCCTTCTTTAAATGTCTATACTTGGCTCTTTGAGCCTTGATTTCAACTAGAAATTAGTTCACATCATCCTCGTTGCACCTCGATTGGCTTGATTTGCACAATGCTTGATTCCTTTCGAGGAAGCCGACTATTATGTCCCTAGCTCAATCCGGTGTCTTCTAATCAATTCAAAACTTACTCCAACCATAAATCCAATCCGTACATTTTTCCTTGTCTTTGTCATGAGAATCGGTGATTGAAGACCACAAGAGTAGTTTGTCAATCCCATGTTTGATACAGAATATCCGTTCAAGTTTAAACTCAATTCCAACTCGATTATGAACAACTTATAAGCCAAATCACAATGTGAACCTTGAACTCCATCTCTAGTTCTGAGGAAAAAAAAAAGTAATATCATACTTTCATATACCTAACATCCTTTAAATTACAAAATTTGACACCAACTACATAGTATCGAAATTAGTGAGATAACCACAAGCAAATATTACATTATAAAGGTTGGCTAATAAAGTTATATGAAAACTCTTTCAGCTCTATTGTGTTTTAATTCTATGCATATATATCTAGATACTTTTATCTTGATTTTTTTATTTTTTATTTTTGGTTTTCTACTATAAGTGATTCCTACGAAATTCTTAGGGAAGATAGAGGACTAGCCGGACCAACTAAATCCGTACCAAGGTTCCGAGTGGTGTAGTATTTTCAGAGAAGTAAACGGGCCGGTTGGGCTAGGCTCGGGCCTAAGCGCTCCTGCCCATCCTCGGCCCAAAACTCCATTGGGCTCAAACAAATAGCAAGGCTTGTTTATGCATACCAATTTTCTTGGCTAAGTCTGCCCATGATCATGGTCCATTAGTTACTTAATAAGTGCTCCATAACACGTTGCGACTAGCTAAATTTTTTTTAATAAATTAAGTGTATAAAGTTCAATTAACTGAATGCATGCGTATGCGAATGCAATAAAAGCTAGCCGTGTCAATGAATTGCTTTTTCGATGTTTAGGAAACCTTGTATGTGAAAGACGAAGAGATACTCATGCTCAACAAATTTCCTCAAATAAAAGATGAGAGTGGTTTTCTCTGATCCAACCTCTTATTTTTTTAAATAATCTGGGTCAATGACATTTGAAGTGGAAAGATCATAAGCTTCTCTCTCTCCATCTAGATTTTGCATGCTATGGAGGATTCCCAAGAAGTTCATATCGAAGAAGTTCAAGGAGGTGACAGTAATATTGCTTCATTTTTGGTACACAACTGATTTTAGATGGTAATTCTATTGATATACCATGGTAGACTTTAATTCAGTAACTCTCTATTGAGAATGGAACACCCTTCAAAATGGAAATATGCTCTCTCTCTCTCGACCAAGCCCCCCTTTCCCTCCAAAATTGAAAGGGGGGCCATTTTCAAATTCTCTCTCTCTCTATTCACATGAAGATGCACAATCCAAAATTTCAAAGGATTTTGACAAAATTCTCACAATATTTTAAGATGTCGCCTCATTTGGCTTTTCCAACCCTTCTTTCAACCCCTATTTCACTTGTTATTTTCCTTTTAAAATTTTACAAACCGAAAAGAAAAGTTCTCAGATTTCATGAGAACATCACATATGATTGGTTGTATAGTGCTTCGCCTTATCTAGAGATTAAGTCGTCAGAGTAGCAAGAATTGGAAAAACAACAAATTCAAAATCAAAAGAAGAAGCTTACATGCTTGGGAGTTATGAAGCTCAGCTTGTTAGGACTCCTAGAAATTGAGCCGTTACACAACAGATACAACCCTTTGAAAATTTTTCTTTCCCCATATAGTGATGGCAAAACATAAATGAATCAAATTGATTCATAATCTTATAAAGATTATGGAAACCCTCGAACCATCATTAAATTGATCATTTAGCACAAAATCACAACAAAAAGGCAAGTACTTCTCACAGATGGACTTTCACCATTTTCGCAAGATCTGAAAAAATTGTCTAGACGTACTAAAGGACGACGGTCAATTTTACCTATGTCCATTGCTGCAACAAAAACACTATGTTGCCATGTTTTCTTTTTTCACATTCTAAAGCAATTTTAGCTGCAGCTCGAACATACAGCTGCAGATCACTAACATAAGTTTCAACTGCACGTGAAAGAGGTTCTATCATCACTAGAAAATATTTTCTAGCCTCGTACATTGAAAAAAGCAAGAATTGTACTAGTTCTTCCAATGAGCTTTCTTCAACAACAAACACAAGTAACTGTTTAGTTTTTTTTTGCTGGACCGAAGACATTTATGACAAAAACAAATAGTTAGAATGCAGGCTCTACAATGATCACTGTACCTTTGGAGATAACACTCGATGATGGAGAGCGCAAAACAATGTTCAGAGATCTCAATTGTGTGTTATGATGGTCATCATCCTACTAATCAAATGAGTGTGGGAAAGAGCACTAAGCATATATGGGCATGAACTAGTACAAGAAATCATGTCACTGATCACTTGAACATTACCCAATTAAACCTTCAATAATTTGGATTGGAGAAGGATTTAGAAGGAGCTTAGATCATAGAAAGTAATAAAATTAATATACAGGGCTCACAATTAATTTGTAAAGCATAGCAAAACATAGACAAGATAAAGCTTATTTCTTTAAACAGAATGAGCAAGACATGATCAGCCACATCTTCCCTCACTTGAAAAAAATGTAGAGACATGAACAGAGGAGCTCCATTCACTTCATTGCAAAAACATAGTTTTGAGTGGCCAAAGCATCAAATAAACACTACAACCAATTCTGAAGGCTGTAAACCAAGAGGCGGATTTCACAAATCACAATCATTGCTGCAACCCAGTAAACTTGAGAAGTTCAATTATGAAAATAGAAGCCTAACCTTAAGAGAAAGAAGAAGAAGAAGAAGAAGAAGAAATGGATTGAGGGCCAAAAGTAGAGCAGTGTAAGATAATCAGCATATGGTATTAGGTAACTAGTAAACCCATACATCAACAGAGACCATTTCCAAGCATTTGACTGTGTCCCCAACCACTCTCAAGTACCAAAATGGGCAACATTTAAACATCCCTTCATTATAAAAGATGCTATAATACTCCAAGATCTATACAGAGAAGGACAAGAGAGCTCAACAGTGACTATCTGGAAACATGGAAAGAAAGAGCAACACCCAGCAGTGACTAATAAGGGCAACACCTAGTGAAGTCATAAATACGTACGATTGCCTTTGATTCTTAACTCTGCTTCCTATCATGTGCCAGAACTTGGTTTTGTCAGCATAACTGAATGAGTTTTTTATATCAAGAAGACATTCAATATTTCACACTTGCCTATGAAACAGGAAAAGATGCCCAGTCAAATTGAGAAAGTAATCACATTCTTCCTAACTACAGTTGTTCCTTGCTGATTTGTTATATCACTTCATCCACCGAAACCATATGAAAACACACACCAGGAAGTTAGACTTTAGGTTTTAATTTTAGACTATTTATTCTAGCTTGCCCTCTTTTCTTGATCCATTCGTCTTCTGCCCAAATAACTGTATAAATTCCTAATATATTGTAGCGGCAATATTGTCACTGCCAAGACTGCATAACATTGGTTGACACTAGATGAACTATATTAAATAACTTTTCAACAATTGCGGGGACATGTGCGATGGCACAGCTAGTACTTGGGTACTCCAGGGTTGCAGTACTTTTCTGTTTTTCGATCTCTCTCATTAAACCAAACTGTAGGTTTGCAAATTAATAGAAAATTGTACAGGTTTCATCATCTCAAATTTACTTTACAGCTGTAGCTGCAGTATAGCTCTTTTGTTAATGATGGTGGACTATGTGTGCTAGATAATCCTAAACCAAGTTATGGATATTGTGCTGTCACTAGCAAACCCAAATCACAGAGCTATAGAAATAACAAGATATCAATGCAGGTGCTGAGAACATAGACAATCTTAAGGAGGCAATTCTATAACACATTCTATGATTTCTTCCTATGACAACTGCTATTCAAAACACGCGTATTGTTGGAAAAGTGGCAAATATCTCTAGACATCTTTACCTTAGGTCCAAAAATATATCACCTCAGCAGAATCTTTTCTAAAGCGAGATTATTGATATACACAATGGAAATATCACTTATAAGGGAACACAAAAATTTTGGTAAACACGAGAGTACCTTTTCTGCTGTTATTCCAGCCAAACTTTGTTCTCTAAGGTGTGTCGTATCTTTTGTTTTGCTCTGTTAGCCTTATTTGTGTCAGTCAGCTTATGCAATAAAAACGATGAAAAATAAAAAGGTTATCCCAAAGTAGTCATCAACAGGTAATGAAAGTCCATTTATTGTTGACAGGTTAATTAAAACAATCCTAGAACAAGATTCGTACCTTCCCTTCATTTCCTTTTAACTCCGAAAAGTGACGAGATTTGTGCATTGATCTCTTCTCACTCTCTCCAACAGATTCTTCAAATGATACGAGAATGATTGAGAGCTATCATAGCAAGCAGCTTTTAAATCACTTTTCCAATATCTACATTTAGGATTGTAGAATCCATTTTTCTGTAGCTGGTACGAAGATAATCAAGCTTAGACAGCAAGGAAATATTAATAATGGTGTTAAATTTATTTAAAACATGAATGGAATTTCATGCCAGAACAAGCTAACTACCTCTACAATCCTAATCATAGTGTTTCTCATATCCTTGGTAATTTGCTTTCAAGTTGTAAACAATGGTGCCAACTCGCAAGCAATGGTTCCGAGAAACTCCCCAAACCTCCAATAGGCTGCATTTTCTTCTCTAACTTGACAATGATGGATTTCACAGGAGAAAGACTGTATACACCCAATAGACATGTAAAGCTATGCTTCCCTTTTCTAGTGGCAGCTACTAGACAAGAAATTCTAAATATTGAAAGATGGATCTAATATTATCATACCAGATCAATACTCGGACCATTTTAGTATAGTATGATGAAAAATTACACATTATCTATGTAAGTAGGTCTTACCTGATGCATTCACATCTGTAGTCTCTTCTTGAGGCTACTCAGTTTCAATCTCTGACTTAGAACGTAGCTCATCACCATTGTGTAATTTTTCAACCTTCTCTTCTAATTTACAGATTATCTACACTATGCATGAACCCACACGAATGACCATGTGTCTTGTGTTTCCCATGGATACAAATCACCAAGACAGGAAATGTTAATAATTCTTGGCAAGAGATCACAACTCGATTAAAATGCTCATCTATTATCTTCATTCACTGCAGGTGAATGGTCACAAGAATATCTGATAAAATCGTAAATGTAACAGAAAATGGCCACAATAAGAGAGGCAAAGCCACAAATAAACAGACTTAAACTCCTCCAAGCAAAACCCAACACGGAATCCTAGAGAAAAAGCTCTTAAAAGTTCAAACCCTCACTCAGACCGAGTCTTGTTATTCGAGACCAGGAGTGACCGAAGAACAGCAGCCGCTTGCCAGTAGAATGAACAAAGAAGGAAAGGAGATATAGGCAGGTCGGAAAAGCTTGCTCCTTCTCCTTACACCAAGTCTCAATCACAGAATTGAGCACGCTTTTTGTGCTCTACCCTTCTTTTGCTTCTGCTTTGGCAGTTGAGCCACAAAACAGCTGCCTTCCATTTAGTATTTGACAATTTGAATAAACCATGAGAATATGTCTGAACACAATTTGCGGTGTTTCAAATAGATGCAGCCACCTGCTGTAACGTTGACTTCACTCTCAAACTTCAGACCTGTTTAATCCCCAAGAGAAAACATCTCAAATGATTTTCCATACCTCCATCGGAACGAAAGCAGAATACAAGAAAGGGGATTAAGCTCGACGTAGTGGCGTCTAACACTGTCATTCCCACCATCGGGCTTGGACTAAGAGGACTCGACGTCGTTGTTGGCTCATCAAGTTCCCGTGCGAGGACTCGACCTCATCGCGTTCGATCGAAGAGGAAATATGGGAACTCGACGAAGAAGAGGACGGACACTTGGACGAAGAACAGGGGGATCGACAAAAAAGAAGCGAACTCCACGAATAATATGGACACTCTGGACGAAAGACGGATGAAGAAGTGAACAAAACTTGAGAAGGAAAACTCAATTATGGCTTGGAAATTTGGGCTGAATCTTAAACAACCACATTTTTGCCCACGGACTTTTTCTTTTCAGCTCCATGCCAGTAAGAGAGGGAAATGAATAAAAAAATAACACATCAGCATTTTCCATCGACTAAATATTGGACAAAAATTAATAGAGGGAATCGATTGTATTAAATTAACAAATTCTACTATTTAACTGTATTTTTATAAATTTTAAAACTTGATTATACTTTCATATTAAATTTAGGATTTTTAGTACACCTTTTCCAATATTAAAAGAATCAAATACTCGTTACACAACTCAAAAAAAAAAAAATTGCTAGGGGAGGTGTTTCAGGAACACGACTCCAAATCAAGTGAATTTTGTCCTTGATAATTGAGTGTTCCTTGAATTTTGCGTGTGGTTGGGGTCGACCAAGCAGGATATGTGCTCTAGAAGCACCTTAAGTACTAATTTAATTGGTGGATGATGTATTTCTACGTCCTCACCTACCTTTTATAGTTTGATTTAAAGCAACTTCAAATAGGAAATGAATTAGTCGATCTTCCAGGCATTCATTCTTTTAGTTGTGAAGGTTTCATTTCGAGTATAGATTCAATTTCCGCTACTTATTTAAATTTTGATGTTGAGGTTGAGTCTTGATTTTTAATTTCTTCTATAGTTTAGTTTATTGTGTCCATGAAAAAATTCTTAATTTAGCTAGATTGGGAACAAACCAGTTTTCATCAAAGTTGTGATATACCTAAAAACACAACATGTATTCATGCATATGCGAAATCACATAGACGAAATTTCATCAACCTACTTCCATAACTATGCTAGATAGAAAGAGGGGAAAGGGGGAGGGAAGGCTTTATCTACTTGATTAACTAATTTTTTTCATTTTTTGGTAATAAGTTATTTCTCTCACCTAGAAGCTTATATCTTAGGCAGCTAAAAGGTCAAGCCCATGACATATATTACTAATCTCATGGACCAGGTAGGGTATAAAATTGTCTACATTTGCAGGTAGAGAAAATTGAACTCCCGTGATGTGCTCAATCCACACACACAATTCCTTCCTTTAATCACTATGCGAATCCCGCAAGATTTACTATGTTTTTTCACATGATATTGTTTCATCTCATGTATAGATCCTTTCTCGTATTTTAATATCAATGAATACAGTTAACCTACATATTTGACTTTCGTCAATATCTATTTTAGGAATTATGAACCTCTTAATCTAGTCTCTTGTATATAGAGTACATTGGCAAATAAATAAAACATGGTAAACATTAGTTGATATGCATTACTAATTGATTTAACTGCATAATTTGATCATGCTATTCCTTTTCTAAAACTTCCTCAATAAATTGATTGTAATTTTATTTTTCAGGAATTGAGCTCTCATCGAACTTGTCCATGTTTTAGACTCTAGGGTTGCATTTGGTAGACCAAACAAAACTCTAGATATAATAACTTTTATCATATATGGTGTTTGAAGTGACACGAAATTTAGATATGACCGGATATACCTCAAATATAGTCCAGATAAAAAAATCCCACTAGGGGGTGGGATAGACCCAAATAGAATGTGTGAAATTTGCAAAATAAAATTTCTTTCTCATCCTCCCCTCTTCCTTCGTTGCTACAGTTCATATTTGGCCAAAGTCGTGGCAACCTTGGGAAGACACAGCCAACCAGATCTGGTCAGTGACGCCACTGGTTTGTGATCGACGAGCTGAGATCTGGAGCCAGGGTCCATGGTCGAGCCACCATATTAGTTGTGGCAACTCGTAGTCGTTGGCCGTCCATGGCCGAGCCACCTCTTCATGGTTGCCTGCATAGATATAGAATGAGAAAAGCAGGGATGAATAGAAAGGAACAGGCAAAAAGCTCAAGCGTTGCCCGAGATTGTTTCAATAATCTCTTAAAAAAACTACCCCCGTAACCTTTATTTCTCCAAATCGCATCCCGTGCTCTCTCCTCTATTCAACACATGCTAAAGACCCAAATTTGACAATATCATCCTTAAATGATCAACCCAGTAACTTGACATCTCCGGCAAAGTGCAAAGCTGGGTTTTTTCTCGAATTCATTTATTCATTGAAGATCCACACGACTGTCTATCTCCAATAAAGAGATTGTCTATCAACCCACTACTATTTTCTTTGTGGAAAGTTGAGTTGAGCGCTTACGGCCTCCTCCTTTGCTTCACGAGGAAGGGAGGTTGTTTTATTTCCCTGGTTTATTTTTAGTTTTAATTCTGCAAATCAAATATTTATTTGGATAATAATTATTTGAATGCATATTATATTCGAATGGTAACAAACATTGGATTAGATATTTAATCATATTCTATCATTATTCTATCTGACATTATCCTATCCAGCAAAAATGTCCGGACGACCAAACGCGACCTAGAGGCTTGTGAAGATTTGAAGACCACTAGTGTCACTCTTGTTGGCATGCGAAGAATGAAGGAGCATATCATTTAGTGGATCAATGCACTAAAAATGCCTAAGATAAGGTACATCATTATAATTAAAAAAAAAATGCTATAAAGGCGCAATCAAGCTATAAATTCATTTGAAGTAGTTTTTTCACGCAAAGTTTAACTTGATGTTGATGGTTTGATATTGGATTGTGAGTATGACAAAACTCAGTTTCTCAATCCCATGCTTGAGCTGAATTCTATATAGCATATGCGTTTGAGATTAAACTCAATTAAACTCGATTATTGATAACTTGAAAACTAAATTACAATGTGAAGCTTGAACTCTATCTCTAGCCCTCATAAAAAATTGAAAAATAAAGTAATATTTTTCTTTCATTTTAATAACACCCTTCAAATTATTTGCAAGCCGCATGAATGTAGTATTACAAAATCTGACACCTACAACATGGCATCAAAATTAGTGAGATAACCACAAGCAATCAGTACATTATAAGGGTTGACTAATAAAAGTAAATGAAAACTCTTTTAGCTCTATTGCGTTTTATTTATATGTGTATTTATCTAATTACTTTTATCTCGATTTTTTTTTTTTTGGGGGGTTTTTATGCTACAAATGATTCCCAAGAATTTCTTAGGGAAGATATGGGACTAGTCGGAACAAACTAATTCGAATTAAGGTTGCGAGTGCTGCAGTGTCTTTGGACAAGTAAACGGGCCGATTGGGCCGGTTCTGGGCCTAAGACTCTTGCTCATGCCTGGCCCAAATATATATTGGGCTCAAACAAATAGCGAGGCTTGCCTATGCAAGCTAATTTTCTTGGGTAAGTCCGCCCATTCGGGATGGGCCCTAAGTGGCGAGATCCATTATCAGATCTATTAATTACTTAATATGCGCTCTACAATGTGTTGCGACAAGCAAAAAATCTAAAAAAAAAAAAAAAAAAAGTTTATAAAAGTAAATTAACCTAATGCGTGCGCATGCAAATGCAATAAAAGTTGAAATTACTTTTCCGATGCTTGTACGTGAAAGGTGAAGAGATGTTCACGCTCAACCATTTCCTCGAGTAAAAGATGAGAAAGCGGTTTTCTCTTACCCAACCTCCTCAAATTTTATTTTAATATAGTCTAGGTTGACAACATTCGAAGTGGAAAGATCGTAAGCCTCTCTCTCTATATGATGATGATGATGTTGATTTTGCATGCGACGAAGGATTCCCAAGTTCATATCGAAGAAGTTCAAGGAAGTGAGGGAATTACTGCTTCATGCTTGGTATACAACCAATTTCAGACGGTGGAACTCTTATTGAACTTCCTAATAATCATGGTTTCCTTTATATAAGCAACCGAGCCGAAACATGCCCAGAAAGTATTCTCCATGGCCGATGTCAATTCTCCGAAGGGGTTCGAGAGCTGAGGAACTTGCTCAGCCTAGACAACGGCGAATACCTCCGGTTGGCAGGATTTCACAAAGAGGAATTCCCGGTGAGTCTCAGATGTCCGCACCTTCGAGTTCATCAAGAAGACGGAGGACGTCATGGAGCTGCGCGGTCTCCATCTTCCGGAATGGGTCATTCTCGCTCCGTTATTCAAGATTTGCTATGAACTTCTATTTGCCATGCACCACATACCTTCAAGATGATTCTATTTGACTGCCTCCAAAAAGGAAGTACGTAAGTCTCCATATGGTGACTTTTCCAAGGATTTTGACAGAAAACCCTCACAACATCTAGAAAGTCACCCCACCCGGCTTTTCTTACCTTTCCTTTCATCTTCTATCTGTCACTCTCTATTCTTCCATCAAAATTTTAAGACGATAAGAAAAGTTTTCAGATTTCATGAAAACATTACATATGATTGGTTATATGGCTTTTCGCCTTAACTAAAGATTAAGCTATCATAATCATAAGAATTGAAAACCAAAAGAAAAAATCAAAACAAAAAAAAGTGAAGGTACTTGGGAATTATGAAGCTCGACTTGTTCCTCTTAGAAATTAAGCCGTCACGCAACAAATATTACTGTATTTTTACCAATATATTGATAGCAAAGGCCGCAAAAAGAAAAAGAAAACATAAATGAATCAAATGCATTGATAATTTTATAAAGATTATGGAAATCGTATTCAATCACAGAACACAAATCACAATTAAAAGGCAAATGCTTCTCGCGGATGGTCTTTTGCTCTCTTCCCGTGATCCTGAAAAAATTGTCTAGACATATTGGAGGACGACAGTCGATTTTTCATCGGGGTCCATAATTGGTTAGACTCTCTAGATTACTCTATGTACAGTGCCTATGCAAGAAAGGGATAATCAAGCGAGGTAGGTTCTAGTTCCAAAAAAAAAGAAAAAAAACGAGGTAGGTTCAGAGAGGGAGAGAGATGCCCTTTATCTGAGAGAGAATCACTGCAACAAAAACACTATATTGCCATGTTTTCCTTTTTCGCATTTTAAAGCAAATTTAGCTACAGCTCGGGCGTACAGCTACAGATCGCTAACATAAGGTTCGATGCACGTGAAAGAGGTTCTGTCATTGCCATAAAATCTTTTGTAGCCTCATATCTTGAAATTGAAAGAATTATACCAGTTGTTCCAATGAGCTTTCTTCGACAATGGGCACAAGTAGCTGTTCTGTTCTATTTTTACTCGACCTAAGACACTTATGACATAAACAAATAGTGATCTACAATGATCATTGTACCTTTGGAGATAACACTAACCTCGTTCCTTAGAGTGTGGCTCATGACTCGATGATGGAGAGCGCAGAATGATGTTTAGAGATCTCTATTGTGTGTTATGACTGTCATCATCCTACAAATCAAATGAGTGCAGGAAAGAGGACTAAGCATAACGGGCACGAAACCAGCACAAGAAATCATGTTAGTGGATCACTTAAACATTGCACAATTAAATATTCAATAATTTTGGAATGGAGAAGGATTTAGAGGGAGCTTAGATCATAGAAATTAATATAATTAATGAACAGAGGGGCTCATAATTAATCTGTAAAGCATACCAAAACATAGAGAATATATTACGTGATCGCACTAAAAGATTATTTCTTAAAACAGAATGAATACATGATCTTGTTTTGGGCTAAAGGTAAATATACAAAAAAAAAAAAAAATTATTTTTTAATAGCGGGCCAATTCACCTAAAAACTTCGAAATTGATTTAGGGCCCGTTTGGTTCGGCTTTGGGGAAATGCCCTTGGGAGAATACAAAATACCTTTGAGATAAAGGGGTTTTCCGAAATGCTAGACTGTTTAGTAAACTATAACTGAAAAGTGCTTTAGGGAAATGCAAGACTATTTGGTAAACATATATTTAAAAAGCCCTTTAGTGCAACCAAATTAAGTTTTTTAGTTTTAGTATTTTTAAAATTGTAAAAAAAAAAAAAACAATGACTATATAACCTTTTACATTTTCATGTTGAGAGTAATATAAAAGATATATTAGTAAATTTATTTAAAAATTATATTAAAAGAATTTGATTATAGATTAGATGCAAAGCTCAACTTTTGGCCTAGGGTTATTTTGGGTTTGTTTTCAACTTTGAATAATTTTTGTTTTAATTATTGTAGTATTAATCATCTTCGTTAATTAATGATCATTCTAGTGTATTTATAAAAAGTTGGCTATTGATTGTCAAAAGATAAAAATGACAAAAAAAAAAGAAGGTGAACCCAACATTTGCAAAGGATTTTTATTATTTTTTTAAAAAATAAAAATAAAATATGATGAAACTCCGTTGCCGATTAACGGCGGTTGGGGTGTGGGGAAGATGATCAATTAAAAAAAAAAAAGTCAACGGATGAATAGTAAATGTGGACTTGCATTTCCGAAATGCTGAAAGCCCAAAGCAGATCCGGACCTGCTTTGGGCTTTCAGCATTCCAGAGCATTCCAAATGCTAGCATTTAGCCAAGGATGCCTCGAAATGCTAAACCAAACAGGTAAAATTTTCCCCAAGGGGCTTTCGGGGCTAAGAGCCCCTTGGGAATGCTGAACCAAACAGGGCCTTAATACTCCCTTGAGTACAATAAAAATATTTAGGTACACTATGTCCACATGCCAATGATTATAACAATACCAATTTCCTTAATTATTCAGTTTACTGTTTTTATGTTTTGTCTCGCTAATGGATCAACAGGTTTTAGTATTATATGGCTCAATTATAATAAAGGCTCATGTAGAAAGATCAACTAGTTACATTTTATAAATTATATTTTTATTGTGACGTTAACTAAGTAAAAATATTAACTTAGGATAGAGGAACGGAAATTATTACCATGAAGTCACCATATATCTCGATTATATACATGGAGAAAAAATAGTTGTAACAATCCACACACACATCCTTGATCATTCTATGTGGAAAGCCCAAAAGGAGTGCTCTAAGTAATAATACAAAATAGTGGTAACTACTTGACGGTGGAGCTCACGTCTGAATAACATTATAATACCTCAACCATCCAATGTAGGACTCTAGATGTTACCAACTCATCAACTTAAATGATCCAATTTAGGACTCTAGATGTTACCAACTCATCAACTTAAATGACCAATGTCCTCATTAGTGTTGATTGCCCCCCTGGTGATACTTCCTCCATTCAATGTGTGGTCCAATTCATCATTGCTACTTTTGCCATCCCTAAAGTCCGTTAGGATATGCAAATTGTTCAAGGTTTCTCGCCCTAACAATCACACCCCACCTTCATCATACTAGGTATGGGCCTAATCCGTTCATATACCATGCACCTACTAAAGGGGAGGGATATGTTTACAAACATGAACATCACCTACTTTTATGTATAGTCAGGTTTGCACTTATTCAATTCACGCGTCATGATATCCATAACCCGAAATTTTCATGTTCATGGTTAGAGGAAGCTTTCACTAGTCAAATATGAAGGGAAATATAGTGCTTTTCATGACATTTATAATGTCAGGTAATGCATTTTAATATATTAAGTGAATTTATTAAATCAATTTTTTCTACTAAGATTAAAATTTAGCTTGTCACGACCTAACCGCTTGTGGGGAAGACTTTTAGGTTTAAGGGCATTGTCAGTTTCGGGTCAATGGCCTTCTATTGACTCAGGCTTTCCTAAGCTCATATCTTGCACAATATTGAGTTTTCACATTTTTAATCAATTAAGCCTATGCGAATTTTGATTAAGGAGTTGCCGCTAGCTCTTTTAGGGCCGATTAAAAACCCAGTAAGATATGAGAGAATATCTTACTATTCATGCAACTAGAGATTCTAAACTTTGGGTACTTGATTACGTTAGCCCTAAGACTAACGCCCTTTCGATACCTAACTTAATCATGTGCTAATTGACACCATAGCAATCTATATAAGAAAAATTAAAAAAAAAAATCTAAGGTTCGTTTGAACCATTCTAAAAAGAAAGTAACATCCAAATATTGAGAGCCGTAATCAATTATAATCATGAAAGAAAGCACATAAGCATCTTAATATCATTCTTACAAATAAAAACAAGAGAATACAAAACTAAAAAAAATAAAAAAAATGTAAGGCCCTATAGGCTTATCCAATTTTAGGTTTTAATTTCTAAGGCTTATCCAATTTTTTAAAATTTTTATTTAATTTATTTTTTCAATTAATTTTTTATTTATTTTTAATGACTTTTCGGATTTTTTTAATTTTTTAATGATTTTGTACAATTTCTAATTTTTTAATTGATTTTCGAATTTTCTATTTTTTTATTATTTCCTAAAGTTTTTTAAATTTTTTTTATCATTTTCTGATTTTTAATTTTTTAATTTTTAATTTTCGATTTTTAAAATCTATTATTTATTATTATTATATTCGGGGAACGGGTTCGGACCGTTTACCCGATCCGACCTGTCAACCGAATCCTACCCGGTCGGATTAAAAAATGAAAATTTTTTCGATTTATTAATTCTTAATGATTTTCTTAATTTCTTTTATTCTCTCCCTTTTGTCTTCTTCCCTGTTTTGTCTCTTTCCCCTTCACCTTCTTCTTCAGCCTTGCGCCTTCTTCTTCCCCGGTTCTCTTTTCCTTCTGCAACTTAACCGAACCAGAATTATCGGCGACGAATCAAACCTCTATACGCGTCGTCGCTGGCACACACATCCCCACCGAACCAACACCTACCGACGGTCACCTACCCCGACCGACGGCCACCAACTCCGGCCGCTTACTCCGGCGACCACAACAATTAACGGAAAATATACACACGAGATAAATTTCTTCCATCCTAGCTTTTCTAGCAAGCATATAATCACCAGTGCACTATAAATCGACGAGATAAAATGACTGGGTGGCTTTGAATCACAAACTTCGTCGGCGAGCGGGGATATCTCCAACGAACAGCTTTCGGGCATGAGGATATGCATGCTTTGTTGAACTCGAACAGAGATTTTTCATCACATGCGTAAAAAAAAAGAAAAAACAATAATATCAGGCCAGATTCAACTTATACAGAAGCAAAAGCAAATCGATCTTAAGATTCAACAATGAATGAGTTTCGGTCTTCTCTCAAGCATTTTGTCGAGCGACTGATAGGATGTGTTCCAGAGAGAGATTCGATGCAATTTTCGTGCCAAAAACGATCTATAAAAGCTGAATCATCATATTTTATGTCAATTCAGTCTTAGATTATCACGTTTCTCTTGAAACTTTCTACTCGAGTTCGGTGTTATTGAGTATTACATACTTCATTCAGGCAATACGTCGAACAGATGGCACGCATTGAAGGACACGAGCTTCAGACTCAGATTTACAACATTCGTTAGTCCAACCCCGATTCATCAACCTTCAGAACACCATGAATCATCCTGAACTTGCTTTGGTTTGTCGAGATTTCGACCAAAAAATTACATCGACTCAGACAAGCATTTCCAGCAAAAAAACAGGGATAAAACAGGGGCTCCGGGAAGAAGGCCACTACCTGTCTTTTCAGTGAGTCAAGATCTCGATCGGCGACGGCGAGGAGCGACCAGTTGGGCTCCTTCTTCGGCTGCAGAAAGACCGCCGAATGGGTAAAGGCTGGCTGACGAACCGACCCTTGACCGGAGCTTCGGAAACCATCGGCGGGCTCCGGCGATCGGTTCTCGGTCACTCCCCACTTTGCGTCTCTCTCCTCTCGCCCCCGATACGCCTCGGCCGAGCCTTCTCTCCCTCCCTCACGTTGCGCTCGCTTGAGGAATCTTTCTGTTACGCCCTTGCCAGCTCATGGATTCTAGAAGGTTCGGACTTGGTCACGTCACGGCTTGTCACGCTTCCTTGCTCACGGAGGCTCGCACGATCCTGCTCTTTTTCTCCTCACCCGCGCGTCACTCTGTCCTCTCTCCTCACAGATGCTGGTTCGTGGAAACCAAGGGGAAAGGAGTGACCTTGGGCTGGGGGCCTCTTCTCTCTTCTTCTTCTTTTTTAATTCTAATGGGCTTTGAAGAAAACAAAAAGTAAGACATTTTTTTAAGACATTTGGGCTGGCCTTTTTAAGTTTGATGGGCTATGAAAGAAATAGATTTAAAAAGAAGAAAAATTTTAAAGCTTCAACTTCATTTTATTTTGAAGCCGAGTCTTCTCACCAAGTCTATAGATGCTCTTTTGCAATAAAGCCATCCAATATGTCTTGTAGATCGTTCACTTTCTGGCTACAAGACTATCCAAATATCTTGACAATACCTTGGTCCATGATCTATTCACTACTTGTACTTAGGTCCTTCAAATTGCAGTAAATAATGAACGCTCAAAGGAGCTTATGGCCCTAGCCAACCCCACTTGGTGTTTGCTCCTTCATGATTTACGATTATAGATTAATCGACCCCCAAATTTTATACATCTTTTCAAAGTACGAAAAATAATAATAATAATCTCGAAATCAATAAGATGTACATAGTATCCACACTTAGTACGAAAACAGTACACTCATTTTTATTTTAATACATGTGTAATCCTGCCGAATAAGGTCTCGACATGAGGGCATGTGTGGGTAGGATGCCTCTAAGTATATCGTGCCTTCTATTTGTCTGACGTGCGCTCCACCTATGGATGGTGACTCGAATTTTGAACACGCTACATTGAAGATCAACATGATCTCCATGGGTTGAAAAAGGAAGAAATCATGTATGTTTGGTGCAGTCCAAATAACGGTTCAAACCTAACAAAGTCTGGAGCTTTCGAAGCTTCTAGATAAGGATTATTAGCCCGGTTTACATTTTGGTCATCAATAAACAAAGAGCTTGCGGGCTCATATTCGGACCCAGGAGTGATTTTAGAATTACAGGAGATTTTGAGGGTTTTCTCACCAAGAAGTGTATATACGGTTGTTTGTCTATGATGTAATTACTATAACAAAACGTGATAATTTTCAAGATTTTTCACTTGAGTTATCTTCCCTTTAAAAATGAAATTTTCTCTAGTTAGTCTTTTGATTAGTAGGTTACCAACATATACATCACCGACATTTAATTTTTGTTAAGTTTGCAGGTGAATGACGGCATAATTTGTTACTCACCAAGCAAAATCCTGATTGATGGATAAGAGTTTCATGTCTTTGGTCTAGTTACTCTATACGAACTTAGATCATCGCTTGGGTTTATACGTATTTCATCTTTTCTCTATTTGCACTTAGACTAAGTTGCAATGCGGTGTTATGGGCGACCGTTAACGAGTGCCCATTTTAACCGTGTCATGTATGAATTTGACCAAGATGGGTTGAATGAATTTACCGAACATGAAGACATAAGAAGTTACTGAACATGTGAAGTGCGGGAGCTAGAGAAAAATAAGATGGCCTCGACCAATCATGGACGCTCACAAACAACATGAAGACTTGCACAGAGTTTGTGCTTTCAATTTCCTTGTATTTTCGCTTTCATGCACTTTTATCTCCGTGTAATTTCCTTTCAGTGATGTCAATTTCCAATTCCGTGCATTTCCTTTCAATATAATATCAATTTCAATGCAATTTACATTTTCTCCCTAGACGCTTCTTGAAATTAAGATCTAATCATTTTCTCTAACCTACTATTTTCCGTATATTTCATTGCCTTGATCCAACTATAAAATACCTATTTGAATTCAAATCAAATTTTGAAGACGAGTTTTTTCATCAAGCATGTAGACGCTCAAAATCTAGTTATAGAAATTCATCCTGTCATGTAGATTGTCCACTTTCTGCCTATAGTTTCGCTTGGATATGTTGACAATATTTTGTCCCGTTGTCTATTCACTATTTGTACGAAGGTCCTTCCAAATTGATCGTCTGCATTCAAATCTCTTTGACCGTGATACAATGTCACATAGTTTGTTTACCTTCTACAATTTCGAGGTTTATCACAACATTTGACGTTTCATCAACATACCTCTCCAAATGTACATATTGTTAGCCTTTTGATTATTTGTCATCACTAAAATAGTCGCAAGGAAATTCATACTACAATCATGTTGAATAATTTTTAAAGAGTGATACTAGATAATTGACTCAAGTGCCCTTTTGGGGCTCTAGGACAAGTGGAATCAACTAGAAAATTCAAAAACATTGCTAGAGATGTGAAACATTCACATACAATGACAATTATGGAAAATCTAGATGGGTTACATATTATCTATTATTGTAGGTATTAATGATGCATTTTCATAATGTGGAGATGAATACATAATTACGGCAGTAAATTATTGTACACTATTATTAAAACCACGTTTTCCATCTATCTATAACTGGAGGAAACCATTTCTATAATTGGTGATTAAAAATATAGACATCACTGGCATTCTTATTTAGTTAAATTTCCATATGAGGGATATCCAGGACTCATAACCTAATAATAAGAGGCATAGGTGAAGAAAATTTCTTCCAATCACAAAGGAAAATATGACTCTTATCTTGTCATAGTTTGAATCTTCTTTCAGGATATATGAATTGATGTTACTAGATTAAGTGAAAATCTAGCTTCCCGCGGTTAAATACTTTAAAGTTTGTCTTGCAAATATATATAACCAAATAGAGTGGACTTAGGTCATGGTTGGTTGCAAAAGAGAATGCAAAATCATTGTGTTTACCTGCCCCACAATTTCCTCTCATTTATTGCTTAACATACTAGCAACTAAGAAGCCTCAAAAAGTTTCGACCCCATTGCAAGAGTCTCTTGCCCTCGTTGTGTCTCTTTCCTCTCTTGTTTTATATGTATACTTCATCCACTTGCCCACAAATGGGTTGAATTGTGAAAAAGTTCGTGGAAAAACATGAAAGATAAAGTCAAGAACGCGCCTCCCTTTTTGCTTCTTCCAACATATAATGGAGTCAGGCCACCCGTTTCACTTTCCTTGCGTTTACATAGGGCTTTCCCGAGGAGTTGAGTGAAAGCTTCGTGTGTTCATTACTTGGACACGGCTTGACTAAAGTGGCCTCTTGTTACTTCTACAGCCAAAGAAATTGGCATTATTTTACCCCTTGCATTTCAAGTCTTTTTGGGAGGATTCACTTTTGTGTTGGGATTCCAACTTAACTTCACTCTTACATTTTAATCATGTGTGTAAAAACTGTGCCATCTCTTGGATGGATCCAATTTGATCTTGTTTTGAGGGGGATGGAACTTCGATTTGGACTATTAGGCAGTCCCTTTCAACTGATGCTAGTGTTATTGTCTGTCTTGATGGCGGCTTGCTTACCTTGCACAAGTTTAAATTGCCTTGTGCTAATTTGAGCTTACGGAAAACTTATCTATCAAGATAATAAGTTTAAACATGGACAACTATGGACGGGAGACATATCTGATACCTAATATCCTCCAAAAGCCAGCTTTGTGGTCACAATTAAAACAAGAGACTGATTGAATATTAAGCTAAATTGATGTTTATGTTCTCTTCTATATTTCCATTCTCTTCTCTCTATTACCAATCTTGACGTCTTCTCATTCCCCATCCTCCTAGTTATGTGCTTCATCAATTGGTATTAGAACAATAATCGTCCTGCATTATTTAATATTAGAGCCAAAAGCACTAATTACATTGTGTTGAAGGTTTTTTCATCCGTAATATGATTTTAGTGAGACTTATGATGACAAAAAGTTAAAGAAATGGGTGCGCCATGTTCAAGTTTTGCGGGAGTTTTTTTTTTTTTGGAAAGTTTTGCAAGAGTTAGTGAGTCAAAAATCAACCTGAAAAGTGTCAATCTCGCTTGACCGACAGAACAATACAACCAAGATATTTAACCATTTAGATTTTGTGCCAGTTGCTTGTCGGTGTGAAAATTTGTCCTTGCAACCAAGGTGCTATTTTAACTGCTAATCTATAGGTTTATTATTCTAGAGCTGGGGAAGGATGGGCCAAATCAAGAAAAGCGATGTACTGGGAGACTCATCAATAGCAAAGTTCTTCTCAGTGGGCGAGATCAATATAAGATGCGAATCAAACTAGAATTTTTATCTTAGTAACCGGTACTTTTAAGTGAAATTTTCTTATCATACTTGTTTAACGTTTTAGGCTCTTATAAGTGAAATACCAAAAGTTCAAAATATTTGATTGAATATGCAATCAAGTCCTAAATTTTGAATTTATGCAATCAAATCCTAAACAGTTTTCATAGAGTGTACTATAAATCTACTGGCAGATTCATGGTCAAATTTGCTAACATGGATGCCAAAATCCAACTTGGCATTTTGTAATTTTTTTTTAACATACATGGCTTTGATGTGGCATTTATGTGGCCCACGTCAAGAAAATTCAAAAAAATTTAAAATTAAAAAAAAAAATTGGAGAAATTTTTTTAAAAAAAAATTACGAAGACTAGATAAAACTGAAAGTCATAGAGAGTGGAACCGTCCATGACGATTGTTAGAGGGTTTGGAGACGGCAGAATTGCCCTGCCATAATGTCATGAGCAGAGCCTCAACTTCTTTTTCTTTGTCCTCATCTTCCTATTCATTTTAGTTGGCACAAACCTGTATTATATTAAATCATATAGCTTGGTTTTTTAGAATATTATGTCGATTCAATGGGCTTATAAAAATGAAATATTTTACCTCCAATCGGGAATGTAGACCGATTGAAGGGAGTAATCATGAATTAGGCTTTGAAAGAAGATGAAGGGAAAGAAGTCGAGAGGAAAAAATGAGAATTTTCTATTTTGTATTATGTGTGTATATTATAGTGTACAACGATCACCATTGTCATAATACAAAATATGTATAAGAAAAGCAACTAAATATTTCACAAATTTGATCCGATATTAATTGATCATGATTGATCCTTGAATGATGTTCGAAATATTCTCATGTATCTTCCAACACTCCCCCTCAAGCTGGTGGCTTGTAGATATCCAAGACGCCTAGCTTGCTTAAGAGATACGCGCGTTATTTTTTACACAAAGGCTTGGTGAAGACATCCGCTAGTTGTTCTTCTGTTCGAATCCCCCGTGCCTCGATTATCCCTTGTTGGATTTTTTCTCGTGTGAAATGGCAGTCCACTTCTATGTGTTTCGTTCTTTCATGAACAATGGGATTTGAGGCAAGTTTGAGAGCCACATCGTTGTCGCAAAATAATCTGGTTGGGCCTTCAACTTGTACTCCAAGATCTCGAAGTAATCCACATAACCACACTATCTCACATGTGGTTTTTGCCATGGCTTGATATTCTGCTTCTGCTGAGGATAATGAAACAGTCGGTTGCTTTTTTGTTTTCCATGAAAGTAAAGAATCCCCTAACTTGATATAGAAACCGGTTATGGACCTTCTGCTCATCAGACAGGTCGCATAATCTGCATCACAATATGCAGTCATCCTTATATCACATTTCTTGGAGAGGAGAATCCCAAGTCTAGGACATTTCTTCAAATTCTTTACCACTTTGAGTGCAGTGTTCATGTGGGACTGCTTTGGACCGTGCATGAACTGACTGAGGGTTTGCACGGCATAACTAATGTCTAGCCTGGTCATTGTCAAATATATGAGCTTCCCAACAAGTTTTTGATAGCTCATTGGATCTCTCAGTATAGGATCGGCTTCTTGAGAGATTCCAGCATCATAATCTGCTATGGTTAATATGATATTTTGGTCAATTGGAATTACAGCTAGCTTACATCTTGACAATCCTGCTTCTGATATGATTTCCAAGGAAAATTTCCTCTGGCTGAGGAATATTCCTTAGTCTGATCGAACAATTTCGATTCCAAGAAAATACTTTGGCGACCCTAAATCTTTTATATGGAAAGTAGAGTGCAAGTATTGCTTGAAACCTTTGATAGCTACTTCATCATTGCCGATAATCAGTATATCATCTACATATATCATCATATATATAGATGACGTACCTTTGGTCCATGTGAAAACAGCATAATCAAATTTGGACTGTTGAAAACCAGCAGCTATCAGGGACTCAAAAAATTTTGCGTACCATTGTCTGGAAGTTTGCTTAAGCCATATAGGGATTTGCGGAGACGACATACTTTATTCTCCCCCTATCTCCGTAAACCCTGTGGTATGTCCATATAAATCTCTTTGTCTAAATCTCCATGTAAGAAGGCATTATGAACATCCATCTGGTGCAATGGCCAGTCCTGATAAGCTGCTACAGAGAGAAATGAGCGGACTGTAACATCTTTGGCTACGAGAGAGAAGGTTTCGTGATAATCAAAACTTTCATTTTGTGTAAAACCCTTAGCTACCAATTGGGCTTTGTACCTTTCAATTGAACTATCAGCTCGATATTTGATCTTATAGACCCATTTGCATCCAATTGCCTTGCGATGTAAAGGCAGACTAAGAAGTTCCCATGTCTGATTATCCACTAGTGCTTGCAATTCTGCCTCCATAGCCTTCTGCCATTGTGGATCAGTGCTGGCTTCATCATAGGTTGAAGGCTCTCACTCTTCAGAAATGCGGGTAATGCAACATCTATGCTCCTCGGATAATCGATCGAAGGAAACATAAGAATAAATAGGGAAAAAAATACCTAGTGGATTTCTTACTCCACATATGTAATCTTTGGTCCAAGTTAGGGGACGTGTGGCTCGTCCCAAACGTCTTGGCTGGTTGTCCTCAAAAGATGACTGAGTTGGTTGAGTCTCCACAGGAGATGATTCCAGTGTAATTCCTTCATCCAGGTTTTGATCTGTGTTTGCTGCTAAAGGTGTTAGGGCCGTAATAGATGTAGGATTAGTCCCTGTATCTTCTGAATATGGAAGTAGGACATATCCTGGATCATTAATGGACTCTTCGATATGAGGAGCATGTGAATATCCTCAGCTATCTGTGGCTGATTCCTGGGTAGCAAAAGGAAAAAAATCTTCATGGAACTAAACATTTCTACTAATGAAGAATTCACCTGTAAAGGGATCAAATATCCGGTACCCCTTTTGTAAGGTAGGATATCCCATAAATATGCAATGGCGAGCTCGTGGACCCATCTTATCCTTAGGTTCTACTATAGAAGCATAACATAGACACCCAAAGATCCTCAGATGATTTAGATATGGTTTCTTCCCAAAAAGCAATTCGAAGGGGCTTCAACCATTAAGAATCTTGGTCGGCATACAGTTGATCAAATAGGCTGCAATCAATACACAATCTCCCCAAAAATGATCCGGAATAGAGGCTTGAAATTTTAAAGCCCGCGCAACCTCCAACAAGTGACGATGCTTCCTTTCCACTATTTCATTCTGTTGTGGTGTGTATGTGGATGAACTCTCATGTAAGATCCCTTGAGATGATAATAGAGTCGCACACTCATAATTGAAAAATTCTTTCCCGTCGTCTGTCCGAATTTTTTGGACATTTTTCCCAAATTGAGTTTTTGATAGAGAAAGAAAAGTTCTTAAATGTGACACCACCTAACTCTTAGACTGCATAAGGAAGATCCATGTGGCCCTTGAATGATCATCCACAATGGTGAGAAATAATTGAGAACCATCATGATTTAGTGAATGATATGGTCCCCAGACATCAATATGGAGTAAAGAAAAAATATCAGTTGCACGACTTTTGCTCAATGGAAAAGGGGTACGTGATTGTTTTGCAAGGGGACAAATATGACATTGAGAATAGGGAAATAAAAAACTATGACCCAATTTGGAATGGAAAATGAAATTTTATCATTGGTAGTCAAATTACACAATAATTGTTTATTACAAGGAAATTGATCTAGATTCTTGGATGAACTTCTCCAGAAAAATAATTCTTCAGATAGATTACCCCAGCCCATCAGTTTCCCAGTCGAAAGGGCCTGAAATTGACAACTATCAGCATTGAAGAAAACTTGACATGAATTTTCCTTACAGGCTCTAGACACTGATATAAGATTGAACTGGAATTCAGGGATATAAAGGACATTTGTGAGAACAACTTGAGAACTAAGATTAACTATCCTTGTTATAGTAACATGAGCAACATTCCCATTTGGTAATTGCACGATAATAGGGCTATCAAGTTCTTCATTAATAATGGTAAATAACTTCTTCTCACATGCAATATGATCACTAGCTCCAGAATCAATAATCCAAGTATTTCTCGATATATTGTTTATCAAACAATGAGAAATACCTGTAAAGCTGCTCCCCCTTTTTGGAATGTCTAATTTTTGTAATGCCTGCATCAATTGCTGATATTCACCATGAGTGATTGGTTGATTTGCATTTGCCTGTCCTGTAAGTTGATATGCTGCTGCTGATATTTCCTTGCCCTTTTTTCTCCAGGTCTGCCACGCAACTTCCAGCAATTTTCAATTGTGTGATGGGACTGTTTGCAAAAATCACAATACAATTTCCCTTTATTTTTTGAATTTGGCCCATAGGAATTCGGTCCATAGGAATTAAGCCCATAGGGATTTGGCCCATTATTCTTCGGAAATTGGGCACCGTTGGATCCTTTAAATCCATATCCATCTCCACGTCCAGATCTCCAGAGTTGTGCGCCCCTTTTGAGCCGTCAGATCGCTGTGATCGATCCTGTCCGTCAAATGCAGACCCTTTAAAGGGCTTCTATTCCGCGAACCCTAGGTTCACATCGCGCCTCTTCTCTAGGGTTTTCGAACCCCTTTCACTTCTCGCAGCTAGAGCTAGGGTTTCATGTTGGATGCAAATTACACAATCCCAAAATCTCCATAATCAGAACAAAAACATGCATAATTGAAAAGAAAGATTAATGCACCTATTTTGGGATCCATCAAACATGAAGCGGAAGCAGAAAAAGGATTTCCGACATATCAAGTGGATCCACGCATCAAGTCATTCTCCTCTATTGCCCTCCGTATCACTGGCTCAATGAGGTGGCCCCCTCATGTTTAGCGTTAGGTAAACGCCTCTTAGGTGAGGATACATGTGAGAATTAGGGTTAGATGAGAGACTTTAGCAATATTTATAGAGTTTCCAGCTAGGCCCCCTCATTACGGACTAGGCTCAACTCGGCCCACATTAGCCAGCCCATATTAGATTAATTAATAAACATTTGATCTCACTTTAGACCAATCCCCGTAAAACGGTAAACGTTAAACGGTAAATTACAATATCAATTAATGTAGTCCACATTAGGAAAACTCTTACATTCTCCCACTTGGACTATATTAATTAAAATCGTACTGTATGTGCGCACATTGGTCTAGTGAATAATTCTTAATAATCAATCCTATCACATAAAGTCTCAAACACCGAAACATGGCGGTAACTGCATGTATACACACAGAGCCTTCCATGTTCACGAGTGTTCTCAACTCTATTGATATGGATCCAATATGGTAGTGTGTCAAATGGATAACATCTCTCATAGAGAGATCTCATTTGTCAGTCACCATTCTCTTACCTTAAGCGTCACAAAAACTTGTGCCACTAGAGAATGTCCATTCTCTTACCTTAAGCGTAACAAAAAAACTTGTGCCACTAGAGAATGCATTTATGGTTCCATGAACCCACATATGTCTTGTCCTTACAATTAATCATTCTTTATGTATAACAAGACATATGGACAATACTAATAACCGGATGCCTCTAGTTTTCACTCAAGGTTTATACAATACATTGAGACTTTATCAATATGTATTTAACGTAATAATAATACATTCAAAAATACTTTATCAAATGCAAAAGTTGATACATATCAAACCGTTACAAAATGTAATGAACACAGATGAAACATTTATCAGAGTAAAGCCAAAATAGCTTCCACTAAACAACAGCATCTCATGATGCTCCTAGGCCCATGCTAATGACATGTCGCTTAAAATACACATGGGCGTAGACCTTTAGTTAGTGGATCTACAACCATATCATCTGTGGAAATATGTTATATTAAAATATCACATTTCTATACCGTTTCTTTATGGCCAAAAATTTGACTGCCATATATTTAGACCCCTTGAGACTTCTGTAGTAAATAAATAATACTACAAATTTATTATCTCAATACAACCGTATAGGTCTATCATAAAGTTAAAATGATCAACTCCTTCATGAGGTTCTAGAGCCTAATAGCCCAAGTAACAGCCTAAAAGAATGTTACTAACACTGCTTTCATAGTAGAAGATGACATAGAACTTTATTTACTGCACTTCCTACTAACATAAATATGTATTATGTTATTGATCTCATGTCATCCTAACAGCCAGCAAAGTTTACATCTAAATACCCTACTAACTACAAGAATTGAACATATACACATATTAACATATAATCTCTTATCCTCTTTAAGTACCTTAAAACCTTTTTAGTAGCAACCCAATGATCACGTCTTGGATTTGACCAATATCTGCCTAGAAGTCCCGTCACAAAGACGATATTTAGTCTAGTGCAAATTCGAGCATACATTATACTTTTAAGTGCACTGATACAAGGTACACCCTTTAATTAGATTTTCTCAATATATAAATAAGGACAATGTGATAGATTCAGTCCATCACCCTTAACAACAGGAGCAATTCCTAGCTTGGAATAATGTATATTGAATATTTTCAATATACAATCAGCAAATGTCCTCCGAGAAAATCTAATATAATATGGCAAAAAACAATCCTTACAGACCTTAGTACAAAGGATAAAAGATGTCTCAAGGTCACAACTTGTAAGCAAAATATCATATACATAGAGTATAAGAAAAAAAAAAAAAAATTTCCTCCCACTGACCTTGCAGTATATTGAATTACTTTGTTCTTAATTGAACAAAATAACAACACTATGAAACTTTAATAATATTATTTGGAAACTTGCTTAAGACCATGAATTAAAACTTTTCAGTTTACACACAAGTTTACTTGAATTTGCTGCAAAATCTTTCGATTGCACTATATAGATTTTGTATCTATTTGGTGTAACTCCATATAAAAAATAAACTATCAATGCCACATTTACTCTGAAAGAATCTATAAATAAATAATTATTCTTCACTAACTATAAAAATAAACTATCAATGCCACGTTCACTCTGAAAGAATCTATAAAGAAATAATTATTTCTTCACTAACTATCCACCCCTCTTTCAGAGTAAAAATATTATTATCCTTTTTTTTATGGCATCTAATCACTTACTTAATTAAGAACAAGAAACGACATTTATATAAGTTGCTAAAACAACCATGTAATGGATATTGTAATCATGCTTTCACAAATAGACTATATAGTATGATGGTATAACTAATTTGTCTTTCCCTAATAAATCTCCTTAATAAAGCTACAACCACTTCATTCTACACTTGAGAGGTTTAAGAAATTTCATTATAAACTATATCAAGAATAGTACCTTAAACCTCAACAAGTTTAGTATATGGTACAAGAGATTCTATAATTATCTGTATAGGTAAAGACAAAAACACAGTAACCCCCATCATACTATTATCTTTAATAGTTTGAGAGCAGCTATCCTCTACAATTACGTCGATCTTAAGAAACTTTAGAGTATGTGATTCCATAATTCTTGTATCTTCTTTAGGGTCATAAGATCAATACCCCTTTAACAATCTGGATAAGATACAAAATAATATCGAGTGGATCTAAATTCCACCAAAAAGTCCCTAATGTTTGGCTAAATACACAATCAAGTCCTAAATTTTGAATTTGTGCAATCAAGTCTTAAACATTTTTTTCTTGAGTGCAATTTAATCCTCATGACAAGCTCATAACCAGATTTGCTAACGTGGATTCCAAAATTTCTCATGGTGCTTTGTAATTTCTTTCTACTTTGGTGCTAATGTGGTGAAGAAAGACCAAAGAAATTATTAAAAAATCAAAGAAAAACTAAAACAAAAGGAGACAAATAAAGAAACAAGAAATTCGTAGAGTGTGGAACCATCGATGAGGATTGTTTGAGAGTTCAGAAACAGCGGAATTGCCCCCACCTATAATGGCAATGACATCTAGGGGTGAGCATGGTCCGGGTTGGGCCGGTCCACCCTCTAACCCTAGGACCAACCCACACAGTGATGGTCCTCAATTTTTAGGACCAAGGACAGACTTTATTGAGCTTGGGACTAAGGGCCGGACCGACTCAATGGGTTTGATCCGATTCCAAGGTCAATTTGGGACTAATCAATAATTTATTTATTTCATTTTTTGTACTTTATGAAAAGGCAACCGAGGATTGAACCGACCCAATAGATTTGGTCCAGTTCTAGGGTCAACCCGGGACCAACCGATAATTTTTTATTTCATTTTTTTACTCCCTAAAAAGGCAATCAAGAACCGGACCAACCCAATGGGTTCAATAACGAGCAAGGTCAGTTAAGAGAGGCAAGTGACGAGCATTGAGTGGGGTTAGCGTCGAGCATCGAGCAAGGAACAATAAGCCAGGCGAGTATCAAGCAACGAGCGTCATGAGTGACTCAAAGCAAGTGAGGTGAGTGTTGAGTGGCGAGTGAAGAAGTTGTTTCTTTCAATTTTGGCAAATTGAAGACTAAGAGGACAAATAAGACAGAAGAGAACGAGTACTAGAGGATGATGCCATGAGGAGCTATTTATGCCCTTTTGAACTCCGTGAGGACTCCTCACAAAAACATTTTCCTCCTTTGTAAATTATGGATATTGATGCCATAAAAGACATTAAAAGATCTAAGTTATTAAAAAATAGTGTAAAATTACTTGAACTCCTCACTAAGAAGCTATTTAATATCGTTGACGTTGTCTATTTTAAGGTTTTCTCTATATATATATAAAATTAGGATTGGTTCAGGTTGGACCAACTCTAAACTCCAAAGACTGGGGACCACCCTGCACAGTGCTGGTCTAGGAATCCCAAGACTAAAGACCGACTTGGTCTTCCTGAAAAACTGGACCAAGACCGGCAAGGTTGGACCGTTCTAAGGTTGGTCCAGGGTTGACCCTAAACCGATGCTCACCTCTAATGACATTAGCTGCACTTCCTTTATTTTTGTCCTTCATCCTCCTATAATATTGTAGTTGGCCCAAAAAAAGGACTTGGGCTCAAGAGACCCAATTCTTATTTATTACGCCCATGAAGCTGCATCTTTGAAGCCCAACGGACTAACTTCCTTCAACTTAATTATAATTATTGTAGTTGGCTAATCAAAGAAATGAGGAATACTTAAGAGGGAGAAAGAAGAATCAAGAAAGCTAGAAAAGGGAAGTGAACTGCGTGCTAGAGAGAGAAAGGGTTCGATTCAAGTTTGCTGGGACATCTTAACACGTTGGATTAATGTCGTACAATAAGTGCTTGATAAGAATTCAAAGACTTAATTCACCTAATTGAAGAAATTTTTCTAGATTAAGCTGTAATTTCAATTCTATTCTAGTTTTAGGTGGCTAGGTTGATTATAAAGGTTGTTGAGCTATGAAATCATGTAGTAATGAAACTTTGGTGTATCATAGTATGGGATTTTATGGAAGTCAACTTAGGATTATGGTTTGGTTGGGATGAAATATTGAAGCTTATTGCACACTATTGGAACCATGCTTGAACTATTGTGTTTAGCACTGGTTATTATCATAAATTTAGTCCATACTATTTCGAATGCTTTCCTCAATCATGTTTTAGATATTGTAGGTTCTAAGAATTAACAAAAATCGTGAATCTAAATATGCATGAGTGGAACATGTGATGCATGTGGAGAGAGAGAGAGAAAGCCATCGAATTACATCAAATTGGAGTCTAGCATGTCTTGCATGAATTTTGCTTTCTTAAAGCAAGATTCGTTTTCTTTTTTTTCAATGGGGAGGACAAACCAATTGGTATGGAATATTTTCTAGACAAGGGATCTGAATTATCTACGATTTTAGAATTTTGAGAGCAATTCAACCTATTTATTCTAAGTGAGTGCACACATTAATATTATGCCTCTCCTCTTATATTACTTGGAGTAAATTAGTATTATGCGTCGATGAGTAGGTTGATTATAATGATTTCGGAGAATTCACAATCATGTACTATCAGAAGCCTATACACAAACAATTTGAGACTTGAATTTTAGACCATATAATGAATTTGAAGCCGGAAATCTACATCTGAAGGCTCAAAATTATGTCAAACTCCATCATGACATGGTACTTGTTGCAAGGACTCTACAGCTAGCCATCTCGTGCCAACATATGCCTCCTTGACAGCTCCTTGTGCATCATGGGGCCAAAATCGCATAAAAGGATCCCCACTTTGTCGATGTAATTGAAACCTAAATTATTAAGGATACAACCAACAATAGCATCTTATTTTCTGTTATGCATCCATAGGTCATCAAAGACTGCTAGATTTGTCCGTTTGATAAGGAAAACAAAATCACGAGCTTTGGTCAAAAGAAAAAAAGAAGAAGAACAATCTAACTTGAGGACAAAATGTGCATTAAAACATACGCTCTTCCGTCTAACTCAAGCTTCTTGGCGTATTAGGAAGACCAAGACTTTACTGGATCTAATCAATGCTAGGAAGACCAAGACTCTGCAGAGAAACTTTTAATCAATGCTAGGTGACCAAGACTCTGCAGAGAAACTTTTAATCAATGCTAGGAAGACCAAGACTTGCAGAGAAACTTTAATCAATGCTAGGAAGACCAAGACTCTGAAGAGTCTTGCTTAAAATTAACAATACTAAAAATTAGTACAAGAAGGAAGCCAAGAAGGAACTCGAAAAGAGCTCTCCAATGGTCATGGGTGAATCAGTCACTAAAGCGAAAAACAAGGGTTGAGTGATAATGAGCAAATGGAAAGAGAAAACTACAAACTATAGGAGGAGCAAGACTTTCAAAAATGCACATAGAGGTTAGAGAAATCGATATAAAATACTTTTCGTCCGCAATGGCTTATTTCGCAATATTTAGAGAATATGCCAGAAGATTTTGCTAGATATCATGTGCCTTTGTTTGGGAAAGGTGAAGCAGAATTAGATAATTTCCACTCATTACATGTGAAGCAAAAGTGAAGCACGAAGACCTAGACTTTGCAAATAAATTCCAAATAGACCAAGACTTTACGAAAAAAGTGACGATGAGAGAGAAACTTTAATCACTTGCACCAAGACCAAGACTTTGCAAAAAGATAAAAGTGATAACGGGAGAAAAAACTTTAATCAACCACGAAGACCTAGACTTTTCGAGAAAGAAAAAAGTGATAATGGGAGAAAAATCATTTCCAAGAAGACCAAGACTTTGCAGGATGTGAATTGGTTTCGTTCCTCCACTTTTCACATCTCTCATTCATCGCAATGTGAATGTCTTTTTTTTTTTTCCATTGCTAGTGAAATTTCCATGTGTTACATGTGAAATTAACAATACTATAATTTCATTGTACTATTTTCATGTTTGATAATATTGGGATTTTTCATTATATTAATCTCTATTGTACTTGTCCATTAGAATTTTATCTCTGTTTTCCTGTATGTTTACAAGTTCAAGTATGATAAAAGAAAAAAAGGCAAAAAGAAAAGCGAACAAGGAAAAAAAAGCAAAGAAATTATCCAATCAATTTCATGATTGTGATATAATTCCATTGCCTAAATTATATGCACGCGCGGAGATATATACAAAATATGAGCCGCCTCCTTGAATTATGCTTGCGTTTTCCAGATGCCCTTTCATTAGGTTAGGGTTGAAACATGGGACAAGTCCCCACAGAGAATTTTATGTTCTTGCCCCCAAAAGGCGGGTTGGTTTTTATTTATATTTATTTATTTTAGGAAAAGCAAAGAGACCTTCCAACCCAGTTTCTACGAAGTTGTTTGGCATTTTTTTGGAACTTCATGCCTCCCTTCAACTTTTTGTCGACTATTGCTTTGCTTCCGTAAAATATGCACATGCGAAGGTTTCCTAGCTGTTTCTTTTCACTCTTTTCGATTGCATTATTGTCCTTCTTAGGTTCGCATCGAAGTACTCTGCTTGATAACGGTTGACACATCAAGCAAGCTACTCTATGTATAGAAATTATACAAATAATTTCTAAAAAGGTGTCATGGTAAGCATAAATATGACATATTTATCCTAAATTTCACAAAATTTTTTTATGACACCATATTTTTGATATGTCACATAGATAAACGTTTGGAGTTTTTGGTGTCATAAAAAGAAATTTTTGGTAAATATAATATGTTAAATAAGTATAAATTTGAAGTTTTTGATGTCATAAAAAATTTAAGGTAAATATATCATAATTAATATAATTAATTTTTTTTTTTTGACTTTTACGCTAAAACATAATCACGCAAACTCCTTTCAGGAGTGGACGCCCTGCAAGGAGGCATGGACAAAAGTCTGAGAGTGAGTGTTAGAGTAGAACTGACAAAAAAAAAAAAAAAAACTCATTTTCATTCCTAAAATGAACACCGTAGGGCCCATGGGCTTAGAAACGAGCCTGATATCCACTATAAACATCAGCTTGAGGTCCCGCTCAGATCACAAGGAAGACTCCTTTCTTCGCACGACCACCGACACTCACTTCTTTGAGGGCTACGTTTTCCGTGCGCACGATTTTCTTCGCAAACCCAGGGATCAACGTTCCCCCGCTCGTCCCAAGCGACTCCGGCAACCGACTCCTCCGACGAATCGGCTTCATCGTCACGAATTCCTTTCCCGGTGGCGACCACGAAGACGGTACGATTCTCTTCGACTTATTCTTCATTTGCCCTGAAGAGTTCGGTTTGATGAAATTCTTGCTCAAAATGAGTGCGTTGTCCACAATCGAGGCCGGATCTGGTCGTCGGGACTGAAATGCCCATTTGTTGCTCAAAATGGGACAAGCCTCCACAGAGAATTTTATGTGCTTGACCCAAAAGATAGGTTGGTTTTTGTTTATATTTATTTATCTTAGGAAAAGCAAAGGCACCTTCCCACTTTTGTTTCTATAAAGTTGTTTGGCATGTTTTAGAAACTTCATACATCTTTTCCACTTTTGTCGACCCTTGCTTTTGCTTCCATAAAATATGCACATGCGAGGTTTCCTCGCTGTTTCTTTTCACCCTTTTCTGATTGCATTATTATCCTTCTTGGGGTTTCCTTGTTGTGTAATTTTTAAAATGTGTGTGAGTGAGCATAATTTAGAATTTTTTGTGGCTTTTACCTTAAAATATATTCACGCAAAATTGAAACTCCCTTGGATTCTTAAAATAGACACCGTAGGGCCCATGGGCTTAGAGACCAGTTCGATATGCACTGTATATATCAGCTTGAAGTCACGCTCAAATCACTAGGAAAAAGTCTTCGAGCTTCCTTTCCACGCACCAGCACCGACAAACACTTCTTTGAGGGCTAGTTTTTCCGTGTCCAGAGCAGAGGAGGCCGAGACCTTCTTCGCAAACCCAGGGATCAACATCCCCCGGTCGTTCCGAGCGATTCCGGCAACCGACGCCTCCGAGCAAGCCCTTTCCCGGCAGCGACCACTGGTACGGTACGATTCTTTTCCGACTTATTCTGAATTTTCCCTGGAGTGTTCGGTTTGATGAAATCCTTGCTCAAAATGAGTGCGTTGTCCACAATCGAGGCCGGATCTAGTCGTCGGGACTGAAATACCCATTTGTATTTTTGTTGCGTTCCTTCCTGTGTGATGGACCAAAAGTCTCCCCGATCAGCTTCTTAACAAGAATAGACAAGTGGATTCATGAAAATATTGCGGGCTAATCTCAAACCGTTCCAAAAATTTAAGGTTTTTAGAAGAATCCGTGACTTAGTATTTGATTTCATAATACTAATTGTTATACAATTTTTTTTTTTTTATATATATGTTTGAATTGACTGTTATTTTTTACTTTTTGAGTTTTTGGTTTTCTTAAGTCTTGCGGAGCGAGTTTGTTGATTGTTGGTCTTTTCCAGTTTCCTAGTTTACATAAAATGTTTCACAATCTTTTAAAAAGTTTGAATAGTGTTTTTAAGATTTTTTTTTGGGTCCATAGTGGTGTTTTTAAAAAATCAGAGAAAATCTAAAACAAAAGGAGACAAAAACTAAAGAGAAAAGAGATTCGTAGAGAGTGAAACCGTCGATGAGGGTTGTTTGAGCGTTTGGAAACAGTGGAACTGCCCCCATTTATAATGGCCGTGAATTTAGCAGAGCTTGCACTTCCTTTATTTTTGTCCTTCATCCTCCTATAACATCGTAGTTGGCACAAACCTATAAAATATTGAAATAGCTTAATTTTTTAGAATGCTGTGTCGATTCAATAAGCTTATGGAAAATGAAAGATTTTACCTCCAATCAGAGATGTAGATCGACTAAAGGAAATAATCACGAGCTGAGCTTGTTCCTTCTTAAGATATAGCCCTTTACTATATTCTTTCTTCCGCTCTTTTGAAGATTCTAAAGTGTTTGCACATATATAGTCATCATTTTAATCCCTTTCAAAGAGATCAACTTGTGCTAGAAAATGTAGGGAGCTAAACTTGAATCAAAATTCTTAGTACACTTTGAGATATATAGAAAATAGGTTGTATGTTGTTTCCTATTGATATCGAGTATTGAGTAATTAAGAGTATCCAATCAATTTCATGATTCGTGATATAATCTCATTGCCTAAATCATATGCACGCACGGAGATATATGCAAAATATAAGCCACCTCCTTGAATTATGTTTGTGTTTTCCGGATGCCCTTTCTAATGGTTAGAATTGAAAAATGGAACAAGCCTCCATAGAGAATTTTATGTGCTTGCCTCAAAAGGCAGGTTGGTTTTTATTTTTATTTATTTATTTTAGGAAAAGCAAGGGCACCTTTCGACCCAATTTCTATAAAGTTGTTTGGCATTTTTTAGAAACTTCATGCCTCCCTTCAACTTTTTGTCGACTATTACTTTGCTTCACTTCCGTAAAGTATGCACATGCGAGGGTTTCCTTGGTGTTTCTTTTTACCCTTTTCGAGTGCATTATTGTCCTTCTCAGGTTCGCATCGAAGTACTATGCCTGATCATGGTTGACACATCAAGCAAGCTACTCTATGCATAGAAATTTTATAGATAATTTCTAAATTATGTGTCATAGGGTGATACATTTATCTCAAATCTTTTTTTCTGGCATAAAAAACTCTAAATTTTTATGCAACACCATATTTTTGGGATAAATCTGTTACATATATACAAGTTTGAAATTTTGTGTCACAAGAAGAAGTTTGGGATAAATATAATGTGTGAAATAAATATAAATTTAGAATTTTTGATGTCATAAAAAATTTAAGATAAATATATCGCAGTAGGCATTGTTTAGAATTTTTTGTACTAAGGTTTAAAGTTATATTAGCAAAAAAAAAAAAAAATAGTACTGAATTAATATATATACAATAAAATTTATTACTCATTTGATAATTATTTCTCCTAACGTAGGTGGATTTGGTTAGGTGCTGTAGGAATAGTTCTTTAAGATCAATTCCGTGTCCTAGACATTTTTTTTTCCTTAGCAACTATTATTTTGCCGCAAACACTTTTTGTTCTCGACAAGAAACAATTTGAGAAAATTCAATTGTCTAAAATGAAACACCGGAGGGCCCATGCACCGTACATACAGCTTGAAGGCACTCTCAGATCGCTTGGAAGACTTAAAAGTCTTCGAGCTTCCTTTCCTCGCACAGCCACCGACAAACACTTCTTTTGAGGGTTAGTTTTTCCGTGTGCAGAGCAGAGGAGGCCACGATCTTCTTCTCAAACCCAGCGATCAACGTCCCCCGGTCGTCCCGAGCAACTCCGGCAACGAACCCCTCCGACGAATCGGCTAGCCAGGACCAGGAGCCATTGATATTCATCTTTACGAAGCCCTTTCCCGGCAGCAGTGACCACGAACACGGTACGATTCTCTTCTGACTTGTTCTGGATTTGCCTTGAAGAGTTCGGTTTCATGAAAACCTAGCTCAGAATGAGTGCGGTGTCCACGATCGAGGCCGGATCTGGTCGTCGGGACTGATATACCAATTTGTATTTTTTTGCGTTCCTTCCTGTATAATTGGACCAAAGTCTCCCCGATCAGCTTCTTAACAAGAATAGACAAGTGGATTTATGAGAAGATTGCAGGCTAATCTCAACCTTTCCAAAAATTTGACTTACAAATGATATGGATCATTGGGAGTTTGAATATAATACGGTCATTTGCATATTTGCTTCTTTTTTGTTATTCTGTAACTGAATTTATATAATAGTCTGCGATAGTATTTTTTATGCTTTTCTCTGATCATTGGTAATCTCACTCATGATATATTTACGCGATATGTTTGTGGTTGAGACCTTCAATCAGTCAAGGGCAAAGGACTATCTTGTTCACCCACGAGGGAGAGAGGGAGAGAGCTGCTAAAGCTAAAGTTTAAAATGGGGAGCTCAGAGGCAGGAACGTTGTCAGGAAGCGAGTATCAAGTGTTCCTGAGCTTCAGAGGACCCGACACTCGCAATGGATTTACTGACTGCCTCTACCATGGCTTGACCGATGCTGGCATCTGTGTCTTTCGAGACGATGAAGAGCTCCCTATTGGTGAAAGAATTGATGGAGCGCTCCCGAGAGCGATCGACAACTCTAGGATCTACATCCCCATCTTCTCTCAAACTTACGCTTTGAGCCAATGGTGTCTCCGTGAGCTTGCACAGATTGTGGAGAACGCCTCCAAGTCCAACGGGCATAAGGAGATCCTACCTATTTTCTTTGACGTGGAACCCGACGATGTTAAGCTGAAAACTCCATTGTATTGCGATGCCATACTCAACTTGGAGCGCGAGAAGAAGTTGAGCACTGAACAAGTAGATTGCTGGAGAGAGGCTTTGAAGAAGGTTGATGCAATAAAGGGTTGGGAAGCCAAGAAATACAAAGGGTGAGCCAGCTGCATTCTAAGATCCTTATTTTCCCTAATTTCTTTTTTCTGGTTGCAAAGACTAACTAAATAATTCATAGAACAAAGGAACATATTAGATGCGGGCAGGAGTAGAAAAATTCTAAAGCATAAAAATCATGCTAGACCTATTAAAATTGTTAGTGTTCTTGATTTCACTAGAAGCGCTATCATATGTCTAATTTTAATGAAGAACTAAAAATAGAAAACAAAGTTCAATTTCTTCCTTTCGTTGATGGTCTATATAAATTTTGTTCCATTGTTCACCTCTGTCATTTAGTAAGCAACTCTTAGTAAAATTCTAATGCTTCTAGAACTACTACTCAAAACTTAATAACATTGATGTATCACCACGATTGAGGTGGGACTTACACTAGTAATACTAAATGGTATGTGTGTATAAAAAAAAAATTTGAAAACGCTTTTATATAATGGGCTAAAAGTGGAATAATTGAGTACCATGCACATTCCTGTCTAATAATTTGATCTTTCAATTAATGCATCAAACATTTCTCCTCCTGAACATATAATGTACCACTTCTAAGGTTTTCCCATGAATATAACTAATAAAATGCTAATTCGCAATGCATAAATAGTTGTACATTTATCTTGCATGAACAAGATTAACATAATTCAAAGATTGCTAATCACATATTGGGATCAAGTCAATTTTCGGGTGTCATGACACAATGCAACACGTGGCACCTAGCAATATGCAGAAAAAGCACATTTGAAAGCGATGTCGATTCATATTTTTGATGGTTACATAGAACTTGTCAAGTGTTTGTGCTGGGCATGCTTGGTGTTTTTTGGAACTTTACAAGATCAAGTACAAGTAAGGTTTGCACAACAAATCAAATGACAAATGTTAAGTTATCAAAAGCGATAACTAAGAAAACCTTACATTCAATATGAAATTTGAAAAGACATGTCTTGATTGTTGATATCCCATTAGTTATTGAACTATTGCGCAGTTAGGCAGATGCAATTGAATAACATCAACTCCTAGGAAATGAACAAAAAAAATGAGATTATGTCGAAGTATGATGGAATTGTATCACGAATGAAATTTAATTGCTAGAATTTTTTTTTTCTTGGTTTTCCTCGCAATTTTCCCCTATTGAAATGGTTTTTTTTTATGACAGCCAAGGCAAACTAATCAAGTTGGTCGTTGAGGAGGTTGTGAAGAAGTTGAAGATAAAGCAAAAGTTCGTGACTGAACATTTAATTGGAATCGATGATCGAGTGGCGGTAGTAACAAATATGTTAGACATAGACTCTAGAGGTGGGCGGCTCATTCAAATTCATGGCATGGGGGGTATCGGTAAAACTACTCTCTCCAAGGTCGTGTTCAATCAACTTTCTACCCACTTTGGAAAGTGTTGTTACTTTCTTGAAGATGTTCGAGAAAAGTCATCAAGACCTGATGACTTGGTTGAATTGCAAAAGAAGTTATTATCTGAAATAGGAAGTGCTGCAGGAATAGAAAGCATCAATGCAACTGACTATGGAAAGAAGAGGATCGAAGAAACACTTTGCAATAAGAAGGTCTTCATTGTATTGGATGATGTTGATAAAAGCGAACAAGTGGAGAAATTAGTTGGAACAGGTGCTTTGTGTTCAGGGTCTAGAGTACTGATTACTACTAGAAACAAGGATGTTTTGCAAGACTCTCGACTGAAGTACATTACATTACCTTATGAAATGAAGGTGATGAGTAGTGATCATGTGCTTCAGCTCTTCAGCAGACATGCATTTAACGAGGACTCTCCTCCAGATGATCGTGATGATATTTCAAAGGAGATTGTATCTGCCACTGGAAGCCTTCCTTTGACTATTGCAGTAATTGGTTCACTTCTGAACCATGAAAAACAAGACCTTTGGAAAGAAACATTGGACAAGTTACGCAAAGCACCTCCAGAGGGTGTTTTGGAAAAGTTGAGGATTAGCTATGATGCATTGACTCTTGGGCATCAACAAATTTTTCTGGATATTGCATGCTTTTTCATTGGTGAGATAATGACAAACCCAATTTATATGTGGACAGATTGTGATTTTTCCCCAATCAGGGGAATTGAGGTCCTAAAAAACAAGTCCTTGATAAAGATTGGAAACAACAATGAGTTTTTGATGCACGATCAACTTAGAGATCTTGGAAGGGAAATTGTTCGTCAAGAAAATCAAACAATTCCTAAAGGGCGTAGTAGGTTATGGATTCAAGATGAAGTCCTCACTACAATGAAGACAAAGGAGGTGGGACACTTCATGAGAGAATTAATAGATTCTCTTTTTGCTTCTTGATTTTAATACTTTTCCTCGATAATATGGAATGCTGAATGCTACTCCTTTCTTGTTCTCGTTTGCAGATGAAGAAAGTTCAAGCGATGAAAGTAACTCACACACATATCAAAAGTGAAGAGATTGGAAGGTTTAAAGAACTAAGGTTCCTTAAATTAGATAGAGGAACCTTTGTTGGTGATCTAATGGATTGTTTTCCCAAACTAAAATGGATTTGTTTGAGTGATCCTCCGTTATCATCACAATGTGAGCTGACCAATATGTGCTTAAAGAATGTGGTTGTCCTTGAATTTTCAGGCATTTCCAGTATAGACGATCAGAAATTATTGCAGTTAATAAAGGTGCGTCATATGCTTATTTCCTTTCTTTGTCCTTAAAATGAACGTTTGAACTGCTCTTCCATTGGATAATGCATTCACTTTTTACAGGGGGCAAGAAAATTGAAAGTTCTTAGTCTTGTTAATTGTTATGGCATAACCAGAACACCGGACTTATTTGAATGCTCAACTTTAGAGAGGCTGACTTTTTTGAATTGCAAGGGCTTAACGAAGATTGATGGCTCTATTGGGAAGTTAAAGGATCTGAAAGATTTAAAGTTTGATTTTTGCAATCGCCTTGAAGGTTTGCCTGAAAAAATGGGGGACCTACGGAAGCTAGAGCACTTCTCTTTACAATACTGTTATGCAATGAGGGAATTACCGGATTTCATATTTAAGTGGAAATTATTGCGGGAGTTGCAGCTTTCAATTGCACGTCCAGTGGAGTTACCGGGTGCCATCGGAAAGTTTGAGAATCTGAAAGCACGTCAACTTCCTTCTGAAATTAGCTTGCTTCTGCAACTTCAAATACTGGAGTTAAAAGGGTTTGATAAAATCCAAGAGTTGCCGGACCTCTCAAACTTGACTAATTTGGTTAGGTTGAAACTAGATGACGGCTCCAGAAAAATTGACGAACGAGATGGAACTTATACTGGTGATTTAAGGTGGATCAGGGGGTTATCCAAACTAAAAAAATTAAGCTTGTGTCTCCTCCATGTCCCTGCTCCCACTGACTTGGCTTCCCTTACTCGGCTTGACAAACTCCGTTTGTGTGGATTGAACTTGCAGCCCCTCAAGCAACTTCCCTCTTCTCTATTAGAGCTAACCCTTGATAATTTCAATTCAACCACGTTTCTCTCCTCCCACTTAGAGAATTTGTCAAATTTAAGGCTCCGTCGCTCTCAAATGCAAGAGATAATACTCGATGGGCTTCAGCTTCCAAATTTAATGGAGCTTCTAATTTTTGACTGTGGACCCCTCGAGAGGTTCATGCTATCCAGCATGACGAAGCTAGAAGAGGTCAACGTGGCGTGCTGCCCAAAATTAGATGAGATCCACATCGCTGGGGTGCTGGAATCGTTGCGCAATTTGGATATCAGTGAATGTGAGTCCTTCAGAAGGTTCGTGTACGTTGACAGACATTGGAAATCTTCCCATGAATCTTCACTAGTCCTTGCATCGAGAGTCTTCAATAAGTTGTGGGGACTCCGCATAAAGTTTTGCGAAAAGATACTCGGTATTCAAGTTGTTGGTACGTCAGAATCGTTGCAAAACTTGACAGTTTCTGGTAATCATTTGCAAAGTCTTGATGGTTTGTCAGAATTAAAGAACCTCGAGCGCTTGTGCATAGAGTCCAACCCTGAGTTACGAATTGTCGAGGGCCTTGACAAGTTGGAGTTTTTGAAACTCTTATACCTTTGGGACTGCCCATTGTTGGAAAGTTTGATTGATGTATCGACCACCGAATTGCCAAATAATTGCTACTTAAGTATTGCTGATTGCCCGAAATTATTTGGGCTTAAGCAAGGATTCAAAGGCTCCATCCAAGATTTCAAGCAATATAAGGTGAGTCAGCAAAACCATTCACAAACATAAATTCAACTATAAGGAGATTTATAATAATTGTGGAAAATAAAAAAAGAAACAATCACACAATAAGTCTCGGTCTCACTTACTTTAAAAACCAGTAGACGCATGTGATGTTTTCTCTCTCTGCGTTTTTTTGGCTATTCCTTTTTTCTGTATATGAGAAAGTTACATAGTTGCAGTAAGAGGTTCAGGTTTTACCACAAATATTTGGAAAAACTTCATTTTATAGGATATATATATATAGAATAGCTTATAGCCTATTATTTAAAATTTTCTCTCATTTTATAAGAAACAATTGGTTTTACTTAGCATTTTTTCTACGTAATATACTGCACGTTTTTTTTCTCCATTTCTTCCTTAATACAAATCATTATGACAATGAATTTAATGATTTGCAATATTTATAGTGTAGATAGAACATTAAAGAGATAAATACATTAGAAGTCCTAAAACATACACAAATTACAATCGAGTCATAAAACTTGTTAATTTAGTATATTGGAGTCTTTTTATTAACTTCGTTCAATTAGTCAAATGAAAAATTTTGTTTATTCTTTTCACACTCCTACGTGGCATAGAGCTTCGAGCCTTCAAACACAATGTTTGTGTGCAAAAACTTCTGTCCTTTTAAGGTTTGCCCCAAACTTCCAAGCCCTGATTGAGTAGTCTTCTCAAGTTCTCCTCGCTTCTTCATCAGTCTTTCTCGTCCATAGCGTACTTCTTGTTCATGGAGTCCGCTTCTCATTCATCGATCCTCCTCTTCTTCATCCGAGTGTCCTTTTTCTTCTTCGCCGAATCCCCAAATTTCATCTTCGTTCGAGCGCGACGACGTCGAGTCCTTGCGCAAGAGCTTGATGAGGCCAACGGCGATGTCGGGTCCTCTTCGTCCAAAGCCGGGCGGCGTGAATGAGGGTGTTATAAGTCACTACATCGAGCTTAATCTCCTTTCTTGTACTCTGCTTTCATTCCGAAGGAGGTATGGGAACTCATTTGAGTTGTTTTCTCTTGTGGATTGAATAGGTCTGAAGTTTGGGAATGATGTCAATGGGTATATGCCCAAACGCAGGATGTTGTTGCGATCTTACTAATCTTAGCAAAATAAGAGATAGGATCGTCCAAAACAAAACAGAAAAAGGACACAGATTGTTCGCATGCTTTTGTTTCGGTTGATTAAGGTGGGAGCAACTATATTTAATGCTCAATTTCGCGGTTCTCTGCTTCGGAAACATGCTAAAAGGATTGGGGATTTGGCTTGAATATCATGCATAACGCCCATAAAAATTTCCTGAAAACTCAATTTCAAATTATTATGAATCCATCTTTTGGCCTGTGGAGTCAAAATAAACGTGTCATCTTTACTTGAAGTGCTATTTGTTCACTTAGAATCTCCAGAATATCCAAAGAATGTATGATTTCTTTAATATTGTATTTGGGATATTTTCAATTTAGAGCTTGAACTGGCCTACATAATTTGACGATTCAAAGTGCTATCTATTTTTGGAGTGCCGATTTTCAAGGACAATTTGGTCTGATGTGCCGAAGCTTTTACTAGTACAGCACCATTCGTGTTATGGGTAAGAAAAGCATGTTTTCAGCATTACAATCATCAGCATTAGATGGCGTCTTAGGGATGATGGTATTCGTTTTTCTTCTTTCGTGTTGCCAGATTTCTTGCTTTGAGCCTTTCGGGCAATAAAACAAGAACCTGCATAAAATGCATTTGTTTGTCAGTCTTAAAATTGGTCTGGTCAGTTTGTCAAATCGAATTGGAGTAGGGCCAACATGTGGTAATTAGGTGTCCTTCCTCTAGTGAGGCCACAAAAATGGTGATATACAATGCCCTGGGTTTGTTAATGTCTCCAGTTTTTGCAGGAGGAAGAGATTGTACCAGCTGCATTAGCAGACTCATTGGTTGGGCACCAATTGATGGTTTCACATTTAGAGAGCAGTGCACAAATGCAAATGCGCATACGGGGAGAGATGAAGGAACTCCTGTCTCCATTTGAGGTAAATTCGCGTTGGTAGACTAGCTATATGTCTGAAGTTTGAACACTCGGTTTGGTTGCATTCGGTGTAGACTGTACTGAAGTTTAAATACTTGTGTTATTAGTATTCCTCCTGGCAGCCAAGATGGTGGAATATGCTTGGTTTATCAGTGGGACCATACTGAGGTTTAAATACTTGGTTTATCAGAGGTCACCAGGGTTTCAGTTGCTTGAAGATGATAGAGAAGTTTCAGTTTTTATCACAAATGGTTGGAAAAACTTCATATCGTAGGAGATATATGAAAAGAATAGGTTAGAGCCTATTTTTTAAAATGTTTTCTGGTTTTATATGAAACGAATGGTTTTACTTGGTATATTTTCTACATAATATATTCCACTTTTTTGCCCATTTCTTACTTAGTACTAGTCATTATGAAGATGATTTCCACGAGTTGCGATATTTACAGTGAAGGTAAAACATTAAAGGGGTAAGAGCACCATTAGAATATTAAAGGGGTAGGTGCACCATAAGTTCAAGAACTGGTTGAGAAAGTGCAATCGAGTACTGAAATTTGTCAAGTTGGTGCAACCGATTCCTTTTGTTAACTCCGTTTAATTTGCCTAACAGAAAATGCTGACAGCGCTTTTTTTTATTTATTTCATTTCACTCTCTACGTGTAGAGCTTAAATGTCTCCGTTTAAGGTTTGCCCCAAATTTCCAAGCCCTAACTGAGTTTTCTTCTCCCTTTTTTTTTACCTCTCCTAACTGAGTTTTCTTCACTTCTCCTAATTTGTGGAGTGTTCTTCTCAAGTTCTCCTCACCTCTTCATTGGTCTTTCTCGTCCATGCCTCCATGGTGCACTTCTTTTTCGTGAAGTCTGCTTCTTGTTCATCCATCCTCCTATTCTTCATTTGAGTGTCCTTTGTCAAATCCCCAAATTTCCTCTTTGTTCGAGCGTGACGACATCGAGTCCTCACGCAAGAGCTCTATGAGGCTGACGGCGACGTCAGGTCCTCTTCATCCTAGCCCGTCCGCTTGAACAAAGGTTTTACAAGGCACTACATCAAGCTTAATCCCCTTTCTTGTATTTTGCTTTCATCCGATGGTGGTATGTTAACTCATTTGAGGTGTTTTCTCTTGTGGATATAATAGGTCTGTAGTTTGGGAGTGATGTCAATGAGTATATGCACAAGCACAGGAAGTTGTTGCGATCTTGTTTGGGTTATCCAAAACAAAACAGAAAAAGGACACGGATTGTTCACGTGATTTTGTTTGGGTTAATCAACAACTATGCTTAATGCTCAATTTTGTGGTTCCCTGCTTGGGAAAAATGCTTAAAAAAATTGGGAATTTGGCTTGATTATCATGCACGTTGCCCCTCCAAAATTTTCTGAAAAGTCAATTTCAAATTATTATGAATCCATCGAACGAATGGTAAGAGCAAAGAGTTCCACTAACAATAAGACGGGTGGAAGACTTTCAGAAAGGTTACCACCCTTAAGAATACCAGGACCGGGGAGTCAAAATAAAGGTGTCATCTTTACTTAAAGTGCTATTTATTCACTTAGAATCTCCAGAATATCCAATAAATATATCGTTTCTTTAATGTTGTATTTGGGACGATCCAATGTGCTATCTATTTTTGCAGTGGCGGCGGCAGCAGTGCAAGCAGCTGTGGCCGCTAGGGGAGTGGCAGCAGGAGCAGCAGCAGGAGCTGCAGCGGCTGGGGCAGCTGCAGCCGCCGCAGCCGCCGCTGCAGCCGCGGCTGCAGCGGCTGCAGCAGCGGCTGCGGCGGCTGCCACCGCAGCCGCGGCAGCCGCTGCAGGAGCAGCAGCAGGAGCTGCAGCGGCTGGGGCAGCTGCTGCTGCTGCACCTGCCGCGGCCGCAGCCGCCCTGCATCTGCTGCAATTTCGGCAGCCGCGGCTGGCGGCAAGCCGCGGGGTGGCATGCAGGAGCAGCAGCAGGAGCAGCGGCTGGGGCAGCTGCTGCGCCGCAGCCGCGCTAAGCGCTGCAGCCGCTGCAGCTTTGCTGGCGCCGCTGCATGCAGCAATGTGCAGTCGCCGCAGCGCCGGCTGCAGCTTGCAGCTTGGGCCGCTGCAGCGCTGCAGCAGCAGCCGCTGCAGCCGCCGCAGCGCAGCAGTCGCTGCAGTCACAAGCAGTCGCTGCAGCCGCTGCGTCAGCGCAGCAGTCGCTGGCAGCAGCAGCAGCTGGGGCGGTGCCGCCGCAGCCGCTGCAGCGCCGCTGGCAGGGTGCTGCGGCAGCGAAGCAGTTCCGAGGGCCGCAGCGGCGCTTCAGCCGCCCGCTTGCAGTCAGCCGCCGCCTCCTACGCTGGCAGCCGCCGCCGCCGCCGCAGCCACCGCAGCCGCAGCCGCCGCCGCAGCCGCCACAGCAGCAGGAGCTGCAGCTGCAGCGGCAGCGGCTGTGGCAGCAGCAGGAGCGGTGACTGGCGCAGCTGCAGGGGCGGCTGGGGCAGTTGCAGCAGCGGCGGCTGTGGCAGCTGTTGCAGCGGCAGGAGCAGCAGCTGCAGCGGCGGCGGCAACAACAGTAGCTGCGGCAGGCAGTGGCTGGTCTTGCAGAACCCGACGGCAGGCAGAAGCTGGTCTTGCAGAACTCGTTGGGGAGCTTGAGCTTCAGCAGCAACTTGTCGCTCTCAAGGGAGGAATAGGAGATGTCGAGGTCTGCTCTGTCCACTTTCAGGGTCAAGGAGGAGGAGATGGATAGGAAGAAGGTGGTCTGTGACTGCATCCTCTCCCACCAGGTTCGGATCAAGGAAGAGACCAAACGCTTGGCCACCATTTGCAACGTATGCAACATGAAGTCCACACATGAAATTGGTTTACTCGGGGGCTTTTTCTTTTCTATGTTCAAGTAATAGCAAATAAGAGGTGAGGGGTTTTTGTGGTTATATTCATGGAGATTTTTTTGTTACTTGTTTTGGGAATGAACAGCAAAACAGCATTAAAGATGACGGTGGCAAGTATAAAGCTGCTGAGGAACAAGAGATAGGCGATGGTGAAGCAGATGAGGCACGACATCATGTCTGGTCAAGACACGCTGCTCGTGTCCGAGTACAGCTAGTTCTTTCACTACGATTTGCTTTTGGTTATTGCATTGGCAGTTGGTGTGGCTTTTTGTATTGGACGTAATTCATGTCTATGTTGAGAGAAATTGGTCTTGAGAAAAATGGTTACTCTCAAATTTCCAATGATTTTTGTATATCTAATTTATAATTAGAATGCTTTGAGAGTGTTGAACTTGAAATAATCATATCGGTTTTTAGTTGCATTCAGTCATTTGTATCATCCGGGGTGTGAAAAAATTCATATTTGAACGAATTTTTGAGATTTTGAAACCGCATCTCATTTTACTCGGGAAATGCTCTATACATATCTTGGACTTCTAGGAGAATTAAATGTGGCATCCTGAAATTTGACCCCGTCCCAATAATATGAAATGGGCATTTCGTCGACGTGCCTAGTCTTTTTTTTTTTTGAGCTAGTTTCTCACGAGTTAACTAACTTATTAGGTGAGGCCGTTAAGGGATATAAATGTGACAGACTCGAGAATTCGATTGGAAATCGACTATCGGCTGTTTGACCATAATAATTGGTAAGGATCAATATGATACCGTTATAATCAAATTGTGATCGGATATAGGTCGATTCGACAGAATCACATAATTGAATTGGGGGTGATTCCGCATGATTGCAAAATTCGCGTCGAACAGTATTGACCCGATTTTCTATTAATTTTATACTCAGTACACGTAATTGAAACCTTGCGATTTTTACGACAACCGAGAGTCGTCTATGAGTCAAAGATGTACAAATGTGAATTGAAAATTATCAACCACGGGTTAAACGTGCTAAAATTCCTAAAAGTTACCCGATAGGTTATGTTGTACTAAAATCGAGTTTGGTCTATTTTAATCACAAAATTGAATTCGGTTTCGAGAATCAGACGTTCGAGCGTGTCATGATTCATTTTTAGAACCTCATCTCATTTTTCGGCGAATTTTCATCGAGTTTGGAATTTTTGCGGAAAACTAATTTTGACAAAAAGAAAATAAGAGAGGAAATTCGTATGGGCTGCCTTATTGGAATATTTGGCTACCAAGAAGAGTTTGTTTAGGAAGAAATTGAAGGAAAATGGCCATCGGAGGGATGCAAGACTTTGTGGGCTGAAGACTTTGAGGCACAAGCACTTGAGTGCTTGGATATTTAGGCTTGGCTCTCATTGGATGCTGCTTAGACTTTCTTGGTCTCTCTCCCTCCTTCTAATTTCCCCTTCCTTTCCCATGCGTGTAGACCCTCTTCCCTTCTGCCTTCTTCCTCTTCTTCCCACCTTTACTTCTCCTCACGTTTCCTTCCTCACATTGTTGCCGCCTCTGCTCCATCTTCATTTTCCCATTTCCAGCATCGACCACCCAACACCTTCACCGGCCGATCGCTGCCCTTGTCCATCCACGCCGCTCAGTCCAACGCCACCGTCCCACCAGCCCCGACACCTCCAGCGTCCGCCTCACGCCCTTAGCCACACGTCTAGCTGGTTCGCTAGCCTCCAGCCCGCCGAGTAGCCGCCTATAGCACCCTCACTGCTCCAGCCGCGCTCGCCTGGCCGTCCAACACCACCAGTCGAGCCCAACCAGCCCACCTCAACCCCAAGTAGAATCGAATTCTAGCCCTTGGCCGTGAGCCTTGTGGGCTGTTTTTAGCCTCGACTGAGCTTCCGTTGGTGATGCTGTAATCCCAAGTCCTCACCGTTGTTGTGCTGCCGTCGCCGTGAACCGGTCGTTGCCCTAATCCGGTGAGTTAACGCCCTAATCCTGGATTAGGATGTTAATTACACTTAGTAGGTTAGTTAGTGTTAATTAGGATTAGTGTTAAGTAGTTAGTTAGGTTAACTAGTTAGTAAGGCTAGTTTCGTTAGTGTAACTAGGTTAGTTAGATGGTTAGTTAGTTAGGTTACTACCCTAGGTTAGGATAGTTGAACTTGGGTTAGCTTAGTTAACCATGGTTAGTTTAATTTACCGTGGTTAGTTTAATTAAATTAGATTTATTTAATTAATTGCAATTTATTTAATTAACCATAATTAGCGTAATTTGTGACGGATTGGCCATTTTCTTTCAGAATTTTACGCTGATTCTCATGGTTGAATTTATATGTGAAATTGATTGCTTATTTGTGCAATTGAGTGCTTGGTTCTGATTATGGATTATTATTGCAAAATTGGATTTTATGGTATTTAATTAGAAAAATACCGAGTGTCGGTTTTTGACGCCAAAATTTTTATATAGTATATAAAACCGTGGGATTTTGAAATGAGTGTACCATACTTATTGGTTTGATTTAAACGTGTGACCATGCACGATTATTTTACTGGGATGATTTTTAATACGAAGAAAAGTGGCAAAGTCCATTATTTGAACACGAGGTATTTTGAGTACAAAGCACGATGTTCTTGGATAAGTATGTGCGTGTGTGATCATCTAAATACCCTGATGCGTTTACACGAGGTAATGAATCCGTTCTGATGCCTTTACGGACGATGCCTGATTAAGTTTGGATACCCCACATCAATGGAGGCCGGTTGCGGTGGAGGTCGGGCTGATGCTCCTTTATGGAATGTCATCTTGATGTGTTTACGCGAGATGATACCATGCCTGACGAAGTGGGACGATGCCCGGTTATGCCAAATGACCGCCGACTGTTGAGTTGGCCATGGCCGTTGGGTCATAATAATTAGAACATGCCTGAGTGGTTGTGATAGTTGCGTCTGATTATAGGGCAAAATTGTGTAGCACGGTATGTGAGTGTCATAACGATTTTACCTTATAATTGAGACCCTTGTGATTATTTGTGATTGAAATGATGTATTACGGTTATTAAGTAATGCTTGTTGCATTGATAATGGTATATGTGATGCACTAATGTGTAGGGATGTGCCGAGGCGAGATAAGTTTTGTGTGATGTCTGTTTAGGCTGCCTCCAAGTGAATTTGTGTCCTAATTGGGGTTTAGGGTTTTGACTCGCTGATATTTTTATCCACCTCGTCGTGGGTTAATATTTTCAGGTCCTTAGTATGAAGAGGCGACCCGTTCGTTTTGGGGTACCGAAGAAAATAGACCACTAGTCCTCCCACTTTCCTATTCCCGGGACCACCTGGACCCGTGAGTTAGTTGTGACCACTATTTGGGTCGATGAGGGTCTCCGTCACTAGGTACCCCATCGCTTCAAGACATGGTTCATTGACTATCCTAACGGGGCTCAGGAAGGTCCTTTATAGGGTTTTGACGGATCTCCCGTTGGAATCAAGGATGAGGAAGTAGCTCACCCGATGACATCGACATTCCTGATGGTGTCGTGGAGAACCCGAAGCTCGAGACGGAATGGTCCAGAGCGTAGGTGGCCCAATAGTTTCTTTTTGAGTTAGATTGTATATAGACTTGTAGGGCTAATCTAATCTGTTTATAAAGCGTGGTTTGTGATAAGTGGCTGTCCTGCTTTTACTATCCCTGTGTTTATTTGTTGTATGGGGTTTATTAATTCGCTTCCACAAGTGCATAAAACGAATGGGTCGGTGACACGTCCTGAGACGGCGCATTTTTAGTCGACCGCCGAGGGATGTGCGCGTGCCCGGGATTCGGGGCGTAAAACTTAACATTCAAGTAGGGATGCTTTTATATTTGAATCAATCACATATCACAGACTTATAAAAGACTTAACATTCAAGAAGGAATGCCTTTATAACTGAATCAATCACTCGAGACTTCAGCATTCCGATCAACGATGCTGGTAAAAAAATATTGTGGACCCACCTAAAAAGCCTAAAGGTGGCTTGCATATGTGACTTCATTACATTGAATTGGACCTAACAAATGGCGTTGCATTGTGGAAATTGCTTTCTAATGTGGATGAGGGCCTGTGTCTAACACATGCGCGAAATTGACACGTGAAACCGATGACCGCAAATCCGAGCCAAGGGATCCAACTTTTGCAAAGCAGAATCCCAAGCTGTACATATGCGCCCGTTTGATGATTTCATTAAGAGTTGAAAAAAACTAATATATTTAGCACAAGAATGAGTATTTCCCGCAGGCCTGCAAATACGCAGAGATATGGAAGTTCTATTGATAATCACGGATTTTAGTGTCTTTAGTGTAGAAGTACACAAGTATTTAAACCACTGGTAAATCGCTGGGCTGAGGAAAAGAAAACATGAGACTTCATTTTATTCCTCCTGCTCTGACCATTCAGGGTCAAATTTTTAATCATTGTTTACGACGGAATGTTTCCTGCTCGAGGGGGTCGTCATTGTCTCGCTTCTAGGGCACCTCTGATAGAATAATTTCCAAAGTGATACATTCGAGTTGTACATTCTTCTTGATCAACGATAATTACAATATTAGGCAATCCCGTTATATATTTAATCCGCTCAGGTATGTTTGCAAGTGAAATGACTGTCTCTTCAACATAGCAGCAGCTCTTTTTGGAAGACGAATGAGTCTCTTCGCCTTTCGTTTTGTTCTCGAGTCCCTAGTCTCGTTTTTATTGTGGACTAGTTCGTTAACATACCATCGAGCCAGCATAATGACACTGAGCTCTTATTGCAGCCCGTGCAACAGAATTCAACTGCTTTATTCTTGGTACCAACAATTAAAAAACTGTTTTTTTTTTTTTTTGTAAAAACAATTAAAAAAACTGTTTCCCCCTACTTACTACATCAAAAACTAAATCATAGGCTTTTGATAAAAAAAGAAGAAGCAATTTTAGTAAGATTTGTAATATGAATACCTTTACGCTTGGCATAAATATAAGGTGCTATCCTAGGATTCCATTTCCCAGCACCATGACCAAAATGAATTCTTGCTTCCACCATCTCTTCTAAATTGATATTCCAATACCTTCTTGTCATTTCCACACCCCCCCCCCGCTTTAAAAAAAAAAATGCTACGAGGTTGCCCTGAAAACTAAATAATTGTTTCAATGGAACCTTTTCTTCTATCGGAGATTGGCCGTGTGGATGTCAATACACAATCCAAACCCCTAGCCTCTATTATCTATTATCTTTATTTCAATTATACCACAAAAATAAAGAGTTTTTAATTAAAATTAAAAAGTATGAATCCATTTTTAGGAATCATTAAATCCTCTAAATGATTGTTTGATGTATCATGAAACTTCTTCAAAATGGACAAATCAAATAATTCTATGTGGTGGAACAAAATATCTTTGATTTCCCCCTCGAAAAAATTCTCTGCCCGTTACACCTAATGACCAGCAGGCAATTTAGGGATATATTAGACTATACATGAGGCCAAAGATGTTAAAATGAGAATGAATCGAAGTTCTCCAATAAGAATGGTAAGAACAATGAAAGCTTTCTGTCGGATTGCCAAATAGCCAACAACTTTCCATTAGAATATCTAGTTTTCAGTAGTAAAGCAACTCTGAAGCATGAAGCGGGAACAAGTGTGCTGAAGATGAGGGAAGTAGGACTTTTGGTATTTCAACCTGACACAAATGTACACACTCACCTCAATAAATTATGGAAGGCTTAGAAACTTCCCACCAGATCTCGCATTAGACATAACCAGCACAATGACCCAACAACTGCATAGAATAACAGACAATTGATATATCATATTTTCTTTCTTCACTCGTGTGAGCTCCTCCTTTTAACATCTATATTATGCCCTTTGAGCTTTGATTTCAGCTAGAAGTTAGCTCTTCTTGACCTTGTGGCACATTGATTGGCTTGATCAACACAATGATTGATTCCTTTCAAGGAAGTTGGCTATCATGTCCCTAGCTCAATTTGGTGTGTTCTGATCAACCACGACTTACCACAACCGTAAAATCAATTTCTACATTTTTCCTTATCTTTGCCATAAGAATTGGTGATTGAAGACCACAAGAGTAGTTAGGCTCTGAGTCGACCTCACTAGCAGTTACACCACTTGAATTTAGATGTCGGTGCCTTCAATCTTCTCACCGCCATTCTTTGATTGGGCAACTGAAGGTTCTACTAAATGCAGCAGAAGCAATGGAGGAATACGACAGAAGAAACATATGTTGACTATCAAGGTTATATCATGATTCTACCAGGAGCTTCTTCACTATAACATAGACAATGCAAAGCAAAAAGAAAAGCATCTGTATAAAAAGAAGTGGAGTTTGCTGTTGCAAGAAGAATAATGGATTCACAGACATTACTATGTATAGCCTAATCACAAGAGCGTCGAAGAAATTGGTGACATTTAAGCGTGAAGTTGGCCACGTTACAACTCAAGTCATGTGAAGGTGAAGTTTAACTCCCGTTTTGGACTATAATAATGCTACGAAGAGAATATTCATCCTAGAACCTTCACATCCTGTGAACAATTTGAATTCTGTCTCTTTTTCCATTTACATGCTTGGACTTCTATTCCTTAATGGGCCGCCATCATGCATGTGTGAAAGAACTGATGGATTCTCTTTTTTCTTTTTGGTTTTAATACTTTTCCTCGATAAAATAGAATGCTGAATATTACTCGTTTCTTACTCTCACTTGCAGATGAAGAACGTTGAAGCAATGGAACTAAGATTGTATCATTTGGGGGAGGAACCTTTGTTGGCAATCTAATGGATTGTTTTCTCAAATTAAGATGGATTTATTGGAGTGTTCCTGGTTTAAAGTGTAAGCTGACCAATATGTGCTTAAAGAATGTAGTTGTCCTTCAATTTTCATCGATTGCCAATATAGACGATCTGAATGGAGCCTAATAAAGGTGAGTCATATGCTTATTTCTATTCTTTGTCCTTAAAAGCAACATTTGAACTGTTCCTCCATTGGATAATGCATTCATTTTTTACGGGAGGCAAGAAAATTGAAAGTTCTTAGTCTTTGTGAGTCTCATCACATAACCAGAACACCAGACTTGTCGGGATGCTCAACTTTAGAGAAACTTGCTTTTTGGACTTGCTGAGGTTTAAGGAAGATTGACGGCTCTATGGGGAAGTTAAAGCATCTGATAGACTTAATGTTTGATCAATGCCCTTTGCTAGAAGGTTTACCTAAAGAAATTGGGGACCTATAGAATCTAGAGCGCTTCTCTTTTAATCGGTGTCATCAAATGGAAGAACTACCGGATTCCATCTATAATTGGAAATCATCACGGGAGTTGCAGCTTTCAAGCCTAGGAATGCTTGGGGAATGTTTAGTGCTTTGGAATTGTAAGGTCAACTTCCTTCTAAAATTGGCTTACTCCCGCAATTGCAAAGACTGGTGTTAAGAGAGTTTTAAGAAATTCGAGAGTCGCTACCACTTCCAATAAGTTTAACCCATCTAGAAGTGTCATCTATGTCATTGCAAGTTGTCCTAGACCTCTCAAACTTGACTAATTTGGTCGAGTTGGACCTAAGTGATGGCTCTAAAATTGGCAAACCAGACATAATTCATAGCGGTGAGTTGAGATGGATCGGGAGGTTATCCAAATTGAAACGGTTGAGATTGTGTATCCTCCATGTCCCTGCCCCCACTAAGTTGGCTTCCCTTCTTGAACTTAACCAACTCCATTTGTCTGGATTGAACCTGCAACCCTCAATGCAAGTTCCCTCTTCTCAGTTAGAGTTAACCCTTGATAATTTCAATTCAATCACGTTACTCTCCTCCAACTCAAAGAATTTGTCAAATTTTTACATCTCTCGCTCTCAAATGCAAGAGATTCAATTCGATGGGCTTCACCTTCCAAATTTAACATATCCACATGTTGATAATTGTAGACTCCTCAATAGATTCATAATATCCAGTATGAGGAAGCTAAAAGTTGGTCAGCATGAAGAAGTACCTAGAACTAGATGAGATCCACATCGCTGGGGTGTTTTTTTTTTTTTTTTTTTATGAAAGTAAGTAGTTGTATTGAGCTTTATCAACTTTACAAGAGGAAATCTCGGCACCAAAACTTGCACTCAGAGTGACAAGACATCAAGGCGAGTGGAAGGGTGCTGAGACGAAAGCAAGCAACAAACGGTATTAGCCACACAGGACGGCCAACCCAAGCTAAAAAACAAAAGGCAACGGAGGGATCAAAACGGATGCAGCCAGATCACCCCAAGCACCAAACAAAAAACAAAAGGCACGGTTCAAGCGTGCCTTTTGTTTGGTTCCCAAGGATCGAAGCCGCTGAAATAGCAGCTACACGGAAAGCTTCATGGCTTCAGTCAAGAATCCCCTGTAGAGAAAACAATCGGATCGATGCCCAGGCACGCTGGAGTCTCCTGTTCCTCGCGGTATTGTCGACATTCCTGAAAGTTAGAATCGCTGGGGTGTTGGAATCATTGGAAATATTACAAATCGGAAAGGTCTTGCCCTTAAGAAGGTTCGTGTACGTCAACATAAATTGGGAATATTCTCTTGAATCTTCACTAATCCTTGCATCGAGGGTCTTCAATAAGTTGCGGTATCTCTATCTAGGTTTTTGTGACATGCTCGGTATTCAAGTTGTTGGTATGTCAGAATCGTTGAAAGACTTTTTACTTGCTGGTCAACATTTGCAAAGTCTCGGTGGTTTGTCAAACTTAAAGAACCTCAAATCCTTCAAAATATCTTCCGACCTTAAGCTACGGATTGTCAAGGGCCTCGACAAGTTAAAGTTTTTGAAATAATTGGAACTTACTAACTGTGGATCGTTGAAATATCGGCCACCAAATTGCCAAATGATTGCCGCTTATACATCCACCAATGCAAGAAATTACTTGGGGTTAGTGGACACTTCAGAGGCACCGTCCAGAGTTTCAAGCATCATAAGGTGAGTAAGAACAACCAGCCACAAACATGAATTCAACTATAGGCAGATTTATAATAGTTGTGGAAAATCAAAAAATAATTATACAAACATGAATTAAACGCGGTCTCGCTTACTTTAAGCACCAGTAGACGCACGTGATGGTTTCTCTCCCTATTTTTCTTTTTTACCTTGTTTCCGTTTATGAGAAAGTTATATAGTTGCAGTAAGAGAAGTTCAGTTTTTATCACAAATAGCAGGAAAAACTTTGTATTGTAAGGGAGATATATCTATATATATCTTAGAGCCTATTATTTAAAAAAATTTCTCATTTTATAAGAAATAAATGGTTTTACTTAGCATTTTTTCTACGTAATATACTGCACTTTTTTTTTTTTTTTTTCCATCTCTTACTTCATACCAATCATTATGACAATGACTCTCATCATTTGCGATACTTACGGTGAAGATAGAACAATAAAAGGATAAATGCAATAGTTCTAAAACTTATAAAAATTATAATCGAGTCACAAAACTTGTTAATTTAATATAATTGAGTCTTTTTGTTAATTTCATCTAATTTGATAAACAGAAGACACTGGCTATGCATTTTTTATTCACTTCTCTATGGTATAAAGCTTAAGAGAAAAGGTTTGTGTGCAAAGACGTCTTGTCCTTTTAAGGTTTGCCCCAAATTTCCAAGCCCTAATTGAGTTTTCTTCTCGAGTTTCCCTCACTTCTTCATCAGTCTTTCTATCTATAGTGTACTTCTTGTTCGGTGGAGTCCGCTTCTTATTCGTCGATCTTTTTGTTCTTCATCTGAGTGTCCTTTTTCTCCTTCGTCGAATCCCCATATTTCCTCTTTGTTCGGGCACGACAACGTCGAGTCCTTGCGCAAGAGCTCGATGAGGCCAACGGCGACGTCAGGTCCTCTTCGTCCAAAGCCAGGCAGCGTGAACGAGGGTGTTATAAGCCACTACATTGAGCTTAATCCCCTTTCTTGTACTTTGCTTTCATTCCGAAGGAGGAATGGGAAATCATTTGAGGTGTTTTCTCTTGTGGATTGAATAGGTTTGAAGTTTGGGAATGATGTCAATGAGTATATACCCAAACGCAGGATGTTGTTGCGATCTTACTAGTCTTAGCAAAATAAGAGATAGGATCGTCCAAAACAAAACAGAAAAAGGACACACATTGTTCGCATGATTTTGTTTGGGTTAATTAAGGCGGGAGCAACTATATTTAATGCTCAATTTTGCGGTTTTCTAATTTGGGAACATGCTAAAAAAATTGGGGATTTAACTTGATTATCATGTGTACCGTCCCTCCGAAATTTTCTGAAAAGTCAATTTCAAATTATTATGAATCAAATCTTTTGGACTGGGGAGTCAAAATAGAGGTGTCATCTTTACTTAAAGTGCTATTTGTTCACTATCTCCAAAATGTCCAATGAATATTTTATTTGGGATATTTGCATTTTAGAGCTTGAACTGGCCTACATAATTTGACAATCCAAAGTGTTATCTATTTCTAGAGTGCCAATTTTCAAGGATAATGTGGTCTGAGGTACTGAAGCTTTTACTGGTGCAGCACCATTCATGCTATGGGTAAAAAAAGCATGTTTTCAGTATTACAATCATCAGCATTAGATGGTGACTGAGGGAAGACGATTCCTTTTTCTTCTTTTATGTTGCCAAATTTGTTGCTTGTAGCCCTTCAGACAATGAAACAAAAACCTGGATAAAATGCGTTTGTTTGTGAGTCTTAAAATCAGTCTAGTCAGTTCTTTGTCAAATTGAATTTGAGTAGAGCCAACATGTGGTAATTAGGTGTCCTTCCTCTGGTGAGGCCGCGAAAATGGTGATTTACAATGCCATGGGTTTGTTAATGTCTCTGGTTTTTGCAGGAGAAAGAGAGTGTGCTGGCTGCATTAACAGACCGATTGATGGTTGGGCATGCAGAGGGCAGTGCACAAGAACGAATGCGCGTACCAGGAAAGATGGAGGATCCCCTGGCTCCATTTAAGGTAACTTCCTGTCAGTAGACTAGCTGTATGCTTGAAGTTTGAACACTTGGTTTGGTTGCATTCAGCGGGGACTTTACTGAAGTTTAAATACTTGGTTTATTAGTATTCCTCCTGACGGCAAAGATGGTGGAATATACTTGGTTTATCAGTGGGGACTGTACTGAAGTTTAAATACTTGATTTATCAGAGGTCACCAGGGTTTCAATTGCTTGAAGATCAGATAGAAGAAGAAGAAGAAGACCATGATGCAGGCGAGCGAATAGCAGGCCCTGCAACAGGCCCAGCAGCAGCAGCTGATCCTGCAGAACTTGTTGGGGAGCTTGAGCTTCAGCAGCAACATGTTGCTGTCGAGGGAGGACGAGGAGATGTCGAGGTCGGCTCTGTCCACTTTCAGGGCCAAGGAGGAGGAGATCAAGAGGAAGAAGATGGAGGAAGATGTTGGTGTTTGTTTCAAAAAAGAAGAACACGTGCATAGGTAAAAATGAATCAAAACGATTCGCAAATGAGGATAAAACTGTGGGGAACTAGAGACAGGCGGTGGTGAAGCAGATGAGGCGCGACATCGCGTTGCTTCTTCAGTCTGGTCAGGACACCACTGCTCGTGTCCGGGTACATCTAGTTCTTCCACTACGATTTGCTTTTGGTTATTGCATTGGCAGTTGGCGTGCTTTTTGTATTGGACGGAATTCATGTCTGTGTTGAGAGAAATTTGCCTTGAGAAAAAGGGTTACTCTCAAAATTCCAGGGGTTTTTGTACGTCTAATTTATAATTAGAATGCTTTGAGAGTGCTGAACATGAAATAGTCGTATCGGTTTTTGGTTGCATTCAGTCATTTGTAACATCTGGTGTGAAGAAATTCATAGTCGGACAAATTTTTGAGATTTTGAATTTCCATCTTATTTGATTCATGAATTGCACTGTACATATCATGGACTTAAAGAAGACTTAACATTCAAGTAGAAATGCTTTTATATCCGAAGACTTCAGCTGATCCTTTATCCTCGGGGTTGCACACTTTATCTTGTCTTTTGGGTTGCGGTCCTTTGGTTGGGAAACTAAGGAGATATTATGGGGTTTATAAAGGGATGGATTTCCTCTCCTGGACAGCTAACTTTCCTAGATAAGTTCTTCCACCCATTGTAACGCACAGATATGCGCCTGTTTTCAACACAAGAACAGGTATTTCCCATGGGTCTGCAAATGCGCGGGGATATGGAAGTGTTATTGAAAGTCACGTATCTAAGTGTCTTTAGTGTAGAAGTGCCCAAGTATCTAAACCTCTGATAAACCGTTGGGCTGCGGAAAAGAAAACAATGAGACTTCATTTTATTCCTCCTGCTTTGACCATTCAGGGTCAAATTTTTACCCACTGTTTTTATGGTGGAATGTTTCCTGCTCGAGGGGATTGTCATTTCATTGTCTCGCTTCTAGGGCACCTCTAATAGAATCCAGATCAGCCTGTGCCAGTTACACCTAGTGACCAACAGGCAATTCATGGATATATTAGACTATACATGAAGCCAAAGCTGTTCACTAGATTTTCCATAACAAAATGAGAAGGAATCAAAAGTTCTCCAATAGGCATTGTAAGAACGATGAAAGCTTTCTGCCAGATTGCCAAAAAGCCAACAACTGTCCATTAGAATATCTAGTTTTCAGTATTAAAGCCACTCTGAAGCATGACGCTGAACAAGTACTGAAGATGTGGGAAGTAGGATTTTCAGTAGTTCAACCTGACACAAATGTATACACTCACCTCAATAAACTATGGAAGGTTTAGAAACTTCCCACCAACTCTCACATTAGACACAACCAACACAATGACACAACAGTTGCATAGAACAATTGACAATTAATATATCATATTTTCTTTCTTCACTCATGCGAGCTCTCCTCTTAATGTCTGTACTTTGCCCTTTGAGCCTTGATTTCAGCTAGAAGTTAGCTCGCATCAACCTTGTCGCACCTTGATTGGCTTGATTAGCACAATGCTTGATTCCTTTCAAGGAAGTCAGCTATCATGTACCTAGCTCGATCTGGTGTCTTCTGATCAACAAATGACTTACCACAACCATAAAACCAATTCCTACATTTTCCTTGTCTTTGCCATGAGAATTGGTTATCAAAGACCACAAGAGTAGTTAAGCTCTGAGTTGACCTCATTAGGAGTTACAACACTTAATTTTGACGTTAGCGCCCTCAATCTTCCGGCCGCCATTCTTTGATTTGGCAATTGAAAGTTCTACTAAATGCAACATAAGCAACAGATGAATGCAACAGAAGAAACAAATGTTGACTATCAAGGTCATATAATAATTCTACTAGGAGTTTCACTATAACATAGACGATGCAAAGCAAAAGGAAAAGCATCCGTATAAAATTGACGTGGATTTTGTTGTTGCAAGAAGAAATTACCATGTATAGCATGATCACAAGAGCATTGAAGAAATTGGTGACATTTAAGAACAAAGTGGTAGCCACGTTACAACTCAAGTCATGAGAAGGTAAAGTGTGACTCCCGTTTTGGACTATAATAATGCTACGAAGAGAATGGTCATCCTAGAACTATCGCCAAATTCTTCATCATTGACTACCAAAAGACAAGAACATAAGAGGAACACAGACATACGCAAGCCTCGCCGAGAAGCTGCAAAGTGAGAACTGTGACTGCCTATGAAAGATGGGTTTTCTTTTCTTGTTTTTCCTAAGTGTAGTCTAATGATAGATAAAGAAAATCAGAAGTTGAGCAAAGAAAAAAGCGGATAACACAAATGATGATGATTGCAATTAGAGATGATGACGCCAATAGCAGGGTACCCATGAGCTGCAAACCGTAGTACCAGATGCTCAGTGAGGACTGAGTCTTGTTATTCGAGACCAGAAGTGACCAAACAACAGTAGTCACTTACCAGTGGAATGAACAAAGAAGGAAAGGAGATATAGGCAGGTCAGAAAAACTTGTTAAATCTCTTTACATCAAGTCTCAATCACAGTATTGAGCAGGTTTTTTGTGCTTTACTCTTTTTTTCTTCTGTTTTGGCAGTTGAACCCCAAGACAACAGCCTTCACATTTGGTATTTGACAATTAGAATAAACCTTGAGAATATGTCTGAATACCATTTGCTGAATTCGAATAGATACAGCCACCTGCTGCAACATCGACTTCACTTCCAAACTTCAGACCTATTCAATCCACAATGGAAAACACCTCAAATTAGTTCCCATACCTCCATCGGAACAAAAGCAAAATACAAGAAAGGGGATTAAGCTCGATGTAGTGGCTCATAACAACTCCATTCACGCCGTCGGGCTCAGACGAAGAGGACTCGATGTCGCTGTTGGCCTCATCAAGCATCACTATAAAATCTTTTCTAGCCTCATATCTTGAAAATGCGGAAATTATAGTAGTTCTTCCAATGAGCTTTCTTCAACAAAGGGCACAAGTAGTTGTTTTGTTCTTCATTTTCTCTTGGACCTAAGACATTTATGACAAAAACAAATAGTTAGAATGGGGGCTTTACTATGATCATTGTACCTTTGGAGGATAACACTAGCCTCATCCCTTAGAGCGTGGCCCATGACTTGACGATGGAGAGATCAAAATGATGTTTAGAGATCTCTATTGTGTGTTATGATGGTCATCACCCTACAAATCAAATGAGTGCAATAAAGAGGACTCCGCATGATGGACGTGAAACCAGCATAAGAAACCATGTTAGTGATCACTACTTGAACATCGCACAATTAAATCTACTATAATTTTGGAATGGAGAAGGATTTAGAGGAAGCTTAGATCACAGAAAGTAATAAAATTAATGAGCAGAGGGGCTCATTATTAATCTATTAAGCATAGCAAAACATAGAGAAGATATTATGTGATCTCCCTAAAAGCTTATTTCTTAAAACAGAATGAGCAAGCCGTGATAAGCCATATTTTCCATCGCTTGAAAAAAAAAATGTAGAGACGTGAACAGAGGAGCTCCATTCATTGACACAAACTCAGTGCTGTGTGGCCAAAGCATCTTATAAACACTACAACCATTAATGAATGGCTGTAAACCCAAAGCCAGAGTTCACAAATCACCATCATTGACGTAACCCAGTAAACTTGAGAAGTTCGATCATGAAAATAGAAGTCTAACCTTAAGAGCAGGCAAAAGAAGAAATGAATTGAGGGCCAAAAATATAGTAGTGCAAGGTAATCATCATAAAGTATTAGGTAATCTAATAGACCCATACATCAACAGAGACCATTTCCAAGCATGTTGACTGTGTTCCTCAACTACTCTCAAGTGCCAAAACGGGCAAACATTTCAACTTCTCTTCAATATAAAAGATACTACAACAATTCAAGATCTATACAAAGAAGAACAAGAGAGCTCAGCGGTGACTATCTGGAAACTTCGAAAGAAAGAGTGACACCCAGCGGTGTCTAATAAGGGCAATCACTAGTATACTACAAAATGAACAAAAAAGACAAGGTATAATGCAAAAGAAGTAAACCCAAAACATGATTTAGTCACAGCAAAAAGAAAAAACATTGTTAAAACCATGGTACATTTGTATTCCACTTTCAAGCTCCATTGAAGTGATCTTCATACCAAACTCATGTTTCAAGTCTATCCACCAATATTCCCTTTAAAACCACCTTAGCGTCCAACATCCAGGTCACTCAGTATTTGGTAAAAACACCTTTCACTATTTTAACATTTAATGAATTAGTCACATATGGCTCATGGCATACATACAAATCTTGGGAGACCATTTCAAGGCTGCTGCATGCTGACAATTCTGTTTAATAGTAGTCATCTTTTGAGCATCTAACTCTTGTACATGTCCATTTGTCTTTTGTAATTGCTCTTTTGTTGCTTTCAATATGCTTCAGCTTGTGAATCTCTTCATTTTTCTCATTCTCTGACCTTTAAGCTCTCAGTTGGAGGACAACTAAATTCCTTCAACTGAATCTCTTCATCCTTCTCTTTCTTTGACCTTAACTTCTTAGTTGGAAGACAACTAGATTTGGAGGCCCCAAATCATTCGGCCATGAGCTATGCCCCAGCATCAGACACGTCCAGGTTTCTCTTTCCGGTAGAGAAACCGTATTTCAAGGGGGAATCACTCTTTCCAAGTTCCAAATATACCTCCATGAGATCATTCATACTTCTCTGCAGTTTAGTAACATAAGAAACTATTAAACCAATGATGTTACAATTTATTAGCAAGCACTTTCAAGATGAATTCATAAATACACATGATTGCCTTTGATCCCTAACTCTGCTTCCTATTATGTGCCAAAACTTGGTTAGTCATCATAACTGAATGAACCATATCAAGAAGACATTCAATATTTCACACTTTCCTGTTATAAAGGAAAAGGAGTCCAGAGATATCAAACTGAAAATGTAATCACATTCTTCCTTTCTATAGTTGTTCCTTGCTGATTGTAATATGACTTCATCCACCGAGAACATATGAAAACACACTAGGAAGTTACACTTTTGGCTTTAATTCTAGACTATTTTATCCATTGTCCGTCTTCTGCTCAGATAACTGTATAAATTCCTAATACATTGTAACAGCAATATTGTCATTGCCAAGACTGCATAACATTTGTTTACACTAGATGAACAAATGGCACAACTAGTAATTGGGAATTCTAGGGCTGCAGTACTTTTCTGTTTTTCGATCTCTCTCATTAAACGAAAGTGCGGTCACGCTAGCAAATTAATAGAAAATTGTTCAAGTTTCATCATCTCAATACTTCACAGCTCTAGCTGCTGCATAGCTCTTTTGTTAATGATGGCAGACGTGCTAGATAAACATGAACCAAGTTGTGGATTATTGTGCTGCCATTAGCAAATCCAAATCACAAAGCTAAGGGAATAACAAGATATCAATGCAGGTGCTAAGGACATGTCCTACGTCTTCTTCCTATGACAACTGCTGTTAAATCACGAGTATTTTCAAAAAAGTGGCAAATATCTCTGGACATCTTTACCATGGGTCCGGAGATATATCACCTCAGCAGAATCTTTTCTAAAGTGAAATTATTGATTACACAATGGAAATAGCACTTACAGGGAAACACAAAAATTTAAGGGGAAACATGAGAATACCTTTTCTGTTTTTATTCTAGCAGAACTTTTGTTTCCTGAGGTGTGTCATATCTTTTGTTTGCTCTGTTCGCCTTATTTGCTTCACTCAGCTTCTGCAATTAAGAAAACAAGGATTTCAGAAATTAGTCATTACAAGGTAATGGAAGTCTATTTCACGTTAACATGTCATATTAAAACAATACGTCCTTTGAACTCCAAAAAGTAACGAGATTTTTCCATTGATCTCTCCTCACTCTTTCTGACAGATTCTTCAAATGATACGAGAATGATTGAGAGATCATAGTGAGCAGCTTTTAGATCACTTTTCGAGTATCTCCATTCAGAATTTTAAGGAATGTAGAATCCATTCTTCCATGGTTGGTACGAAGATAATCAAACTTAGAGAACAACAAAGGAATATTAATAATGATGATAAGTTTATTTACAACAAAGGAATATTAATAAGTTTATCTCCTTAATATGAACGGCAATTGGAACTCAAATCGCGTAAACTGCACGAATTGGAAAGAAGACAAAGCAGGGAAAAACTCCATAATTCAAGTAGGAAACTGGAATCTATCAGGAAAATAACAGAGGTTAAAACTTGCAAACCAAGAAAAAGAAAAGAAACCAAGGCAGGAAAAAAAATGCAAGAATCAATGGAAAGCAAATCAGAACAAACGGGTTCACATCACAATCGACAATCAACAAATACATTTTAAGGATATCGAGTTGATTCACGAGTCATGAACCTAAATCACTCCAATTCCAAGTTATCGAAAAAGCCAAACCGAAAAGAAGAAAAGAACATAGAAAAAACCACAATGAATGACACCACCGATGAACAGAGACGAACCAGAGTCAGCGAGTCACTCACTAGCACAGGCATTGGCGAAACCGAAGACGAACGGAGAGAGAGCGCTTGAGCTTACAGTGAACGATGTGAGTGAGGAAGAGGGTAAAAGTCTGAGAGGCGCTGAACAGATCGTGGTGAAAAAACTTTAGAGTTTTTTTTTTAAAGTTAAGAATAATGATGTGGAAGAGATTAATATGGAATTAGTTGAATAATTAAGGAGATCAAAGAAAATCTAATTAGATATACATAACCAAAATAAATATAGAAAATCAGAAAAAAAAAATTAAATATCTCTATTATACCGATCATTAGAATTTCATGATTTGCGGTAGTTACGGTGAAGATAGAATATTCAAGAGATAAGTCCATTAGAAATTTTAAATTTGTTGAGAAAATGTAATTGAGTCCTAAAATTTTTAAAAAAATGCAAATAAGTCCAAAAAAATTTCAATTTGGTATAATTGAGCATCTTCGTTAACTCCATCCAATTTAACTAATTGAGCATCTTCGTTAATTCCTCTTTATTCAAGCGCAACGACATCAAATCCTTGCACAAGAGCTTGACAAGGCCAACCACAATGTCAAGTCCCCTTTGTCTAAGCCTGATGGAGTCAATTATCGTATGATTCCTTTAATATTGTATTTTGGGATGTTGTCAAATTTAGAGATTAATCTAGCCTACATAATTTGATGATCCAAAGTGCTATCTTTTTTTGGAGTGCCAATTTTCAAGGAAAATCTAGTCTGAGGTGCTGAAGCTTTTTACTGGTACAAGACCAATTGTGCTTTGGGTTAAAAAAAAAAAACATGTTTTCAATGTTACAATCATCAGCATTAGATCGTGGCGGCTAAGAGAAGACGGTTTTCCTTTTTCTTCTTTCGCGTTGCCAAATTTGTTACTTGGAGCCCTTCAGGCAATAAAACAAGAACCTGGATAAAATGTGTTTGTTTATGAGTCTTAAAATTGGTCTAGTCAGTTCTTTGTCAAATCGAATTTGAGTAGGGCCAACATGTGGTAATTAGGTGTTCATCCTCTGTTGAGACTTGCAAAAATGGGGACATACAATGCTACGGGCCTGTTAATGTCTCTGGTTTTTGCACGCCAAGATGAATGCTACATGAGAATCAAGCAAGAAGATGGTTAGGCGTGCAGAGGCCAGCGTACAAGAACAAATGTGCCTAATAGGATAGATTAACTCCTTTCGCTCCATTCAAGGTAACTTCCCCTTGGCGGACTAGCTGTATGCCTGAAGTTTGAACACTTAGTTTCGTTGCATTCAGTGGGGACTGTACTGAAGTTTGGATACTTGTTTATCAGTGTTAAATTGAAGTTGATTTTTCATTGGGCTAAGGAAAAGAAAACAATGAGACCTCATTTTATTCCTCCTGCTCTGACCAGTCGAGTCAAAGTTTTAGTCACTATACATGAAGCCGAAGCTGTTAAGCTCACTAGATTTTTCATAACATAATGAGAAGGAATCATAAGTTCTCCGGTAAGAAAGGTAAGAACGATGAAAGTTTCTATCAGATTGCCAAAAAGCCAATAACCTTCCAGTAGAATATCTAGTTTTCAGTAGTAAAGCAACTCTGAAGCATGAAGCGGGAACAAGTACTGAAGATGAGGGAAGTAGAATTTTCAGTAGTTCAACCTAACACATGTGCAAACTCACCTCAATAAACTATGGAAGACTTAGAAACTTCCAACCAAATCTTGCATTACACACAATCAGCACAACGACACAACCCATGCATAGAACAACTGACAATTGATATATCATATTTTCTTTCCGCACTCGTGCGAGCTCCTCCTTTAAACGTCTATACTTTGCCCTTTGAGCCTTGATTTCAGCTAGAAGTTAGCTCACGTTGACCTTGTCACGCCTCGATTGGCTTGAATCACACAATGCTTGATCAAGGAAGTCGGCTATCATGTCCCTAGCTCAATCTGGTGTCTTCTGATCAACTCAAAACTTAACCAATCTCTACATTTTTCCTTGTCTTTGCCATAAGAATCAGTGATCAAAGACCACAAGAGTAGTTAAGCTCCGAGTCGACCTCTTTAGCAGCTACACCCCTTGGATTTAAATGTTGGCGCCCTCAATCTTCTAGCCGCCATTTTTTGATTTGGCAATTGAGGGTTCTACCAAATGCAACATAAGCAACAAATGAATGCAAAAGAAGAAACATAGGTTGACTATCAAGGTTATACCATAATTCTACTAGGAGCTTCTTCGCTATAAAATAGAACAATGCAAAGCAAAAGGAAAAGCATCCATATAAAGAGAAGTGAGACTTTGTTGTTGCAAGAAGAATACCTTGCTCGCAGACATTACCACGTTTAGCCTGATCACAAGAGCATAGAAGAAATTGGTGACATTTAAGAGCAGTGTTAGCCACGTTAAAACTCAAGTCATGTGAAGGTATAGCGTAACTCCTGTTTTGGAATATAATTCTACCTCAGTGACTCCCAAAAGACAAGTACATAGGAGGAACACAGACATATGCAAGCCTCGCCTAGGAACTGCCCATGAAAAATAGGTTTTCTGTTTTGTTTCCTAAGTGTAGTCTCAAGATATATAAAGCAAATCAGAACTGGAGCTAAGAATAGAGTGGATAACGCAACGATGATGATTGCAATTAGAGATCATGACGTCAATAGAAGGGTACCCATAGCACCGAATGTTCGCTGAGGACTGAGTCTTGTTATTCAAGACCAGGAATGACCGAACAACAGCAGCCGCTTACCAGTAGAATGAACAAAGAAGGAAAGGAGATATAGGCAGGTCGGAAAAGCTTGTTACTTCTCCTTACACCAAGTTTCAATCACAGAATTTAGCACGCTTTTTGTGCTTTACCCTTCTTTTGCTTTGCCTTGGCAGTTGAGCCACAAGACAACTGCTTTCCATTTAGTATTTGACAGTTAGAATAAACCATGAGAATATGTCTGAATACAATTTGCGGTATTTCAAATAGATTGCAGCCACCTGCTATAACATTGACTTCATTCTCAAACTTCAGACCTATCTAATCCACAAGAGATAACACCTCAAATGAGTTTCCATATCTCCGTTGGAATGAAAGCAAAATACAAGAAAGGGGATTAAGCTCATAACACTATCATTCATGCCATCAGGCTCAAACAAAGAGGACCCGACGTTGTTGTCGGCTCCTCAAGCTTTTGTCCGACGAATCAATTTCGTCTCACTCAAGCAAAGAGGAAATTTGGAGACTTGACGAAGAAGAAGAAGGACACTCAGATGAAGAACAAGAGGATTGACAGATAAGAAGTGTACTCCATGAATAAGAAGGACGCTCTAGATGAAAGATGAATAAAGAAGTGAAGAAAACTCATTTAGTGCTTGGAATTTTGGGCTAGATCTCAAACAATGTTTTTTCACACACAAACCTTTTCTTTTAAGCTCTATGCCAGTAATAGAGAGAAATGAATAAAAAATGCCATGTCAACTTTTCCATCAACCAAATTGGACAAAGTTAATGGAGGAACTCGATTGTACCAAATTGACAAATTTTAGGACTTAATTACGCTTTCACAATAAGTTTTAGAACTTCTAGTGCATTTTTCCCTATATTAAAATAATCATATGCTCAATACACGACTGAAGAAAATATTGCTAAGGGAGGTGTTTCAAGAACACAACTTACCCAGTCCACCTATCCACTTATCAAGTGACTTACTAGTGAAGAAGACTGTCACTGTGTTTTCTTTCTTCGCATTTTAAAACAATTTTAGTTGCAGCTTAGACAACACAGCTGCAGATCGCTAACATAAGGTTTCATTGCACATAAAGGAGGTCCTATCATCACTATAAAATCTTTTCTAGCTTCGTATCTTGAAGATGAAGAAATTCTAGTAGTTCTTTAATGAGCTTTCTTCAACAAGGGGCACAAGTAGCTGTTTTGTTCTTTTTTGCTGAATATAAACATTTATGACAAAAACAAATAGTGCTCTACAATGTTTGTTGTACCTTCAGAGATAACACTAACCTCGTCCCTTATAGTGTGGCTCATGACTTGACAATGGAGAGCATAAAATGATGTTTGGAGATCTCGATTGTGTGTTATGATGGTCATCATCCTACAAATCAAATCAGTGCAGGAAAGAGGACTAACCATAATGGGCACGAAACCAGCACAAGAAATCATGTTAGTGATCACTTGAACATCAGCCAATTAAACCTTCAATAATTTGAATTGAAGAAGGATTTAGAGGAAGCTTAGATCACAGAAAGTAAAAAAAAAAAATTAATGAACCAGGGGGGGTGGTGGGGCGGGGACGCTCTTAATAAATTTGTAAAGCATATCAAATCATAGACAAGATATTACGAAATTGCTTTAGAAGCTTATTTCTTGAGACATAATGAGCAAGACATGATCAACCACATTTTCCATCACTTGAAAAAAAATGCAGAGACGTGAACAAAGGAGCTCCATTCACTTCATTGCAAAACACATAGTTGTGAAATTCATTAACACAAACTCAGTCCTGAGTGCCCAAAGCATCTCATAGACACTAAACCAATAATGAGTGGCTATAAACCCAAAGGCAAAGTTCAAAAATCACCATCATTGCTGTAACCCAATAAACTTGAAAAGTTCTTTTATGAAAATAGAAGTCTAACCTTAAGAGCAGGAACAAGAAGAAATGCATTGTGGGCTAAAGATATAGTAGTTTAAGGTAATCAGCATATGGTATTAGGCAATGTAGTAAACCCACAACAAAAACCATCTCCAAGCATTTAATTGTGTCCCTCAACCACTCTCAAGTGCCAAAACGGGCAACAATTCTACTTCTCTTCAATCTAAAAGATGCTATAACACTCCACAGTCTATACAGAGAAGGACAAGTGAGCTCCATAGTGACCATTTGGACATAAGGAAAGAAAGAGCAACACCCAGCAGTGACTAATAAGGGCAATCACTCATATACTTCAAAAAGAAGAACAAGGACAGGGCATAATGCAAGAGAAGTAAACCCAAAACATGATTTAGTCACAGCAAAAGGGAAGAAATATGGTTACATCACGGTACATTTGTATTCCACTTTCAAGCTCCATCGAAGCGATCCTCGTACCAAACTCATGTTTCAAGTCTATCCAGCAATATTCCATTTAAAACCACCTTAGCATCCAATGTCCAGGTCATTTAGTATTTAGTAAACAAAACACCTTCACTATTTTAACATTCAATGAAATTAGTCACACCTCATGGCTCACGACATACTTAACCTCGTCCAAATCTTGTGAGACCACTTCAAGTCCGCCACATGCTAACAATTCTGTATAGTAGTAGACATCTTTTTGAGCCTGTAATTCCTGTACATCTCCGTTTGTCTTTCATAATTGCTCTTTTGTGGCTTTCAGTATTTCCTTTAACTTGTGAATCTTTTTTAACTTTCTCATTCTCTGACCTTAAGTTCTGGGTTGGAAGACAATTAGATTAATTCAACTTGTGAATCTCTTCATCCTTTGCTTTCTTTGAACTTAAGTTCTCGATGACAACTAGATTTGGAGGCCCCAAATCATTCAGGCATGGGTTATGCCCCAGCATTGGACCATCCAGGTTTTCTGTTCCCAACACTAGAGAAATAGTATTTCAAGGGATTATCGCTCTTTCCAAGTTTCAAATATACCTCCATGAGATCATTATACTTCCCTGCAGTTTACTAACATAAAAAACTTATAAACTAATGATGTTACTATCTATTGGCGAGCAATTTTAAGCTGAATTCAGAAATACGCACGTTTGCCTTTGGTTCCTAACTCTGCTTCCTGTCAAGGGCCAGAACTTAGTCAGCATAACTGAATGAACCATATCAAGAAGACATTCAACATTTCACACTTTACTGTGAAACAGGAAAAGATGTCCAAAGATATCAAATTGAAAAGGTACATTCTTCCTTTCTATAGTTGTTCCTTGCTTATTGTTGTACGACTTGTCATCCACCAAAACCATATGGAAACACACACTAGAAAGTTAGAATTTGTTTTAATTTTAGACTATTTATTCCAGCCAGCCTCTTTTCTCAATCTGTTCATCTTCTGCCCAGATAACTGTATAAATTCCTAATACATTGTAATAGCAATATTGTCATTGCCAAGACTGCATAACATTTGTTGACACTTGATGAACTATATTGAATGGCTTTTCAACAATTGTGGGGACATGTGCATGCATGTCAAATGGCACAGCTAGTAATCGGGTATTCTAGGGCTGCAGTACTTTTCTGATTTTCGATCTCTTCCATTAAACCAAACTGCAGTCACCTAACCAAATTAATAGAAAATTGTACAAACTTCATCAATACTTGGATCATTTTAGTATTCTACGGTGAAAAATTGTACACCTTATGAGTAGGCAGGTCTTAACAGATGCATTCACATTTGTAGACTCTGACCTTTAGGCTGCCAAGTTTCAGTCGCTTAATTAGAACATAGCTCATCACTATTGTGTAATTTTTCAACCTTCTCTTCTAGTTGACATCTTATTTGCACCGTGTGCAAACCCACAATTTGATCATACGTCTTGTGTTTCCCATGGATATAAATCACCTAGTCATAAAGTATTAACAAATCTTAGTAAGAGATCAACAACTGCATTAAAATGTTCATCTAATTATATATATTATCTTCATTAACCACAGGCGAATGGTTACAATTAAGATCATAAATGTAACAGAAAATGGCCACAATAAGAAAGGCAAAGCCATGAATAAACAGACGTAGACTCCTCCAAGCAAAACCCAACAAGGAGTCATAAAGACAAAGCTCTTACAAGTTCAAACCCTCACTCAGAATGAATCCTTTGGACGTTAAAAATGTGACTGAGGCATAATATGTTGATAATGGGAACTCGAATCACGTAAACTGCACGAATTGGAAAGAAGAAAAAGAAAGGTAAAACCCCATAATCAAGTAGGAAACTGGACTTTATCAGGAAACTAACCGAGGTTAAAACTTGCGAACCAAGAAAAGGAAAAGAAACCAAGGCAGAAATAATAATGCAGGAACCAATAGAAAGCAAGTCAGAACAAATGGGTTCACATTACAATCGACAATCAACAAATACATTTTAAGGATATCGAGTTGATTCATGAGTCATGAGCCCGTGTCACTCCAATTCCTATTTATCATAAAAGCCAAACCGAAAAGAAGAAAAGAACATTGAAAAAAACCACAGTAAACGACACCACCGATGAACAGAGACGAACCAGAGTCAGCGAATCACTAGGCACAAGCATTGGTGAAAGCAAAGACGAACGGAGAGAGAGAGCGGTTGAGCTTGAGCTAGCAGTGAACGATGGGAGCGATGAAGAGAGAAAGTTCAGAGAGAGAAGTTGAACAGTTTGTGGTGAAAAAATTTCAGAGTTTTTTTTTTTTTTTTATATAAGTTAAGTATAATGATGAATGGAATTTGTGTATATCTCTAATTTTAAAGAGTATATGACAGCCTATTTATGAGCTTTATTAAATGACTAATTAACAAAATTAAATCAAATTAAATCAAATTAAATCAAATATGCATAACCCAAATATATTTATAAATTCAGAGAAAATATATAGGCATACTTTAATTGAAGCATGACTTGGTTTTTATCCACTTCTCTTACGGTCTTTGCATACCTAGTCGATGTGGGACTCCTGGTGTATGGTTCGTGTCTCTTGCCTCTTGTATAGCCTTCAATATAGGACTCTTAGGTCAAGAGTCTCACATCGAATGGGCACATAAAGAATGTGAGAGAAGTTATGCATAAAACCCACTAAGCCTTTGCTTCAATCAAGTTATGTCTCTCTTGCTTTTTGTCTAAATGTTTGCATGTTAATAACATTTGGAAAACTCTTAATAATTAAGAGTTAGAATTTTTTTTTAAAAATAATCTTAAAGAAATAAAATTAAAGTTTAAAAAGTAATCCATTAAGTCTATGTGGTTTCATTTTTGGAATTGGGAACCTGATTAATTTCATCGAGGGAATCGGAAATTGAATCGGCTTCCCTTAGGATAGGACTGACCAGTCAATTCGATCCGGTCCGTGCAATTACTTATACTCACCCCCTATGAAGAGGAGGAGCTTGACTATGTCAAGATGCCCCCACCGAATTTCACAGTGTCCTTCAGATTTAGTTTTGAATTGCGTGTTAAGTTTGTTTTTCTCCTTGTGTCTAGTGACTGTAATCGTCGCGTTCGTGTCCATCTTCTATTCGACAGTTCGTAATTTCCACTTCCGATTCCAACTCGAGTGCCTTTTTTGTTTCGAGCACTTTAATGCGCTTTTATTTTTATCTCGCACTTTAATTTCCTTTGACCTTGCAGCCCAATATTTTGATTATCGTGGGGGTATGTGTCTTGTACTTGTGAAACATCTTTGACGAGTGGAATTGAAAGGGGTTAGAAAAAAGACCGGATTAATTCACTAAATACTTCCAACTTTAAGTCCAATCTCAGTTTTACCAAAGAAAATCTCCCAACAATTTTCTTTTGCATTATTGACATTATAATGAATCTATAATTGGTCATGATGTTGATAATTATGAAAGAACTAGTGCTTGCTTTACAGTAAAAGTTCGGGATGAACCGAATTAGAATTAAACCTAAAATTAACTAATCTTTTTTTATGGAATTAGGTCGGAAAAGACCTGATCGTGAAAATCTCAACCCCTCTCGCGTGCACACGTGGAAACTTATTTGTGGCCTGTAATCATGCTCCTTTGAATTTGCAACCCCCTTGGGGCCTTCTGATATCAAACCAAATCTTTGAATCAACAGCAAAAGCAATGAAAAACCCAAATATTATATGATATCCTTGGCCTAAATGCTCTGGAGAATTTATCACCGCACACGATAATGGAACCAAGGAAATGGAAATGGAAATGAAAATGAAAAATTGGCCAATCGTTTTTCGATCGCGGTGCGAAATATCTTACCGATGGTCCACCACAGATACATTTCCATCGAAATGTCACAAAAGATAGCGACGTTTGGAAGCAACGAGGAAGATGCATGGGGGCTGGTACGGGCGCCGGAACCGGACGCGGTATGCATACGGATTGGAAAAAGACGTGCAGGCGGACTTCTAATTTCTGCATATCTTTTGTAGAATAAAGAAAACTAGGAAAAACTCAAGGTGAATAGGTAAAAATCAAAGGCTGGATCTAGTTGTAGTATAAAATAAATTGAATCTTTCACATTTCATATAATTATTTCATATATGTCTACCACTTACCAAACTTTCATTTGTATCTCTTATTTCGCTGATATTTAAATAAATCTTCCTAATTGGATATAAATTTTTTGAGTTAATACTATTAGTTATGATAATTTACTCTAAATTAATTTTTTCAGGCCTATAGAAAATTCCCTAGGTCGGGTGCACTTTCGATGATTTAATCTTAACTCGTTCTAAGATTTAAGATGAAAAGAATAATGCGATGCCAATCAATGTGTTTATTCAAAGCTGTGCGCCATTTCATTCATTCGTCATGGTAATTCATTCAGCATAATAGTTCGAGAGACTCTAATCACAACGTAGACATTTAGCATGCTATCAATATTTAAGTCTAAATTCAGTCAGGCTTGATCATCATGCAAATCATTCAACATGTTCTTCAACATCATGCTATTTCAATTGGCATTTAGATCCAAACTCAATCAACTTAAAAACATTGATTAGAATTAGGTCATTTCATGTTTAACCTTGATTAAAATTTCATGAAGCTAGTTTAAATAAATAAAAGAAAACCCCAAAAAAGAGAATTAATTAGAATCGTTAATTAGCTAGTAGAATTATGGTTAGGCGGGGTATAGAAATTTCGGCGCTTTATTGGTATATAGAAAAATCAATTCAATCGAATTGTTTGAATTTATACTTCTTTCTAGCAATTTATTTATTTCATGCTTTGTTACTAGTTGTCACTTTAACAATTGCGCACCCACATGAATATTCCCTCACATGTTAGTGGTTAGGTTTCAAATCAATCCAAAAAAAGGCATCGAAAGGGCATTTAAATAATTTAACATAATCAAGTTTTGAATTAACTTAAGTTTCTAATTGAACCAAAAAAAAAAAACTAATTAGTGGCAACTTTGGAATAAATTGATTTTTCATGTTAAAAAACTTGAATAAAAAATTGCGAATTGATAAGACTTGAGAAAGCTCGAACTAAATAAAAAAATTAATAATCCATTAGCCAACTCTTAGATGATTTACCCTAAAGGGCAGTTGCAATAATCATCCATTTTAATCTTTTCAAGTTCTACCACTACTGATGAGTATGACGAGAGTTGTATTGGCAAGGGGCTTTCCAAGAGTCGATTTTTGGTATAGTTTTGCGACATTTATACATAAAACTATACTGGTACTTTTGTTGAGTTTAGTTTGATTAGTCACTTGAGATCCCTATATCTTTTTGGTGGACTTCAAGACTCCGATCCTTATAATCAAGTCATTGTTATATCGGATATTTTTATATTTTGATAATAGGTTAATATTAGCTATATATGAAGCTACGTCCTAAATTGACCAAGTCAATTTCCTATCCACGAGTGGAGTCGGAACGTGCCGTCTAGAAAGTAGTAAAATTAAAGATAACACGATACATTTGTTGCACACATCAATAATTTCCTCCACGAAGTCTCTAGTGAGTAGAAAAATCACTGCGATTCTCTCTTTTGACCATGAAAATCCGTACTGCGTAAGACCGAAAGTACATGACATAATTATGATGCGGACGAGGAAAAACATGCCCAAGGAGTCCTACTAGCTCACGGAAAATCGAAAGTCCAACAAAACGTTGTTATCACTTTGGGATCGGGAGTCAAAATTAGAGGACCCCCAAAATCTTTCTCGATATTCTTTTTCCTTTTTTGACATTTTGAATTCGATTTCAACACGACATCTATCTTCCAAGACGACAACTTTTAATTTTTTTTTAATTTCTTTGTCTCCATTCATGGAGTGACGACCACCCTCATTCCCTTGTGGGGTATCGGGTATTGAAATGGAGTTGTAATTGGGGGAAAAAAGAGTTTAATAAGAATATATAATCATGAGGTGCGCATGGCTTAGATACAGCAATTTCACCATCTATGCCATAAAGGTCAATAGCTTGGAAGGTCTTTCAAAATGCTACTAAATGTGTTTTTGGACCCTCGTTCTTAAAGAAAGTGAAAATAGAAATTTAGTAATTTTTGCTTGTTTGTTTGAGATGACATATGCCAAAAAATATTATTTTGTTTTTCCGCCAAAATTTAAAATATATTTATGAATCTAACATCGGCAATGCACCGCAATATTAACATTTTGTGATTAAGAGAACCTATCGCATTATTTATAGAATGAGTTTTTTTTTTTCGTAGCTCTACCCCTTTTTTGGGATTATTTACTTTTGTTGCCCTTTAAGAATCTGAGAGAACAAAAATTGAATTGTCTAAACATTTAAACAAGCAACTAAGATGCTATCAAATGATTAGTTAATCTAATCAAGCAGACATTAGTTGATGAAGAGTTTCCAAAGAATGATTGATATCGGTGGCAATGTAGGGAGTACATAAACAATGGCTTATGATCAAACCTATTCCTTCCATAGAATTATACAAGGGTCAAATCATGTGCTACTCACTCATGCACAAATAGATAATTATGCATAACAAAAAAGATATGATTTGATTTACCAAATAGGAGCGGGATTATTTTAAAAATATAATAGTGAAAAGAGACAGATAGTAGGGGGTGATTTGTGAAGGGGGTAGATATGAGAGAGAAATAAAAGAAAAACTAATTTAGGAAATCTAGAAAGTGATATAAATGAGTGTTTTTCATTATACATATACACAAACACAGACTGCCATAATTAAATGATGTTTGTTATATAAAACAAGTGTTCCATCAATTTTAACGTTGTTCAAATATCAATTTTTTTAGTTATTTATGCAATCAAGTGTCAATTTTAAGGTCGGATACACCGATTTTAAGCTGCTGTCTTTCTTTGGTGGGACAAAGCGAGGAACAATGTCCCTACAATAACCGGCTCTGCTTCCTAGCTTGCTTTCGCTTTACGTGGAGTGCTCGGTGATACAAATAATGAGATTCGCCGCAACTTTCAGCACAATTTGACTTTTAGACGGGATAATTACCAAAAAAAAAGGTTATGTACAAAAATCAATTCAATTTTGAACTTTTAATATAGCTAATTTAGTCATAAACTTTCTAATGATTTGTCAAGATAGTCATTTCGACCAATTTTAGCTAGTTATCATTGACATGAACACCGTCCATTCTATATGACACTACTGATATAAATTTGGATAATTTTTGTAATTTAAAAAAAAATGATTTTTATAATATTTCTATCTTCTTTTTTTTTTCTGTGTGCAACAATGCCAACCACTAGAGAAGGCTTGCAAGCCCTCACTGACCATTGGCAAGGGCCTTTGGATTTGCTCGTCGATAAAAAGAAAATAATACATACAAAATTATAAAAATTATTTACATCAGCGTCAACCATGTTGCATAGGACAATCGACATCCATATCAATGGTTTCCAATCAAAATTGGTCGGAATGATTATATTGGTAAATTATTAAAAGGTATACAACTAAACTAGCCAAAAGAAAGTGTTAAGGACTAAATATATATCTATACAACCGATTTATGATATTATTGGTAATTTTTCCAAGTTTAGTATATTCTTCACATTTGCGAATAATCACGTCAGCAGTTTTCGACTTGATGTTTGAATTTATCTCTAATAAAAAAAAATCAGCTGCCAATTTATTCATTAAATAAAAGGAATATACTTTTTAGTTGGGTCCACAAGTAGAGAAAAGGGAAGCAGTGCCTAGCTAGGAAACCTTCATATTATTTTTTTTCAATAATTAGTCATTGGATATATTTCTGTTTTTTATCTTTTTCACTTTAGCATAGCTGCCCAAAGTCAAGACTTCTACGAATATAGTTGCCGGCCACTCCGTATTACTGCCCTTTTATGGCTAATTGCTTGTTTAGTACTCTTGGTACTATATATTATTTTGATTTTTTTTTTATTGTTGATCTTGCTGAGTCCTAGGTTTACGCTTAGCTTGTAGGCAAGTGAAAACTAATTAAAACTATAAGTCCGGTCGTTTTAAATTCGGCGTTGCTTTTGGATCTTCTCAATTTCTCATAATATATAATAAGTTTTCTTCTGCAAATTTGCAATATATATTAGAGTTTTAAGTTCATTTATTTTACTTTTTATCATTTAATACTAGCAAACAAGCACACGCTACGAGTGCGTAAAGAAAAATGTAGAACCAAATTCTTAAGGAATATATGAAAGATTTTGTTTCATTTTAAGATAAAAGTGATTCAACTTGCCCAATATCAGAAAGGTTAAAATTGAAGTTTGGAATGTGTTAGGTATTTTAAAAATCATGACCTAAGCTTATTTTTGGATTAGAATTTTGCCCCCTCATTTAGTATTGTAAGACTACAATTTACCATGGATAATCCGTATGATTTATAGGTAAAATTTTGAGGTTGAAATTCCCATTGAGTTATTTTTATTCAAGAATCCATGTTCAAAGCTCATGTGAGTATATACAACTCCAACTCACATACATCGTTAAATTAAACGAATCTCATGCGACACTCACCTCCGGTAAACATGCAACGAAAGCAACCAAGAATATTTCGTGCTAAGAATGGCGAATAGGTATCTTTCCCAAATTAACGACATCTACCGAGCCCTTGTTATCATCTTTTTATATAAGATTAAGTAAAAGACATGACATACCTTTTGCCTTCTTCTCTCCTCCTTTTCTAGGTTCTTCATTAGACCCAAATTACCTGTGTAAATGTGGCACAAAGTGGGTGTGATATGATGGGATAACCATTATTTAAGTAGATTATCACCATGAATGGAGTGTCGCTATATGGTTCGCACGTACAAAATCCAAGTGAATCGGGATCTATGTGCACCGTTGGATCAAGTGAGTTCCACTAATTGTTGATTTTGATTATCTCCACTAGGTTGAACGAATCAAATGGCTGCTGATTGTGATCTGATAGAATCCGCCAGATTCACCCTTGCGGATAAAAAGCTGGTGCGCCATCTAATCCATGCAAATGCAAAAAAGTAGCTGCCTGATCTAATGGTAAGAAGTAATTTGTCTTTCAAAAGGTCCCAAGTTTGAATTATACTGAAAATAACAACAAAATCAATTTTTCGTCGTAAGCCTTTGCTATCCTGTGTTGAAATGCTTCTTTGATTTTTATTTTGAGCTAATACCCTGAAAAACCCCAAACAATAACATCTATGACAAATTTACCCCAAATTATTTTTTTGACCACCAAAAACCCCAAACTAGTAAACATTTGACAAATTTACCCCAAACTGGTACAATTGTGACAAATTTACCCTTTGTTAGTTTTCGTTGAATTTTACTATCAAATTATTAAGTTAAATGACACATGACAATTGACCGGTATATCAATGTGAGATTTTACACTCCGTTTGCCACAGTTTACAATTTTTGTGATTTTTTTTTGTGGTATTAATCCAATTTAGCGAAGGGTATATTTGTCACAAATTCACCAGTTTGAGGTTTTTTGCGGTTGAATAAATTAATTTGGAGTAAATTTGTCATAAATGTACCAGTTTATGGTTTTTTATAGTCAGTTGGGGTAAATTTGTCATGGGTGTACCAGTTTTGGCTTTTTCATAATAAAAAAAAATTAATTTGAAATAAATTCGTCACAGATATATTAGTTTGGGGTTTTTCAGGGTATTAACCCTTTTATTTTATTTTTTTATTTTTTTGATACGCCGAGCACTACGGTAATGGACTCATCAATTGGGAAACTTCTCCCAATCGGAGCAAGCAGACATGAATCAAGTGGAACATTTCGAAAAGGATGTAAGGTCCTTGTGCTCTCTGTCCTTCCCACCTGCATCGCTTTTCGATGATACCAGCGGTCGCTTTTTATGTCCCTCTCGCACGCCATGTACACGCCTTACATGGACAGTTGGATCGGATCGTGTGAATGCAACTCGCATCATTCTCATCTTCTATTTTGTTCCGCTGTTCTCCTTTTAGACTCTTCTACAAAAGTGGCGTTGTAAAGTTGCAATTTGCAGAGGGAGCATAAAATAAAATAACATATAATAAAAAGTAGTCGGGAAGGACAGCTTCCGTGCCTTAGCCTCCAGCTAAAAGGCATTAGTGAGATAAAAACCCTAGCTTTTTTCGGCCTCCAGCCAAAGCCCATTTCATGTCGGAGCTTTTCCGGTTTCACACTATGGCCATTTTCTTCCTTCCTTTTAATCTCGGTAAAAGGTGCTTTAGATGCACGTGGTTAAAAATTAATGCCAGATAAAAAGAATTTCGGTTATAATTTTCCTTGTGATAATTCGGGACGAGACTTTTTTATGATCCATCAAGAGATGAATTCTTAAATAGTAAAAAACAGTCATTCCTTCACATTTTTTTCATAACCCTTATACGAAATTGCCGAAATAGACATGATGTTTATCACTTTGCAATCAATAGGCAAAATTCACCAGTTTTTACCATCCGATTTGACGAAAGACAAGAGACCCATTGTCGGGATTCCTTAGAAATGTCCCATCTCTACAATGTCATTTTCTTCGATTTTTTTTTTTTTTTTGTTCCCTAGTCATCATCTTCCCTTTCAAATTCTTTCCCCCATCAAGGGCCGAATACTTCTCCCCTACACTTCAGGTCATGCTCAAGTCACCAAAACTCGACAAGCCATGGACCCTACCATCTTCCGTACAATGCCCCGGACACCCAATGTACCCTTCTTTACACGTCCTCCCCTTTCATCCACACTCATTTTTTTAATCATTTTCGTTATAATTTCCTTTTTCTTTTCGGGTCGAAAATCTTTTTCCATTCTTTTTATAAACCCCCGACCCTCCCTCTCAATTTCGCATCCTATTACGCTCCCTCTTCCTCTCCTGAGCTTCCCCACCTTCAATTGCTCCCCATCTTTCCCCTCCCTCGTGCACCACATGAGAGAAGAACCGTGGTCGAGATCGAGATCGAGACCGACACCGAGAAGCTTAAGTGACGATGGAGAGCCCGGATCTTTCCCCGCCGCACACGGCCGCGGACCGGCCGTCCCTCGGGTTCCCCCTAGGCACAGCCCTCCTCCTGATCGTCATCTTCAGCCTGAGCGGCATATTCTCCTGCTGCTACCACTGGGAGAGGCTCCGCGCCCTCCGCCAGTCTTCCTCTGACGGCGCCGATCCCGAGGCCGACCCCGAAAACCCGCCATGGAAATCCGCGCCCCCTTCCAAGGTATGTTTTTCTAGCTATCCGGAGCTAACGTACTATTCCTATGACGGATTAAACCTGTACTGTATTTGGTCCTGAAGCTGATGGCTTGAGCTCAATGCATCGGAAGGTTCACTTTTTTGCGACTTTCGTTTTCAGGACGTGAAGCGAGATCACGGCCAGACCTTGCCGGTCTTGATGCCGGGCGACGGGATACCGAAGTTCATAGCACTGCCGAGTCCCCGCCAGCCGCCGCGAGAAGAGAAGAGCGTCGTCGTTAAAGTGCAGAAGCCGGTGAAGCCGCCTCGGCTACCAGTTCCTCTGTATTAGCATAGCGGGATGAAATATATTCCCTTCCTTTAACGATGTATGTAAATACCGGAAAATTTATTTTAATGTAGCCGAATACGCAATTCATTGTTTAATGAAAGGTGGTCGTGATTTTTGTTTGTACTTATCGTATCATCCAACAAGGCTGACGATTACTCTTTTATATTGGTAGCTTTTCAGGCAAGAGAGAGCGAGAGTAAAGATTTATGAGAGGCAAAAAAAAAAGGAGGTAATTTGAAAAGAGAGCTTTCCGACATTGATTTTTCTTATTCTACACAAGATCGAATAATCACTGATTATTAAATTTATCGACTCGTAACTCTAGTGGTCGCACCAGAAAAAAAAATGTTCGAAAAAAAGAAGAAAGAACTTCACACATTGAAACTCAATTCAGGGGAAAAAAGGAGGAGGAGGATGAGGGAATTGAGGGGTTAAGATAAAAAGGAAGTGATGAACATGGATTTTGATAATTAGATGTCATCTCAAACTTACACGACATTTGATTTTATTTCAACCTCTATTCCAACAAGAGAGATTCTTCTTCTTTTTACTGTTTTTATGACGGCAATCTAAATTAATACTTTTCTTGAGCAGAAATCAAAGATTAAAACCTTGAGAGCATATATTTCTTTTTTATGTGTATAATTCATGGATACGAGCACAAAAGTCCGGCTACTTGGCTACTTGGATACTCACTAACTTAAATTCTTAAATGAAAATGAGTTCATCTAAATATGGTAATGGGCTTCATACTAAATTCTCTTGCGATCTTGATTTTGATCCTTTCTTCATAGGTGAAGGTACTTGGCTTGTCCTGTGCAGCTCCAGAATAGGCTCCTAAGCACCTTACCATTTTTTCTTTTTCTTTTTCTTTTTTGGTTGGGTGGATTCGCAACTTCTACGAAGGTATACGAGGCGGTATTGCTGTACACTGGAAGACAACAAAATGGTGGGGACATCATTCATGTCCCTGTCAAAAATTAGGTCATCTTTCTCTCTCTCTCTCTCCTGTGCCCTTTTGTAGTTGGAAGCAAGGCTCGAAAAGTCAAGGAAGAGCGATCTACCGTGACAGGAAACAGTGGTCGATACTGAACGAATCAAGAACGAAATCCCTGGGAGTAAATTGCGGGTAAATGTCTCTTGGACGAGAGCCGTTCGCGGCCATCGGTGTGCTCAGGCAAAGAGGAAAGAAAGGTTATTATATTCATGAGCCTCCCGGGATCAATCATTTGGTCTGCCATGTCCGGTTAGCGCAACAGTGAGCAGCAACAGAGATCACATCTCAGCCGCCAAGGCTTTTGCGCCGCGATACCTCCTCCCTTCTTTTGTCAGGCAAGAACCAAAAAAAAAACGTGTTTCGGCAAGTTGCAAAATACATGAATTGCACGGTTCTCGGAGGTTGCTTTTTTATCCCGAAGATTTTCGCTGCTGGTCAATTGAATTGTGCATATTTTTGAAAAGGATGTAACCGTGACCTAACTTATTGCCGGTGACATGGGGCCAGCAGAAGATTGTGTTTTGTGCTGATTTTTTCATAGTTTTTGACCATTGAACAGTAAGGGATGGCAAATTGTAAATGCTGGACCTTGAAAATAATAAAGTGAATTTGTGAACGTTGTGCATACCAATTTAAATTCGTTCGTAATGTCAAAAGTTATGCAATGAATGAGGTCCAAATAGGCAAATTCAGGTGGGTGAGAAAAACGCCAAACGAGCAAATTGGATAAGTAGGTGCTTATTCATTTTAAAACTTGTAAAACACTTTTTCTAGTCATATATTTAGATACGGCCTAACAACATCCGTTCCAGGAGAGTAACCCAAAATAAGAAAATAAATGAATCGCATATAATATACATAAGGATTATCGGCCGATGCAAAGAAAAATCTTCTGCACAATGTTTCATCCACCATTAATTAGAGAATTGTAGTAATTCACTTTGTCCAAACAAAGGGTGCGCGAAATCGATCGTGCAACATGTTCTTTACGCCGTCAGTCGAATAACTAAATTAAAATAAGAAAAAGAATCAATGAAAGGGTCAGGAGGCTCGAATCCCACATCAAGGCGCCCCTAGAATTGAAGATTTACTTGTAAACAGGACCACTTTCTCAGTATCCCATCCATCAGCAACAGTAGCATCTGCGGGGGGAGAGCATTTCCTAATTACACTGTTCCCTAAAGATGCTTTATTCATCCACCAAACCCCATCACGCTCCCTAAGTACTGGGCCCATGTACTCTCTCCCTGATGATGATGGCAATCACCAAATCTTAAACAATTTTTTTTTTTTTTTTTATAAAAGAGAGAGAGAACAATTTCTCTAAATTCTTTCTTATTTGCTTGCCAAAATTTGATCTTCGTTATTAAGGAGAAGAGAAATGCTTATACAAGCCCATTTCAGATCACAAAGTAAATAACAAATAACTAAAATTATTGTAAGGTTAATTCTTTCAAAAATTTGTGATTTACAATATACCGTTGCTCTCATAGTAGTCCAAAACTATTATACTAACAAAACCCTAATAGGAATTTTCATTAATTTCCTTTTTATATCATTTACTAATATGCTTAAACTCACTGTGTAGCCCATGAATATCCTTATATAATGAAAGAAAGAAATTCGATGCAAGGATGTGCAAGAGGGAAAAGTTGTCCAAAAAGTCTTAAACCTGTCATGTGACAATCAATTTAACCATAAACATTCAATGTGTTGATTTAATCATAAATCTTTTGACAACTTGACTATAAAACTCTAAATCTTTCAATTGTGCCAATTCAATCATAAATATTTTGATAACTTGCCGATTTAGTCCTAAACATTTTAATGATTTGCCAATTTAATAGTTCCAACCAATTTTGATCGAAAATCGCTAATGTGATAATCTAGTCAATGTTGAGCATCCTACATGGTATGAGCAATGCTAACCTTGGCAACATTTACAATATTTTAGATTTTCTGAAATTTTTGTCTTTTTGCCTTTCCTTTCCTTATCTTTTTCTCTTTTCCTTTCCACTTTTTCCCTCTGCCAACCATTACCATGTCTCATAAGTGGCAGATGACCTCAAGCAAGGATTTCCCTAGCCAACCTTTGCCTGAGGCTGATGATGGCAACCATTGCTTGAGGCCGACAAAGAGAAAAGAGGAAAAAAGAAAAAAAGAATATAAACTAGAAAAAAGAAAAAAAAAATCGTAAAATACAAAAATACAAAAATTTTCCATGTCAGTAGTTTCCAACAAAAATTAACTAGAAAGACTAAATTGACAAATCGTTCAAAATTTTAGGACTAAATTGCCAAACAATCAAAATGTTTATGACTCGATTGATATAATTGAAAGGTCTAAGACTGTATTGATAAGTTGTCAAAAGGATTAAGATTAAATCAGCACAATTTAAAGGTTTAGAACTGAATTGGTCGCCGTACAATATGTTTTGAGCATTTTTGGACAATTGTACGGAAAATTGTCCAAAAAAGTCTCGAATGTTTCATTTAAGCCATTAGCTTTTAGGGCACGGATTATTCAAAGCTTAACTTTGCACGTTTTGTGTTTATGTCACGTTGTTGAGTTTAAGGTTGAGGCTAAACTTGTGTGGTTGAGATATAGTCTATAAGCTTTACACCCGTCAAACTAGTGGGTTGGGTTAGATTGAAAATAGTTTGACCCAATTAACTCATTTTTAATTTTTTTAATTGAATCCTTAAATATTCATATATTTTCTAATCAAGTCAATTTAACTTCAAAATCCAATTAGAGTTGATTTGTCCATCGGAGCTGATGAGAGTTTTGATGCGAAAAACTCATTTTCAAACTTCATACCCGAAACTTCAATACTCAAAATATGGTTGTGGTTTGCATAGTCAAGATTTTAAGTTTCATGCATCAGCCTATAATATGTGACGGCGGAAAGAAAAATTGCACGTCGGAAGTGGTACATCGGTTTCAATTAATTGAACTTGAGAAAGAAGAAACTTGATGAGAAAAATTATGCGAAGTTCAGGAAATTTGATTAGACGAATTAATAGTTCAACAACTTTATTCAAGAAAAGTAGGCAAGTTCATGATCAAAGTGGACTTTTTACCTTAGATGTAAAGGCAGAAAAGGCAAACGATAAAGTTATAAGTGCAACACTAACTTACGTAACTTGGTAAAGCTAGACAACGAGGGCAGCCCATGGGAAGCGAAAGAGTAATAATCTCAAACCTTTTAACGTGGTGCAACTCAAGTTTGAATTTACTTCTTTTATTTGGTAGAATTTATGATTTCAGACTGTAATGTCTTCATCTTTCACTAAGTTTGGTGTACTTATTTAGTATAGAATATTTGAATATATTGATTACACTGTTTAAGTTTTTAAATTTGGTTTTCTATTATGATTGTTTGAAAGATAACTGTAGGATTTTTTTTTTTTTTGGGATTTATTTAGGGTTTGGTTAGTATCCTGTCAATTTTTATTTTTATTTTTACTTTATTGAGTAGTTAAGGTGTTAGCCGTATACATAACAGTTGTACTTTCATCTTATAAAGTTTGTCCCTTATCAAAATACGAAAAAGTAAAATAAAAAATAAAAAATCAAGGGCTTTCTCTCTGTGTGCTTCGGTTGCGTATGCTTATGAATTTATTCGAGTCTATCCGTTTTCATTTGTTTATCATGTCAACTTTCCATCGATTAATTTAGAAAAAAAAAAAGTAAAGAGAAAAATAAAGCATTTGATTATGTGGACAGATAGTGGAAAAATGAAGTCAAGGCAATGTCGTTGATTAGCGTTTTTAGCAATTATAATTATCACACTAACAAATATCTATTTTCTCTGTGCGTGCTCCGGTTGCGTATGCTTATGAATTTATTCGAGTCCATCCGTTTTCATTTGTTTATCATGTCAACTTTTCATCGATAAATTTAGAAAGAAAATAAAGAGAAATATAAAGCATTTGATTCTGTGGATAGATAGTGGAAAAGTGAAGTCAAGGCAATGTCGTTGATTAGCGTTTTTGGCAATTATAATTATCACACTAACAAATATCTATTTTCTATTCAAGATTCTAATTATATGTTTTTCAAAAAAAAAAAAAAACAGAAGAGGAAAATCCATGTTTAGCAATTAAAGAAAAAAAAAAACAGGGTGGCCGCCAGAAAAGGCCAAGATGGGGGCCGATCGTGCTCCCCCCCCTAATAAAGCGACAAGCGGAAAAGCAAGGGATCAACGTACGGATGATGACTAGAGCCCCATCGGAGTGGGGCCCCCCACCCCTCCTCCGGCCAGACGAATCACGTGGGGGTCCGGACCCAAAACCACTAGCAGACAGCGGATCCGACCCCGGCCCCGGTAGTGGTCTTATCCCAACAGTGGATGCTGACATCACCCTCGATTTTACCCTTTTTAAATTATTTTTATTTTTATTTATTTATTTTTTTGTTGGGGGTCTCAAAACCAATCCCACCGCCAAAGTTTAGGGTTTTGTTCAAACGTTTGTAACGTGTTTGGTTTAGCTTTTTTAAGAGACTTTGGATATCAAGGTCTCACAGAAAAATGTTGGAATGTTTGAAAAGTCTTTTGAAGTAACTTTCGATTAAATACTTATTTTAAGAATGCTGAAAGCCCAAAATAAATAAATATCGGCTTTCCAAAGTAATAGTTACAGAATGCTTAAATTAGGGTTTTTTTTTTTTCCAAAAGTATCCTCACAAATTTTTTAGTTTTTCCATTTTGCCCCTCCTTGTTACTATACATCTCCTTTGCACAAAGCCGGTCGAGGAGGGCCCACGAGGCCAGATTTGGTCGACAAGAGGCTGGCAAGGGATTGGCAAGGATCGTGTGAACTAGGCAATTGCCGCCAAAGGTCGCACAACCTCAAGCGATTGTTATTTAGGTCTTGTGACCTCAAGCAACCTTCGCCTGAATTGCCAAAGATTAGGTCTCGTTCAAATGTTTAATCCTGCATCGTGCCTTGCCTTTAATAATAGAGTTACCGTCATCATCAGCAACATGAGCAGATATGTCTAGAACTATCATCTAAGTCGCTTTCATGAGGAAGCGACTATTTTAAGGTTTACCTGTCGAGGCCGACATTCGAACAAGAGTTGTATAAGATACCTTACTCTCCAAAGTCTGCAATTATAAACGATTTATTAACTATGCCTTCAAACAAATCGATGGTCATAATCACCGAAAGGAATAAATTAGGACCGACGTGATGATGATTTCGTGTAAATAACACGAAAGGTAAGCTATGTCATACCCAACTTAGAGTTAATTCACACGTTGGTATAGGTCCATGTATCCCCTACAGCTTTTTGAATCTTACTTTATACAGTTAGCACTATCGCCGTGCATATATGCGTATATAATACATATTGGATTATTAGATCCCATGATACCAAGAGCAATAAATATATGTCCTATCAACGACCATCAACTGCCAACTCAAGACCATGTTGTTTCGGCCTGAGGCCCACCTTCAGCAATGATCTCTATCTCACATAGCTAGACCACTTGTCCAGATCATTGGATTTTAACCACTCTCCCCATTGGAATGAGCAGTAAAAAGGTCAAGCCATTAACATATTCGGTTGAACAAATTTAACCTAATGGATAACATGCCAATCATAATCTAATAATTCCTTACCATCACACAAATCTTTGATATTGGATTTTTTTTTTAACTCAACTCACATGAATTTTAATGGGTTATCATACATCTTGAATGTTAAAAAAGATTATCATTGTGTGCTCGAAATTTGATTGATTTTGATGGAAAGTTTACACCCAAATCCTACCTAATTGAGCCATGTTTCTTCATTTCCTCATTTTTGTGGTGCTAAACCATTCTCTCTCCAAAACACAACAAAATTCGTGCTTGCAATATTAAAAGAAGGGGACAATACAAGCCCAGCTTGTCAATGTCAATCAATTAAAAATCCATTCTGATTGTTTCTTTCCACATCTAAATCCATCAACTTGCCATCAGTTCGGTCGAAAACTAACATGCCATCCGTTGTCAGCGATGTATAATGATCTTAGTGGTCCAATTGCTTTTTACATCTATGAAGAGAAGCTTTTCAAGGATTAGATGGAGGGTGGGGCGTGTGATGAGCAGTTATAGTGGAAGTCCTCGTAAGAAGTTAGGTATACGTTATCCTGACTATATATAAATTCCTTCTCTCTCTTGGCCCATCACTATTAGGTCACCTCTTTTGCTTTTTTCCTTTTCTAATTTTGATTGGGAAAACCATTTAAAATGCTTTCTTAAAGCACGTATTAACTATCCAGCTAGATGGATTCTCTGATGTCATCTAAGATATGGATTAAGGTTTTAAACACCAAGAATAAATTTTCTATTAAAAAATTTAAAGAGAAATATGATTTCTTGTACTAACGTTTTGATGTGATGTAGAGGTTCAACTTTTGCCCCGAGTTGCGAGTAGGACGCATGCTTGCCCCAACATGTTCTGATTGTCTAGGGCGCTTTTTGTTCATATTTTTCTGGGTCTATCTTCTTTGTCTCCTCTTGACATCAAGGTTCTATCGTATGGCCTTGGAAGCAACCAGGGGCTGTATGAGAACTTTTTTGTTCTTCTATTCTTTTATTTTTTTACTCATCGGAATAAAAAAAGAACATAAATCCTTTTGATAACGTCAACTAATTTTTCTATTCATTGGAATAAGAAAGTAACCAAGGAATATATTTAGAACTGAAATAAGAAGTAGAAAAAAGTATTTTTTTTTTGTTTTTAGGAGCAATTTCTAGAAATAACTCATTTTTTTTCTCTTTTATTTTTCTTCTTCTTTCTTGCTGCTCCCCACAGGCTGCTGTCCATTGGCTGGCCGTCGCCTGCTGCTGCTCGCCGTTACTATCCTCGACTAGCAGCCGCTGATCGCCGGTCACCCGTTGCTGCTAGCCTCATGCCATCGACTGTTGTCATTGCAAGCATCACTGCAAGCGGAGGCGGGCGGCAATCATTGGCCGACGACGGTCGTTGGCCAGCAAGCGGCGGTTGGCGGCAATGGTCAAACGCGTTCCTATTCTTTTTGTGGATCATATTAAACGCATTTATTTATTTTTCTATTTCAAAAGTAGAAAATTTATAAAGTTATTAAATATATTGTTTTACTTAGAAATTGTTCCAGAGAGTAGAAATAGCAAATAACTATTTTCAAAAAGAAATTGTTTTCCGAAACAGAAATGTTCCTATTTGCACTCTAGTTCTTTTACCTCTCTTTTCGATTTCTCCAAAAAGAGCACCATTGTTGAGTTGGATAAAAAATAGAGCTCTAACTCTTCATTAACGTGGATGGTGTCTTTATTTGTAATCCACCAATCAGATATATGATTGAAGGGAGTTTCTACAATTAACGTTGTAGAAAAACACGACCTATGTAAAATTATCAGTTGAGGGATTAATTAATTAGATGGTAATAGAAATGTGACGAATACAAAAATAATACATCGGAGGCCAAGAGAGCACTAGCAAGAACATATGGAGTGAATACTTACATATATAAAAATGCTTATTAGATTAAAAAGTTTGATTACGAAATTCATAGGGGCAAATACAGGAAATTGGCACATTGACATGGTTCGTTGTTTTGTATAAATCCGTAAAACTTAGTCGCTTCAACCGGTTTTTTGTGTCTATAATGCAATCGAGTAGATCTACTAAAGACGACAGAGAATTCTTTGTTTGAGGTGTAAATTCTTAAAGTAATAATGACAAGAATAATTCAATTAATAAAAATATTTTAAATTTAAATTATTAAGCAGCTCTCAATTTGCAATAGCATGTCAATAATAATAATAATAATAATAATAATAATAATAATAGTAATAATAGTAATAATAGTAATAGTAATAGTAGTAATAGTAGTAGAAGTAGTAATAATAATAATAATAATAATAATAATAATAATAATAATAATAAATATAATAATAATAATTTATGATGATGATGATGATGATGATGATGATGATGATGATGATGATGATGATGATGATGATGATGATGATGATCGTTATTATTATAATTTTTGTTGTTATTGTTTTTTTTTTGGTATATTTATCAGTGGATAAAACGCTTGACTTTACTCTAAAGCAATGCATTGTTCTCTTTAGAGTCCTATTTAACAAAGATATTTAGGTCTAACGAAATTATTGAAGTGTATAAATAATCAAATTTTTTAATTTGTTTTATAGATATAAATAATCCTATATGATGAATAGTACCTTTTTTGTGTATTATTATTAAAGTAGTTATAAGGCCCGCCTTTGGTCCGAGCATATTTCGTTAAGCATATCTTTACATGTTTGGGCAAAAACAAATTTTTTGATCTGAATTTAGATCAAAATATGTACAAAAAATCATATCAATATCAATAAATGGAGTACAATCTTTAAATACACCACCGAATCGTAAAAACCTTCAGCAACTCTTTCTTCTCTCGAACACTATACTAGGACCTTGATGATTTAATCTCAAATGAGACGTCACGAATTCCAAATCCTCCTCTAGACTTGAAGGTATTCCAAGCAAGTCCTTGCTAATTTGGTCTAATTGATCACAAGTTTTATTGGGGATTTTGGCAATTCTCTTGTAATATCCAGGAATCATTTTTTTTTTTTTTGAAGTCGGTGAAAATTCCTTACATTTCAAAAAAGAATAACAAGTGTATACAGTAAGTGAGCTTCCGAGCATGACAAATCCCACATGGCCTGAGATGGTTAGAGACCCAACAGTGAGGAAGGGGAACTCTGACAACCCAATCCATTAGTCACTTTTGAGAAATGGGAAACCGAGATATATTTCCAAGATCAATCGTTTCCTCTAATTTCAATTCCGCTCTCAGTCTCTTCTCTGATCTCCGCAGCCACACTGGCCCAGGAATATGACTTTGACATCTCTTTGTTGATCTTCTGCCCCCCGAAAGGTTGCAGAAGAGACCAAGCACCCTCGTTACTGCATCGAAGTTTTTCTTCATTCGCCTCACAAAACAGAGAGAGGTCGTCTGCAAAAGAACAAGCGGGTCAAAGAACTGAGCCCGTGCCAGACAAACCAAGGCCCACGGGCTGATTCGGTGGAAGAGAGTAAATCCCACATCTCTCTTTCGCTGACAAGTTGAAGGGTTCTTGGAGACTCGTGCCTGTGTCCTGGAGAGCTAAGGAGACAGGAACCATCGCCTGGTGGTGAATCAAGGCCGCGTGATTAGAGCGTGATTGACGGCGCCTGCTGGTAACTTGTGCCGATCAACTGGTGTCGTTCCCAGGTCTTGGTTTATCTAGGTCAGTCAGCTGTCTGACAGACACAACCCCTACGTTCATCGTTACCTCCGCAATGTTCATCGTTTCCTCCGCAATCTAAGAGCCTTGCTAGTAGGATGGTACTGCTATTTTCAACCAAGAATGGTGAGACTGTGACTACCTGGAACTTTTTCAAGGAATTGAGCGACCATGAGAGTTTTGGAAATTATATAATGAGATTGAGAGCGAATAAGACGAGTAAGCGAGTAAATCAAGGATCCACGGAATAAACGTTCATTGTTCCACCATATTCTAAGAACCTTGCTAAGAGGACGGTACTACTTATTTTCAATAAAGTATGATGAGATTGTGACCGGAACTTTTTCAAAAAGTCGAGTGGCTACGATTGTTTTGGAAATTATAGAACGAGACTAAGAGCGAGTAAGACGAGGACCCACGAAATAAATGTTAATCGTTCCACCATAATGTAAGAACTTTTTTTTTTGGTCGGTACCATAATCTAAGAACTTGACTAGTAGGATGGTATTGCTATTTTCAATGAAGAATGGTGAGATTGTGACAACGTGGAACTTTCTCAAAAATGGGCAATCCAAAGAGTGTTTTGGAAATTATAGAACTAGATTGTTATTGTATTATTAGTCTTTTATTTTTGCTTTATGATATTTTTGGCATAGGTTGAAAATCAGCTACATGAAACTTTTTTCGATAAATGGGTGACTGGAAGAGCTTCGGAAATAATAGAACAGGATTTTATAGTACTATATAATCTTTTTTTTTCTTTATGACATTTTTGGTGTAAGTTGAAAATCAGAGTGGCCCCACACAATCTAAATTTCATTGGTTTTCATATACTATAAATGTCATGACATCATAGATGATAAAAAAAAATACATGTCATAACGTTGTGCACTTGCTTATGATAAAAACACCGAATGTCTTTGTAAAATATCATATAAGACATGAAAGAATCACATTTGCGCCTGGTTACAAATAAACATTCTGACATTGTAAAATATTACATTAAGATGTTTTTACGTTGACCAATCAAATGAGTCAAAAGTGTTGGCTCGCTACCCTAACCGTGCAATTTCGAGGCATCTTTTAGGAGAATGCCTTGTTCAGCATGTGAGGAGCTAGATCGGTAGAGTCGAGCTTCTATATGGAAGGAGTTAGAGGGAAAGAGGTAAGTGTCCAATCATTCACAATCACTAACGAAAGATTCCTCGAAAAGTTAAGTATTAGTAATCTTTTTTAAAATTTGTATGGATTTGATCTTATACATACACGAGGAATGTAATTAAAAGGAGCACGGGATTGCCCTCGTACCTCTTTACATAAGTGGTGGGCCTTTCTTAGTAAGCAAGCACGTCTGATACGAAAGTCCTTTCTTAAATCACTTTCCATCTGATAAAGGATAAAAAGAACCAAAACTTCAACAAATCAACAAGTTGCCCACGAAGAATATGCACTCGTTTATTAAACCCTCAATTCAACTTTAATATGATTAGACGTCATAAACTTTTACAATGTTATAAAGTTAAAAATCCATATTCTACAACATTTTATACTTGGTTACGACAAAAAATTGTACAATCTTTTTAATATGTCATAAAATAATATGTTTATGTTTGACGCTTTGCAATGGATTACAATATAACTTCGGCAAGATTTAATATGCGCCAACACAATTGACAATTTAAAATGAGATGATGAGTTGTCGATACTCAAATGTGAAGTAATGCGAAATGGTGGATGTCCAACCTTTGTATAATAACATAAAATAAGTAAGTGGCGCACGAATTAATTAAAATTAGTTTCGTTGCTTTTTTGAGAAACCACACGTAGTTTGTTTTCTTAATGAAAGTACGAGTTCCAACTTTCAATATAGAGCAAGACAATTTTTTCCTTGAAATCAGATATAATCAAGTTACCAGTACCAAGGGAAAATTGCGTGGCAGAAATGAGACGCTCTTACAATATAGGACCAGTGGATATAATAAATTACAACCATTTTTCATCAAAGCAAGGAAAATAATTTTGTGCCTTGAATGACCTAATGGATTTCTTGTTTAGTCAAAAAAAAAAAAAAGACAAAAAATTTCACAACCAGCTCTAAACCTATTGTATGGAAATCAATTGAGTTCTAAACCTTTTAGTTGAATAAATTTACTCTCAAGCCTTCAAGGGAAAACCTTAATGACAAGGAGTGATCTTGTAAGATTTACATTGAAGCCCCGTCTTCAAGTTTTGACAAAAGATGAAGTCTACCATCTTCGATCGTGGTTCCTTTAAAAGTGTGTCGTCTTTTTATAATTTATTTGAATTGTTCTATTGGTTTCTTTGCATGTGATGCATAGAGTCGAGATGAACGAGTAATTAGCATTGTTCTGCCTTTTCAAAGGTGGAAATTTTGTCCAGTAGGAGAAAACCTTCAAGCAGGCACCCAAGAAGTAAATGCCGGTCAAGGTCAAGGCCCATAAATGCCAACTTTCCTAGGAAGTGAACTAGATTGGACAATGCAATGTGCAACGAATAGGCCCAAATAGGGTAAACTCTACATACTAGAAAACCAGCCAAACCAAACTGCTGTTGCTTTTGTTGTCCACAAGCTTAAGTTGCGTTTGTTTGTGTTTCTGTTCTTTTTTTGTTCCGGGAACAGAAATAGAAACAATTATTTCTGTTCCGGGGAATAATTTTTTACTAGAAAAACACATTTGGTAAACTTGTTCCGGAAATAAAAAAAGAACAGAAACATGTTTGGTAAATTTGTGTTCTTTTTTTGTTTCTTTTAATTTTTTAATTTTTTTCTTCTTTTGGCCGATCGCCGACCTTGGCCATGGCCGACGATCGGCCGATGAGGGTCGGCGGCCTCACCCCGCCACCGGCGAGGCTCGGCCTCGCCAGATTTGGGTAAGCCCGAGCTCGCGGAGCCTCGCCCCGCACCTCGAGGCTCGGCGAGGCGGAGCCTTGCTAGGGGCCGGCGACGGTTGGCCTCGTCGAGGGCTGGCGATGCTCCAGTGAGGTCGCCGACCCTCGATGGCATTGCCGGTCCTCGACGGCCGGTCGCTGGCCATGGCCGACGCCGGCGACCAACCAAAGAAAGAAGAAGAAGAAGAAGAAGAAGAAGAAGAAGAAGAAAGAAGAAGAAGAAGAAGAAGAAGAAGAAGAAGAAGAAGAAGAAGAAGAAGAAGAAGAAGAAGAAGAAAAAAAGAAAAGAGTGAAGAGAGAAAATTTGTTCTTAAAAGTTGTTCCAGAAACAAGAAATAACTTTTTTTTTATTTCTTGTTTCTGTTCTTTTTTTGTTCCCAGGAGCAAAAAAAATAGATTTAGAACAAAAACGCAAACAAACGTGTTTCTGTTCTTTTTTTGTTTCCGAAAACAAAAAAAAACAAATTTTTTGTTCAAAAACATAAATAAAGAACATAAACAAACGCAGCCTTAGTCTCTAGAGAAAAAAAAAAATCAATGAGGGGGTTATCCTTTCTAAGGCTAGTAACTCGTGGAAACTTGATTCCGCATACGTACATTCTGAGTTGAGCAATCGAAGGAGAAAGCGAGGAGCGGCCTTCATCAAATGATTTAATTGCGTGTGTTCAATTGAGAAATATGCCATCAGATCAAAATTTTGAAACATATGTACGGCGGACATGACTTCTTGTGACTACTCTAGTGTAGCTCGTGAAATACACAAAGGCTTGAACAAACTTCTTACTAGCTCGGAAAAGGGCCATCTCTTGCTCTCCAAAATAAGCACTATTCAGTCCTAAGCCCAGCCCTCCCAAGCAAAAGAAGAAAACATGAAGCCTCATGTAATGGTTCTTGAAACTTTTCTCTTCTGTAGTTGGGTAAATCACACTCCTCAATTATTCCATACCACGAACAATTCGGTAAGATGCGAGTCAAAACTTAAATGGGTGAATCAAATATGAAATGGTTTGCACCTTTCATGTCAAAAAATGAATCTGTGTCGGACGTCTAATTCACGTACAAACAAATCCGTTCCTTAACCACTAAACCAATATATAAAGTTGAAAATTTTCTCGTTTGGGAATAAAGGTCTAGCAATGGCAAATAATCTCAAGCATCGGTACGTCTGCTAGTAGTTTCATGGCACTTGGTGCAAATATCAAGTGACATTAGATTTGCTTTTAATGACCGGCACGGCTCAGTCCATTATAGGCAGCCCATAACCAATCCAAAGCACGACATTTACCATTCATATGTGACGGAATTAACTCAATCTTTACAGTTATAAACTCGACATTAATATATGGCAAAGTTATTCCCAGGTATTTTCTTATGGATCAATTCATATTGACAAATGACATAGTAGTTACGGGATCAACTAAGGACACCAAAAAAAAAAAAAATCACCGTGCACCATTTATAGAAGCCATAATAGTTTAATCTCACTGGCAAAAATAATCTCGCTTTCCCCTAAGCTCTATTCATTACATTAGTCCAAGCATTTGTTTTCTTAAAACAAGGCCATGGTTTTCTTCGACTGGTATTCTAGGTGGTGGGTTACAAGTGTAGATTGTACCCATATTTATATTTAATTAAATTTACTTTTAAGTGACGCCATAACTTTTCACACCTAAAATATGGTCAAAGTATTGGTCATTTTAACAGAGAAGTCAGGCTTTGTGAGGGATCAACCATATTAAGCTAGCTATTGACTTCATGATTATAAGATGTCATGCAAATGACACTAACCGAGTTGTGATTGGCATATGGGTTTGCCCAACAGAAGAACTGGTATGTGCAAGATTTGCATTAGCCATTGTTGGTACCAAAGTTGACATTTTGAGTGGTCAAGTTTTTGCTTGTTCTCCTGACAAACTTCGTTGAACACCCTTTAGCTACTTGTCGATGTTGACTCCGCATATCTGTCGACTGTTCTTCTTCATAAATGTTGATATTTATGCCATATAATTGTCTATCCTTTAATCCATTGAAGCATTCTCATCGACCAATCTTCATTGATCAACTGCATTCCATTGCTTATCAATAGCTATATTACATAATTATGGAAACCTGTATATTATGGTCGTCAATAGACTGGTCAATAACTGATACCACACAATTATTGATAACTAGGTCAATTACAATCAACCAAACTCACTTAACCAACTAAATCTGCTGTATGTCGATTTAAAAGAGTTAGGTTATTTTTGGTAACACATTTTTGCATGGATGGTTGCTTTTGAAGAGGATAAGGAAGATTGGTACAAGAGGTAGTTGACATACACGTGACACAAGGCACGTAGTAGAAAAGGTTGGTATAGACGTGATATAGGTGGCCGACATACATGTGGTAGAAACAGTTGGCATAACCGCTAACCGGTTAAAGATTTGAGAAAAGTTCAGGAATGATTATCTATCAAATGTTACATCTAAAATTTAGGAGTGATGGAGATCGTGCTTAGGAACTTGGCAAAAGGTTATTGGTGTAGGTGGCAAAACGATTGACATGAATACCAAACCTGTTCTCAGAGTTTGATACGGGCCATGTCCACAACGTGGAAAACATGTCCAGAACATTCTCTTTTTTTTTTTTTTTGAAGTCCTCACGCGTGAAATTGAGATCCTAGATGCTCATGACTATAAGGACGCATTAAAAATTAGTGGAAAACATCTAGAACTTGAGGAACAAGTCTTAGAATATGAAAGTAAGATCCTAAAAACTCATGACTATAAAAAGGCTCACTATTGTGAATTCACTTTTGATCTTGTGTTGTCAGCTTCAAGCTCCGATCGCCCATAAACTTAGTTTGTGTTCCTTTCTACACTGTAAATTTTCTGATCAATGATACGAGAATTACGTGTCTTTTATATCCGTAATCTCGAGTTTGACCTGCATTGGTCAGTCTTCTTTGGGGGGCTTCTTAGGGGAAAACATTAACATATGGAGGAAATGGCCTGGCAGGTTGGTACTTATGTAAATGCGAATTGGCATTCATTTCCTACTGGACTATCTCGTACTTATCCTATCCAATTTCCTAGACATGTCCACAGGCCAAATCACTCCTAAAGTTGCTAATTACCGTTTGTCATATGGCTCATTTTAAGTAAAAAGTTACTAAATCGACTTCTCCTCAAAATCTTAATATATTATTTAGAAATTAAAAAAAATAAAATTTCTATATGCTAATTTACTTACCATATTTCTATGTTTTAAAATAATTTTAAGTTTTTTGGCTTAAATACAAATGAACATTTTATTTGCAAATCGCAGAATTTACATGTAGCTGTGATTTGTAAATATTTGATTGGTATATATATACTTCTCACAGCTCACTTATTCTTAGACCTTAGTTTCAAGATTAGCGACGGTGGCCTTTGGTTTGATGACTCAAATCCATGATTCATACACTTATTTTCAAGCAAGAGTTGCTGTCATCCCAAAAGGGAGGACAGAGTCTGGACCTGCTGGATCCGGCCAGGTTGTTCAAATTCCGAGTGTTGTTCTTGACCTCCAACTCAAGACACTGGAGACCAAATTCTGCAGGAGTCATCCTCGGATGGTAGATTCGAAATAACTCTGGTCACCTTACATTCCAAAGTATGGCTGAAGCAACATGCATCAGTAGACAGATCCAAGGTTGGTTCGAAGAGTTTGATTGGCCTGAGGAGCGTGAAGGGTAAAGCATTTGACCGGGCTGGTTCTCCTGTCGTTCGAGCCCTGAAAAATTTGAAAGCCCCGCTGCTCAATTCATATATTACATTTTCGTAAACCGTCTCTCGATTATGTCGACATAGTCATGGTGAATACTCATCTGGCAGCTTTAGTTCATCGAGTCTTCCATTTTGACAGTTCCTAAATTACATCCCCGTGATAAAAAACCGTGCCCCTAAGATTGCAACTCAAGAGATGAAGATGTTGTCCATAAACTGGCATGCGTTTAGGATATTCAATGATGAGGATCGGTTTCCTAGAAATTGGCCTAATTTGTTGCAGCCCGTTCGTAATTTGGTGATGAAAGCATAGTCGCTCTGTGATGCACCTTACCAGCACAAACATTGATGTATCACGGTAGTCATGAGACTAACGCGAACTGATATACTAAAGAGGTTCACTACTGTAACTTCAATGAGTTATAGGTTATGGAAATTATATTGGAATCTCTTCAGAAATGCCCTGAAAAGGTCGTCCTCGGGCCATAAGAATGCACTCTCCAGACTTCCTAGCTCAAGTTGGATAGATCTAGCAACTCCATTAAAAAATCAAGGTTGAAAACAGGGCAGTGTATGAGAAAGAACCTTGATCAGTTTAACATATAGGTTGCTCGGGTTCCGATTAAATGTGGTCAATTGGTGCTTCTGTTGATCTCTTTTCCTAATTTTAATTGCAGCATACATTCTTGACTTGATCCCCATGTTTATATAGTGTCTTTCTTTTGCAATCTTTTGTTTACAGCACATCGACTGCATGAAAAGACTCACGACATCCATAAGTACGCTGCGCATCGGTTACATGTTTCGATAGTGATCACGCCCATTAGTTTAACTCTTACCAATTTGTTGTCAGGTGTGGGGGACTCCTTGAAGCGAGCAAACTCCACAGATTAATTTGAGCGTCGTTTTTAATGCTTGTGGTTCAGGTTTAGTACATATTTCTAACGACTAAATGAACTGTAATCAATATACTTTTAAGGGTCGCTTTTGAATTAGAAAAGGACAAGAAGTTCCTTATACGTCCAACGAATCATGGGTGGTTTCCACATGCGAATACCACAATTTCTCGCGTCTTCTGGCGCTTGAATGGTGGCTTTGCTTCATCACAATTGGTGCGTACAGGACAAGTGAAAGAAACTCTTGTCCTCTGCAGAAATTGTGCGCGATGAAAATGTGACATTGATTAGCGGAAGAAAATGTTCAAACAAGTACTAAATTTAGTTACTGTGCAGCTGTGCTTGATAGACACGTTAAACAAATAATATTGACCAATCACTCACTCGTCTCAGTAAACATACTTAGGACATGATTTTGGCTTTGCACTCGCAGAACTTCATCTCCGGTTGCTGATCTGTAGGGCTTCGTCGCTGCAAGGACAAGAATAATTTTCTTGGCTGCAAGATGTAGCTTCTGAACTTTTCGGAGAACTACGACCCGTTACGGTAAAGGCGAAGCCCGGGATAATTTACCCTTTAAAGGATCACATTAACACAATGTCTGAACTGGCAATTTCCTGTCGTTAGGATGATCTTCTTGCTTCGACCTAAAGTTGCACCAGATTCACTAGCATTATCTCTCGTCAAGTTGCTTTTAAGCAAGTTAACTATTCGGGTTTGGGTGGAGCTTGAAGAAAGGAGAGAGCTCAGGAAGAGAAATCGGTCCATAGAAAGAATCGTAGCCAGGTTGGACCAAGTCCGGAAAACTGGAATCCAGTCCTTTTCTTTCTTTAATTATATTTTCACCCTCTCAAGCGTCCCATCGTTTTGATCTTATTAAATAAAATTTTCAGTACTTATGTCGATTGACCATTATAATTTTCTAAGTCTACACAGAACTGAAGAGTCTTTCGAGCCAAAAACCTAATGAGTCGATCCAGATTTACTCGAATCAATCGAAAGACAGTACCGCTCATAGATATTGAGCATGTACATACGCACTGAATACTATCTCAAATGATTAATGATGACGACCATTCTGGTGTAGGAAAGAGAGCCCATGCATCTTTTGGGCATTAAACAAATCAAAACCACTGCATATTGGTCGAACATTTATGGAAGATAAAGAAAACACGACCATTGAATGCAATCCTGAGTTGCAATTATTGGGAGCGTGTGGGACTGATGCTGGGATTGTGACATCAAGAGAGAAGGAATTGTTTTAGTGTGTGAACGGAGGAACTTACTGCCTAAATTCCTCACGACCTGCAAAATATATTCCAAACATATTCTTAATTCATCAAATAAATCTCCAGACAAGATTATTCTCCGCAGCTTATTTATGCATTTTTTTTTCTTCCTTCAAGTTGGGGACTAAATAACAAATTGAACCTTATTGCAAAATAAAAGGAATCAATTTCTAACCCCAAGTTGGAGTAGCTAACACATAATTAATCCACTGAGAATGGAGGTGAACAAGAATTGATCCTCTAATTTAATCCAACCCAATCCAACACTAAGTAAGAAAAGAGAGGAAAACCAAGTCCTCACTTGCAATTTCTTTCTTTTCTTTTTCTTTGCAACCTCTCTATTTAAAGACATCTTCCTCCATATCCAGCATTTTTGAACAGCGCTTGTTTTATATCTTCTGGACTCAACGGTGGTGTTCCCTCGTTTACCTGTCCAAAGAAAAGGTGAGAGATTATCGATCTTCAAAAAAATCAGAGCCACATGGAGATTGATTGAAGCAGAATAACACTAGACAGATTCATATATTATCAATCACATGTACCTCTGAACAAGAAGCTTGCATCGAGAAATCATTGAAGCAGCTGATGACACACTGTTGAAGCTCGAGGCCGAGAAATTCTAACGTGTGCACAGTCGATAGCAATAACCCGGGCTTCGTGGCGCAGCAGATGTCGATCCGGGTGTCGGTATCTTTCCTCTCCACATCAAACTGCAAAGCAATAGAACCAGAAGAAGAAGGAAAGTTTCAGTTCATCGCTGAATTCCATAGACCATGATGAGCGCAAAGATCGAAATAAACTGGGAAAAAGGCGAGGCGTGTTCAAATAGACCTTGGGTGAATTTCTAACAAGGACTTCGTTGGGCTTTAGATCTTTGGAGATGCCCATCAATTTGGGGGCACTGCCTGTTCCGACCTCAATTTCTTCTTCATCTTGAAGCCTGTTGATTTTGTCTAGGAGCTCTTTCATGTAATCTATGGTGTCTCCTAGGATTGAAGTCCTGTCCATCTGCAAAAGATCATTGTCCATTCATATTCTTGCATCAGCCAAAGAGAAAAGGGAACTAGAATTCAGTCTCTCTACAGGCTAAACCTGAAGATCATTTTCATCAAACGTTGTTTGAAGCTTTATGGTTTGGCGGAGAGAAGAAACAAATCCGTCAAACTGTTGGGTACTCAACTTCAGCACAACATCGGAGTCAAAAATCGAGTTTGATTACACACGTCCTTTCTCTTTAGAGCGATGGACCGGAAAGATCTTGTACTACCGATCTCTCTCTCTCTCTTTCTCTCTCTCTCTCAACTAAATCTGATGTGACAAAATCTAATTTTACCAAATTAATCAAGGACAAAAGGAAGGAGAGAAAGAGGAACAGATAATCCGAGCTAGATCATATCACACCTTGCTTATCTTGGGAACAATCGACCTGAGCATGGAGAGCCGGTCGTTCAAGCGCTTCCTTCTCCGCCTCTCCGCCATCAAGTTCTTCGACGGCTGGCCTTCCAACTTCTTTGGCCTCGAGCTCCTCTTCTCGAAGCAGTACGACGACCCGGCATCGGTATTCCCAGTGAACCCGCCATTGTTGATGTCCGCAGCTTGCTCCGAGGCCTCCACCTTGCAGCTGTTCATCCCCATCATCCTCTCCTCCGCGCACTGGCCATAATGGTCGTTGCCGATGAGGTCGCACATCTCCTCGTCCTCCACCATCGAGGAGTAGGCGTCGTTGCTGTTGTTATAATTCGCGGTGTACTCGAGCTCCGAAGGGACGGTGTATGTGTGGACGACGTCCAAGGGGTGATAGGTCCCGGCAGCGAAGCGGGCGTCGTCGAAGCCGGCGGGTTGGTGGGATAGGGACAGGATTTGCAACGGGTTCGAGGAGGCGAAAGCCGGGTTGTCACCGGAGGAGTCGAGGCTCCAGCAGGGAGGAAGGAGGAGATCGTTGTGTTGGAGAGTGGTCCAGCAAGTGGTCATCTCTCTCCTCGGAGCCAGCAGCTCCTCCAAAAGGCCTTGCTCTGAGAGCTCCATAGTCTCTCTCTCTCTCTCTCTCGCTCGCTCTCTCTGTCCTCTCTCTGGGACAGGAGAGGAATAGAGTTGGGTGATCAGCGAGAAGGTGAAGGGAGTGGGAAGGGAATATATAAATGAGCGACAAATTTAGAAATGCATTATTATTGTCATTAGGTGTATAGTATAAAGTTTTGTAGTGCAGTATATATAGTATAGATATACATAAAATATATTTAATTTTCCGTGTCAGTACTGGTAGCAGCGGCTTAATTAAGAGCCCAAGATTGAAACGGAATCTTGCTCTCTCTCTCTCTCTCTGAGGGTTATTTGATGTCGTTATCGCCGAATTTATCCAATCAGACAAAACTTAAAAATTTCTAGTCACCCTGTCCGCAGGGCTTTGACCCACAAATCCGCCCCACTCGAAGAGCAGCATCCATCGTAGACCACCAAGATTTTCATACTCTATATATGTACCTCCTACATGCTGTCCTTGGCTTTTTCCTTAACACCACTAACTCACTCACTCACTCACTCACTCATTCTCTCTCTCTCTCTCTCTCTCTCTCTTGCGCGCGTTCACACACGAACTCTTGACGAAACTAGATGCTCGAAGGTCATACAGATCCGTCTACAATGATTCACGTATTAAGGGTGAAAACTTGGATAAAAATGGTGTAAGGGAGGGGGAATAAGATGAGGATGATGGGATTTGTTGGAACAAATTTTGGAACTAAATGATAACAAAGACACGTTTTTAGTTTTTCGACAATCCACAAGTATTCATTTGATAAAATCTTCAAAAGCCAGCTTGATCTGGTTTAGAAAAAAATCTTGATGCCAATAGTACGATTTAACCGTGTGTTATAGAAATCCGACACCATAAGGTTTCTTTCTTTGAGAGAATTGTGTGAATCTGATGATGAATGAAACGAGTTGCATAAAAAGTACCATGAAAATTAATGATCGAACAATAAAATAGACAATACAATATATTAAAAAGAATATTATATTTACGTGGTTTGGTTGATTTGATGAGTCCACGGGAAGCGGAGTGCTGGATTTCATTATAAATCAAGCAATATAACGAAGACTACATGCACACTCAAGCACTCAAATAGTCTTAGTGTTTCTCAACCCACGATTACATTCAATAACTCACATAGTGTTTAGCCTTTATAATTTCGTACGAAATAATATCTCATATTACAAAAGAATGCTCAAATCTTTCCAAAAGATCTATTGGCTTCAACATTCTTGGATTGCTTTAAAATGTAAAAGATTTGGATTTCTTTCGAATTTAACGGCTTTGACACTTGAATTTCTCTTCACAAAGAAGACTACTTTTTATATAGAAAGGAGTTAGATCCAAACTAAGAAACTCTTTTTAAAAAAATAGTCAAACAAGAAATCTAGTCCAACTTAGAGGCTTATTTGAATTAGCAAAGTTTCATTTTCAGGTTCAAATTTGAGATATATTTTTAATAATCTCCACCTTGACTCAACATCTAAACCAAGTCACAAACATGTCATTGAAATCCAAACTTTGCTTCTACTCTCCTATAGCTTTATAAGCTCAATCGCCATAAATATCTTTCAAGTTGAAGTCTAACTTGAATTTTTCCATAACTGTGAACAATATTAATACACAAACTCCACCTGCACTTTTAGCTACTCCACAAGGATTTGCAAACAGAACATCCTCTATCACAGATAAAGTAAAATCATTATTGCATATATATTTGTCAGGAGAACAAACAAGCACCTTTGTCAAACTTAGTAATTATAGCAATCACCGGCTCCATAGACTCCATCTCACTATAAGCCATATCTGGGTTGTTTACCATTTAGCATCCACTACCTTAGAAGTTTTTATTTCCACTACCTTAGAAGTTTTTATTTGCAACTCTACCTCAAGCTAAACACCATCCTTATTAGTATGATCACTACCAAAATTACTCATACCCAGAAATACTATAGACTCATCAAATGTAACTTTCTTATTGATAATAGATGAATTTAGTTTTGGGCATCACAATTGATAGACCCGCTTACCTTGTGCATAGCCTAGGAATATACATTTACTTACCTTCCATCAAGTTGACCATCACTCACTTGAACATAGCATGGGCAACCAATATATTCTAAGACTAGTTAGCAATGTTACATGACCACACTTCTTTAGGAGTTCAACATCCATTTGCAGTCGATGGAGATTTATTCAACAAGTAGCTTGCCGCAATAAGCGCATCTACCGAAATTCTCTAAATCATACAAGCACTGGAGAGTATTTTATGAGCCATCTCTAATAATATTGTGGTCATCATCTTTGCAACTTGTTGTGGTTTGATGGCATTAGTGTGGTGTTTGACTATGCCTCATTCCATGTAGAATTCTTTCAACAACTCTGAGCAAAACTCCATACTATTGTTAGTTCACACATGCTTAATCATCCTACTAGCTTCCTTTCCGATCAAAATTTTCAACTTTCTAATCTTGATAAGAGCATCAAGCTCTTGCCCAAGCACAAACACTCAAGTCTTCCTGAGTACATCCATGATTATTAGCATAAATTAAACACTCTTCGTTGAAAGAAACTGCAATAACCTACAAACACTCAAGTGAATTAACTCTACAATTTTTGTAGCTCTAATAGTTGTATTGAATTAAAATTTGTCATTTGCTTAAGTCACAACACCTGCATAAATTTAGTTCCTTAGCAACTTAACCATATACCGCATTTCTTTCACTTAAAACCTTCAGGCTTCTCTCCCAATGTGCCCCAAACACATATGCCTCAATTTAGCTTCTTGAACAAATGCATTCAACGCCTCAACGACAAAATGCGTCACTATCTCACCTTAAAGCTCGTATTTCATTGCACTTGATTCCTCTCATTGATGTTAAGACACAAACACCCAACTCAACTCAGGATACTTAAGGAAATTGAGTTATTCTTCAATTTTAAAACATACCTTACTCTAGCTAATATCCTCACGATACTATCATGCATTCTTTATAACATCGCACATTCCCCAACTTCCACTATCTATACATTGAAAAGTAGTAAACCAATGCTTGTATGGTGTAGCTTGAAACAAATAATCAGAATCTATAATCCATCCGTTAAACATTAAATCCTCAGTGACAACCACATAATCATCATCGTCTTAGACGCCATATGCAATTGCGGCAATATCATCAATAGGCTCAACTCTAATTGCTTTAACCTTCTCATTCTTTAGCTTAAGGCATTTCCTTCTAATATGTCCCATTTTTCCCACAACTTCAATAGACAACACTACTAGTCTTAGACAAACAACATTTGTTTGAGTTTGCTCTGCTTCTACTAGCACAAGTACTAGTTTGTCCTCTATTTTCACCTACTAAAGTGGTATGCACAAATTCACCAAATTCTCTTCTTCAAATGTCTCCTCATAGAATCATAAAGTGAACCTCATCAAATATCAATCTTCATGACTGAGAGAAACTACTAACAACAATAATAGTAATATTCTAACCCATCATCAAATTCGATCTCAACTGAGTTCAATTGGCTAACAATTACTTTTGATTCATTGATTATGTTCAGCAATTGTCACACCTTCGCCCATTTTATAATAAAATAGACATCGCATCAAGTAGACCTTATTGACTGTAGAGGCTTCTCGTACATGTTTATTGGGGTATTCATTAATCTCGTAATAGTATTCTCTTTCATGATGTTAGAAATGGCGTTATGATAGCATCGGCCGAATAACCTCCAATGTCTGTCTATCCAACAATTCCCAAACTATTTGCTTCACTAACTTTGGCTTCTTCTTAGATGAAGGTTATCCTAATCCGCATCGTTCAGAAACCAAAATCATTCCCACCAAATCTGTTGATTTTTACTTTTCCTTTCTTTTGTTGTCATTGATTCGTTTCAGTTTAGTTAAGCCTGGCTTTGATACTAATTGTTACATAAATAAGCAATTGAAGAATAAAATAAACATAACAAAAAAAATATTCAAGACATCAAATTTATGTAGTTTGATTTGTGAGACCTATGTCCATGGAGCAACACATGATTCTACAATAAATCAAGCTACACAATGGAGATTACAAACCACACTCAAGCACTCAATACTCTTAGTGTTTCTCAATCTCCAATTTTACCTATCACTCACATAATGTGTAGCCCTCATGGTTTCTCATGAAATAATCTTTCAATCTCATAAAAGAATTCAAAAAAATCTTACCACATGATTTAATCAGCTTAAACATAGAAATCCACAGCAAATTCCTTCTAGGAAAGCTAGTGAAACTAGGAAAACACTCCAACTTGGAAACCTACTTAAATTAGGAAAGTTTCCTTTTCGAACTCAAAATCGAGACATATTTTCAACATTAAGTTTATTAAATCAAATTGAAATTGGCAAAAGGAAGTTTGTCAAACCAAATAGATCACCATTATCAATCATGGATCACACAAATTTATTACGATCCTTTTGATTTGCAATAGATCACATGGATCAATAACAAACCAAATTGATCTGTAGGATATTAGTTGTTCACAAGGCCTATAAGTAAGTTCTTGCCTAACCTTATTCTACACAAAATTTTGATATTATACGCTTTTTTTTAGGGTTCATTTGTTTTGTGGGAAATATATGATTTAAAAAATATTTTTTTCTAAAAATGATTATATGTATTGCTTATAAAAATAAATGAACAAAAAATATTTTCATTATTCATGAAAATATTTAGACACAAATTGTTGTTGATAATGCAAACATTTTTATTGACTTACTACTTCAAGAAATATAAACATTCATTTTTTAAAATACTTTTCAAATCATTTATTTACCTTGAAACAAATAGACCTTTAGGGAAAAACAAACTCGTAATGATAAAGATCTTTTGTCTCAAGCCTTGCATAATCCTTAATAACCATCTCTCTCCTTCTCCCTTTCCCTCTCCCACCCTCTCCATCTCTCTCTCTCTCCTTAAACCATCCACCACTAGCGTAGTCGAAATGGGTAATAAATGCAAGTGAACTCGCAACACATGTGCTCAGGCGTATAATTGCTCACATGTGAAAACTTGGAAAACAAATCTCTCATTTTCTTTTATCTAAAACAACAAAAGGAACAAATAAATACTCTACAACCCCTAGTGACGTGTCAAAACTTGAAAATAATTCTAGGCAATAAAAAGTTGAGATAAATGTATTGAAAATCCTGAAACCTGTCATTGAAAAGCAATTGAATTCAAAAACTTTCAAAAAGTGCAATTGATCCTTAAACTTTCAAAAAGTGCAATGAAATTATAAAATTTATCATGCAAGACAATTGAGTTCTAAAATTTTCAAAATGTGTAATTAAATACTAGAACTTAAGTTCTTCCGTTAATTGCACTTTTTGAAAGTTTTAGAACTCAATTGCACTTGATGACTTAATTGCATTTTTGAAAATTTAGAACTTGAATGTACTTTTGTGATAAGTTTTCAAACTTTATTGCATTTTTTGAAAGTTTTAAAACTCAATTATACTTTTGTGATAAATTATAAGATTTTCAATACACTCATCCCTAAAAAGTTTGTAAAATAAACAAAAGCCTACAATAATGGGAAAAATAGACATAAACTAGAAAATGATTTGAAACACACATAAATAATAGATATTGAGGCCCAAAACAACTACAAATGAGAAATCCAATCAAGTTGCGGTATAGAACTAAATGAGTTTTCCCAACCGGTATTTATGGGCCCTGTAAAATTTCCTAGATAAAAAAGTTATGGCCATTTAATTGTGCAGTATATGGATTTTTTTGTCCCGAGTACACCCATTGGATATCCTCTATTCAAATGGTTTAGAAAGTCATCAGCAACCGCATCCGTGTTAGCCATTTTCTTCCATCCTCAACTAACAAGGACATGGCCATTGCCTTAAGCACCAACCTTCATCGGTGAAGCCGCTCTATCACCACCATGCACCACCATCCCGTCAACTGACAATGACATGGCCAAATGTGTACGGAAATTTTGCCACCATCACTGTCGAAGGAGGAATGTCCAATATGCTGGGTTGAGACTAGAGCACTAGGAGGAGCTCTGCTCTTGCTGGTCTTTTAAGCTCGGATGAATGGAGAGCAAGAGAACGAGATCAGGAGACTATTTCTCAACCTCGCCCCATTGATACCTTGGCCACTTCTTCTCCTCATCCACCTCTCTCTAGTTTCGCATTTTCCTTCCACTTCAAACTCACTTGAATGAAAAATAACTCTTAGTCAAGGGAGATTCCATCTTCTCAACTTGAGTTGAGATTTTCTTTCTCGTTTTCTTTCTCGATCTAATATGGGAGTATTTTGTTGATTTCATCTAGGTTTTTTTCCTTTGTTTGTTGCCGATACTCTTCTTCACTTGTTGGGCATCATTTTCGCTTCCATTGTTAGGAATTGATCTGTCGCTTTAGATCCTCCAAAAGATCGAAGAGGAATATGGTGAGTTCATGCTACACTAGAACCTTTTACACCACTTTTACGAACTTTGTAAGCTCTCTTAACCTGATCTAGATTTAGGAGCTCTTCTCTCCCGATCTAGATTTAGATTTGGGAGTTCCTTAGAAACATTTTGGTGCTCATCTAACCGTCCCGATCTAGATATAGATTTGGAAGCCTATCCAACTAATATTTGTGTACGGTGATGGTGTTGATGATGCTACATTTAGGCATACATTGCCCACCGGGCAAGCCGTAGCTATTGGAGAAAAAGATTATGATATGTGCTCATCACTAATGATGATAAAAGATTCGGTAAATGGCTGCCATTCTTTTTGTTTTAATGTTAAGACAGATCTGTATGATGAGAGTATGCTTACCACAGCAATGTGTACTTTGTTATACTACTTTACTATTTAGGATTTATTTTATTTGCATCTCTCATGTATCATCTTGAGATATGAATGAAATATTCACTTTTCAACCAAAAAAAAAGAAGAAAAAAGAGGTCAGGATGGTCGGGTTCATTCTTGTTTTCAAAGGTGGAGAATTGCCTGTTGGAAAGTTCGAATTTGGAAATGATGGAATAAAGCCCTAGAGCTTTTATCTATTTCAGATCTAAATCAAATTTATTCGTGCCCTAAACATTAATCTTATAGCAAAACCATAAGCTTGATTGGAAACAGAGAGTGACCTTCAAAAGGGGAAAAAAAAAAGATTCAAAGTCTCTAAGTCAAAGGTTTGATTGAAAACGGAGAGCGCAGGTTAGTCACACACTGATGGTTGGCCGACGAACTCCACCGTGTGATGGCCGCCGACCTCAGCACCATTTCTAGTGTTTTAATTTTTCTTCCAAAATAAAAATAAAAATTCCGCTCGGTAGAATTGAGAGTTGTTCTTCTTGAATTTTTTCTCCTTATATTTTTGGCCTTTTCTCCTTTTTTTTTCTATGTTTTTTTAGCATTATTTTTTATGTAGCACCACATGAACACTATATTTTTCCCAAAAAATCAGAATGGCATTGATCGAAGTTTTGATGTGCCAAGCCAACAAAATTGATGGAGTGACAATTGAAAGGATTTAATTGCACCGAAATCAAAACATTTAGCATTTGATTGCGCTCTTTTAGATGTTGAAGATCGGATTATGCATTGAATAAAACGTTAAAAATTGTCTGTGTCATTTTCGTTAGTTAAGGTCATGATGGTCTTTCAAATAATTTATTTGTCAAGGCAAATATGATGGATCCTTCTTGAAGTCCAATTTCCTGGTTTCACACAGCCAAAACAGGTATATATTCAAGATAAGAGCAGTACAACTGTTTGCAAGCACGCGCCTTATTATTGGGTAACAATCAATTACAATGTCATTTGTCATATTTAGGTGAAGAGCCTCCAATTTCAGACGTTACTTTATTGATTTTTTATGATTAGCACTTCTATTGCAAGCTGTTTAAAACTTTATTATATCACGTCCAATCTCTGTGCCCGTGTCTTTAAATTAATAAAATAAAAGAACTTTTAAAAATAGTAGTTATGCAGAATAATAGTGGGCAGAAAAAAACAGTCTAGTAACTATGCTTTTAAAAAAAAAAAAAATTGCTTTTATTGGTTGGTGTAAGTCTTCATGAGTAGTCAAGTGTCATCTTCCAATTGTGGGAATGTAACCATTTTCGCACTCACAAAATCACTTTACCAAATGTCGTTCTATATATATTTTTAAGCAGCGATTAAATAATTGTATAATCTTGACTCCAAAAGTTTTTTCATTGTCTAACATTGGCCCACTCAGAGGAGAAGCCAGAGCATCCATCCTTCCAATTACTTCTTTCTTAATACATAAATTGTTTGAGAAGGCAATTTCAATTTGATCGCATGTCATTCTTGTGGTGGAACTGAAAGTAATTTAAACAGCTACATCGGTTTTGAAAGCATCAACCAATCGCATTAGGCTTCTTTTGTTTTGCAGAAAATTTAAAAATCATTTTTCTTATTTTAATTTTTTTCAGAAATAAGATAATAAAAAATATTCTCATTATCGACAAAAATGTGTAGGCATGACTTCTTGTTAGTAATAGAAATATTTTTAATTAACATATTTTTATAAGCGATAATAATGATTAAAGTTATGAAAACATTTTCCAAATTATTAATTTGCAAAACAATGGTAGTCTTAAACATAAATAAGTTTCATTGGCACTTACTAAAATGTGTAAGTATTTTCAAGGAAAAATTTCAAATAAGTGCCCAAAGTGCTCTTATTTTTTTTCAAATAAAGACTTAAAGTGAGCCTTATTTTAAATAAGAGCCCGAAATATCCTCATTTTCCCAATTTAAAGCATAAAGTTGACCTTGTTTCAAATAAAGGTCTAGTGCCCATATCAGTCTCAAAGAAGGACCTCAACTCATTGAATACGAAGGGTAATTTTGTCTTTTATCTTTCTTTCTTTTAAAAAAAATTAAAAAGAAAGAGAAAACACAGTCAAGGGGCTGTTGACTGCCGCCCCATCGCCGAAGGGGTGGCGGCGATGGTTGGCGAGGTCATCGGTGCCTAGGTGAGGGCTGACGACCTTCGCCGGCCAAAGGTAGGGGCCAACAAACCCTCGCCAGAAGCGAGAGAGGGCTATGACCCTCTCCCAAATCTGGGCAAGGGTCATCGGCCCTCATCCAACGCCTCTGAACCTCGACCAAGCATCGGTGAATGTCTGAAGGCACTGGGCAAGGGCTAGTGACCCCTACCTAGATCTGGGAGAGGGTCGATGCCCTCTTCCACGTACCTTTAGTCGGTGAGGGTCATTTGCCCTTACCTAAGCGTTGGCGACCCTGCTGGCTTTCACCACTACCCCACTAATGGGGCCGTGGCCACAGGCGAGAAGGAGACACGCCTGCTTGTGTTTTTCCCTTCTTTTTTTTTTTAAGTTTTGTTTTTTTTTTTGTTTTTAATATAATTTAATTTAAATTTAACTCGTGTTTTGACAAAATATCTTTGGTTGGCTGGAATATTTTGCTAGCTAACGAACCAGCAAGGCTAGGTTATTTGAACTAGCTATAACCACTTTGGGTTCTTATTTGAAACAAGATTCACTTCATGCCATTATTTGAGAAAATCATAATACTTCGAGCCCTTATTTAGATTTTTTCCCATTTTTAATCAACTACTCAACTTGAATTTGAATGACCTACTCCACCGAGTTTTTATTTGTTATTATTATATCTGTCTTTTTTGTAGTGGATGTGCTTTGACAAAAATTTGATCAATTCCCTATAATTACTAGCATGGTGTCCACTTAGATATCACACAGAGTTTAAGGGGCATTTTGACTTACAGGATTCAATTAAGGAAAAAATACACTTAATTTGCTAAGCAGTGTTGGGGATAATTAATTCATTTTACATAATAGACACTTAAATTAAGCTTTGTCTATCTAAAACCTACCAATAAGTTCACATTCCGCAATTCTTAACTTTCAGCTACAGTCACGCAACAGTATATTCTCAAGTTTAGCACTTAAAATTCAATACTTATATTATCCGAACTTATTTTTCAGTTTTATCAGACCGGTCCTAAAAGATTTATAGAAAAAGAAAAAGGATTTATAAGATTAAAAACATTTCTTGCAAAACCGTCAAAAAGTCTGAAAGGATCATTTTGCAAGAATAGTACATTCTACAGATGAAGTGCATAGGTCTTCATATAAGCATCTCCGATCTTCGCGGGAAGACCTAACTCTTTATTAATTTGAATTGGATGCAAGTTAATGTTTTAGAGCAATTTTTCCAAATGTTGGAATCCACCAAAAGTAGCGCGGAGTGAATTAGACATGCTTTGCCATTTTTTGTAAGCTAAAAAGATGTCAGTCAGATTGTAGAAATAGAATATTCTACTTTGTAAAATAGCCCTCGATGCTTGTAGAAAGACGTCCAAGGGATCAAAGAAGATCATACCGACGGGATATATGATCGGATAAAGCTTCTAGCGAAAATTTTGAAGCTTGGAAGTAGAAACTAATATATATATATATATTGTTGGTGGGATTCCAGAAGATCACAGACAGCTCTTTCTCCATGTTGCATTGAATACTCTTGCTTTCCTTTCGTCAAAATAGTGTGATTTCTGTATTGTAGATCTCTATAGTGAATACTTGTAATCTAGAAAGAGAGTGATATACTATTCTAAGAGACGCTCAAATTGTAGAAGCAACTCCTGAACTTTCAAGTGAAAGCATCGCATGAAGCATAATTTGTAATATCTTGAGTGTATAATGGATTATAACCTTAGTAAAGTTGTTAGAGTTGAGAGACAAAGGTGGCCAAGTGGCACCACTGTAAACTAGATGTGCATTTCTTTTATCTCTTAAGCTCTTTCAGTTTATGTTTGATTGAAGATTGTGATTCTGCGTAAGTGTTCACATCTCTAAACCATCAATGCACCTTGTCGACACTGTCCATCACATATTTGCAAAACAGTTTTCACTGTTTCTAAGACATCCAATTCATCTCCTCTTGCTTATCGTGCTTAATCAATTTCATATAATTCCATCGGAATCCATGTTTAGTGCTAGCCAACGGTTGTTGGAAGATGATATCCGCAACTTGTCTACTAAAGTTTCTGAAAATAGCCGTGGCAAGGCATGGTTGGTTTTTTCAAGAATTGGCTCTAGACCAATGCGCTCAAGATAACCAAAGGACATCAACGACACCACAACAAATCGTGGCGAGGGACACCATTAGACATGCTATTTGATGTAATTTATGTGCAATCGTTATTAGGGCAACATGTAATTTATGTGTTTTTTGAAATTATTTAAAAAATTTCTTGTGTTTCAATTTAAATTAATCGAATGAGTGTGTTCTCATCAATTTCCCAATTCTTATTATTATTGTTTATTTTCATTAAAAGTAATTTCAAACTATTGTTTCAGGGGAAAAAAATGGCCTAGGACCTATGAAGAACCAATACTCTCCAAGAGTCTTCGTGTCGTATCGGACACTTCGACACATGTCTGACACTCTCCAACATTTTTGGATACTCTCCGACACTCGGTCAACACGTGTCGGAAAATCCGACACTTGGTCAACTTTCCTGACACTCTCCGACACTCGAGTTGGAATTCTGACATACGAGTTTCCGACACGTGATTCCAATATCGAGGTCAATTTTAAAAATTCAATAAATGAGAGGTCAAAATATATATATGTGAAAAAATAAAACACAATAATAAAAATAATAAATGGAGAATGAAGAAAAACCTAGTCTTCTCCTCTTCTGACTCCCACTTCCCGTGATACACAATTCACACATTAATTTTTTTTTTCTCCTCTTCCAACATATCTAACATGTGAGCCTAGAATATTGATCGCTTTTTTTTTCCCAAATTTTATCAATTATTGAAATAGAGTCAAATTTGTCAAATTGAAATAATAAATAATATTAATAAATGGCAGATTGATGTTTTCAATGTAAATTCATTCTAGGCTTTTTTATTTATTTATTTATTTATTTATGAATTTGATTCAAATTAATTTGATTGAAATAATCATAAAAATGATAATTTATTATGTATATATAAAACTATATATTTAATATACAATGTATCACAACGTGTCGAAATTCTTTATTTTTTGAGAAACGACATGTTGGCGTATCGTGTCATATCGTGTCGTGTGTTGGTGTTACTTAGCCTAGGACTTGCGTGTCCAAACAAAGCCCGGTCCTCACTCCTATGCTGCGCACGCTAAAAACCATTTACAATAAAATAACACGCCATTTGTCAAATTTCAGCGAAGAAACTTTGAATACAAATACTATTTTATTGAATTATTGCATGAGCTCGCGTGTTGCCACGAAAAGAATAATACAGCTCTCGCTTCTTCCATACCCAAAGGTGTTAAATACCCCCACATGATATTCTACATCCTTCTTGTTATATTTTATTTAATGACACGTACATTATTAGCAAATTTAAAGTATGATTGCACGGATAGCAAAATCCGACAAACTTCTTCTTTCGTATGAACTGTTGGGAATTTGACGCAGAAAACCCGTTACCTTAATTTGAGGAGATTGCTAAAAGAGTTCATTAGTCTAAACGTGTGCACCTTGTTAGAATATTTTAATTTTTTTTTTGTCAAAAGAAAATTGTATTCATTACTTAAAAAGATTCAAAGAATTACATAGACTTTCACAGCAAAGCAAATCGAAGCAGAGCAAAAATTGTATTAATTGCTCAAAAGGATACATGAGAAATATATAGATTTTCATGGCAAAGCAAATCGAAGCAAAGCAAATGCCAAAATACTATAAAACAAAGCAAAATCTAGAAAATAAGGAAGATCTTGCAAGGTTAAGCACATAAAGTTTCATAAGGATAGATCTGTCCAACAAAATAATTGGCAATCAATCACTAGATCTCATTTCATTATTGGTGATAAACATAAGCTAGAAATTCTTTTTTCAATAATTACGGCGTTGCTAGTTACTAGTACATGTTTAGTTTCGACTTTCTTTATACCATTGCAACATGGAGACAACCAAAATAGGTTAAAAAAACACATATCTAAAATTTGGAAGAGCAAATCTTCATAGTTCGACAAGATGCCAGAGCTCCTTTGATCATCATTGAAATTGGAAGTAGAGGACTTGTACACAGATAGAGCACGGAGGTATCAAATCCCCAAAAATACTACTAAACTCCCAGATCTAAATCGGGAGAGAATAACTCTTAGGTTTAGAACTAAATTAGGAGAGTTCAAACTCTCAGATCTAGAACTAGACTAGGAGAAGAGAACTCCCAGATCTTGATATAGAAGAAAAAAGAAGAAATGAACCAACAAACTCAAATAAAACAATAATAAATGGAGGGGGTGAGACTATCTGAAACATTCTCCCGTTGGCTGAAGGTTAAAAAGAAAATGGAGAGAGGGAGAGAAAAAGACTTTTCAGCTGCTTTTCAAATATTTAGCCATATCATATTTCAATATTAAATCAAACATTTATCTAATAGTTTAAATTTTTGGAACAGTTGATCGTAATCTCACAACATGGTATCAAAGCAAGTAGCCAAGATCTCATTGCCTTGAGGGGAAGTATTAAAATATTTATATATTAAATCACGTTTTATTCTAATAGATTAAGTTTTTTGAATAGTTGGCTGTGAATTCACATAATCTCACACATCTTACGCCAATCAACTTTATTACGATTTTCAAAAATCAGATAATGAATCAAGTCTATGCATTAAATTCTATGGGTAATAGACAAATTATCCTTAAACTTTGGTTCAATAAGTAATGTAATCTCTTAACTTTTCATTTATATATTATGATCCATAAACTTTAGTCAAATGCATTGTCGTCCTTAAAATTTTAAATTTCTTCTCCATAATTCTTGATTTCTTCGATCAAAATATTTAAAAATTCATAGACCATATTGAATATTTGATCAAAATTTAGATATCATATTGAACAAATTAAAAATTTATGGATAACTTTGCGCAGTAAACTACAGTTCATGAATTTATTTAATAAATTAAAAGTTTAAGGGTCGTATTATATATTAAATCAAAGTCGATATGTCATTTGTATAAATTCTCTATGTATATTTTTTGTCGAATCCTAAATTCTATTCACTAACCCTAACTAGGTCACGTAAAATTCATGTGAAAAAACAAGGCCTAAGTTTTCCCGATAAAGAAAAGAAGACAGCCGCACACGTCTCGAGGCGACGGAGGGGGGACAAGGCCACCGTCTCCTGCAGACCACCACCCACGTGAATCTTTCACCTGGGCAACCAATGTCTGATTTCCTTCTCCAGGTGTCGAGCAACAACCACAAGCGGCCAAGAAGAATTTTCCCCCTCCATTTTTCAGCTTATTTTATTTGTTCATTAGCTTTCTGTTTACTCATTTCCCATTCTGTCATTTTATATAGAGTAGGTTGTCTTCAAGCACAGATGCATCGATCCTCCTCCCCAACCATCTCGTATCATAGAAAATTTCATGTGGAATGAATTGGCAAGGGAAGGGGCACTTTTTGACTTAATAGCTCCGGCAGATGATATTTATATTGAAATTCAATGTACCCATTTTTGGCCTTTCCCTCCGCTAGCGTCCACGGATTGGGAGCCCATCGTCCACGTTCGAATTATGAAAACGGATTTCTCTCCGGGTCACGGTAGGCAGACCTGCCAAACAAGAAGTCTTTTTCCATTGTGAATTTTTGGTGAGGGAAAAGGAGATATACTAAAGTCATTTTATATTGTCTGAGGAGGGGCTTCATGGTCCGCGGAAATCCTCCAACCCATGTCTGCCACGGCGCATCACGCAATGTGAAAATAATTTCGGTATTATTTGTGGCAAAACTACATGGATCTTACGTGAAGCCCCTCAAATCAAATCTGACGATATAATTTTCCTTAGAATTTATCGGTGAGGTTTGATTTTGAACTCACAATCTCGCTTCTCCAATAGTATTGATTCTAAGTGCAAGGTATGGGATTTGTATCATTCTATCGGAGGCATCAAACTTCAATATATATATATATATATATATATATATATATATATATCGATAGTTAGCTTTTAGGATGTAATTCTCCTAAAATTCTTAATGTTTGTGTTGCAATCCTACAATGGTTGTTGGTGATGTCGGTATAGCAATGTTCTTCCATTGTGTGCCCAAAAGTGTGAGGTGGAGATTGTTATGATCGTAATGCAAACCTTCATTATGGGTTTGTGTGGCCTTGCACTCTTATGCCTGAATAGCTAATTTTTGCGATGTGGTCCTTGGTAGTTATCATCCCAATGATGTAATTAGGAAAGTGAGTAATGATGCATACTTTTCCATGGATTATCATTAAGTATAGATCATTATTATTATTGAGATGTTGTTGTTATTGCAATTTTCACTAAGACATGTTGATGCAAAAAGATATTAAATTATAAAAGATCAAACCTAAGGCTGAATTCCCACATGGGGAGGAGATTGTTGAGATATACATATGAGTCATATTGAAAAATGTCCCACGTCATAGAATTGGTGTGATGTGGATGAATTAATATATTCAAGTCAGTTCATAATTCATTTGTATAAGCTCTTGACTGAATCTAGGTCCAACTATATATGTTAACAGGCTTGGAATTTGCACTCTCTCCTGACAATCTCCTTAGGTAAAAGTATTGGACTTTTGTTTCCAAGGTCTCAAACTTGAGACATTTTTAATTATTATTATTGTTGTCATCATCATCGTTATCCTCGTCATTATCAACTAATGGATTATCATTAGTATAAATAAAATTCATCAAAGAATGAGAGAATCGTTGGTGATATGGATCGAAATCAGCCATGTTATAACAAAAACAACAACAATAATCTATTACCCATTCACATGTAGTTGGATAACTTCATATAGTGTAATAGTATATACTTACGGAGTTTAGGTTGCCGCAATTTGCATATTCTACTCATTACTCGTATGTTCTTATGAAACAAGTCACTCTTTTTCAACTACTGATTGTGAATCTAATATAAGTTTGAAGAGGATAAAATGCTCCAACAACAATGATTTATGCCACGACCTAAATGAGCATGTCAGTCGCATTAGTCTATAATTGTCGGAGAGCAAATCAAGTGGGAAGACAATTAAATTAGACATGACTATGATAGCAATCTCATCATGCTATGTTATACAGTGACACCAACGCAATTGATGTGTCTTATATGGCACACATTAGACGCAAAATTTGGGTAGTTAGGTATGATATTATTTGTGTATGGACCCCGAATCTATCAATCCTACATAGCAATCTTTTGAGATATGTTATATTTGCTATTATTGAGCAAACTTTATTCTGCGCCCTGATGATAAATTGATATACGATTGGGACATGTGTCACACATCATGTAACTAAATGACATGCTATCTGACACATGACGTGTGGTGGCCATGGTTGGTGGAGGAGATTAGGGTTTTGTTGGGTGACCGGGACTTAGGATTTTGGGCAGGTACTTCGAGATTAGGGTTTTGCTTAAGATTTTAGCTTGGTCTTCCTAGAGATGAAATTTTGTTTAAAGATGCCAAGATGTGTAAATGGAGGATGCAACGTGAGGTTTTATGTACTTTTCCCTATCCCGATCACGATTAACAAAAAAATTAGTTTCTTCTTTCCTAAGGAGATTAATAGCAGGGAAATTCTGCTTGATAGTTAGCTTCCAAAGCCATCTCTTTTCGGGTAATGTGTAATTTATCATTAGATGTGGTCCAAATTTCATAGAGTTTAATTAGTGTTTTAGGACTTTTATCACCTTTATAAAGGAGAAAGTACACTATAAGTCCTAAATTTTATACACGGAATGCAATCGTATACTAAATCGTTATCAAAATATGTGATCGAGTCTTAAATCTTTTCAAAATAGTTCAATTAAGTCTTACACTTTTACTGAAAAATATAATTAAGTCCTAAAATTTACATTGAAAGTGCAACAAATGATGCCATTTAAGTAACTTGCAAAGCAATATCTAGGTACTATTTATTGGAGCGCCCTACTATGCTTTTTGAAAAGAGTTCGGCACATAATTAAACCAATCAAATTATTTAAGCATTAATTGCATTTTATATGTTAGGTTAAGAACTTCTGATACACTTTTTCCCTTTCTAAATTATCAAATGCACATAATTCTACACCTCGCTAGTTATTTGGATATACGATCACATAATTTATGAGATAGCTAGATATCATTTGGAGTTCGCAACAAAAATTGAAAAATTTTTGGCGAAAAAAACTGCTGCTGCTTTTTCTGTAAAAGAGAGCTAAGCTTTGCACATGTGGGCATATAAAGCCACTGGCCTCCGTTTCCCGAGAGATACAAAGATCTTGACGACTACTTTCGCAAACTGTGTGGAAACTTGAATAGCTGTTGTCATTACATGATTGTAGGTTTATGCAATCACCAAATATTCTCTGAAATTCAAAGGTCTTTACACAACAATGAGACTAAAATTATCTATATATATATATACACGTGCATGTGTGTATATAAATATATATTCCTTTATTTTATTTTTTAAAAGGGTAAATGACATTTTCGTGTCAACATGTCACTCTCTGTGCTCGGGCGACAGAGGGTGCTGGAAAAAGATGTTGCCATTATAGGAAAACAAGAGTGACGTGACCACGAGAGAGGATCATACCATAGTACGACCGGATTTGCTTAAGGTTGTTTCGTGGTAAAACCGCGGCGATCGTTCCGGACAATGCATTGAAGGGACAATGAAAGAGAGAGAGAGAGAGTTTAAAAAAAAAAAAAAATTGGAGAAAGTCTACCTAACATAGATGAATTTTAAATTTATGAGGATACAAAAGTGTTTGAATAGTATTTGTTCTTGCACCTTGGAGAAGTTTCTTGAGTAATTAAGCGTTAGTCTCGGATGCCATTGGTTTTATTCTCGAGCCACATTTATTCGCCTAGAGTGATCCTCTAGGGATAACACACATCATTTTGATTGTTAAATCGTTATTGAACGTCACTTGAATATGGAATTTCAATAGGGTTTATGTGCATACAATTCTTTGTTTTACTAAAAATTTAAAATTTTGGACTAGGCTTATTTTGTAAAAAGGGGTTCACCAAATACACACGACAAGCAAAACTTATGTGTCTTCTTGGACTAGCAAATCCAGGAAGGCACAACACAATTGCCCTTAGCCATAGTCCAAACAGGATCTAGAACTAATTGATGTATGTATGAGATGAAAAATTAGATTTGTCATGAACAACTAATATCCAAAGCCAATATTACTACCATGTTATAAAATCAAATCTAAAAATTTTAAGTCCCATCAAGATTCTCATTTGGTTCAAAACTTAAGAGTGAGAGTCGATAATTAAAAAAGAGGACGCAAGATTAATGAGGTACCCAAAATATTTTAATCTAAAACAACTGCCAATTTTAATTTAGCCAAAAGGAAAAAAAATAATATTAAGTACTTAATTTTCCGTAGACAGCCCACAATATCTTAGGTCATTCCAAGAAAACCGCTTTTCACTCACTTTTGTCTGTACTTTTGGTTGCCTTTTCAACCTTTTTGATGAGTTGGACCCACGTCGATTTGCCCGGACTGTAGGCATGAAAAATGTTGGCCGTATGCGAGCTCACATGCACGATTAGCCAAGGCGGGTCTAGATGTGAGCAGATGTGAGCTGAACGCACATCATCCACGTGGATCCGATATTTTACTCCACAAACCCTAATTTGCAAGAGCAATTTCTTTAGCAATTCTTATTAAGACCAAATTTATGAAATTTATTTACTAAATGCTAAGTCAGATGCTGAGCGGTCTTTTACATAAACAGGTTATATTCAAGAATTAATAACGGTCTAATACGTCACTTAATAAATCGATGATTCGATTTTCATAAGTCTAGCATTTCTCCGATTTTTTTGGACCACAGGTTTCTTTATAGCGCCACATTGGTAAACATGTAGGATACTAAGATGGCAATTGTGGATGAAAGTTCCATACCAATATTATCCCTTGGGATCAAGGGTTGGGAGTTCTTTATGACGAATAAAGCCTTGATAAAATTGTCCAACGAGTAAATAGATATGGTTTCTTTTTGGTATTTGGCCATATTTAATGTCACATAATGAAGGGCAATTATTCTAAGAAAAATGAATTATTTGTAAAATATTTTATCTTAAAACGATTGCTTGTGTTGTTTACAAAAATGAATTAACGATTTTCGTCGTCCACAAAAAAAGTTAGACATAAATTATTATCGATAATGATAATATTTTATCAAATAATTATTTCAAGCAATATAAGTGATTATTTTTATAAAAAAAAGTTCCCAAATCATTTATTTTCCAAGAAACGAATAAACCGGTAGGACTTTATTAATAGAGTTGATATTAGATAAGATAGAAAGTTGACCCTTTTTAGCATGATGATTATATACATTGGAGGTCCCCTGTTCATAATTTCCTTTAAGATATAAAGTTAGATGCTTCAAAAATGGTCAAAGCTCAATATAGCTTGTTAAAAGTGAAGATAGCTGATTGGATTTAACGTTGTGACCGTCGAATGTAAGAAAGGACTTTGTAATTCTAGATTTGGAGAAAGGAACAATTAAGTCCCTTCGTTAAACTATCAAATTGATACATTCAAATTTTCATCCTACCTCCATCCAATTTAGTTAAGCGGAGAAACTAACGTGGTTTCTTTTCTTGTTGTTTTCACTCTTCTGGCATGCACATTAGCTAAAGCATTAAGTATAAGATTAAAACAACATTGTTCTAGTCCAAATTCTAATTTTTACCTTGAATCTTAGTTAAATTAGATTGTAAAAAAATTAAAAGAGGCTATATTTATCAAAAAAATACAAACTAAACAAATTAAAAAAAGAAAAGAGTCACAGGCAAGAGCTTGTGGGCGGGCCACCTCGGAGGGGAGGGCCAGCAAGTCCCCACTTGGGTTTGTGTTCCTTCTTAATTTTTTTTAATATTTTAATCTAATTTAACTAAGATTTTAGGTTTAAAAAAAATAGGATTTGCACCAAAACTACATCGTTTTAGTTGTACACTTCATACTTTAGTTCACGTAAACATTTTCCATTTTAGAACTTGATCGACATTTAGAGGTACTTGATTGCCACAACTTAACAAGTTTTAGAACTCAATTACACTTTTTTTTCAAAATTGCACTTTTATGACAAGATTAGGATATCATGAGCACGTATCCTATGAAATTAATAAGAACTCTATTAACGTGTTCTAGCCACTTCTTAACCATACTTAATTTAGAATAATTCAATTTGCAAAGTACTTTTACATAGAATATGAAAACAGTCAGTATCACACAATTTTCTTGATTGATTACTTAATAAGTGCACCTAACATACTTGTCAATGAAGTCCCTTTTAGTAATATCGAGTAATAATATTTAATATTTGGAACGTGATGGAGGGTATATAATTTAGGTACAGATGCATGTTCACCATTTAATATTCAATATATATATTCATACTTCGTTGTCATACTATAAAATAGATTCAATTGAAACCCGAAAGTATAGGATGAAAAAAAAAGCTTTTACTTGGGGTAAGTACACCAAAAAATTATTTTGGATCACTTAAGTGCCAACAAATTTGAAAAACGATCATTTCTGTGTGTGTGTGAGAGAGAGAGAGAGAGAGAGAGCAGCACCAACACGGCACCAGTAGAAGCACCAGCAGTAGCACCAGCAGTGGCACCAGCAGTAGCAGCAACGCACCAACGGCACTTTCAACCCCTCTTCTTCCTCCTCCTCCTCCACCGTCACCTCCTATTCTTCCTGCCACTTCTTGCTTGAGCAACAATCTCAGTCTCTCCTTGCTCACCTAGTCGAGCAACTACAATGGTGGCTGAGCGACGGTGGCTAAGCGATGGCGGGCGAACGATGGTGGCCGAGCGGCGAAAACCCTAATTTCAATCCCCATATGAGCTATACGGCGTCGTTTTTGTGAGGATGTCCACGTATAACAGCAAAACAACGTTGTTTCTTGAGGAGGATGGAAAACGACATCGTTTTAAAGCCACTGCAATTTTTTTTTTAAATATAAAAGCCACGTAATTAGTCTGGCCGGAATCTATCGCCGGTGGCAATAAAGTGATCGTTTTTTCTCCGATTTGGCACTTAAATGATCTAACAGAAACTTTTGGTACCGAAGTGAGCGTCGTACATAAGTTTTGGCACTGATAGTGTACTTACCCCCTTTTACTCGGTTTCATTTACACGCATTTCAAGAGTTCTCTTTTGATTTCTTCTATTTATCACACATGGAATCCAAACGTTTTTGCTTAACTAATCCATTTGTGTACAAGCAAAGTGCCCCGTCCACGTTCTCGGGTAAGGATTTACTCGCTAGGGTGAGCCTCACAATTTTATTTATATGAGATTCGAGAAAAAAGTTCAAAAAAAATTCGTAAATCTTGTATACATAATACAATCAAATTAGGAACCGTTCAATTGATTTAATCAAATGCTAAACATTTTGACAAAGTGTGGGTTTTGACTCCTACGCTCTGTAAAGAGGTAGGGCAAAAGTCTGAGAGTGAGAGTTAGAGTAGGAATAAAGTAGGACCGACCAAAAAAAAAAATTCAAAAAATTTAGTACTTCATTGCATTTAATGAATAGGGTTATCTTTAGGACTTGTGGTGCACTTGGTTTTCGATTTTTCCTAGTGGTGGAGAGAGAATTAAGGAGAAGAAAGAAAGAAGGAAAAACAGAATTGAGATTGGAGATCAAACTTGCGATGGCGTAAAGGGAGAAAATTGGAGATCGGATCGTCGACTTGTTCAAATTGTCTTCTATAAAAGTGACTTCTTAATATGATTGATGAGCGTGATGCCTAATAGCGACGCATCGATAGTGAGTTGAGCTTCGCACCCTCAATGTAGATCTCATTCCGGTTCATTGCGACACGTACACAAGCGTGGAAGCTTGAACTTTGAATTAGCTTTCTAGATTAGAATTAACTTACCCGATAATTTAGTATCAAATCGTCGCGCTTTTGGTTTATTTAATTCTTCCTTATTTATATAATTATTTTATTTATGGGTAAGAAAATGATTGATTGGTCAAGCGGCCCCTTGGGTCCATATCTAATCACTTTGGGGATTATATCAATCTTATAGTCGCTTTTCATGTAGAAGTCCTATGCCATAATCTTCGTTTAGCTACCTAACCGGAAGATTTCGCATACTCGGGTCGGTATACGACTTTCTACTTTTACATCCATCGGTAAAGAAATTTACAGATTATTCGAGGTCGTGCATGATCTTATATTGATCGGTTTGGTTGCCAGTTTCAATAAACGATAAGAAGCACTAACAAGTAATTCTGTGATTAGGGAAAGTGGAAAATATGTTCTGATATTATAAGATATTTTTTTCAAGTTATTTTCGGCAATGTTGGCTGAAACATGTTAGATTGCTTTCCTCGATTTAAACTTTTTATGCGGGTGCATTAGGTCTTATGGAACGACTCTTGAACCGAACTCAAGTTTCGTTAATATCTCAATCATTGTTCATGCAAGGAAAGACAAATTTCATTTACAACATGACTCAATTGATCCAAGGTTGAAGTAATTAATTCTGGAGGTGTAGATGTTGACTCACAAGGCTAGTTGTTGATTCCAAGGTTGCTGATCTACTACCAAGTGACTCTTCGTCGATTCTCATGGGTTTCTGTCAATCTTCCAAGTTAGTTGTTCGACTGCCAAGGCTGGTGAGCAAACTGAGAGTCAAGTCCTAGTTACTAAGCATCTAGATCTGGTTGTTATGCATCTCAAATATATTGTCAGCTTTCTTGATGTGTGTCGACATAGGTCCTAGAGTCATTATTGGTTGCTAGATCCTAAGAGTCATATATTCCAAGGGTTATTTATGTTCGTTTAGTCCCTAAGCAAAGTTTCTCTGTAAATAGAGGAATGATCTCACATGTAAGAGTAGACTTGCATTTTGAATAGACATGAGATTATCCTCAAGTAAGCGAATTTCTATTTTAGGCTCTTTATCCAATTCCTTTGGTGGTGAACAAAAATTTATTTACCCTTGGTTGATGGTGAGATTCTTTATGCCTTGATGAACTTCATAATTTCTAATTCTTTATTCTTGGCTGGTGGCGCATTCCTTCATACCTTGGTGGGGGAGGAATTGATCACAAGAGGATAAGTAAGGAAGAGCATGAGTCCTTGTTTGATTCCAACCCAACTCGTGTTGAGGAAGGATGGATCTTTCAGGTTTTGTGTCGACAGTCGAACCATTAACAACATGATGATTATATATAAGTACCTCATGCTTAGACTTAATGGTATGCTCCATGAATTTCATGGTTCTACAGTATTTTCCAAGATCAATATGAGGGACTGCCATCATATTTGAATGAGCGAATGAGATGAATAGAATATAGCTTTTCAGACTGAAGAAGGCCTTTATGAGTGGCTAGTCAAGCCATTCGATTTGTCTAATGCTCCCAATACCTTTATGAGACTCGTGAATGACATGCTCGTGTATAGCAGCAACAATACGGAGCATGTATCTCATTTAAGATAGATAACTGAAGTCCTTAGAAAGTTTATGCTCTATGCAAGATGGAGAAGTGTCAGTTCTTTTCCAGAAGCATCATAGTTTTAGGTTATGCAGTTTCCGAGGATGGGATCTATGTTTACAAGTCCAAGGTGGAAGCAACGAAAACTTGGCCAATCTTTAAACCGGTTTATAATGTAAGGAGTTTCCATAGACGTGTTTCTTTCTACTATTGGTTCGTGAAGAATTTCAGCACCTTTATATCTCCCATTTTGGAACATGAAGAAACAAATTTTTAAATGAACTAAGGCCGCCCACAATGCCTTTGATATCATAAAACAAAAGTTTTATGTGTCTCCTATCGTTGCCCTTACATACGTTGATAAAGAGTTTGAGGTTGAATGCGATGCAAGCGGAGTATGCATCAAGGGTGTTCTTACCCGAGCCCAGAGACCTCTAGCATATTTTAATGAGAAGTTGACAGGGTCAAGGAGAAACTATTCTAACTACAACAAGGAGTTTTATGTAATTGAAATGGCTCTTGATCACTACATACTTCCTAAAGCCTGAACAATTTGTTATCTATGTTGATCATGAGGCTTTAAAATATACTAGTGGCCAGCACAAACTCAACTAGAGACATGTCAAATAGTTGAAGTTTCTTCAATCATTTTCTTTTGTCTTGAAATATAAACTTGACAAGACTAATGTCGTAGAACATACTCAATGTTCTCTATTCTGGACTCTAAGGTCCTTGGTTATGTTGAAGATCCCGAGTTTTCACCCATCATCAACAAACATGGAGTTCGTGGAGCTTATTCAACTCGAGATGGATTTCTCTTTAAGGAAATAGACTTTGTGTGTCAAAGAGTTCCTTTGAAAAGCTATTGATTTGAGAATCGAGTAGTGGAGAATTGACAGGCCACTTCGGAATCAACAAAACTCTTGAGATCTTTCAAGAACATTTCTATTAGCCAAAAATGAATGGAGATGTAAATGCACTCATTTCCACATGTACGATCTGTCGAAAACCAAATAGTTATTTCCATCAAGGGCTTTATAATCCACTTCCAATTCCAACATGGCCTTGAAAGGATGTAAGTATGGATTTTATTGTGGCACTCCAAAGAATTCAAAGGAAGGAAGATGCCATCGATTAATTTTCGAAGATAGACACATTTCATTTCGTGCTACAAGATGGATGATACTTCTCACGTGGCTAAACTGTATTTCAAGGAGATTATTCGTCTACATATAAGACCATTGTGTAGGATTGTGATTCCAAATCACTAAGTTACTTTTGCATGACTCTACGGAGGATGATTAGCACTAGACTTCTATTTGGCACAACTTGTCATCCATAAATAGATGGTCAAACTAAGGTAATAAACCATACCCTTATCACTCTCCTTGGAAGTATGGTTAGCAAGACTTTGAAGGACCAGGATCTAAAGCTCGTGCATGTTGAATTTGCTTATAATCAATCTCCAAGTTACATTACAGACCGATCATCTTTTGAAATTGTGTATATTGGCTTGATTTCCATTCCATCCAACTTATTAATCACTATGAAGTTGAAAAGAGAGCCAAGATGATGGAGAAGTTTCATTAGCAGATTCGATCCAAGATTGAAAAGATGAATGAATATGATCTTGTAAATACACATTTGAGGAAGGAGAGGTTTTCATCTCTACGAAAGAATAGGCTTATGCCTAGAACAGATGGCATATTTAATGTATTCAAGAGAATCGCCGACAATGCGTACTAGGTTGATCTCCTAGAGAATATGGTGCCTTGGCGACTTTCAATGTATGAAGTTTTTCTCCTTATTTCTAAGACGAAGGTATATCATATTTGAGGCCACATCTCATCAACCTACGGTGGATGATGCAGGAGCATCACGGAACAAGTCTCAAACCCTACGCAAGTTTCATCGTTTGGTCCAACTCGCAAGGCTAGTTGTCGATTCTAACTCTTGGTCAATTCCCATGGTTGTTTGTTGATCTTCTAAGGTAGCTATTCGACTTTCAAGACCGGTGGACATTTGGAGGATCGAGTCCTAGTTTCTATGCATCTAGTCCTAATTATTATGAATATTAAATATGTTGTCGGTTTTCTTAATTTATAATTGTGTTAATGTAATTGGCCCTAGAGTCATTATTGGTTGCTAGATTTCAAAGAGTTGTAGATTCTAAAAGTCATTTAGGTTTGTTTAGTCCCTAAAAGTTTCTCTATAAATATAGAAGTGGTCTCACATGTGAGAGCAAACTTGCAATTTGATTATACATGAGATTTTCCTCGAGTAAGCAAATTTTCATTTTCGGCTCTTTATCCAATTCCTTTAGTGGTGAATCAAAAGTCCTTTATCCTTGACTAGTGGTGTAATCCTTTATGTCTTGGTGGTAAACTTCATAACCTCCAGTTTTTTATCCTTGGCTAATGGCATGTTTATTTATGTCTTGGTGGTGAGCTTTATCTATTGTAAATTTATTTTCCACCCATACATGTCATTTAACTCTCTTTCATCTACTGTTTCCAGAAAACCCTCATCACGCGCTTATTCCAAAAAATGAATTTCTTAATCTCTCAATTCCATCATACATTAGATTGGTATCAAAGCTCTAAGTTGAACTAGTTTGACAGATTTCTTCTTTCCCTGTTTGTTACTCTCGTCTAGAGAAAAGGGCTTAATGTAAGCACAACCTGCTTACTACTTGTATCAAAAAGGTTGACAACATTACAAACACATACTTTTCGTGGTACGTTCTTATCGTGCTTTTTTTCAAAGCGTCGCAAATTGTTGCTCCTAACCAATTTGGGTAACGATGTTATGCAGTGGAACATAACAATTGCAATCGAAGAGGGGGGATTGTTTCTAGTAATCTTCTTTTTAGTGCGACTTCACTTAATATGTATGCCACATCGAGTATATAATCCATTGCAACTCTCATTTTCCCTTTTCTCCTGGCAGGGCCCAAAACTTCTCTTAATAAAGCAATAGGAATGCCTTAACTCCATTTTTCCTATTTGCCACGTACAATATGTCATTAGGAAAGTCAAAGGTTGGACCTACACTATTGTTTTTCTCCTCATGTTTGCTCATATTCCCAGGACCCGTGAGAGGGGCCATCAAAACCCACTGAAAGGTGCTTCCAATTTCTGTAATGATCATGTCTAGCTCCACGCTCGACTCAGCTTCAATAGCTTTTCGCCTATATTCACGTGACTTTGTCCGTGAAAGACTCCACGTGAAATTTTTGTATCTATCTCTCCCACTTTCTTTTCTTCGCTGGAATTTATGTGGGTATCAAAACAATTTGAAATCTCACTAATGAATACCCTAAAAAAAAAAAAAAAAACCTAGAAAATTATCTCTTATGGCTGAGAATTTTCTAGGGTTTGTAGCACGTTAAAGCTCCTAGGAGTTTCATGCAGGCCTATTTATGGCTATAATTCTTGTCTGTATTTTTTTAATCCAAGCTTTTGTCTTACTAAAGTTTTCTTTCTTTGTGAAAATAATGTGCCTTACTAAAGTTTCAAATTTTCTTTTGTACCTACATGTTCTATTGTCAAACCTGGCCGGATTCATATCTATCCTAATCATTGTTGCATTGAGGATTATCATCTTGAAATCGTGCACATCGTACAATATTCAGAAAGTAGGCAATATGATTTTGTCCAACTTGTAGTTTGAACCGACGAGAGCTATTCACTATCCTTAATCACAAGGAACTTTGACGTAAAAAGTTTCTCCAATAATCCACACATACATTGATGCGAACTAGTTACGCAAATGAGTATCACAGGCCTCCAATCGCTATCACAACATACTTGACTAACTTCTTATTTGTCACTTGCATGTTGAGATTATCAAGTATGAGCCCTCACCAATGGCTTTTGATGTTGATGTACTTTCGCCACGGAGTACTGCGCGTGCTTATGATCATTAATCACCTAGGTCCACAAGAAGAGATGACTGAAGTTCTTCGTGAATGGTTATAGATCATAACATACAAGTATTAAGCCAAATAGTAATCTCAAAAGACACTTGGAAATTTTCATCGGTAGGTCGACTTCAAGCAAGAGATGACAAGGAAACTTGGCCCAAACCCAAGGAATCAAATCAAGTTGACCTTGTCCCGTGCAAGCACCAATCCGAATGGATCCATCGATCAGTATTGTATGTTGGCACATCGGATTTGATATCAAATTTGGCCAAATTTTGTCAAGTCATGAGGTAAGCCATAAGCAAATGTATAGTCAAGTAAGGAAACTCCACGAGCATATGGAGACTAACGTTTGTGCTCCTACAGAACACACCTTGAGTTTCCCACTAAAATTGCTTCTCAAAATTATTCAAAAAAGAGAAAATCAATCATATGCGACATCCAATGATACACACGAATCGTACTAAGAGTCAAAAGGAGTAATCATGCAGCTAAAAAGTCACGTACAAGATATCACGGTCCGCCTGTGTTGTCAATGGGGTCACACCCTTTGACCTGTACTATGAATTTCTTTCTGCATCACCTACTTCTGGGGACATCTGTATTCGTGCCCTCATTGTTACTCCATTGACTCTCCCACAAAATTGCCTGCATTTCGTATCCCAGTGGATGGGGACTTCTATGCAAAAGGGGCTAGTTTCAACCCCCGTGGGGGTAACCTATAAATAAATTGCGTTTAATAATAACATATTTTAATTCCTACACGGGAAAATGTCTTTCTACTCATTGGCTTGACAGCCCACGAATGCTTGTAATATGAAGCAACCTTAACAGATTGACAAACCATCATTGATTTGAAAGAGGTGATAGGAGATGAGTTGGAAAAATAAAGTAAAAAAACTAAAAAGAATGACCTAGAGCTCAGGACATTTTTCAACTCTTTATCCATGTTTATATGAAGTCCAAAAGTTTCGTTTTTTATTTGGTACACTACTTTTGGGAGGATTATTTGAGAGGTTTCATGAAACACTTATATGTTCATACCCTTGTTTATTGAATTCTACAAATAGTAGAATTCCGTCTTTAAGTAATTTTCATGAATTTTAATGGAATTCTTTTGAGAAAAAATTGAGCTGAAATTAAGAAACAATTTGATTTCTACATAATACGGGTGTTTCCCAAAAATAGCTTTAAAAAACATAAAAGCATACTCATCCAATCAATTTACACAAGTTACCTATGAAAAGTATCCAATCAAATTTACACAAGTTTCATATAAAAGAATCAATTTTTAAAGACTTTCATATCTAACGTTGTCATTTCTTGGGGCCAGTGTAGTAACAGATGTCCACATGGAGTCTTTTGACAATGTGATTGACAAATTGTTTCCCTAAAGGCTGGATACGATTGGATCCCGGTGACAAATTGATGTATGTTCTCCGCAAGCAATAAGCTTTGAAATTGATGAAAAAAATTATTAATGAACGAAAGTTATTCTGAGAGTTTGGGCAATGATAAGTTTTTGATAATTGACATGCGGCCACAGTTCCTTATTTAGTCAGAAAAGGAGAAAGTTGGTATAAAGGACTGGAAAAGATCAAGATTATTACCTCGAAATTGCCAAACATTTGAAAGGGCCAATAACAAATAAGTTTGGTCTTGACCCATGATTGAAAAATGTTGAATTTGGAGAGACGGCCTTTTGCTAATTCCAAGCTCCCTTGACTTTGATTCTTTTGGAATAGGTTTTGAAAATTAATGTATTATTGGAAAATCACGGGAACAAAAAGAGAAACACCCTAATTTCCTTGGCAAACGCATGTGCTAATATCCTGCTTTTTCTTGTTTGGCTAGGCCCACATCTGTGCTTGACGCTTTGCTTGAATAGAGCCATCAAACTTATAAATGTACATGCAGGTGTTTTTAGGGGCAACTGTTCAGGATCAATATATTATATAAGTTTCTGAGCAATTAGAAAGCACAATAACAACAACAACAACACCATCTCATCAACAAAATCGATAAGATTATACATTCCAATTCAAACATATGTCTAGTTGTTAATTTGCATGAAGAGCCCTTGGGTTTAAAATATAACATGTTGGTCTCTTTATTGGATAACTGCTCAGGTTCGATACAAGTGCTGATTATTAATGAATACCTATTGTTAGAGAAAGATTTGAAAGAGCTAAGTATTGATAATGAAATAAAAAATAATATCATAATATTAAGGTACTGTAGTTGGTTGGGGTTAAGGGAATTTCCAGCTTGAAAATTAGAGGTCATATGTTAAAATCCCATCAATCACATGCAAATTACTCTAAATTCAATGTCACTTGTACAAACCAAAGATCTTGACTTAACCCATTTTATGGGGGCTTGCAGGGTGTTCCATCGACCTTCAGGTAGCTAAAGGTAGGCAATAGTCTATTGGGATGCAAGGGATTTTTAGATCGAGAACTGGGATCATCTGTATATATCCTACCAACTACCTGCAAGCCATACACATCAGGGCCACGTATACGGATCAAAGGTTTGGACTCAACTCGGTTCTTCCAACCCCGAAGGTGATCCATAAAGTTTCATGACCGCTCTAGGCTTCTTCCCTGGATTATAAAATAGTGATAATAATGATGGTGACGAGGGACTATCCAATCCAATTCAAAGATTCCACCACTCCGGATGAAGCCAACCATTAGAATCCAAATGCTCTCCTCAGAATTGATGAAACGTACTAAAGCAGCAAAATATATATAGATATATATTTATATATTTATATGCGTGCATGGATAGGTGTTTTGGGGGACAGTTGCTCCATCCGGACTTTTGTCCTATTCCTTGTGGTGACTCCATCACATGCACTTCTTCTGTGGGAGAATGTGATTTTGATGAGAATAAGTTAACCTCGCCACATTCTTTTGTTCACACGGTTCCCTAAGCGCACAAAATGCAAATACATGGCACCATAGCTATAGCAAAACATAAGAGAAGGAAAATCCAAGTATGAAAAAATTAGGATTGCTGTGCCATTCACCTTCAATTGATCCCACAATTCGGTGTGCTAATTTTTTGATGCATATTATTGATTACACGAAATAGAGACTGAATGCATTCATGTAAATTTGAATATTGACGGACGAATGGAGCAGTTATCGATTTATAATAGTGTCCACAAAATGAAGAAATTTATTATTGCAGGTTTGACTTCACATGTATGGCAAGACAAATTGATATGAGATGCTTAACAGGATCTCGGCCGCGTTTATCTAATTAAGTATCATCTTTTAGTTAGATCGGAATCATGCTTTTCTACTTGTTATCGATCACCGTCAATGGGATGATCTCTATTTACCATAAAAGGAAATAAAAGATGGGCTGACTATTACCTCAGGCCCAGCCCACGTACCCAGCCTTTGCAAGTAAAGGAACTTAAAAATGGCGACTAATAAGGGTAATTACACACTTCAGGTCATCAGGAATTATGGCTATTTCATTGTGAAAAAAAAAATTGTTGCAGTTTTAAATATCCGGTTCGTTTTTGTTTGAAGAGAATTTAAAGATCTTTATTATTTTCAGTTTACTTAATGTACAAAAAAGCAGCATAACACGTTGCTAATTGTATTCTTATCCAGCCAAAAAGCAAGAAATTGGTCAATTATATACCATTTCAAATGTCTTCGAAATCATGCTTGTGGGGAGAGATGATTTGCAGAGTTGTATAGGGCAAAGACAAAATAGTGAAACACTGACTAACTATTTCAACCACTAGAGGAGCAGTGAGCCACAAACCTTATTGAGCCCAAAAGATTCGCCCATCATTTAAGCAGCTTTGGACCCAGATTGAACATGTGGATGTCCACCTGCATATGCGCAGAAAAATTTAGTCAATCTAGACATTATATGAGTATGATATAGACAAATTTTAGGAAAAAAACTCTACTTTTCATCCACATACTCAAAGGCATTTTCTTATGAAGTCTCTATATTCTTAATTTGTCTAATCAAGTCGTTTTACACATGATAATTTTATGACCGGGTCTCTACACCAATCCGACCAAATCCAGCTGATGTGGCCGTCGCACGACACCAAAGTATGACGCTGATAAAATATGCGAATGCCCATGTGGATATGGGTGGAAAAATATAGCTGATGTGGACAATGTCGGAGTTTAATGTAGATAAAATTAGCCATGTGGACGTCAACTATGGCATCAATGTCCACATTGGAAAACTTTTTCCGCATCGCATTACAACCTAGTCTAATAGTCATGCTAGCTGCATTTGGCTAATTTTGATGTCAGAAGGATATGATTAGAAAATTTGTAAAAGTGGAAGAACTTGATTAGACAAACTAAGTTATAGGGATTTGATTAGAAAAAAAAATGTGAAAGTATAGGAACGAATAGTAGAATTTCTCTGAAAATTTTTAGGTGACGTGGACAATCACATGGACTTCCACATTAAAAAAAATCTTATCCACATCAAACTAGGGCATTGCTTGATAGCTATGTCAATCGAATTTTTCGTGCTAGAGAGATTTGTTTAAAAATTTTGTGAACGTAGAATGGCTTGATTAAAAAAAGTTTGAAAGTACAAGGATAAAACATAAAAAATTTCCAAATTGAAAATAAGTAACGAACCAAAAGTCGGTTCACCATGGTAGAGCATGGTGTAAGGGCACATAGCAAAATCCGTTGCATCACTTCATAACCCCATTTCATCAGATAAATTTCCTATCCCTAGCATTATCAGTAGTAAACACGTCTTCCCATGCACAGCCCCAACTCCAAACCCACCCCCACTATATATATAAGGCCTAATGCTGGGTTTCACCTGGACCAGCTCAGCAAATGGGCCTTGTAATTTTGCAAGGACTATCCACACGTGCGATTTTTACAAAATTCATAAGGCTATTTACTAAATCGATCCGTCGCACCACTTCAATTGTGTGAGTCGCATATAAAATACACTTTCGTTCATAAGTGCCGAGACTAGATAGCACGATGTGTGAATTTGCGGAGAGAGGGATTAAGCACACGACCCTGTCCATCTAACCAGCTTTGCTAATTATGGAAATTAAGTACTAAGCCCTGTCATTGTAAATCCCTAGTCAATTTGTGTATTGGGCATTTACTTTCTTGTGTGGAGAAAATACAATCTCCCCCACGCTCTCGAGGAATTTGCTTCAGGCCGTGTGGCCCAACACAAGGCCCAAAATCTGGCCTTCAGGTCAAGGCCCAACTTTGGGTCTCTTTCATGGGTAATCTTTTTCGTTTAGGCTGGACCACACGACACAGTAGGGGCTAAGCTAGAGTGAGATGTAGATGGGGCTACTGACGAGAGATGGACCAACGGTTTCTACATTTATTTTTCATTTTTTATATTTTTATTAGGTCCGCTATCAATATATCAAATAATTGACATTTTCATTATGGGACAGTCGACATGTGAATGGATTCAATTATGTAACTATGTTTCTGTACATATGTCACTTAATCAATAAGCAATAGGTTTTTCACATTGATAGTATAACCCATAATAATATTAATATTTTCAGATAGTTAGAAGAGGCAATTTATGCGCTCATTCATTTATAAGTGATATGAGCACCTCAATTTTGACTGTTTGAATTCATGTGGACTCATCGTTTAGGTCTCGTAATTTGAATCTTAGTGAAACTAGTCTGTTGATCCTTTTTTTTTTTATTGGGTTATTGTCAATACGTGATAATCTCAAGAGATGATGTCGTGTCACTTAATTTCGTATGAGACGTTAGGTAAAATGACTATTTCACACTGATATTCAAAGTGTGTACAGTGGGCCTCCACAAAAATTAAGGATGGTGGACTAATTGACAAAGTCCCTAAAGTGCCCCTTGTTTATTTTTTATCTAATCTATCGAAGTTCAAATATAACCTCTCTTCTTTTCATTATATTATAATGCAAACCAAATCACGATATTGAATTTTGTGGACCAATTTTCCTTGGGGTCCTTCAGACATAAGTTCCAACCACTCCAAATGGAACCACTCCGCAATACAAGGTGTTGACCTTGGCATGCGTATGAAGCTCTCAGCATGAGTCCCGGATGCTCCTCTTTAGTTAATTACTGATGCCGAGTTGATTCGCTAGACAACCTTTTTCTAATGTCCACTAGTGCACGCGCGTACGTATCTGTTTGTGTTTATATATATATATAATGTGTGTTTGTTATTAACGAGCTTTTGGAGTGCTTGTTAAGGATAAATAGTAAGAAAATATTCGATTTTCAATATATTAATTACATGTAACATGAAAATAAATCAATGGATCCTAAAATAAATGTTATTAATTATTTTATACGTACCCAATGCTTAACAATTTCATATGTTCATCGTTTCCACCGTTGAAGGATGAAAATTAGCCATTTAATTGACATTTTAGTTCTTATGTAATATCATGTGATGGTCCACCTATCTATTACAAAACATAAAATATTATAAGATTCCTTAGGTTCCTCCCCAAAATACTTTCGAACAACTCACTTTGATGAACAACCACCTAACTTTTTCACTTTAAATTTGGATTAACTCACTTTGGTGAAAAACCCTAACTTGTCCTAATTTTGTTTGCAAACAAAATTTAGGGTCTACATTCAGGACAAAGATGTAGAAGATGTCGTTTAGGGCTATTATTGTTGACTGAGCGCGTTGGCGAGCCACATTGATCAAGGTAATTGACAAATATTGCAATGTCAAATTTTCGGCAACCCAAATCGGAATTGACCTTTAAGTGATTGGGCAGAAATTCGTTAACACTAAGGTGAGCATCGTATAAAACTTTTGACACTTCTTGTATCCTTATGCCATTTTCTTACATCATTAACCATATAATAGAGCTTACTTTGGTAAAGAAAAATTAGCAAATCCATTTTCGGGTAAGTAGCAACTATGCGAGTGTCAAAACTAGCGGCTACAATAAAAATCAAAATTCATGGGGTAATCCGTAACTTTTGAAAGTCCGGCTATTGTTATGAATTAGTGTCGAATTCGTGAGATTTCACGCAATAATTTTCCTTGTTACAAGATGAGATTATTTATCAGGGCAAATCACTAGTCCAAACCACACATTAAATTCCTAATTGCGGAGTCACACCTTTATGTTTGAACTCATCTCTTGAAGTTTAAAAGCATTGGGATAGCCCCATAGAAGTTCAATACCTTTGTGACAGGGAGATCCAAGAGAAAGCTAATAATTCGAGCCAATGGAAAATTTAGTTGGATTTACCGGTACCCAAAAGCTTAAACCACTGAATTATGCTCACTTAAGCAGTAGTAATCACTCGTTTTTTTTTTATCTATAGACATATAGGCTCTATTTGTTTCGAGAAATATAAATAATTTAGAGAATATTTTTCCTGAAAACGGTTGTTTGTTTCTCTTACAAAAATGAATAAACAAAAAATATTTTCATCGTTTGCGAAAATGTTTAGACATAAATTGCTATCGATAATAAAAACAATTTCTATTAACCAATTATTTCAAGCAATACAGACGATCATTTTTAAAAAAAATATATTCCAAATCATTTATTTTTCGCAAAACAAAGAGAGCATACATAAGATTTCTTTCTTTTACACCACTCACATGTGTACATAACAAATTTGCATCGGATATAGGTCGTGCAAATCTAAGAGCGCAAGATAAGCAAGAGAGAAGGTCAAATTCGGACTCTTTTGTAATAAATATTCGAGCTAAATCTGGATATACCGTCAATGCGAGGACCAGTAAGATCGATTCAGCGGTCCTACTTTTTACTCTTTTGAGCGAAGATCCACACGGTTTTAGCCGAAAAAAATCACAGTCAAATTCGACGGAAAAGCACCGCCATCCAGCTCACCACATGATTCTTGCCCCCACGCTTCCCAACTTTATTGACAACGCAAGAAAAGCGCCGACCATGTTATAATCTTATTCACATTTTCTCCAAAAAGCAAAAAAAAAAAGAAGAGAAAGGGACCCCAAAATCATAAAATTAATGAGCAAAAAATTTAGAATATTGAAGAAGTTATCTCATTAAAATACAAAAAAGAAGTATGTCCAATGTAGATTCATGCCAATAAGCCAATAACCGCATGCAAAGAGTTATCTAAGGAAAAGCTTTCGCTAATGACTTTGGTGCAAGAGGGAGCGACTTGGTAAGAGGATCGAAAGTTTTTGTGTTCTCCAAGCATGTAATGTAAGAGATTATTTTCCTTTTCCAATGCAAACCAAATAAGCAAATGTTACCCAACCACAGGCAACATAGTTGGTGTGAGTTTTCTCTCTCATCGCAGAGGTTGAGGGTTCAAACCCTCTTGTTGTTAAAGTGTCTGAAGTGTGGGGTCCTGGTGTTTACGTCTAAATTGCGGTTTGCGGCGAGGCCTGACGGTGCCACCGAGCACTGGAGGGTCGTATGATCCCCGAATGGTGATCTCCGGAAGTTCTTCGGTTAACAAAGAAAAAAAAAAGCAAATTTTCCAAAAATATAAAAACGAAATTGCTTACCAAACTTATCGTGGAGATGCATTTGTGAGTGGCCATTTCCCTACTTCAAAAATCAACTGTATTGCTTTGTTTTAGTGACATACTCATATCTCAAGTTGTAAGTATGCTGAAAGATTTTTAGTAGGTCAAGATTCTCCATAATTCTAGAGAAAGAAATACATGAGATTGATTGGCAAATTCTGGAGACCGCCACTAGGTTTACTTCCTTCATTATTAGGGGATGAGATTGGATAATGTTTTATTAAGAGAGTAATGATGCAATGTCAAGTTCTATCCCTTTTCTTACCTAAAAAAAAAAAAAAAAGCTTAAGGCTTGAGGCTAAGGGTGCATTTGGTAACGATTCTATTTCAAGAAACAATATTTTATGAGAAATTATTTTTTTTGTTTCTGTTCCTGGGAACAATTTTTTAGTATAAAAACGCGCTTGGTAACTGTAAAAAATTTCTATTCTCAGGATAGAAATGCGTTTGGTAAAATTGTATAATTTTGTTGTTTATTTTAATTTATTAATATTTTTATTATATTTTTTTCTTCTTCTTTTTTTCCTTCTTCCTCCTTCCTCATTTGTAGCCGGCGACCGGTTGGGCGAGGTCCAACTCGCCTCACCGGTGACTAGGCAAGCTCAGTCTCGTCGTGGCTCGGCGTTTTCAGGGGCCAGCGATGCTCTGGCGACATTGCCGGCCCTAGTCTGGCCGATTGCTAGCGCTGGCCATGGACAACGCCAGCGACCGGCCAAAAAGAAGAAGAAAAAGAAGAAAAGAGAAGAAAAAAGAGGAAAGAGAAAAATAGGTTTTAGAAAATGTTCTTAAGAACAAGAAATTACTTTTTTCTACTTCTTGTTTCTATTCAAAATCCATTCCTAAGAACAAAAGTTTTACCAAATAGTTTTCTACTCTTTTTTCATTCCCCAGAACAAAAGAACATAAATTTTTGTTCCGGAAACAGAAGTAGATTTTACCAAACAGGCCCTAAACCACCCAAAATAGGAAAAGAAAATCAACGTGAAAACTGGCGGTGTGGTCCGCAGGGTACAATCTCAAGAAACGGACAAGATGAGCTGTACCCAAAAGTCCATTTTCTTCCCTTTTATTATGAAAAAATTGAATAAAATCTATTTTCTTGTGGCTATCTAAAAAAGACTGTGTTTACTTTCTTTGAAAGACGTCGTCATCTGAATTATTAATCATCCCACTGGTTTCCCGTACCAGTGTAAATGCATCAACCAACTTGAATGATCACTTATTATTTGTCACATCATTTAATAAATGCATGTAGAATATGAATTTCCAGTATTTCTCGCATTGGTTAAAGAGCAAATTCAAAGGAAAACGAAGGCGCTATTAACTAGGGAACGCAGACGAGGAGGCAAAGCCCAATATTCTATTGTCTGCGTCATAATCGAAGGATCTCGATTTCGATGAACCTTCTCCTTCCTTAATAGTTATAAAATAAAGGGAATTAGTGAACACTGACGCACATAAAAATTCCCCCAGTTCGAGAAACGAGACTGTTAGGAGGAAGAAAGAAAAAGCAGATGTGCACATAAGGATGACTTCGACCGCTAATCAAAAAGTCAAAAAAGACAGAAAAAGCGTGCATTGGATAACCTTTTCTATGGACGCTACGAGTTCCACCTCGACTAATTTGAATTTTGAATTTGAACTTGATAAAAGTGAGAACAAGAGAAAATGAAAATTGCATAATTAGTTACGTACAAGCTTGATCAATGCTGATCGTGAGATGACAGTGAACCTTATGTGATACGGCATCTAACAGTCGCAATACTTTGAGCTCATATGTATTAGATACGTGCAACTGTAGCTTAAGAAGTGTGAACTACAACAGCGGCAAAATCCAAATGCACATACCAAAGCATAAGAATCATTAGATTGGATACAAATATTACAATCTAATGGCACAAATCATCTAGCATGTCTGGATAATGCTAATTTTTCGGCATATGCATTTTGACTCTTGAACATGAAACACTCGAGACTTTTACGACATATAATGACCGACAGGTAGAGTTGTATATAATATTTTCAGAGTCTATTAGAAGTTTGAAGAGTTCCTTATAATTTCTATGGAAAAGCCCAAGTTATATGTTTCATTCGTTGCTTAATCTTTAAACAAAGCTGGATCAATTTTTACCCCTTTTTTTAATGTTTAGTTTAATTTAAATCTTGTAAATCACTCTTTTGACTTTTTTTATTCTGAACTCACGAAACTTCCACAGCATGTCCGCACCATGTTCATATGTAACTTCGCATGCAATGTTTTCATACTTTTTTTATTACGACTTTAGTGATGTTCAAAAGTTTCGGCGAAAGCTTAGAAGCATAAACAAACACGCCCTCAGATATATTTAGACTATGCAATAACACTTATATAAGGCAGTCATTTTTTGGTCATAAAGTAAAATGACGCGCTCACATGGAGCAATAAGACATAGGAACTCAATTTGATCTCAACCATTGAATCATGTGAGTTTTTTTGTGAGATCCAAATGTTAAGCGACTCGAATCAATTGGTGTCCATGTCTTATAATTTCTAAGTCTTTTTTTTGGGGGGTGGGGGTGGGGCCTACGTCTGCCGTATGTCATGTGCCCTGTTACAATTTACCTACTTTTTCCAATGCTAAAATGCTGAGATATAAGACAAGACCCTGGACCAAAACAGAGAGTTTCCTGTGGCAATCATATCTCAGTTTGGGGAAGTTCATCCAAGGAGAGCTCACAAAAGCAGTCTCTGCAAAGTTTTCTGGGGTCTCCTCCTGCAAGGTCGTGAGAAATGAGCGAAGCCCCCAAGTACGCTCAGCCTTACCCTGCTCAAGGCTATCCTTACCCTGCTCAAGGCCAAGGTACTCTCTCTCTCTCTCTCTCTCTTTCAACCATGTTCATGTCTGATCTTGCAAGGAGGTGGGTGGTTGGGTTTGCAGGGTATTACCAAGGGCCTCCCGTACAAGCGCCTCCCCAGTACTATGCTGCTGCTCCTCCCAGAAGAGAGCCGGGTTTTCTTGAAGGATGGTATACTCTCTCTCTCTCTCTCTCTCTCTCTCTCTCTCTCTCTCTCTCGGCCAGCAAGATTTTCATGTTCACATGGTTGCGAGAGACATTTAATTGGTGATGTTTTGTTGGTTGGTTGCAGCCTTGCGGCGCTGTGTTGCTGCTGCCTCATCGACGAGTGTTGCTGCGATCCGTCCATCCTCTTCGTTTGTTAGCAGCCGCGTTGTGTATGATTCGAGGAAAAAAAAAACGAAAAATAATAAGAAAAAATGGAGTCCACCCACTTCCAGATTGTTCCCATGATTATGATTGCACGTCTCTGTATTTGACATATCAGTGTTTTTCCTGTGTTCTCTAAGATGATTCCACGTGATGAGCAGCTTTGTACTAGACTTTTTTCCCCTTGTGCTCTGTATTCTATAATGTTATTGCAGCATCGCTCTTTTGGATGGGCTCTGTACGTTCTTATTTTGTTTTCTTATATAACTTTAGGAGTGATTGTAAAGCAGAGGCAATGCTTGCTTTCTTTACTTGAAAGGATCAGACGAAAGTTGAGTAGCCACGTGAACCACCAAATTCGATCCCAGTCGACTTTGGTGACAGTTGGGTAGGACTTCAGACGAAACTTTGCAACAAGCAATTAAATCTTTCTACAGTTCGACACCGGTAACATTTGCCACTTTCACCATCACACGAGTTCGAAAGCAAAATGGCGTTCAAGTAAAGCGAGATGAGATCAGGCAACAATGTTTGCCCGACCGTCTGTTACCAAATTTGAATTCATTTCTTGGAAAAGTTACTAAGATCATCAAGTCCGGTTTTCTGGTAGCACTTAAACTTCAATTGGTGCGAGTGCAGAGAATGATATCCTCTCTGAAATGCAGGATGCTATATCAAAATCAAAGATGTTTCTTAGTTAAGTGATCGAAATGACATGCAGTATTCATGTAACAACTGAAAATGATGCCTCATCTTGAAAATTAATCTCTTGGGTCCAAAGCAACTCTGTTCCAGTTACCTTACCTTCAAGATGACGGGATTTGGCATCCACTGCTGTAATTTTTCTTCACCATTTGTGGAACAGAAAACCTGTAGGTCATCAATTCGCAGGGACCGAAGATATAACCTGTGAAATGCCCAAGAAACTACCTGAAGTCACAGACAGATGCAGAGTCAATGTAAAAAGGTATCATACTTCTGTTACAGTAATCTGACATCAAAATTAAACAACCAACGCACCATATTCCATTTGAAAACAACACTAAGCCTGAAAATTTTTAAATGAGTGCTCAACTCCATGATTTCTAAAGTTCCGGTCCCAATCGGTCGGTTCCACGCTTTGCTAAAGGCTGGCTTTATGTTGTACCATTCTCACAAAAGGAAAGGAAAATGAGAAAAGGTGAATCTCAACAAGCAACTTCGCATGGCTGGCGAAATGACTATGTTATGGAAAGTAGCAGACATCTTTTCCAAGATGGGGCATGATGTGTATAGCCAATTAGCTCATAATCAAGTAGATATATAGTCTCAATCAAATGGCTAATAAATCTCACTTTTGAGAATCTAACACCTGAAAATAGTTGAGATTTTGTCATGATCCACAATCTGATGCTTATACTTAGAATTTTCCACCGTGGTTGCCCTCATAAGGTTCCCAGGAAATGATGATGGTCCAAATTTATTTCACATTTTTAAGTGCCAAGTAAGCAAGGAACTAATAGATTGACTCATTACAGGTTTTTGAATAAGAACATACATAAAAGATCTGACGCATCCCATTCCCACTACAAGAATCGGCATTCAACTAGGTACTGATCATATCTATACTGACCTTTCTCTTGCAGGTAGTTTTAATTCAAAAATTTTCCTGCTAGATCCGGGAAAGGAAGATATCACTATTGCAATTTCACAAGGTGACATCAAATTTACTATCACATAAATCACATGACTCAAAATTCCAATGCAACTTTGACTCCACAAAACTTGTTCTGCAAATCCAATAGAACCAGCAAAACACTGCTGAAGTGCCATAAAATACAGCAAACACAATTACAAACAACTTGCTGCTAATAATTGCATCTAATTTCACTCCATGTCTATTCTACCATTGCAGGTCCCTGAAAGGCAACCCCAAGAATTCCCAATAATAATGATCAATATTCTCAAGTAACTGGCTATGCATCCCCATAACCATCAACTATGCTTGGAAAGGAAACATGCTAGGACCGGCATTGAGCAGAACAAAGTGGAAGCAACATAGAAAAGGAAGGAGCTTAAGCATTCTTTTATATAAGCAGCTCTTTATTAATCAGAAGAAATCACATACTGTAGTGAATTCTCTACAAATTACAAAGTCACTAGAGATGCGTACTCCAGACCTCCTTCGCCATTAACAAACCCTGCCACTCGACAAGCAGCCAAAAGCATACAAAGTAATGTTAAATGGATAGAAAATCTTGATGGAAAAGAAATGGGAGTGAAAGATTACTCTCAACAGTGCATCAGAGCCTAGCAAAACCAAAGAAAAACAAAAAGGAAAATAAGTATTATTAGCTGAGAGCTTTTTAGTTAAAGTAAACAAAATAGATCATTGGAAGAGCATTCATATTGAGGCAAAAAATGCAACCTTGGTGAATAGGTTGACTTAAAGAACTAAATTTTCATGGGATAATTCAAGTCAAGCTTTTGATAGATTCAGGAACAATTTGATAATATTGTATGCAAATGCTTCCATCAGATAAATATCAAAATGAGTAAAGAGAAAGAAGATATTGCAAGCAGATTTTACACTGGTTTGGCTTATATCAAGCTAACCACCAACAAGGCTGAAATCCACTAGTAATCTCAAGAGACACTATAAAACAGTTGTTTCTACCCAAAGTCGATAGATCCCGCTATCAATAAACAAGCACTGCTATGACACTTGTAAACTTCTCAAAACACAGATTAAAATCAACAAGAGATACTAATAGACACAATCACAAATGAGCAGAGTTACATTGCAATAATCGAACAGCATGTGACAAGATTAGATGCATGCCTTTTCTCAATTTTTTGCAGACTCCTTCAGTTTGATTTGAGCTTCTTATATAGTCCTTTGATTAGCCGTTGGAGAATCTTTAAGACGATGAAATAGCCGTTGGAGTCGATAGACACAACAGCTGGAACTCTGGCCGCCCAAGCAATTAAATTTTCCTAGCAAGAGTGAGATTTCCCTAAATTAAGTTAGCTGCATGAGCAAATAGGCAAGAACTGATTTGATTCGATCTCAGATCTTTTGTCATGAATTCCAGACCTTGACCTTAGCCACAAATCTTTTGTATGATTTCCAAAATCAAATCAAAAGATGTCTAGGTCTTCCTATCTAGCTAATATAATACATGATGAGTAACTCCTACAGAGTTGCCTTTATTAGCAATCCAGTAAGTTTATCCTAGCTGTCTGTTACAAAACTGATTTGTGATTTGCTATGTATAGGGCCTCCTAAGTACATTCAGGATCAAAACTTCACCGGAATCAAAACTTCACCTAGCTGTTCCTTATCATGGTCTCCCCAAGTCCTCATCAACACTTCGTTCTACTGAACTTGTTCACCCTCTATCAAAGTTCATCCAGCTTGTAGATGTCTTATCACTGTGTATATTTTATACCATTATTAATTACACAGCATTCCTATATCAAGTTCACTCAGTAACAACTAAATAGATGGTTTCATCAACTTCAAAATATCATAAAAGGTTTCCCAACAATCTGTGCAAAGTCAGAGGATTTAAATGGTAAATCCTGCAAGTAACAAAGTTTGCCTTTCCTAAATATGCCAAATTTCCAAAAATTGTGATGATCAATTTATCCTCATTTTACCTTGAAAATTCACTACTTCTCAAATTTAATTGACATTTATTGTAGATTGTATCGCATGATCTAGCAGCCTCTCTTGGAGATAAATCGAAAATAGCAATTTACCCTCCATATTGAGAGGATCCAAATCCCTATCTTGAAGACATGTAACACATTGAGTCTTGAGGGATCAGCATGCTATCTAACGACTAAAACAACCACCACAAACACGAGCCATCTTGCCACGAACATCTAAAGCGTATAGTGCAGTCTTTCTAGTATAGTGAAGTCCCTAGTGGTGTTTCTTAGCCTTGACAGAATTGTATTACTGTATTTGAAGGTTTAGGCTATATATATCTCAGCATCATAACAACCATAGATACACAAGCCATTTTGTGGTGAACAATTAAAGCATATGGTAGTCTTTCTAGCAGAGCGTAACCCCTAGCGGTGTTTCTTGGCCCTGATAGAATTAGATTACTGCATTTTGAAGGTTTAGGTTCTACATATCTCAACATCAGTTGTATTAGAACATAGGTTGAAGATGCTTTTTCACCGACACATGACAGCAGCAAGATTACTATACAGAGCATGATGGCATACAAGAATTTATTACCCAACCCCACAGTTTCTTTGTTGTTATGGAATTTACATTTTATTTCCCAAGAAACACTTTATTTGCACCAAACCCTTCTGTAACACTTAATAAAATAGTTTTGGCATTTCATTGCTATACTATCATCACCTGTGAAAACTGGGTAAGGCCTTCACAGTTAGTTTTAGGTTTTCCACCCAGACAAAATATGTCAGTTTGGCGAAATCTTGATCTACATGATAACAATAAATTTTGGTTATTATCAATTTGGTTTTGTTTCAAACTGTTAAATGTTTAGCCTGCAGACATATGAAGATCTCATCATTAACTTAGGAGTGTGTATGTACTTTAAATATCAAAACAAGAACCACAAAAAATTCTTTCCATGATCATCAAAGGAAGAGTTACAACAGGTAAGGATAACTATCCAGTACCATAATGAGTGGATATTCATTGTCTGGTTTTGCTTCATCCAGAGAGATTTTCAGACATATCTATTATTTCGTGCAAGTTTTAGTGTATAATCAAATAATTCCAGTAAGTGAATAATTTATTGTGAAACAAATGAAATGATTTAAAATAATCAATAAAGGGTTATCACGTTTATCGGACTTCCATTTCTTCCATCTTAAAAAAAATGTAAACGAGTACATGATAAACCAATATACCAGAGATTTCATATTTTAGTTTGATGATGTTCAATTTTCTTTTCCCTTCTTTAACAAACCCAGTACCATGTTAGCAGTCCTCCACCAATTCTACCAGTAGAATCAAGTTGTTCAATCCACATATCAACTGAGAATTGAGTGGTTCACTCCACATCACTATTTATCAGGTCTACCATGACCGAGATAAATGTTCCAAGCCAAGCTCTTGGCAACTACCCCAACCCCCTTGAAGAACTTTTCAAATCATAAATTGACTCTGATTGCCCCCCATTCAAAAGGTGATCACATAAGACTTCCTCCTGATTTCATTCTTTCAATCTAATTTATGTAAGGGAACATTTGGTAGGGGGGATTGGTGCCAAAAGAAAATGACCATTCAAACCCTATTCCTTTGCGATGTTTTGTTTTATTTTCTCTGGCCTGAAATTGAAATCGATGCCCATGGCATCAATAGAAGTAATGAAGATTCAGACTCAGACGTGTCAACAGAATATTCAGCATCCATTGAACGGAAAGAATGCCTGTTCCACTGCAGCCCTTAAGACATAACAAGAAAATTGTACAATAATGTCTTTCCCAGTGTGACCAACTGCCCATACTTATCTATACAATTAAAATTAAGGGAAAGAGTGGACAATTTTACATTAATCAATTTGAAGCTCACTAAGTTTTCTACTTTTAAAAAACAAAAAGTGCTTTCATTGTAAGTGGCACCAAGGGGTTGCCAAAAACTCATGTCAACAAATCTATAAGGGACCATACAACATAATAAAATCTCCACCTTAATATTGTCAACAAGGTCATCAGAGACAACACACTGATAAGACTTCCTCACAAAGTATTCAACCAAGAGTCAGACATACCAATCAAAATACACATGTCATGTTCATTTTGTTTTATAAATTATTCAGTTCCATCATATAATTATCACCTGCAGCTTTAGCACAGAAATAAGCAGTAGCAGAGAAAGAAAAAGGCATAATAGCGCAATTCAGGCCAGTGGGAAGAAAGCGCCAGGCAAATGCAATGCGTAAATTAGAGCAGTTCCTGCTTGATTTGAATCAAGCCCAAGATCTATCAAATGAACCATTCACGTGCATTATAACTGCATCAATACATTTGCAACGTACAATAATCTATTACAGTGGCAACCTCAAATTTACATGTAAAGGAGTAACTTCTCAAGTTTGCAGATTTTGTTTTCTTATGACTCTTCATCCACAGAGGATAAGAAAGTGCTTCAAGCAACAATTTTTTATCTATAAAACCATTAATAACATTGACTGAATGAATCAAGTAGATAAACTGTGATAAGAACCAAAATTTTCTTTTGGTGTGATAGCTCTTTTACCTTTTCTCAGTGCAGCAAAGAGAACAGAATTCTGATGTATTTAATCCAAAGGAAATGCATCAAGTGGCAAGGCACTTGGACTTTCAAATTCAAATTCTGCTTGGAACAAGCGTGGCTCAGATATAGTCTAGGAAAAAGTAGAATACCACGAAAGACACTTGTTAAGATATGTTGTAACATGGGACATGGAATGATATCATGTAAATTCAAAATATTTATCATATAGCTGATGCAGGTAGAGACATGAAAGGGAAGAATTATGCCTCGTTCAAAACAAAAATTACGAGAAAGGTACAAAGTTAAATAGGCCAGGTATCAATTTTGTCAGGGATTAAGCAAATAGACAAATACCAGAAAATTGGACATGCAAGGAGACAGAAGAAGGCAGCTTCTTCAGGAAGACCGTAGTCCCTGGCAAGAATTTTATCACTCCTAAGAATTAAGTATTGTTAGATAAACCAATAGGCCATAGCATCATTGACTAGATTTCTGTTCTTCCATTTATTAAATCAGAAGAGCTGGAGCAACACTGCTGAATCACCCTTAGTCAGTCAAAAAACAATAAAAAGGAGATCTTTTTTTTATTGTCATAGTAAATAATGCAAACAGAAGCATTAAATTGAAACTAAAAAGAAGAATCAAACATAAAAAGCAACTCAGAGTGATCTCTTCACAGTAGAGCCACATTGCTCTTAGATACTCTCCGTTAAAAGTGACAGTGACACTACAATGAATCCCCATCTCAAAAGTGACATGACTTGGACCAGAACATCTCAATGAGTTAACCTAAAAAGACTAAACTCAGTTTACTACCCACAAAGCAAAAGAAACGTGCTTTCCCCATTGCAATAACAAGCAATCTGTAATAGACAAAACGATACATAATTGAAATGAACTAATTTAGCCAATCCATAGAAGGAGAACTTCCTTAAGAATGACTGAAATGTCAACCTAGAACTGCATAAACAATGGAGATGATTTTGAGACCTTGGCCTCAATTTCCTGAGATACGGTCCGTTTGGCTCATCCTATTCTGTACCTCACGTTCATGTCCTTTGGGTGTAAGTGAAGCCCAAAGTAAGCATTTTCTAAAAGGTCATCCGTACCACTGATAGTGTTCTCACCTGAGGACTAGCCCTCTGCACCATCTTAAAAGCTTGCTACCAGGAGCCATACCTTGTCCAAGCCTTCCAGTCCCGGCAGTCACTCCCCAACCTCATCAAATCAGGGAATTACGATCTTACCAAAAAGAGAGGAAATTAAGCAACCTATACTTCTTAATGGCAAGTATGAGAATGAAAGAATTTATTCAAAACCACAACCAACATCTATGACCAAGCAGCCGAATGTGAGTTCAAACATTACATTACCTTGCTTGTGATTGAACAAGAGATGTGAAGCAGCGACATGTCAAAAGAAATTGAGAGATTAACCTGTCTCGACTTTCACATTTTCAAAGGAGTAAAACCATTACATTGGCACCTAGCAAAATTTGTAAACGAGTCAGACCTCACCACAGCCCTCCAGTGACATATCTATTTATTATAAGAAAAATTCTTTCAAGTTTGGAAAAATTCTTTCAAGTTTCAAGTGCATGATTCTCAGGTTCAGAACCGGCATATTTACCAGGTGAGTTTCTAATACAATATACTCCACCATAAGAGCTCCCAGGACATCATGAAAAATTTCTGCTATATCTAAAGATACACTAGATCAATTATGCGTGATTATAATTTATGGCTACAAGCAATGTTTTAAAACGAAACAGATCAAAAGAACCCACTAGATGTCTGCTTCCCATTTAAATGAGGTCAGAAGTTAAGTTTGAAACAGTAGCATTATTGAAGACAATAAAGATTGAAGAAATCTGTAAAGGTAGAAAGTGAAGTCTACAATGTGATTTCTTTCTAACAATTAGAAAGTGATATGCACTTATCTAACTCACAGTTGGTTACACATTGAACTTATTATGATTTACTACTTTATCATTAATAATGTTAAACAAATCAATTAGTGTGTAGGGTCTCTTTGCATCTGTATCCAAACTTTAGAAGTAAAGAACGACTTAAGAATCAGCCCAACTGAGTCAAATTGAATTGGAAACTTAATGAATGGCTTAGTACCTCTTCTGCTCCTACAAGTAAACCAGATCAGACATAGAAAGAGTTCTCAGTAGAACCAGTCAATCTAGACCGAGTTTTAAAACATTAGCAGAGAGAAAAATTAAATCTGTCATCAATAACACTTGATTAATCCCATGAAGAGACTATATGATGTATCGCAAAAGCCTCAGAAACTACCTCACACAATTTTCTAGAGACTTACATAATCATTAACATTAAAATTAGAAGGAATAAATCATAATGTAAGAAAGATTACGAAATAGTAATGGTGATGTCCCTGTGTAGGAACCAGCTAAACTTAAATGTAGTCAAAACGCATGTTGTTCAACAACTACACAGTGAAAAATCCACTTACTGCCAACCAAGATGGAGATAAACACTAAATTCTATACTTCCCTGCAGAAAACTGTAGTAATTCATCCTTCACCCAGACTCTAATCAGTCCATTCAAACAGGAGAAAGGATGTGAAGATTACTGCTGTCTGAATTGACTTTTACTTTTTGCTTAATCTAAATCTTGCAGCTCATTCATCTTGAGTCTTTTTCATCTAAAATTCCTGAAAGTTTCACAACACTCAAGTGTTGATATAAACTATTGTTGATAATGAAAATTTTTTGATAGAAAAGAAAAAGGTACGCCTCCCATTCATAAACAAACTATAACAAATCTAAGCAACTGAAAAATCTGACCAGCTAAAGGGCACCACCACAATGCAGGATGCCGGGTTTACAAACAGAAGAGCTTTTCCAATGTTAAGGACAATTCAACCCTCAACAAGCTAAGGTCCTCTGTAACAGACACCGCCACAGCCCAACTGACCAAGAAAAATGCACTCCGAGATCGTCAAGCCTCGCATTATGAAAACGAATATGAGGAAACGGATGCTTTGACCTGCTTACAAAGAAAAATTTACTTGGCTAACTCCATTATTTTTCTCTTTAAATCCTTTTGTAGTTAGAATTCTCTCCAAACACTCTCCCAGGACAAAAGCTAGCTCTCACCGGTGCTTTAGAATTCCAGGAAATCTTCCAAGGAGAAGGGAGTTCCCAACTTCTGTTGTGTTCCAGAAATTTTATATGCTGATTTAACAGTGATAATCCCATCATTGCAGGCTCTAGTGAAACCATAAGACAACATCCTCTTCTCCATCAATACCCTGAAAACCATAAAGCGTGCCAAAGATCATGAAGTAGTTCAATTTCCCCATGATTCCATAGATCTTGATGCCACCACACCATTCCTCCGTTTTTCCCTTCACGAAATGAGGCCATTAAAGAATGATCTCCACAACATTTGGCAGATTGCTACCTTATAACTGTCAAGATACAGTAGCTCCTAACCATCTTTTGGATTAATTTAGATCATTCTAGTAAACAGAAGACTGTTAAGTATAAGTCTAATAATCCAAGATCGGATGGCTAATTTTTCCTATGCGAGCAATTACGTCCCAAGTTGCAACACCATGTTGCTGTTATATTTGGAAATAAGTCCTCGGTCATGACCTAGCAATAAGAATTGTTGAAGTATTTAAGTGTTAAACCACGTCTTCATATAACAATATAAGCTTTTAAAAGAATTGACAATGGTCTCACACAATTTCACATGATATTGAAGAAGAAGGTCCCGAGTTCAAGCTTTTCAAGGTCCCCTATTTGTTTTCACGCTTCAATTTTGGGCCAAAGCCCAACCTATGCATGAGGGGGAGTGTGAAAGTATTTAAATAAATATTAAACCATGTCTTATCTAACTACTTAAACTTCTAGCACAATTGGCAGTGGTCCCACACATTTGCACCAGCATGCTTGAAGCTTCATTAGCAGTATTATGACCAATCAGCAAAGCTGAATAGTAAAATATAATCTCATTTGAAGATTGATGAATGAAAGGTAAGAATCAAATAAATTCTTAGGTAAAATCCAGGGATTTTCTATTAAATTACACAAAACAATCAATAAAAGATAAGTATCTTACAATCTGACAAACCATCCATTAGTATCTCCCTTGGGGTAATGGAAATTGTGAAACCTGTTCTCATAGATTTACTTATATTTTGCAACCACACAACTGCACTTATACTCATTCAGAACCCAACCTACAGATTGGACTTCTCGAGCAGCAATTGTATCACAGAACGCCAGATAAATTCAACTCAAACAGACCAATAAAAGGAAGTGGGAGGTAACAACTTTTCAGGCTGATACGTAATGTGAACCTTCCTAATTTTCAATAAGAAAGGATATCTGGCAAAGAGAAAAAGAAAGTTTGAATCAACTCAGTCAAGAATTACAATCAGGTCAAGCGTAAATTGAGTTAAATGCTCAAAATTTTTTACCCACATGCTGTTATGTTTCTTCAAAGCAGTAGCCTATATTTTCAGTCCACTATCATCAATTTTGCACCTTGATATAATATCACCGGAAGACTCTAATTATTTTCCACATAAACTACTCATGCTCCTGAAAAAAAAAAAAAAAAAAAAAAAAGTCATGATTCACACTTAACATAAAAGTTAGAACTCGATGCTTTATCAGCAAGTTCGAAAGCAGACTATAACCAAATGGCACTTGACATTAGCTTTTGCATTCAAGACAAATAACTATGATTCTGATCTATGATTCTGAATTACATGTTAATAAAACTCAAAAGCACCCAGTCAAATGCTTTATTCACCAGTAATCCTCACAAGAGCATTGCCCTTCCTTGAAGCAATGAAACCTGCGGGTGTCCCTAACAGTGATTTCCCTTTTTGTAATCTTAGAGATATGTTTGATTGCATTATGGCAGTCCCCACATATTCGAAGATTTTTCACCACAAGTATTGGCTCCCCATCCTTGGTCGAAATCAACCCAAATGCAACCGCTAGCTTCTCACTGTGATGTCTTAATCTCATTTCCATCTCTTTTTCCTCCATTCCATCCTCCTTTAACGAAACCTGATTAACTTCCGGTACATAACCAACCTTCCTAATCTTCAATAGCATCTCATCCAAGTAATCACGAGTCTCCTTAATCATTGGGTGTGAACTATCTTCTGCAACAAATACATGGGTTCTTCGATTTAGCTCAATCCAGCTGCAACCTGGATTCTTTTTAACACCTCTGTCTCGCATTAGCCTTCTTATTGCTATCATATCTTCCAATCTACCAGCTCTAATGAACATATTCGAGAGGACAACATATGGAGCAGCATTTGCAGGTTCATGCTGCAAAAACTGATAAGCTGCTTTGACAGCTATCTCCATGTTACCATGCTTCCTACATGCCCCAAGCAATGAGGCCCAGCCAACGGAGCCAGGACTGAATGGCATTGTCTCAATTAGCTTCTCAGCTTCACTTATTTTGCCTGCCCGACCTAGTAGATCAATCATGCACGAGTAATGTTCTGCCTCTGGCTCAAGCCCAAACTTCTCCTTCATCATGTTGAAATATGTTTGGCCCTCATGAACTTTCCCAGTATGTGCACATGCAGAAAGTACGGAGATGAAAGTTATACTGGTAGGAGGGATATCATTGTCCAGCATCTCTTGAAAGAGAGCAAGAGATTCCTCTCCTAATCCATGCTGAGCATAACCTGCAATCATTGAGTTAAGTGAGACAGTATTATGCTCTGGCATCCTATTAAATAACCTCCTGGCATCCCCCAGATTTCCACACTTTGAATACGTTGCAATTAAAGCATTATCAACAGAGATCCAATTTGAGGGAATCTCTGATTTGATTACCAAACCATGCATTTGTTTCCCCTGAGAAGGAGACGAGAGATTGGAGCAGGCACTGATTGCACAAACAAAGCTACAATCATCCGGTCTGTACCCAAATCTTCGCATACTGCGGAAACATTCTAGAGCCTCCTCTGAGAGTTCCTCGTTTTGTGAATACCCTGAAATCATAGTGTTCCACAAAACCAAATCTGGCTCCTTGATCTCTTGAAATACTTTCTCGCAATCCGACATGGCACCCTTGCACTTAGAATACAAGTCAATCAAGCCACTCCCAACATGTGAATTCTGGTGGAACCCTGTTTTTACGAGCTTAGCATGAAACTGAAGCCCGCCTACCAAATCGCTTACACAGGTAAATGCAGTGAGAACACTTGCCAAAGTATACATATCTACATACATGCCCTTCCTAATCATCTCTTGGAACAGCTCCAGTGCTCGTAGCCCTTCCCGGTGCTGTCCATAAGCAACTATCATCGAATTCCAAGAAACCTCATCTCTACCCTCTCCCATCTCATCGAACATCCTCTTCGCTTCATTCAAATACCCATTCTTACTGTAGTACGTTAGGAGTGCATTGCTCGGAGAAACATAAGAATCAAGACCACTAGAAACCGCAAAAGAATGCAACTGCCTCATCAAAGAAACATCATCGCCGCAGGCTGTGACCACAGCAGACAATGTGAAGCCATCCATGTCGAGCCCCATCTCCCGCATCCCCGCAAACAAGGAGAATGCCGGTCCCATCTCGCCTCGGTCGGCAAAAGCAGAAAGCATTGTGTTGTAGGAGACGAGGTCCGGCGCGGGAATTCGATCGAACAGCTGGCGGGCGACCATCATCTGGGACTCCTTGGCGTAGGCGGCGACGATGGCGTTGAAGGAGAACACGTTCGGGTTCGGGGTCAGGTCGAAGGCGCGGCGAGCGGCCAGAAGGCGGCGGCATTTGGAGTAGAGGAGGATGAAGTGGTTGGAGAGGTAAGTGGAGGGAGGGACGAGGGACTTGATGTACAGAGCGTGGAGGGATTTGCCGGTCAAGAAGTCCCTCTCAGCGATGCAGTGCTTCAGGAGGTGGCGGAAGTTGTGGAGGTTCCATGAGAGTTGGTTCATCTAACGCCAAGCAGTGCCGATCAAGAAAGACTACGGATCAAACAGGGCATATGCCAAGAACCCTCCTTTACTTGTCCTGTGCACGTGTTTGGGGATGCTGAGGATTACCCAAGAACCTAAGTAGCGATGTTAGAAGCATGAATTGGATCGAACACGATCTGTTCACGCAATTTCTGCAAGAATGTCTTTGAATTTGCAGTTTCAGAACGCGAAGTACCCTCTGAAAAAAGTTCAGAGCTCTGCAATTGCCCTTATATATATATATATATATATATAGCAGTTGGTCGTTGCTGGGTTGAATAGACTTCCACCCGCCAAACCTCATAAAAAATAAAGAGACGACAGCACAAATGATTCATGAATTTCAATTTAACATGCAATGTTATTCATGAAATTTGATTTTGTTCAATACGATTGCTAATCTTTGGCTTAACGTGTAATATTGTCTCTAAACTTTTAATTTGTTCAATATGATGCATGAACTTTTGATACATATTCAATTTAATGTTTGAGTTATATACAAATATTTAATTTCATCCATAAACCTAAACTATATGAAAGACAAAATTGTATATTTTCATATAGTAAATTGAACAAAGAACACATGTATTGCGTGCATAAGAAAAATGATCATTGACCTATATGAAAGACAAAATTGTATTTTTTTTTCATATGGTATATTGAACAAATAACACATGTACTGCGTGCATAAGAAAAATGATCATTGATCTATGAAAAAAAAATTAATTCGAAGGGAATTCTTTTTTTTCAATTTTCACATTTATCGATGAGGTTGTTTGTAAAGTTAAAAAAATTCAAACTTTAGTGAAATACCTTGGAATTAAAATAGAATTTATGAATTTTATGCATCCTCCATAAATTGAATATATACAAAATAACCAATTGAAGATAGTTCATAGAAAAAAAAAATTAAAACGTTTAAAGGTAAGGAGAGAGGGACAAACTCCACTGATAGCTATGTCAATCGAATTTTTCGTTATAGAGAGACTTGATTAAAAATTTTGTGAAAATAGAATGGCTTGATTAAAAAAAGTTTGAAAGTACAGGATAAAAGGTAAAAAAATTTCAAATTGGAAATAAGTAACGAACCAAAAGTCGATTCACCATGGTAGAGCATGGCGTAAGGCACTTAGCAAAATCCGTTGAATCACTTCATAACCCCATCTCATCAGATAAATTTCCTATCCCTAGCATTATCAGTAGTAAACACGTCTTCCCATGCACAGCCCCAACTCCAACCCTCCCAAAAAAAAAATTATGTATATATTAGGCCTAATGCTGGGTTTCACCTGGACTAGCTCAGCAAATGGGCCTTGTAATTTTGCAAGGACTATCCACACATGCGATTTTCACAAAATTCATAAGGCTATTTAGAAGATTGATCGGTCGCATCATGAGTCGCATATAAAATACACTTTCGTTCATAAGTGCCGAGACTAGATAGCACGATGTGTGAATTTGCGGAGAGAGGGAACACGACCCTGTCCATCTAGTCAGCTTTGCTACTTCTGGAAATTAAGTACTAAGACGGCGTGCATTTCAATGAAACGACTTAACAAACGAGGCCGTGTGATTTTTCACCATTAGGCGTGATGCCCCAGTGGCGATTGGTGAAGAGATGTAACGTATCTCTAGTCAATTTGTGTATTGGGCATTTACTTTCTTGTGTGGAGAAAATACAATCTCCCCACGCTCTCGAGGAATTAGCTTCAGGCCGTATGGCCCAACACGAGGCCCAAAATCTGGCCTTAAGGTCAAGGCCCAAGTTTGGGTCTCTTTCGTGGGTAATCTTTTTCGTTTAGGCTGGACCACACAACCCAGCAGACTAGTGATAATAGCATTAGAGAAGTAAGGTTAGGTAAAATGACTATTTCACACTGATATTCAAAGTGTGTACACTGGGACCTCCACCAAAATTAAGGTTGGTGGACTAATTGACTAATTTATCTAATCTATCGAAGTTCAAATACAACCTCTCTTTTTCTTTTTCCTTTTCAAAACTTGATATTATAATGTGAACCAAATCAAGATAATATTGAATTTTGTGGACCAATTTTCGTTGGGGTCCTTTAGACAATACAAAGGCGTTGACCTTGGCATGCGTATGAAATTCTCAGCGTGAGACCCGGACGCTCCTCTTTAGTTAATTAAGTAACTGATGCCGAGTTAATTCGCTAGACAACCTTTTTCTAATGTCCACTAGTGCACGCGCGTACGTATGTGTGTGTATGTATATAATGTGTGTTTGTTATTAACGAGCTTTTGGACTGCTTGTTAAGGATAAATAGTAAGAAAATATTCGATTTTCAATATATTAATTACATGTAACATGAAAATAAATGTTATTAATTGTTTTATACGTACCCACGATGCTTAACAATTTCATATGTTCATCGTTTCCACCGTTGAAGGATGAAAATTAGCCATCCAATAGACATTTTAGTGCTTATGTAATATCATGTGATGTTCACACAAAATCTTATAAGATTCCTTAAGTTCCTCCCAAAATACTTTCGAACAACTTACTTTAATGAACAACCACCTAACTTTTTCACGTTGAATTTGGGTAAACTCACTTTTCTTGGCCCAAATAACATCCACTATATTTTCTTAACATCATTGGCCATGCACCACACTATTTTCTCAAAGCATAAGGAGATTAAAAATGTCAAAAAATTTCGTTGGCTCACTTAAATACCAAATCCGAAAAAATTAAAAAAAAATTAAAATTAAAAAAAAACGATCATTTAAATACTTCCGGTGACAAAAAAATATTACAGGCTTTTATAATAAAATGTGTAAGTTAACATGGCATTTTTTAGTTATTAAAAACAAGTCTAATGTGAATTATGATGTGACTGGACTCTCTATAAATGATGTATGAGTCAATTTTATACATTATTCTCGTTTCAGTCAAGCCATGAATCCGAATTCGAGGTTTCCATGGTAGATGAAAGATGGTGGATAAGACGCAGCTTCGATGGTAAAAAATGGAGATGTTAAAAAATAACGAAGATGAAAATCATTCTCTGTCACCTTCCCCTTTCTAAGAAAAAACCGTTCTCTCCCGTCCCCACACCCCGTCCCCATGTCCTTGAATGTCAGAATCTTGGCCAAATGAAAGAGGGATTTTTCTTCACCGCAGTTTCAGATTTTCTCCACAGAGTTCAATAAATTCTAAATATGACTTCGATTCCTGTCTGGTTTGTCTTCTATTTTCCGTCTTGTTTTGTTTTTCAGTTCTCCGACTATCTTCCAAATTGCATTGCCATCGATTGCGCTCCGGGAAATGGAGTTTGCAAGGAAGCTCTAGTCGAACCACTGTCGCCATGGCTGGAGATCTGGAGATGGACTAGCAGAGTGATCCTCTCGATATGGAGATGGAGCTCTTCATGGCCGTGGAGTCGAGAATCGATGGGGGCAAAAGCAGGGATGATCGATCCAGGAGATCGTCGAGCCCATATCCAGCCTCCACTAAAGCAACAACTTTCATTACCCTCCGCATCTTCATCAGCACCTTGTATCATCTTCCACCCTTTCTTCTTATTTGGTTGTTCGCAAATTGAAAAACAAAAATCCTAGTTTGGACAAAAACCCTAACTTGTCCTAATTTTGTTTGCAAACAAAATTCAGGGTTTACATTTGGGACAAAAATGTAAAAGATGTCATTTAGGGCTTTTATTGTTGACTGAGCGCGCCCTGGTGAGCCACGTCGATCAGGGTAATTGACAAAATATTGCTACGTCAGATTTTCGACAACCCAAATCGGAGTTGACATTTAAATGATTCGGCAAAAAATTGTTGACAACTAAGTGAACATCGTACAAAACTTTTGACACTTCTTATATCCTTATGCCATTTTCTTACGTCATTAACCACATAATAGAGCTTAATTCGATAAAGAAAAATTAGCAAATCCATTTTCAGGTAAGTACCAACCATGCAAGTATCAAAACTAGCGGCTACAATAAAAATCAAAGTTCGGGGGGTAATCTGTAACTTTTGAAAGTCCAATTGTTGTTATGAATCAGTGTCGAATTCATGAGATTTCATGCAATCATCGTATACTTAGAACTTTGAATCAGTAGATAATTTTCCTTGTTACAAGATGAGATTATTTATCAAGGCAAATCACTAGTCCAAACCACACATTAAATTCCTCATTGCGGAGTCATGCCTTTATGTTTGAACTCATCTCTCATAAGTTTAAAAGCGTTAGGAAAGCCCCGTAAAAGTTGAATACCTTCATGACGGGGAGATCCAAGAGAAAGCTAATAATCCGAGCCAAGTGGACAACTTAGTTGGATTTCCCATACCCAAAAGCTTAAACCATTGAATTATGCTCACTTAAGCAGTAGTAATCACTTATTTTTATCCATAAACATATAAACTCCGTTTGTTTCGGAGAAAATAAATGACTTGGAAAATATTTTTCCTAAAAAGTCGTTTGTTTCTTTTACAAAAATGAATGAACAAAAAATATTTTCATCATTTGTGAAAATATTTAGACAAATTGCTGTCGGTAATAAAAATAATTTCCATTAACTAATTATTTCAAACAATATAAGCGATTATTTTAAGAAAAATATTTTTCAAATCATTTATTTTCCGCGAAACAAACATAGCATATATAAGATTTCTTTTTTTTTTTACACCACTCACATGTGTACATAACAAATTTGCATCGGATATAGGTCGTGCATATCAAAGAGCGCAAAAAAAGTCACAATCGAAATTGACGGAAAAGTACCGCCGTCCAGTTCACCACATGATTGTTGCCCCCCACGCTTCCCAACTTAATTAACGACACAAGAAAAGCGCAGACCATGTTATCATCTTATTCACATTTTCTCCAAAAGGAAAAAAAAAAAAAAAACGGAGAACCCCAAAATCATAAAATTAATGAGCAAAAATTTTAGAATTAAAGAAGTTATCTCATTAAATTACAAAAAAGAAGATACAAGACACGTCCAATGTGAGATTCGTGCCAATAAGCCAATCACGGCATGCAAAGAGTTATCATTTAAGGAAAATATTTCACTGATGAATTTGATGCAAGAGGGAGAGACTTGTTAAGAGCATCGAAAGTTTTTGTGTTCTCCAAGCATGTAATGTAAGAGGTTATTTTCCTTTTCCAATGCAAATCAAATAAGCAAATGTTCGGAAAACATACGAGCAAAATTGCTCATCAAACTTATCGTGGAGATGGATTTGTGAGCAGCCATTTCTCCGCTTCAAAAATTGACTCCATTGCTTCATTTTGGTGACATTCATATCTTAAATTGAGAGTATGCTTAAGTATTTTTAATAGATCAATATTCTCCATAATTTTAGAGAATAAAATGCTTGTGCAGATTGACTGGCAAATTCTATTATCCAACCCAATAATGCGGGTGATAATTATGTATTAGAAATGCCACCAATAAATTTGCTTCCTTCATTGTTAGGGGATGAGATTAGATAATGTTTTATTAAGGGAGTAATAATGTAAAATCGAGTTCTGTTCCTTTTCTTACCTTGAAAAAAAAAACTTAAGGCTTAAGGCTAAGTCACCAAAACTAGAAAGGAAGTTGACTTGAAAACTGGCCGTGCCTTGGATGGTCTTTTCTAGGACGCCACGCTCCCATCTCAATTAATTTTGATTTGAAAGTGACAGCAAGAGGAAATGGAAATTGCATAAAATGCACCAGCCAAAGTCATGCCGATCAAGAGATAATGGTAGACCTCATGTGATACCCATGTGACATAACGATTAATATAATTTGATCTCATACGTAGTGGAATTATGTAAGTGCAGCTAAAGAAGTGTAAACTACGATGATGGCAAAATTCATGAGCACATAACACCAAAGCATGAGAATCATCGGATCGGATATAGATTTTGTAATTTAATGGCGCAAATCATCTAGTATGTCCGAATTAAGTTTTAATTTTTATCTTATTGCTAATATTATTTTTTCAGCATATGCATTTTGAAGAGCTATTTACAATATATAACGATTGACCAATGAAGTTACCTATAATATTTTCGAAGTTTTTTAGAGATTTGAAGAGCTATTTACAATTTCGGTGGAAAAGCCAAAGTTATACGTTTTGTACCCTGCTTGAACTTTAAATAAAGCGGGATCAGTTTTTACCCCTTTTTTTTCAGTTTTTTCGGTCAATTTAGACCTCACAAACCACTGGCCTCGGCTTTTTTATATTCTAAACTCCAGAACTTGTGCAACAAAGTGATGCGTCAATTCACATGCAATATTCCATAGTTTATTATTAATTTTTAAGTCATGGGGGGCCTAGGTCTTACCTTGCCATGTGAAGTGCGGTAATTTAGGTGTTGAGTTCTACTTGGATCCAAATGTCCAACCACTCAAATCAATCGTCATCCATGTCTTATAATTTCTAAGTCTGTTTTTTTTTGGGGGTTGGGGCCTATGTCTACTGTATGACACGTGCCCTGTTGCAATTTGCCTACTTTTTCCAATGCTAAAATGCTGCTACATAAGAAGAAACTATTGGATGATTTGAAACCGTCATGTCAGTATAATCCTAGACCACTCATGCCACGCCCACGTGTGAGGGAAGGGGACAAAATAGAGGAGGGACAGTGAACAGTCTCTGTTCACTGTCCCTCCTCTATTTTGTCCCCTTCCCTCACACGTGGCGTGGCATGAGTGGTCTGGACCGCTACATAAGACCGCTACATAAGACGCCTAGGGCCAAAACACAGAGTCAGTCTGGCGCAATCATATCTGGGTTTTGCGTAGTTCATCCAAGGAGAGCTCACAGAAGCAGTCTCTGCAAAGTTTTGTGGGGTCTCCTCCTGCAAGGTCGCCAGAAATGGAAGAACCCCATAATAGGTACTCTCATCCTTACGCTGCTCAAGGCCAAGGTACTCTCTCTCTCTCTCTCGCTCTCTCTCAAGCAGGGTGCTATCAAGGACCTCCTATACAAGCGCCTCCCCAGTACTACTATGCTCCTCCCCAGTACTATGCTCCTCCTCCTCCCGAAAGAAGGCCGGGTTTTCTTGCAGGATGGTACTCTCTCTCTCTCTCTCTCTCTCTCTGCCAGAAAGATTTTCATGTTCATATGGTTTAGGGAAATTTAATTGGTGACGTGTTGTCGTTGGTCGGTTTCAGCCTTGCGGTCCTTCGCTGCTGCTGTCTCATCAACGAGTGGTGCAGCGATTCGTCCACCGGTTTTTAGCAGCCGTGTTGTGTATGCTTCAAGGAAGAAGAAGGAAAAATAATAAGCAAAAATCAAGTTTACCAATTTACGTAAGAGGAGCTGAAGCCGTGTGAAGTCTTGATTTAGAACTCGACGCCCAATAGATGAACGCTGGAATTCTTGATTTTGGCGTACGTAAGAGAGTTATATTTTCAACTTCAACACGCGATAATTTTGTGCGGTGAATTTATGTTCAAGTGAGTTGTTTATTTATAAACACTTTGAATTTTTGGTTAAATTTAGGTGTGGAAAAACACTCGGCGATTGTAAACTCTAATTCTCTGATTATATTAGATTATTTGCTGCTACCTTTCCCCGTGGACATAGATACTAATACTCGGATCGAACCACGTAAATTTCTGGTGTATTTATTATTTCTCTGGTGATTTCGCATTAACATAAATTGCAAGATCCTATCGTTTCCGCGTATTTTATTCCAACAATGCTTGCTTTCTTTCCTTGAAAGGATCGGACGAAAGTCGAGTAGCCACATGAACCACCAAATTCGATCCCAGTCGACTTTGACTACAGTTGGGACTTGAATAGAAACTGCGCAAGAAGCAATTGAATCTTTCTATAGTTCGACACCAGTAACATTTGCCACTTTCACGATCGCATGACTTCAAAAGCAAAATGGCGTTCGAGTAAAGCGAGATGAGATCAGGCAACAATTCTTGCCCGACCGTCCTTTACCAAATTTGAATTTATTTCTTGGGGAAGTTACTAAGATCATCAAGTCCGGCTTTCTGGTGGCACTCAAGCTTCAATTGGTGCAACTGCAGAGAATGATATCCTCTGTGAAATGCAGGATGCTATATCAAAACCGAAGATGTTGCTTAGTTGAGTGACCGAAATGACGTGCAGTGTTCGTGTTACAACTGAAAATGACGCCTCATCTTGAAAATCAATCTCTTGGGTCCAAAGCAAATCTGGTCTGATTACCTGACGTTCGAGATGACGGGATTCGTGCCGACCGCTGTAGTTTTTCTTCACACAAAACCTGTAGATCATCGATTCGCTGACCGAGGATATGACCCGTGAAATGCCCAGGAAACTTCCTCTGAAGTCACAGACAGATGCAGAGTCAATGTAAAAAGGGGTCATGCTTATGTTGTACTATTCCCACAAAAGGAAAGGAAAACGAGAAAAGGTGAATCTCAACAAGCAACTTCGCATAGCCAATTAGCTCATGATCAAGTAGATAAATAGTCTCAATCAAATGGCTAAATTTTTTAGAATCTAACACCTGAAAATAGTTGAGATTTTTTCATGATCCACAATCTGATGCTTATACTTACAATCTTCCACCGTGGTTGCCCTCGACCTTCTCATAAGGTTCCCGGGAAATGATGATGGTCCACATTTATTTCACATTTTTAAGTGCCAAGTGAAGCAAGGTACTAATAGATTGACTCATTACAGGTTTTTGAATAAGAACATACATAAAAGATCTGACGCATCCCATTCCCACAACAAGAATCGTCATTCAACTAGGTACCGATCATATCTCTAAATGACCTTTCTCTTGCAGGTAGTTTCAATTGAAAAATTTTCCTGCTAGATCCGGGAAAGGAATATACCAGTATTGCAATTTCACAAGGTGACATCAAATTGACTATCACATACGTCACATGACTCAAAATTCCAATGCAACTTTGACTCCACAAAACTTGTTCTGCAAATCCAATAGAACCAGAAAAACACTGCTGAAGTGCCATAAAATACAGCAAACACAATTACAATCAACTAGCTCCTAATAATTGCGTCTAATTTCACTCCCATGTCTATTCTACCATTGCAGGTCCCTGAAAAGCAACCCCAAGAATTCCCAATAATAATAATCAATATTCTTAAGTAACTGGCTATGCATCCCCATAACCATCGACTATGCTTGGAAAGGAAACACGCTAGGACCAAACGGGGCATTGAGCAGAACAAAGTGGAAGCAACATAAAAAAGGAAGGAGCATAAGCATTCTTTTATAAAAGCAGCTCTTTGTTAATCAGAAAAAATCACATCACTGTAGTGAATTCTCTACAAATTACAAAGTCACTAGAGATGCGTACTCCAGACCTCCTTCGCCATTAACAAACCCTGCCACTTGACAAGCAGCCAAAAGCCATACAAAGTAATGTTAAATGGATAGAAAATCTTGATGGAAAAGAAATTGGAGTGAAAGATTGCTCTCAACAGTGCCTTAGGATAATAGATTTTCATTCAACAAGTTATTAAAGTTAGAACTGAATGGTTGTGCTCTTGCAACATCAGAGCCTAGCAAAACCAAAGAAAAACAAAAAGAAAAATAAGTATTATTAGCTGAGAGCTTTTTAGTTAAAGTAAACGAAATAGATCATTGGAAGAGCATTCATATTGAGGCAAACAATGCAAGCTTGGTGAATAGGTTGATTTAAATAGTTAAATTTTCATGGGATAATTCAAGTCAATCTTTGATAGATGCAGGAACAATTTGATAATATCGTATATGTGAGGAAAAACGTACCTAGTATTATTCAATAAAGTTTAATATATATATACACACATCAAAATAAACCCTAAAAGTGGTAAAGACTCATTTACCCTTCTTACTTCTAACACTCCCTCTCAAGCTAGAGCATAAATATTAATCATGCCCAGCTTGTTACAAATATGTTCTATACTCCCATTACCCAAGGATTTAGTGAAGATGTCTGCAAGTTGTTCACTGGTTCGAATATGACTGGGAAGAATTACTCCACTTTGCAACTTCTCTCGGATGAAATGACAATCAATCTCAATGTGTTTTGTTCTCTCATGAAACACGGGGTTGGAAGCTATATGCACTGCAGCTTTATTATCGCACCATAGAGTCATGGGTACTAAATCTTTAAAGCCTAACTCAGTCAATAACTGTTGAATCCACACTAATTCACATGTCACTTGTGTCATGGCTCTATATTCTGACTCAACATTGGAGCGGGCAACAACACTTTGTTTCTTACTTTTCCATGATATCATATTTCCTCCGACTAAGGTACAATACCCAGTAGTTGATCTTCTATCATCTGGAGACCCAGCCCAATCAGCATCAGAAAAACCTTTAACCCTGATATGACCATGGTTTTGGTAGACAATTCCTTTTCCTAGAGTTTTCTTCAAATACCTTAGTATCCGAATAACTGCATCCCAATGAGATGTACAAGGGGAAGACAAAAACTGGCTTACTACACTGACAGGAAAAGCAATGTCTGGTTGAGTAACCGTAAGATAATTCCCATTATAGGACAGTTGACATGTGAAGGGATTCAATTGTGTAATTATGTTTGTGTACATATGTCACTTAATCGATAAGCAATGGGTTTTTCATACTTATAGTAAAACTCATAATAATATTTATATTTTCAGATAGTTAGAAGAGGCAATTATCCATGCACTTATTCATCTATAAGTGACATGAGCACCTCAATTTTGATCATTCGAATTCATGTGGACTTACTGTTTGCATCTCGTAATTTGAATCTTAGTGAAATTAGTTTGTTGATCCTTTTTCCTATTGGGTTATTGTCAATACGAGATAATCCCAGGAGATGATGTCGTGTCACTTAATTCCATATGAGACATTAGGTAAAATGACTATTTTACACTGATATTCAAAGTGTATACACTGGAACCTCTAAAATTAAGGTTGGTGGACTAATTAACAAAGTCCCTAAAGTGCCCCTAAAGTATACACTGGACCTCTTTTTTTCATTATATTATAATGCGAACCAAATCAAGATAATATTGAATTTTGTGGACCAATTTTCGTTGGGGGTACTTCAGACATAAGTTCCAGCCACTCCAAATAGAACCATTCCACAATACAAAGGCCTTGACCTTGGCATGCGTATGAAACTCTCAGCATGAGTCCCGGATGCTCCTCTTTAGTTAATTAAGTAACTCATGCCGAGCTAATTCGCTAGACAACCTTTTTCTAATGTCCACTAGCGCACGCGCGTACGTATCTGTGCGTGTGTATATATATAAATGTTATTAATTGTTTTATATGTACCCAAAATGCTTAACAATTTCATATGTTCATCGTTTCCACCGTTGAAGCATGAAAATTAGCCATCCAATAGACATTTTAGTGCTTATGTAATATCATGTGATGGTCCACCCATCAATTACAAAACATAAAATCTTATAAGATTTCTTAAGTTCCCCCCGAAATACTTCCGAACAACTCACTTCGGTGAACAACCACCTAACTTTTTCACTTGGAATTTGAATTAACTCACTTTTCTTGGCCCAAATAACGTCCACTATATTTTCTTAACATCCTTGCCCATGCACCACACTTCATTTTTTCAAGGCATAAGGATGTTAGAAGTGTCAAAAATTTTCGTCAATTCACTTAAGTACCAAATCCAAAAAACACGATTATTTAAATACCTTCAATGACAATATATATATATATATATTACAGGCTTTTACAATAAAATGTATAAGTTAACATGGCATTTTTTAGTTATTAAAAACTAGTCGAACGTGAATTATGATGTGACCGGACTCTCTATAAGTGATATCGTATGAGTCTATTTTAGACATTATTCGTTACTCTCGTTTTAGTCAAGCCATGAATCCAAGTTCGAGGTTTCCATGGGAGATGAAGATGGTGGATAAGACGCAGTTTCAATGGTAAAAAATGGAGATGTTCAAAAATATTGCTACGTTAGATTTTCGACAACCCAAATCAGAGTTGACATTTGAATGATTCAGCAAAAAATTGTTGACAACTAAGTGAACATCATACAAAACTTTTGACACTCCTTGTATCCTTATGCCATTTTCTTACGTCATTAACCACATAATAGAGCTTACTTCGATAAAGAAAAATGAGCAAATCCATTTTCAGGTAAGTACCAACCATGCAAGTATCAAAACTAGTGGCTACAATAAAAATCAAAGTTCGGGGGGGTAATCTGTAATTTTTGAAAGTCCGGTTGTTGTTATGAATCAGTGTCGAATTCATGAGATTTCATACAACCATCCTATACTTAGAACTTTGAAGCGGTAGATAATTTTCCTTGTTACAAGATGAGATTATTTATCAAGGCAAATCACTAGTCCAAACCACACATTAAATTCCTCATTGCGGAGTCATGCCTTTATGTTTGAACTCATCTCTCGACGTTTAAAAGCGTGGGGAAAGCCCCATAAAAGTTGAATACCTTCATGACGGGCAGATCCAAGAGAAAGCTAATAATCCAAGCCAGTGGACAACTTAGTTTGATTTCCTGTACCCAAAAATTTTAAACCATTGAATTATGCTCACTTAAGCAGTAGTAATCACTCCTTTTTATCTATAAACATATAGGCTCCGTTTGTTTCGGAGAAAATAAATGACTTGAAAAATATTTTTCCTAAAAATAGTTGTTTGTTTCTTTTACAAAAACGAATGAACAAAAAATATTTTCATCATTTGCGAAAATGTTTAGACAAATTGCTGTCGATAATAAAAATAATTTCCATTAACTAATTATTTCAAACAATACAAGCAATTGTTTTTAGGAAAATATTTTTCAAATCATTTAATTTCCGCGAAACAAACATAGCATATATAAGATTTCCTTTTTTCTACACCACTTACATGTGTACATAACAAATTTGCATCGGATATAGGTCGTGCATATCAAAGAGCGCAAAATAAGCAAGAAAGAAGGTCGAATTCGGGCTCTCATGTAACGAATATTCGAGCTAAATCTGGATATATCCTCGATGCGAGGACTAGTAAGATCGATTCGGCGGTCCGACTTTTTCTTCTTTTGAGCGAATAAGTCACAGTCGAAATTGACAAAGTACCGCCGTCCAGTTCACCACATTATTGTTGCCCCCACGCTTTCCAACTTAATTAACGACACAAGAAAAGCGCGGACCATGTTATCATCTTATTCACATTTTCTCCAAAAAGCAAAAAAAAAAAAAAAAACAAAAAACGGAGGACCCCAAAATCATAAAATTAATGAGCAAAAATTTTAGAATTAAAGAAGTTATCTCATTAAATTACAAAAAAGAAGATACAAGACACGTCCAATGTGAGGTTCGTGCCAATAAGCCAATCACGGCATGCAAAGAGTTATCATTTAAGGAAAATCTTTCACTAATGACTTTGATGCAAGAGGGAGTGACTTGTTAAGACGATCGAAAGTTTTTGTGTTCTCCAAGCATGTAATGTAAGAGGTTATTTTCCCTTTCCAATGCAAATCAAATAAGCAAATGTTTCAAAAACATACAAGCAAAATTGCTCATCAAACTTATCGTGGAGATGGATTTGTGAGCAGCCATTTCTCCGCTTCAAAAATTGACTCCATTGCTTCATTTTGGCGACATTCATATCTTAAATTGAGAGTATGCTTAAGTATTTTTTTAAAGATCAAGATTCTCCATAATTTTAGAGAAGGAAATGCTTGTGTAGATTGACTGGCAAATTCTATTATCCAACCCAATAATGTGGGTGATAATTAGGGGATGAGATTAGATAATGTTTTATTAAGAGAGTAATGATGTAAAATCAAGTTTTGTTCCTTTTCTTACCTTGAAAAAAAAAAACTTAAGGCTTAAGGCTAAATCACCAAAAATTCGAAGGAAGTTGACTTGAAAAATGGCGGTGCTGTCCGCAGGGGAACAATCTCAAGCAAGGGACAAGATGAGCGGTCCCCAAAAGTCCATTTTCTTCACTTTAATTATGAAAAAAATTTAAATGATCACTTATAATTTGCCACATCATTTAAGAAATGCATTTTTAAAGGAAAACAAAGGTGCTAAACTAGGGAACGCAAACGAGGAGGCAAAGTCCAATATTCTATCGTCCGTGTCCCAATCGGAGGATCTCGATTTCGATGAACCTTCTCCTGAATATTTATAAAATAAAGGAAATTAGCCATCACTGACTCATATAAAAATTCCCCCAGTTCAAGACACGAGATCTCCCATCTCAGTTGATTCTGATTTGAAAGTGACAGCAAGAGGAAATGGAAATTGCATAAAATCGTTACGCACCAGCCAAAGTCATGCCGACCAAGAGATAATGGTAGACCTCAAGAGATAATATAATTTGATCTCATACGTAGTAGAATTATGCAAGTACAGCTTAAGAAGTGTAAACTACAATGATGGCAAAATTCATGTGCACGTAACACCAAAGCATGAGAATCATCCGATCAGATGTAGATTTTGTAATTTAATGGCGCAAATCATCTGGTATGTCTGAATTAAGTTTTAATTTTTATCTTATTGCTAATATTATTTTTTTGGCATATGCATTTTGAAGAGCTATTTACAATATTTAACGACTTAACAATGAAGTTACCTATAATATTTTCAAAGTTTTTTCTGGTTAATTTAGACCTCGCAAACCACTCGCCTTGACTTTTTTGTATTCTAAACTCCTGAACTTTCCCAACAAATCGATGCGTCAATTCACACGCAATATTCCCTAGTTTATTATTAATTTTTAAGTCATGGGGGGCCTAGGTCCCGACATGTGTTGAATTCTATGTGGGATCCAAACGTTAAGCCGCTCAAATCAATCGGTGTCCATGTCTTGTAATTTCTAAATCATTGCACGCCTACGTGACTACGTCTACCGTATGTGCATGTGCTCTGTTGCAATTTACCTACTTTTCCAATGCTATATAAGACAAGACCCAGCGCCCACAGAGAGTCTCTCCGTGGCAAATCTTATCTCAGTTTGCGAAGTTCAACCAAGGAGAGATCACAAAAGCAGTCTCTGCAAAGTTTTCTGGGGTTTCCTCCTGCAAGGTCGCCAGAAATGGAAGGACTCCTTAATTGGTACTCTTATCCTTACCCTGCTCAAGGCCAAGGTACTCTCTCTCTCTCTCTCTCTCAACCATGTTCATGGCTGATCTTGCATGCTGGTGGTGGTTGCTTTTGCAGGGTACTGTCAAGGACATCATGTACAAGCGCCTCCCCAGAACGTCTGGGTTCCTCCTCCTCCCGAAAGAAGGCCGGGTTTTCTTGAAGGATGGTACTCTCTCTCTCTCTCTCTCTCTCTCTCTCTCTCTCTGTGCCAGAAAGATTTTCATGTTCATATGATTTAGGGAAATTTAAATGGTGACGCGTTGTCGTTGGTTGGTTTCAGCCTTGCGGGCCTTCGCTGCTGCTGTCTCATCAACGAGTGGTGCGGCGATTCGTCCACCAGTTAGCAGCCGTGGCGTATATGCTTCAAGGAAAAAGAAGGAAAAATAATAAGCAAAAATCAAGTTTTACCAATTTACGGATCTTTCTCTACATCATGATCGCACTGCTCTGTATTTTTTTCTCTTTTTTTTTTTTTTTGAACGACACTGCTCTGTATTTGACATATCATGTTATTCCCGGGTTCCGCAGATATTTCCCACTTGATGGGCTGCTATATATTTGACATTTTCCCTTATGCTCTCCATTCTATATGTTATCGTTAGCATCGCTCTTTTGGATCAAATTCACATTTTCTTTTCTTATATAACTTTAGGAGTGATTGTAAAGCAAAGGCAATGCTTGTTAAATTAATGTGTCGAGTTTAAATTCGAATAACGATTTCTTAAATCGAATTTGTCGATAAAGTTTTTCCTAAGCGGATTATAAATCGGATGAAGAAGGAAGAAACAATTTCCTTCTTGGATTTTCTCATTCTTGCTTAACAAGACTTTAGGCTTACCTCATATATATTAAAGAAAAAAGAAAGAAAGAAAAGGAGGGCTCAAAGTCAAAGTTTGACTCTTTGACTCTGGGCACATATATATGAACATAATATAATTTCCTTTCTGAGTGCGTACATGGAGCGGCTAAAAGCCCTACGAGAGTTAAAGGAAAATAGTTGAGATTTTGTCATGATCCACAATCTGATGCGTATAATTAGAATCTTCCACCGCGGTTGCCCTTGACCTTCTCATAAGGTTCCCGGGAAATGATGATGGTCCACATTTATTTCACATTTTAAAGTGCCAAGTAAAGCAAGGTACTAATATATCAAAACCAAAGATGTTGCTTAGTTAAGTGACCAAAATGAATTGCAGTATTCGTGTCACAACTGAAAATGATGACTCATCTTGAAAATTAATCTCTTGGGTCCAAAGCAAATCTGGTCTGATTACCTGACCTTCGAGATGACGGGATTCGTGCCCACCGCTGTAATTCGCTGACCGAGGATATAACCCGTGAAATGCCCAGGAAACTTCCTCTGAAGTCAGACAGATGCAGAGTCAATGTAAAAAGGGGTCATGCTTCTGTTACGATAATCTGACATCAAAATCAAACAATCAACGAAAGGCTGGCTTTATGTTGTACTATTCCCACGAAAGGAAGGAAAACGAGAAAAGGTGAATCTCAACAAGCAACTTCGCATAGCCGGTGAAATGACTATGTTATGGAAAGTAGCAGACATCCTTTTCCAAGATGCGGCGTGATGTGTATAGCCAATTTGCTCATGATCAAGTAGATAAATAGTCTCAATCAAATGGCTAAATTTTTGAGAATCTAACACCTGAAAATAGTTGAGATTTTTTCATGATCCACAATCTGATGCTTATACTTACAATCTTCCACCGTGGTTGCCCTCGACCTTCTCATAAGGTTCCCGGGAAATGATGATGGTCCACATTTATTTCACATTTTTAAGTGCCAAGTAAAGCAAGGTACTAATAGATTGACTCATTACAGGTTTTTGAATAAGAACATACATAAAAGATCTGACGCATCCCATTCCCACAACAAGAATCGTCATTCAACTAGGTACCGATCATATCTCTAAATGACCTTTCTCTTGCAGGTAGTTTCAATTGAAAAATTTTCCTGCTAGATCCGTGAAAGGAATATACCACTATTGCAATTTCACAAGGTGACATCAAATTGACTATCACATACGTCACATGACTCAAAATTCCAATGCAACTTTGACTCCACAAAACTTGTTCTGCAAATCCAATAGAACCAGAAAAACACTGCTGAAGGGCCATAAAATACAGCAAACACAATTACAATCAACTAGCTACTAATAATTGCATCTAATTTCACTCCCATGTCTATTCTACCATTGCAGGTCCCTGAAAAGCAACCCCAAGAATTCCCAATAATAATAATCAATATTCTCAAGTAACTGGCTATGCATCCCCATAACCATCGACTATGCTTGGAAAGGAAACACGCTAGGACCAAACGGGGCATTGAGCAGAACAAAGTGGAAGCAACATAAAAAAGGAAGGAGCATAAGCATTCTTTTATAAAAGCAGCTCTTTGTTAATCAGAAAAAATCACATCACTGTAGTGAATTCTCTACAAATTACAAAGTCACTAGAGATGCGTACTCCAGACCTCCTTCGCCATTAACAAACCCTGCCACTTGACAAGCAGCCAAAAGCCATACAAAGTAATGTTAAATGGATAGAAAATCTTGATGGAAAAGAAATTGGAGTGAAAGATTGCTCTCAACAGTGCCTTAGGATAATAGATTTTCATTCAACAAGTTATTAAAGTTAGAACTGAATGGTTGTGCTCTCGCAACATCAGAGCCTAGCAAAACCAAAGAAAAACAAAAAGAAAAATAAGTATTATTAGCTGAGAGCTTTTTAGTTAAAGTAAACGAAATAGATCATTGGAAGAGCATTCATATTGAGGCAAACAATGCAAGCTTGGTGAATAGGTTGATTTAAAGAGTTAAATCTTTGATAGATGCAGGAACAATTTGATAATATCGTATACAAAAGCTTCTATCAAATAAATATCAAATTAAGATAAAGAAGATAATGCCATCGTATACAAAAGCTTCTATCAGATAAATATCAAATTAAGAGAAAGAAGATAATGCCATCGTATACAAAAGCTTCTATCATATAAATATCAAAATGAGTAAAGAGAAAGAAGATATTGCCATCGTATACAAAAGCTTCTATTAGATAAATATCAAAATGAGTAAAGAGAAAGAAGATATTGCAAGCAGATTTTATACTGGTTTGGCTTATATCAAGCTAACCACCAACAAGGCTGAAATCCACTAGTAATCTCAAAAGGTGACATAGTTTTTTTTTTTTTTGATACCGAGGATCCAGCCTAGCTCACCTTACGGGAGCACAACACTAACTATACCTCGGGGAAGACTGGCCTAGCAACCTACCGCTGGGGCCCCCCACTTAAATCACGAAGCATACCTGGGGGTCGAACTCCTGACCACTTGGTTTAGGGGAGAACGCCCCACCAACACAGCCATGCGTGGGTAGGTACTATAACATAGTTGTTTCTGCCCAAAATCAATAGATCCCGCTATCAATAAATAAGCACTGCTATTACACTTGTACACTTCTCAAAACACAGATTACAATCAATAAGAGATACTAACAGACAGAATCACAAATGAGCAGAATCATGTTGCAATAATCAAAAAGCATGTGACAAGATTAGATGTGTATAGCTTTCTCAATTTTTTGCTGACTCCTTCAGTTTGATTTGAGCTTCTTATATAGTCCTTTGATTAGCTGTTGGAGAATCTTTAAGAAGATGAAATAGCCGTTGGAATCGATAGACACAAAAGCTGGAACTCTGGCCGCCCAAGCAATTAAATTTTCCTGGCAAAAGTGAGATTTCCCTAAATAAAGTTAGCTGCATGAGCAAAATAGGCAAGCACTGATTAGATTCGATCTTAGATCTCTTGTTATGAATTCCAGACCTAGACCTTTGTTGGAATGTATTGGAAAATCTTCTATAATTTCTCCCTGATTATATTACGTGATATTATGTGATTTGATTTGATTTTGTTAGGTGTAAATTAGATATTGATAGATATTAGAGGCTAATTAGGATCTTTACCTAAATAGGTTTCTTACCTAATTTAGGTTCTCTGTTAATGTATTTATACACATTGTAATCACTTTATAAAAAAATAAGAAGACAGATTCTTTTCTTCATGGTATCAGAGCCCAAAGGTCATTTATCTATTTACCTCGAGTAATTTTTTTTATCGTTCGATCACTATGTCAGACGAATCATCAACCACCTAGTCCACCGAACCTCATCCCATTCAGATCACTTCCATAAAGCTGAATGGTGATAATTTTTTTTCGATGGTCTCAATCCGTTCAAATGTATATACGGGGTAGAGGAAAAATTGGCTATCTAACTGAAGATAACGCAGAACCAGAGACAAATGACCCCACCTAGGCTGTCTGGGATGCAGAGAATTCAGAGATTATGATGTGGCTGACCAACTCCATGGAAGAAGATATTAGTGCAAATTATCTGGGCTATTATACCACAAAGGAACTTTGGGATGCGGTGTGTGAGATGTATTCAAATTTGGGTAATCAATCTCAAATCTACGAGTTAACCTTAAAGCTGGGGAAGATGTGACAAGGTGAGGAAACTGTCACAAAATACTTTCACTCTCTGAAACGTTTGTGGCAGGAGTTGGATGTATTCAATGATCATGAGTGGACGTGTATTGAAGATGGTAATCAGTACAGGAAAATTGTAGAAGCACAACATATCTACACTTTCCTAGCAAGACTTAGAGATGAGTTTGATGAGGTACGCGGAAAAATTTCCACCTATTGGAGAAGTATTCTCAGAGGTTCAAAGAGAAGAAAGTAGACGGGGAATAATGCTGGGCAAGGCAGCTACCGGCGGAAAGGATGGATCATTGGAAGGTTCAACATTGACTATCTTCGAAGACAAGAAGGGCCATGTTCCTGCAACAATATTCTTTGAGGCAAATGTAAGCAAGATCCCCATTAACTTGCGAAGATCAGATGGGAAACTCGGTATTTGGTGTGATTTCTGCAACAAACCCCGTCATACACAGGAGACTTGCTGGAGAATTCATGGCCATCCAACTTCTACAACTAGTGAGGCAAGGAGACCAATTTCATTCAGCCATGATAATAAGTCATCTCAGCGTATGCCTCCTACAGCTAATGAGGCTACTGCATTCCCTTTTAGCAAAGAACAACTAAACCATCTTCTGCAGCTACTTCAGGCTGGATCCATATCGAGTAATCCTATTGCTTCGATTGCCCACCAAGGTAGAAATCTAAATGCCCTATCCTGTTGTTCACAATCTGTATCTTGGATCATTGATTCAGGGGCATCCGATCATATGACTAATATTCCATATTTGTTCAAATCCTATATTCCTTGTCCCAGCAACCAAAAAATTCGGATTGCCAATGGGAGTTTTTCATCTATTGCAGGCAAAGCATCAATTCCACTTTCTGATTCTATTACACTTCATAATGTACTGCATGTTCCCAAGTTAGTCTACAGCCTATTGTCTGTTAGTAGACTTTCTAAATAGTCTAACTGTCGTGTTGTCTTTTTTGCTTCCCATTGTGAGTTTCAGGATCAGATCTCGGGGAAGACGATTGGCAATGCTAAGATGAGGGATGGTCTCTACTTTTTTTAAGAGTTTGTCTTTAATAAAAAAGCTCAAGCGTATGGAACTTTCAATTCTTCCCCTGTTCAAGAAAAAATAATGGTTTGGCACCATAGATTAGGCCATCCTAGCTTTGGATATTTGAAACATTTGTTTTTTCATTTGTTCAAAGATGTGGATGTTTCTTCACTACATTGTGACAATTGCCTTTTTTCTAAAAGTCATCGTACTCATTATAGTCTAAAACAGTGTCGTGCATCATCACATTTTTACTTAATCCATAGTGATGTTTGGGGTCCTTCACCCGTGCCAACAAAAACCGGGAAACGATGGTTTGTTACCTTTATAGATGATCATACCCGTTTATGTTGGATATACTTGATAAGTGCCAAATATGAAGTTGAGTCATTGTTCAAAATTTTTTATTAAATGGTTATGACTCAATTACGTACTACTATTAACATTCTTCGTATTGATAATGGTACTGAATATTATAACCAGTTTTTGGGGAATTTTTTGAAAGAAAAAGGCATCCTTCACCAGTCAACTTGCCGAACTACACCCCAACAGAATGGCATTGCGGAACGCAAAAATCGCCATCTCCTTGAAGTATCGCGTGCCCTTTGTTTTTCAATGCATGTACCTAAATACTTATGGGGGGAAACTATGCTAACAGCATCTTATCTAATTAATAGGTTGCCTACTCGGGTATTGACCTACACTACTCCCTTAGATTGTTTCAAACAAGTGTAATCCACAGCCCATATTTTTTCTAATATTCCTCTAAGGGTGTTTGGTTGCACTATGTTTGTCCATCTCCCAATTCAGTGTCGATCGAAATTAAATCCTAGGATTGAAAAGTGTGTTTATAGGGTATGCACCTAATCAAAGAGGTTACAATTGTTACAATCCACATACTGGCAAAACTCATATCACTATGGATGTAACCTTTATAGAGTCACAACCGTTTTTTTCTAACAAATCTCTTCAGGGGGAGAATTTTAGTGAAGAGATTAACTCTCTTGTCCTTCCTACTCCTTCGTTTGAATCTTCGAAAGCACCTATGCCGAATCTTGATGTGTCAAGGATAGGGGGAGAAAAAGTTCAAGATCACAATGTGATCAACAAGCCCGAGCTTCAGGTTTATACTAGAAGAAAAACTCTTCAAAAGGTTGTAGATCAGAACTTTGTCTTGGAGCCTCATCCGTTTGTAGCCCCGAGAGATGATCTCTTGCCTTTGTTATCAAGTAATCCTAGTAGTACTCATTTTCCCTCCATTCCTGTCTCAAATTATGATACTAATACTTCTAATCTTGATATGCCTATAGCTCTTAGAAAATGAGTTAGATCATGTACTCAGCATCCTATATCAAAACATGTGTCGTCCCAAAAGTTGTCTCATCATCATAGAGCATTTGTGTCAAACCTGTCTCACATATCTATTCCTAGAAATATCCAAGAAGCTTTGAAGGATCCAAAGTGAAAGATGGCAGTTGAAGATAAAATGCTTGCACTTAAGAAAAATGGCACATGGGAATTGGTTGATGCACCAAAAGGAAAGATTGTTAGCCGTAAATGGGTATTTACTGTAAAATGTAAACATGATGGGAGTGTTGAGCGGTATAAAGCAAGGCTAGTGGCGAAGGGGTTCATTCAAACTTATGGAGTGGATTATCATGAGACTTTTGCCCTAGTTGCCAAGATAAATTCTATTCGAATTTTACTATCTTTGGTTGCTGCATTTGATTGGTCCTTACACCAGTTAGACATGAAGAATGAATTCTTGAATGGTGACTTGGAAGAGGAAGTGTTTATGAGTTTACCACCAGGTTTTGCAGAAACTAAAGGCAAAGTTTGCAAATTTAAAAAGTTGCTATATGGACTTAAACAATCTCCAAGAGCGTGGTTTAAACGATTTGGGAAGGTGGTTAAAAGGTTCGGCTATCACCAAAGTCAAGGAGATCACACTATTCTATAAACACTCAAAGGAAGGTAAGCGTGCAATTCTAATCGTCTATGTTGACGATATAATATTGACTAGTGATGATAAAGTTGAGTTGGAAAGCTTGTGAGAGAATCTGGCTGAGAAGTTTGAGATTAAGGATTTGGGTGTCTTAAAATATTTTCTTGGAATAGAATTTGCGAGATTTAAGAAGGGCATTTTTATAAACCAACGCAAATATGTTCTTGATCTACTCAAAGAGACAGGTCTATTAGGATGTAAAGCGATAGAGACACCCATGGAACCAAATATGAAGCTTGAACTTGCCAAGGCTGAAGAAGTGACAAACCGAGAAAGGTATTAAAGGCTTGTCGGTCGACTTATTTACTTATCTCATACTCGATCTGATATATCGTTTGCTGTAAGTATGGTGAGCCAGCTCATGTACTCACTAGGACCAAGGCATTTTGAAGCAGTATATAGAATTCTACGCTACTTGAAGGGAAGTTCTGGTAAGGGTCTAATGTTTGAAAAACATGGACTTCTGGAAATTGAGGTGTTCACCGATGCAAATTGGGCTGGAAGCAATATGGATAGGAGATCTACTTCAGGCTATTGCACGTTTGTTGGTGGTAATTTAGTCACTTGGAAGAGTAAAAAGCAAAGGGTGGTGGCAAGAAGCAGTGCTGAAGCTGAATTTCGGTCAGTAGCACATGGTATATGCGAAGTTATGTGGACTAAAGGTATCTTGGATGAACTACGAATCCCAAGTTTCATACCAATGAAATTGTATTGCGACAATAAGGCAGCAATCGCAATTGCTCATAATCCCGTGTTACATGAACGGACAAAGCATGTTGAAATTGATAAACAATTCATCAAAGAAAAACTTGATAGCGGACTAATTTGTATGCCGTATATTTCAAGTGACGATCAGGCTGCTGACATTTGGACCAATGGATTACATAAAAGGCAATTTGTTCGTCTAGTGAACAAGCTGTCTATGGAAGATATCTTCAAGCCAGCTTGAGGGGGAGTGTTGGAATGTATTGAAAAATCTTCTATAATTTCTCCCCAATTATATTACGTGATATTATATTACGTGATTATATTACGTGATATTATGTGATTTGATTTGATTTTGTTAGGTGTAAATTAGATATTGAGAGATATTAGAGGCTAATCAGGATCTTTACCTAAATAGGTTTCTTACCTAATTTAGGTTCTCTGTTCGTGTATTTATACACATTGTAATCACTTTAGGAAAAATAAGAAGACAAATTCTTTTCTTCAACCTTAGCCACAAATCTTTTTTTGTATGATCTCCAAAATCAAATGAAAAGATGTCTAGGTCTTCCTATCCAGCTAATATAATATATGATGAGTATCTCCTACAGAGTTGCCTTTATTAGCAATCCAATGAATTTATCCTAGCTGTGCGTCACAAAACTGATTTGTGATTTGCAATCCATAGGTCTTCCTAAGTACATTCGGAATCAAAACTCTACCTAGCTGTTCACCTTATCATCTCTCCCCAAGTCCTCATGAACACGCTGTTCTACTGAACTTGTTCACCCTCTATCAAAGTTCATCTGGCTTGTAAATGTCTTATCACTGTGTATTTTTTATACCATTACTAGTCACACAGCATTCCTCATATCAAGTTCACTCGATAACAACTAAATAGATGGTTTTGTCAACTTTAAAATATCATAAGAGGTTTCCCAACAATTCATGCAAAGTCAGAGGGTTTCAATGGTAAATCCTGCTAGTAACAAAGTTTGCTTTTCCTAAATATGCCAAATTTCCAAAAATTGTGATGATCAATTTATCCTCATTTTACCTTGAAAATTCACTACTTCTCAAATAATAGAAATTCATTGTAGATTGTATCGCATGATCTAGCAGCCTCTCTTGAGGGTAAATTGAAAATAGCAATTTACCCTCCATATTGAGAGGATCCAAATCCCTAGCTTGAAGACATGTAATACATTGAGTCTTGAACAGGGATCAGCATGCTATCTAACCACTAAAGCAACTGCCACAAACATAAGCCATTTCGCTGTGAACATCTAAAGCATATAGTGCAGTCTTTCTAGCATAGTGAAGCCCTAGTGGTGTTTCTTAGCCTTAACAAAATTGTATTACTGCATTTGAAGGTTTAGGCTCTATATATCTCAGCATCATAACAACCATACATATACAAGCCATTTTGTGGTGAACAATTAAAGCATATGGTAGTCTTTCTAGTAGAGAGTAGCCCCCAGTGGTGTTTCTTGGCCCTGACAGAATCAGATTACTGCATTTTGAAGGTTTAGGTTCTACATACCTCAACATCAGTTATATTAGAACATAGGTTGAAGATGCTTTTTCACCGACACATGACAGCAGCAAGATTACTATACAGAGCATGATGGCATACGAGAATTTATTACCCAACCCCACAGTTCGTTTATCGTCATGGAATTTACATGCTATTTCCCAAGAAACACTTTATTTGCCCCAAACCCTTTTGTAACACTTAATAAAATAGTTTCAGCATTTCATTGCTATACTATCATTACCTGTGAAAACTGGGTAAGGCCATCACAGTTAGTTTTATTGTTTTCCACCCAGACAAAAAAAGTCAGTTTGGAGCAATCTTGATCTACATGATAACTATAAATCTTGGTTATTATCATTTTGGTTTTATTTCAAACTGTTAAATGTTTAGCCTACAGACATATGAAGATCTCATCATTAACTTAGGAGTATCTATGTACTTTAAATATCATAACAGGACCACAAAAAAAAAAATTCCATGATCTTCAGAAGAAGAGTTACAACAGGTAAGGATAACTATCTAGTACCCATAATGAGTGGATATTCATTGTCTGGTTTTGCTTCATCCAGAGAGATTTTCAGACGTATCTATTATTTCATGCAAAATGTTAGTTTTAGTGTATAATCAAATAATTCCAGTAAGTGAATAATTTATTGTGAAACAAATGAAATGATTTAAAATAATAACGTAAAGGGTTATCTTGTTTATCAGCACTTCCATTTCTTCCATCTTAAAAAAAATGTAAACGAGTACATGATAAACCAATATACCAGAGATTTTAGATTTTAGTTTCATGATGTTCAATTTTCTTTTCCTTTCTTTAACGAACCCAGTACCATGTTAGCAGTCCTCCACCAATTCTACCAGTAGAATCAAGTTGTTCAATCCACATATCAACTGAGAATTGAGTGCTTCACTCCACATCACTATTTATCAGGTCTACCATGACCGAGATAAATGTTCCAAGCCAAGCTCTTGGCAACTACCCCAACCCCCTTGAAGAACTTTTCAAATCATAAATTGACTCTGATTGCCCCCCAAGCAACCCATTCAAAAGGTGGTTGGTACCAAGAATAAAGCAGCTGATTCAATAGCACGGGCTGCAATAAGGGCTCGATGTCATTATGTTAATAAAAAGTGGCTCGGTGGTATGTTAACGAATTGGTCCACTACAGAAACGAGACTTCATAAGTTCAGGGAATTGAGAACGGAACAAAAGGCGGGAAAACTCAATCGTATTCCGAAAAGAGACGCAGCTATGTTGAAGAGACAATTATTTTTCTTGCAAACATATCTGGGCGGGATTAAATATATGACGGGGTTACCTGATATTGTAATTATTGTTGATCAACAAGAAGAATATACGGCTCTTCGAGAATGTATCACTTTGGGAATTCCAACAATTTATTTAATCGATACAAATTGTGACCCGGATCTTGCAGATATTTCGATTCCAGCAAATGATGACGCTATAGCTTCAATCCGATTAATTCTTAACAAATTAGTATTTGCAATTTGTGAGGGTCATTCTAGCTATATACAAAATCGTTGATTAATAATAAGATAAATAAATTATTTTTTGAAATTCATAAATTTCTGGAATCGGTTACTACTCTTGAATCGCATAAAAGAGATCCAAATTATTGCGGATATTATGTGATTAGTTTGTATCCAAAATAGAAAATTCAACTAAGCAAGTCGAAAAAGAGATGGTTGAATCAAAATAATTCCCTTTCAAGTTCTATTTTTGTCAGAGGGCAATATGAATGTTTTATCATGTTCCACCAACACACTAAAAGGGTTATACGATATATCGGGTGTGGAAGTAGGCCAACATTTCTATTGGCAAATAGGAGGTTTTCAAGTCCATGGCCAAGTCCTTATTACTTCTTGGGTTGTAATTGCTATATTATTAGGTTCCGCCAGTATAGCTGTTCGGAATCCACAAACCATTCCAAATGACAGTCAAAATTTCTTCGAATATGTCCTTGAATTCATTCGAGACGTTAGCAAAACTCAGATTGGAGAAGAATATGGTCCATGGGTTCCTTTAATTGGAACTATGTTCCTATTTATTTTTGTTTCGAATTGGTCAAGGGCTCTTTTACTATGGAAAATCATAGAATTACCTCATGGGGAGTTAGCCGCACCCACGAATGATATAAATACTACCGTTGCTTTAGCTTTACTCACGTCAGTAGCATATTTCTATGCAGGTCTTACCAAAAAAGGATTAAGTTATTTCAGTAAATACATTCAACCAACTCCAATCCTTTTACCCATTAACATCTTAGAAGATTTCACAAAACCTTTATCACTTAGTTTTCGACTTTTCGGAAATATATTAGCCGATGAATTAGTAGTTGTTGTTCTTGTTTCTTTAGTACCTTTAGTGGTTCCTATACTTGTCATGTTCCTTGGATTATTTACAAGTGGTATTCAAGCTCTTATTTTTGCAACTTTAGCCGCGGCTTATATAGGTGAATCCATGGAGGGTCATCATTGACTCGTTTTCAAAATAGTCGTTTTTTAGTTTAGCCCAAGGTAATGTATGTGTAACTCAAGATAATCTACTTAGGCAAGATAAAAATAGACAAATAAGGGATATACGATCTACATGAATAGGAAAAAAGATTATGATATTTCGATTTTAGGGAATTGTAAAAAAAAAAAGGAAATAGATCTAAAAGATCTTTTTCCTAAAATTCCTGCTTGGCCCATTTAATTTATATAATACCTACCCCCACTAAATATTTTCTATTACTATTTTATTTAATAAAAAAATAATTAAATAATAAAAAGAAATATATAGAAATTCTATTATATAGAAACAAAAAAAAAAGAAAATAATTCTAAAAAAATATATATATAAATAAAAAATGGTATGAACTTTTCCTTTTAAATCAATGAAATACTGATATTTCTACCTGTGCTATTCAATTATTCGACCTAACGAATTCATCCATGTAGGTTGTATACATGCAGAATAATGATAAATAAAAGGAAGAGTAGAATTGACGCGATTCATAAAAATGAATTGGTTAATATGGGTGTGTACAAATTGGGTATACGTAATGTAATGGCTAGAATCCAACTATTGGATGTTTCAGTTTTAAAAAAAAAAAGAATTCTAGAATCTGATTTAATCTAAGATACGAATAATTGGTTTACATTATGGAAGAAACCCATGTATATGTGATATTAGATATTGCTACTTATATATGAACTAAAAATAGATTTGATCTAATCTGCTCTATACTACTATGAATTATGAATTTAGATAGGGATTCCAATAGAAGTCTTTCCCTTTCTTTCGTCCATGACTGTGAATTGAATAAATAAAAAGATGAAATAAAGAAAAAGAATGAAGAATTCAACTAATGGTTCGGAACAAAGAAATGGAAGAACAAAAGTCGTATGGATTCACAAAAATCCCGTCGATAGGAACTAAAAAAGAGATATAAAAGTAGTTTGGATGATTCAATAATATTATTCCATTACTTGAATTCGGAGTTGTTAGTTACTTCGTCTCAATGAATCTTAGTGGTGGAATAATTAAGTCATAACTCATTGGATGAATGTATCATTAACTTTTTTTTTTTTTTGTGAGGAACTTATCATGAATCCACTGATTTCTGCCGCTTCCGTTATTGCTGCTGGGTTAGCTGTCGGGCTTGCTTCTATTGGACCTAGAGTTGGTCAAGGTACTGCTGTGGGCCAAGCTGTAGAAGGTATTGCAAGACAGCCCGAGGCGGAGGGAAAAATACGAGGTACTTTATTGCTTAGTCTGGCTTTTATGGAAGCGTTAACAATTTATGGATTGGCTATAGCCTTAGCGCTTTTATTTGCGAATCCCTTTGTGTAATCCGATAAATATCAAAAATACGTATTTTTTTTCTTATTTTTTTATGGCCGGGGCTTGCTCCTTGTTTTTTCGAATTATATCAATATTTCACTCCTACAATTACTTATTCGTTGGGACACTAACCCCTGGGAAGGACGGATTTGAGGATGAGAAATTAGCATACCGATTCGCTTTCTTCCTTCCCGTTCTTAGCAAAGGAAACTCTTTTTTTTTTTTAGAGAGTGTTACAACAAACGAAGTATTCTCCAATTGAGATGAAACTTGGTCCCTGATTCTAATCAGTATTATTCTTATTAGGAATTTCCTATTGAAAAAAATCCATTTCAAAATCAACTATATTTTTTTTATTCTATTTAAAAACAAGGAAATTAAATAAATAATAATTCAATATATTGAAATAACTAAAATAGATAGATAAATTATTAAATATATAGAATAAAGAAATAAAAAAGATAAAGAAATAAAGATAAAGAATAAATAGAAAAAACGTGAAGTGATACAAAAAAAAACGAACTCTATTCGATTTTTTTATTTTATCTATAAGAGGAGATTGTATGAAAAATGTAACCGATTCTTTCGTTTCCTTGGGTCACTGGCCATCGGTCGGGAGTTTCGGATTTAATACCGATATTTTAGCAACAAATCCAATAAATCTAAGTGTAGTCCTTGGTGTATTGATCTTTTTTGGAAAGGGAGTGTGTGTGAGTTGTTTATTTCAAGAATTGGCTGGACTAAACCAGCTGCACTTTTTTTCATTATAACTAGTAAAAAGTAAAAGATGCATGATCCCGCGAATTACTTCTGAATAAGTTAAGTGAATAAATTAATAAATAATATTTAAGAACCATAGCATTTCGTGATTCATTGGTAAATGCACTTTGATTCTCGATTAACCAATAATGTGGGACCATTAATATGGTTAAAGCTAAATTGTTTGAAGTTTAAACGTAGCATGGTATTCTTTCTACTACTATGTTAATTTAATACAGAAGGGTTTCAAAACAAATAATTGAAATTTTTTCTTCGATAGAGAACACTCATGTCGATGAAATTATTTGAAACCTTTATTGGAAAAAAGGTCACACTCTTTTTTTTTTTTATCTTAGCCAATGCTGAATCGATGACCTATGTAATGTATAAAGTAAGTAGAATTCTTTAGATTTTTAGAAAAGAAAAACAGAAACAACTTTGCTAACAATTCCATATTTTTTGTTTGGTCAGAAGAGTCCTCCGAAGAGTCCTCCAAATATTATTTTGGTCTTGAATTAGTGATCTGTTTTGATATCTTTTTGGAGGAATATGAATAGGGAAGAGAGGATAGGCTCATTACATTCAAAAAAAAAATATGGCAATTTTACATAAGTATAAGTAATTGAGCGTGAGAGCCAAATGAATTGAAAGATTCATGTTTGGTTCGGGAAGGGATTATGGAAGTTTTGAAATGAATGGAAAGATAATCTACTTTCATTAAGCGATTTATTAGATAATCGAAAACAGAGGATCTTGAATACTATTCGAAATTCAAAAGAATTACACGGCGGGGCCATTGAACAGCTGGAAAAAGCCCGGGCCCGTTTACGGAAAGTGGAAATGGAAGCGGAGCAGTTTTGAGTGAATGGATATTCTGAGATAGAACAAGAAAAGTTGAATCTGATTAATTCAACTTATAAGACCTTGGAACAATTAGAAAATTACAAAAACGAAACTATTCATTTTGAACAGCAAAGAGCGATTAATCAAGTCCGACAACGGGTTTTCCAACAAGCCTTACAAGGAGCTCTAGGAACTCTGAATAGTTGTTTGAACAACGAGTTACATTTATGTACTATTAGTGCTAATATTGGCACGTTTGGGGCGAGGAAAGAAATAACTTATTAGTCCTTCTATTGTAGGCATTATTTTTTTTTTTTCGTACAAAAAAGAATTAAGAAATACTCATGGTAACCATTAGAGCCGACGAAATTAGTAATATTATCCGTCAACGTATTGAGCAATATAATAGAGAAGTAAAGATTGTAAATACCGGTACCGTAATGCAAGTAGGCGACGGCATTGCTCGTATTTATGGTCTTGATGAAGTAATGGCGGTGAATTAGTAGAATTTGAAGACATAAGACTTCCTCCTGATTTCATTCTTTCAATCTAATTTATGTAAGGGAACATTTGGTAGGAGGGATTGGTGCCAAAACGAAATGACCATTCAAACCCTATTCCTTTGGGATGTTTTGTTTTATTTTCTCTGGTCTGAAATTGAAATCAATGCCCATGGCATCAATAGAAGTAATGAAGATTCAGACTCAGACGTGTCAACAGACTATTCAGCATCCATTGAACAGAAAGAATGCCTGCTCCACTGCAGCCCTTAAGACATTATAAGAAAATTGTACAATAATGTCTTTCCCAGTGTGACCAACTGCCCATACTTATCTATACAATTATTTTAAGGGGAAGAGTGGACAATTTTACATTAATCAATTTGAAGCTCACTAAGTTTTCTACTTTTAAAAAACAAAAAGTGCTTTCATTGTAAGTGGCACCAAGGGGGTGCCAAAAACTCATGTCAACAAATCTATAAGGGACCATACAACATAATAAAATCTCCACCTTAATATTGTCAACAAGGTCATCAGAGACAGCACACTGATAAGACTTGCTCCCAAAGTATTCAACCAAGAGTCAGACATAGCAATCAAATACACATGTCATATCTCATTTTGTTTTATAAATTATTCAGTTCCATCATATAATTTTCACCTGTAGCTTTAGCACAGAAATAAGCAGTAGCAGAGAAATAAAAAGGCATAATAGCGCAATTCAGGCCAGTGGTAAGAAAGCGCCAGGCAAATGCAATGTGTAAATTAGAGCAGTTCCTGCTTGATTTGAATCAAGCCCAAGATCTATCAAATGAACCATTCACATGCATTATAACTGCATCAATACATTTGCAACGTACAATAATCTATCACAGTGGCAACCTCAAATTTACATGTAAAATAGTAACTCCTCAAGTTTGCAGATTTTGTTTTCTCATGACTCTTCATCCACAGAGGATAAGAAAGTGCTTCAAGCAACAATTTTTTATCTATAAAACCATTAATAACATTGACTGAATCAATCAAGCAGATAAACTGTGATAAGAACCAAAATTTTCTTTTGGTGTGATAGCTCTTTTACCTTTCCTCAGTGCAGCAAAGAGAACAGAATTCTGATGTATTCAATCCAAAGGAAATGCATCAAGTGGCAAGGCACTTGGACTTTCAAATTCCAATTCTGCTTGGAACAAGCGTGGCTCAGATATAGTCTAGGAAAAGGTAGAATACCACGAAAGACACTTGTTAAGATATGTTGTAACATGGGACATGGAATAATATCATGTAAATTCAAAATATTTATCATATAGCTGATGCTCAGACAGAGACATGAAAGGGAAGAATTATGCCTCGTTCAAAACATAAATTACAAGAAAGGCACAAAGTTAAATAGGCCAGGTATCAATTTTGTCAGGGATTAAGCAGATAGACAAATACCACAAAATTAGACATGCGAGGAGACAGAAGAAGGCAGCTTCTTCCAGAAGACCGTAGTCCCTGGCAAGAATTTTATCGCTCCTAAGAATTAATTATTGTTAGATAAACCAATAGGCTGTAGCATCGTTGATTAGATTTCTGTTCTTCCATTTATTAAATCAGAAGAGCTGGAGCAACACTGCTGAATCACCCTTAGTCAGTCAAAAAACTATAAAAGGGAGATTTCTTTTTTATTGTCATAGTAAATTATGCAAACAGATGCATCAAATTAAAATTAAAAAGAAGAATCAAACATAAAAAGCAACTCAGAGTGATCTCTTCACAGTAGAACCACATTGCTCTTAGATAGTCTCCATTAAAAGTGACAGTGACACTACAATGAATCCCCATCTCAAAAGTGACATGACTTGCACCAGAACATCTCAATGAGTTAACCTAAAAAGACTAAACTCAGTTTACTAGCCACAAAGCAAAAGAAACGTGCTTTCCCTTTTGCAATAACAAGCAATCTGTAATAGACAAACGATACATAATTAAAAGGAACTAATTTAGCCAATCCATAGAAGGAGAACTTCCTTAAGAACGACTGAAATGTCAACCTAGAACTGCATAAACAACGGAGATGATTTTGAGACCTTGGCCTCAATTGCCTGAGATACGGTCCGTTTGGCTCATCCTATTCTGAACCTCTCGTTCATGTCCTTTGGGTGTAAGTGAAGCCCAAAGTAAGCATTTTCTAAAAGGTCATCCATACCACTTGTAGTGTTCTCACCTGAGGACTAGCCACCATCTGAAAAGCTTGCTACCGGGAGCCGTACCTTGTCCAAGCCTTCCAGTCCCGGAAGTCACTCCCCAACCTCATCAAATCAGGGAATTGCGATCTTACCAAAAAGAGAGGAAATTAAGCAACCCATACTTCCTAATGGCAAGTATGAGAATGAAAGAATTTATCCAAAACCACAACCAACATCTGTGACCAAGCAGCTGAATGTGAGTTCAAACATTACATTACCTTGCTTGTGATTGAACAAGAGATGCAGTGGCAAAAGATGTATGTGAAGCAGCGACATGTTGAAAGAAATTGAGAGATTAACCTGTCTTGACTTTCACATTGTCCAAGGAGTAAAACCATTACATTGGCACCTAGAAATTTTTAAACAAGTCAGGCCTCACCACGGCCCTCCAGTGACATATCTATTTATTATAAGAAAATTTCTTTCAAGTTTGGAGAAATCAGATCTAAGCATTATCAAGTGCATGATTCTCAGGTTCAGAACCGGCATATTTACAAAGTGAGTTTTTAATACAATATACTCCACCATAAGAGCTCCCAAGACATCAAGAAAATTTCCGCTATATCTAAAGATACACTAGATCAATTATGTGTGATTATATTTTATGGCTACAAGCAATGTTTTAAAAGGAAACAGATCAAAAGAACCCACTAGATGTCTGCTTCCCATTTAAATGAGGTCAGAAGTTAAGTTTGAAACAGTAGCATTACTGAAGACAATAAAGATTGAAGAAATCTGTAAAGGTAGAAAGTGAAGTCTACAATGTGATTTCTTTCTAACAAATAGAAAGTGATATGCACTTATCTAACTCATAGTTGGTTACACATTGAACTTATTATGATTTACTACTTTATCATTAATAATGTTAAACAAATCAATTAGTGTGTAGGGTCTCTTTGCATCTGTATCCAAACTTTAGAAGTAAAGAACGACTTAAGAATCAGCCCAACTGAGTCAAATTGAATTGGCCACTTAATGACTGGCTTGGTACCTCTTCTGCTCCTACAAGTAAACCAGATCAGACATAGAAAGAGTTCTCAGTAGAACCAGTCAATCTAGACCGAGTTTTAAAATATTAGCAGAGAACAAAATTAAATCTGTCATCAATAACACTTGATTAATCCCCTGAAGAGACTATATGATGTATCGCAAAAGCCTCAGAAACTACCTCACACAATTTTCTAGAGACTTACATAATCATTAACATTAAAATTAGAAGGAATAAATCATAATGTAAGAAAGATTATGAAATAGTAATGGTGATGTCCCTGTGTAGGAACCAGCTAAACTTAAACATAGTCAAAACCGAATGTTGTTCAACAACTACACAGTGAAAAATCCACTTACTGCCAACCAAGATGGAGATAAACACTAAATTCTATACTTCCCTGCAGAAAACTGTAGTAATTCATCCTTCACCCAGACTCTAATCAGTCCATTCAAACAGGAGCAAGGATGTGAAGATTACTGCTGTCTGAATTGATTTTTACTTTTTGCTTAATCTAAATCTTGCAGCTCATTCACTTTGAGTCTTTTTCATCTAAAATTCCTGAAAGTTTCACAACACTCAAGTGTTGATATAAATTATTGTTGAGAATGAAAATTTTTTGGTAGAAAAGAAAAAAGTATGCCTCCCATTCATAAACAAACTATAACAAATCTAAGCAACTGAAAAATCTGACCAGCTAAAGGGCACCACCACAATGCAGAAAACATAATGTGGTAAGCCATCCATCCAAACAAAATGGATGCCGGGTTTACAAACAGAAGAGCTTCTCCAATGTTAAGGACAAATCAACCCTCAACAAGCTAAGGTCCTCTGTAACAGACACCGCCACAGCCCAACTGACCAAGAGAAATGCCCTCCGAGATCGTCAAGCCTCGCACTACGAAAACGGATATGAGGAAACAGATGCTTTGACCTGCTTACAAAGAAAAAATTTACTTGGCTAACTCCATTATTTTCTCTTTAAATCCTTTTGTAGTTAGAATTCTCTCCAAACACTCTCCCAGGACGAAAAGCTAGCTCTCACCGGTGCTTTAGAATTCCAGGAAATCTTCCAAGGAGAAGGGAGTTCCCAACTTCTGTTGTGTTCCAGAAGTTTTATATGCTGATTTAACAGTGATAATCCCATCGTTGCAGGCTATAGTGAAATCATAAGACAACATCCTCTTCTCCATCAATACCCTGAAAACCATAAAGCGTGCCAAAGATCATGAAGTAGTTTCAATTTCCCCATGATTCCATAGATCTTGATGCCACCACACCATTCCTCTGTTTTTCCCTTCACGAAATGAGGCCATTAAAGAATGATCTCCACAACATTTGGCAGATTGCTACCTTATAACTGTCCAGATACAGTAGCTCCTAACCATCTTTTGGATTAATTTAGATCATTCTAGTAAACAGAAGACTGTTAAGTATAAGTCCAATAATCCAAGATTGGATGGCTAATTTTTCCTACGCGAGAAATTACGTCCCAAGTTGCAACACCATGTTGCTGTTATATTTGGAAAAAAATCCCGTCATGACCTAGCAATAAGAATTGTTAGGTCACACACAATTTCACATGATATTGAAGAAGAATGTCCCAAGTTCAAGCTTTTCAAGGTCCCCTATTTGTTTTCACGCTTCAATTTTGGGCCAAAGCCCAACCTATGCATGAGGGGGAGTGTGAAAGTATTTAAATAAATATTAAACCACGTCTTATCTAACAACTTAAGCTTCTAGCACAATTGGCAGTGGTCCCACACATTTGCACTAGCATGATTGAAGCTTCATTAACAGTATTATGACCAATCAGCAAAGCTGAATGGTAAAATATAATCTCATTTGAAGATTGATGAATGACAGGTAAGAATCAAATAAATTCTTAGGTAAAATCCAGGGATTTTCTATTAAATTACACAAAAACAATCAATAAAAGATAAGTATCTTACAATCTGACAAACCATCCATTAGTATCTCCCTTGGGGTAATGGAAATTGTGAAACCTGTTTTTATAGATTTACTTAGATTTTGCAACCACACAACTGCACTTATACTCATTCAGAACCCAACCTACAGATTGGACTTCTCGAGCGGCAATTGCATCACAGAACGCCAGATAAATTCAACTCAAACAGACCAATAACAGGAAGTGGGAGGTAAAAACTTTTCAGGCTGATACGTAATGTGAACCTTCCTAATTTTCAATAAGAAAGGATATCTGGCAAAGAGAAAAAGAAAGTTTGAATCAACTCAGTCAAGAATTACAATCAGGTCAAGTGTAAATTAGGTTAAATGCTCAAAAAATTTTACCCACACGCTGTTATGTTTCTTCAAAGCAGTAGCCTATATTTTCAGTCCACTATCATTAATTTTGCACCTTGATGTAATATCACTGGAAGACTCTAATTATTTTGCACATAAACTAATCATGCTCCCGAAAAGGAAAAAAAATAAAAAAAAAATCATGATTCACACGTAACATAAAAGTTAGAACTCAATTCTTTATGAGCAAGTTCGAAAGCAGACTATAACCAAACGGCACTTGACGTTAGCTTTTGCATTCAAGACAAATAACTATGATTCTGATCTATGATTCTGAGTTACATGTTAATAAAAATCAAAAGGACCCAGTCAAATGCTTTATTCACCAGTAATCCTCACAAGAGCATTGCCCTTCCTTGAAGCAATGAAACCTGCGGGTGTCCCTAACAGTGATTTCCCTTTTTGTAATCTTAGAGATATGTTTGATTGCATTATGGCAGTCCCCGCATATTCTAAGATTTTTCACCACAAGTATTGGCTCCCCATCCTTGGTCGAAATCAACCCAAATGCAACCACTAGCTTCTCATTGTGATGTCTTAATCTCATTTCCATCTCTTTTTCCTCCATTCCATCCTCCTTTAACGAAACCTGATTAACATCCGGTACATAACCAACCTTCCTAATCTTCAACAGCATCTCATCCAAGTAATCACAAGTCTCCTTAATAATTGGGTGTGAATCACGAGTCTCCTTAATCATTGGGTGTCAACTATCTTCTGCAACAAATACATGGGTTCTTCGATTTAGCTCAATCCAGCTGCAACCTGGATTCTTTTTAACACCTCTGTCTCGCATTAGCCTTCTTATTGCTACCATATCTTCCAATCTACCAGCTCTAACGAACATATTCGAGAGGACAACATATGGAGCAGCATTTGCAGGTTCATGCTGCAAAAACTGATAAGCTGCTTTGACAGCTATCTCCATGTTACCATGCTTCCTACATGCCCCAAGCAATGAGGCCCAGCCAACGGAGCCAGGACTGAATGGCATTGTCTCAATTAGCTTCTCAGCTTCACTTATTTTGCCTGCCCAACCTAGTAGATCAATCATGCACAAGTAATGTTCTGCCTCTGGCTCAAGCCCAAACTTCTCCTTCATCATGTTGAAATATGTTCGGCCCTCATGAATTTTCCCAGTATGTGCACATGCAGAAAGTACGGAGATGAAAGTTATACTGGTAGGAGGGATATCATTGTCCAGAATCTCTTGAAAGAGAGCAAGAGATTCCTATCCTAATCCATGCTGAGCATAATCTGCAATCATTGAGTTAAGTGAGACAGTATTATGCTCTGGCATCCTATTAAATAACCTCCTCGCATGCCCCAGATTTCCGCACTTTGAATACGTTGCAATTAAAGCATTATCAACAGAGATCCAATTTGAGGGAATCTCTGATTTGATTACCAAACCATGCATTTGTTTCCCCTGAGAAGGAGATGGAGATTGGAGCAGGCACTGATTGCACAAACAAAGCTACAATCATCCGGTCTGTACCCAAATCTTCGCTTACTGCGGAAACATTCTAGAGCCTCCTCTGAGAGTTCCTCGTTTTGTGAATACCCTGAAATCATAGTGTTCCACAAAACCAAATCTGGCTCCTTGATCTCTTGAAATACTTTCTTGCAATCCAACATGGCACCCTTGCACTTAGAATACAAGTCAATCAAGCCACTCCCAACATGTGAATTCTGGTGGAACCCTGTTTTTACGAGCTTAGCATGAAACTGAAGCCCGCCTACCAAATCGCTTACACAGGTAAATGCAGTGAGAACACTTGCCAAAGTATACATATCTACATACATGCCCTTCCTAATCATCTCTTGGAACAGCTCCAGTGCTCGTAGCCCTTCCCGGTGCTGTCCATAAGCAACTATCATCGAATTCCAAGAAACCTCATCTCTACCCTCTCCCATCTCATCGAACATCCTCTTCGCTTCATTCAAATACCCATTCTTACTGTAGTACGTTAGGAGCGCATTGCTCGGAGAAACATAAGAATCAAGACCACTAGAAACCGCAAAAGAATGCAACTGCCTCATCAAAGAAACATCATCGCCGCAGGCTGTGACCACAGCAGACAATGTGAAGCCATCCATGTCGAGCCCCATCTCCCGCATCCCCGCAAACAAGGAGAATGCCGGTCCCATCTCGCCTCAGTCGGCAAAAGCAGAAAGCATGGTGTTGTAGGAGACGAGGTCCGGCGCGGGAATTCGATCGAACAGCTGGCGGGCGACCATCATCTGAGACTCCTTGGCGTAGGCGGCGACGATGGCATTGAAGGAGAACACGTTCGGGTTCGGGGTCAGGTCGAAGGCGCGGCGAGCGGCCAGAAGGCGGCGGCATTTGGAGTAGAGGAGGATGAAGTGGTTGGAGAGGTAAGTGGAGGGAGGGACGAGGGACTTGACGTACAGAGCGTGGAGGGATTTGCCGGTCAAGAAGTCCCTCTCAGCGATGCAGTGCTTCAGGAGGTGGCGGAAGTTGTGGAGGTTCCATGAGAGTTGGTTCATCTAACGCCAAGCAGTGCCGATCAAGAAAGACTACGGATCAAACAGGGGAGATGCCAAGAACCCTCCTTTATTCGTCCTGTGCACGTGTTTGGGGATGCTGAGGATTACCCAAGAACCTAAGTAGCGATGTTAGAAGCATGAATTGGATCTAACACGATCTGTTCACGCAATTTCTGCAAGAACGTCTTTGAATTTGCAGTTTCAGAACGCGAAGTACCCTCTGAAAAAAGTTCAGAGCTCTGCAATTGCCCTTATATATATATAGCAGTTGGTCGTTGCTGGGTTGAATAGACTTCCACCCGCCAAACCTCATAAAAAATAAAGAGACGACAGCACAAATGATTCATGAATTTCAATTTAACATGCAATGTTATTCATGAAATTTGATTTTGTTCAATACGATTGCTAATCTTTGGCTTAACGTGTAATATTGTCTCTAAACTTTTAATTTGTTCAATATGATGCATGAACTTTTGATACATATTCAATTTAGTATTTGAGTTATATACAAATATTTAATTTCATTCATAAATTTAAATTATATGAAAGACAAAATTGTATATTTTCATATAGTATATTGAACAAAGAACACATGTATTGCGTGCATAAGAAAAATGATCATTGACCTATATGAAAGACAAAATTGTATTTTTTTTCATATGGTATATTGAACAAATAACACATGTACTGCGTGCATAAGAAAAATGATCATTGATCTATGAAAAAAAAATTAATTCGAAGGGAATTCTTTTTTTTTCAATTTTCACATTTATTGATGAGGTTGTTTGTAAAGTTAAAAAAATTCAAATTTATGAATTTATGCGTCCTCCATAAATTGAATATATACAAAATAACCAATTGAAGATAGTTCATAGAAAAAAAAAATTAAAACATTTAAAGGTAAGTAGAGAGGGACAAACTCCACCGATAGCTATGTCAATCGAATTTTTCGTTATAGAGAGACTTGATTAAAAATTTTGTGAAAATAGAATGGCTTGATTAAAAAAAGTTTGAAAGTACAGGATAAAAGGTAAAAAAATTTCAAATTGGAAATAAGTAACGAACCAAAAGTCGATTCACCATGGTAGAGCATGGCGTAAGGCACTTAGCAAAATCCGTTGAATCACTTCATAACCCCATCTCATCAGATAAATTTCCTATCCCTAGCATTATCAGTAGTAAACACGTCTTCCCATGCACAGCCCCAACTCCAACCCTCCCAAAAAAAAAAAAAAAATTTATGTATATATTAGGCCTAATGCTGGGTTTCACCTGGACTAGCTCAGCAAATGGGCCTTGTAATTTTGCAAGGACTATCCACACATGCGATTTTTACAAAATTCATAAGGGTATTTAGAAGATTGATCGGTCGCATCATGAGTCGCATATAAAATACACTTCCGTTCATAAGTGCCGAGACTAGATAGCACGATGTGTGAATTTGCGGAGAGAGGGAACACGACCCTGTCCATCTAGTCATCTTTGCTACTTCTCGAAATTAAGTACTAAGACGGCGTGCATTTCAATGATACGACTTAACAAACGAGGCCGTGTGATTTTTCACCATTAGGCGTGATGCCCCAGTGGCGATTGGTGAAGAGATGTAACGTATCTCTAGTCAATTTGTGTATTGTGCATTTACTTTCTTGTGTGGAGAAAATACAATCTCCCCCACGCTCTCGAGGAATTTGCTTCAGGCCGTATGGCCCAACACGAGGCCCAAAATCTGGCCTTAAGGTCAAGGCCCAAGTTTGGGTCTCTTTCGTGGGTAATCTTTTTCGTTTAGGCTGGGCCACACAAAACACAGCAGGGGCTAAACTAGAGTGCAATGTAGATGGGGCTACTGACGAGAGATGGACCAACGGTTTCTACATTTATTTTTCATATTTCATATTTTTATTAGTTCCGCTATCAATTATAAAATAACTTGCATTTCCATTAAAGGACAGTCGACATGTGAATGGATTCAATTATGTAACTATGTTTGTGTACATATGTCACTTAATCAATAGGTTTCTCACACTAATAGTAAAACTCATAATAATTTTTAAATTTTAAAATAGTTAGAAGAGGCAATTATCCAGGCGCTCATTCATCTACAAGTGACATGAGCACCTCAATTTTGACTATTCGAATTCATGTGGACTCATCATTTGCGTCTTGTAATTTGAATCTTAGTGAAACTAGTTTGTTGATCCTTCTTTCTATTGGGTTATTATCAATATGTGATAATCCCAGGAGATGATGTGTATCACTTAATTTCATATGAGACGTTAGGTAAAATGACTATTCTACACTGATATTCAAAATTTATACACCGGAACCTCCCAAATTAAGGTCGGTGGACTAATTAACAAAGTCCCTAAAGTGCCCCTTGTTTTTTTTTTATCTAATCTATTGAAGTTCAAATATAACCTCTCTTTTTTTCATAACTTGATATTATAATGCGAACAAAATCAAGATAATATTGAATTTTGTGGACCAATTTTCGTTCGGGTCCTTCAGACATAAGTTCCAACCAGTCCAAATGAAACCACTCCACAATACAAAGACCTTGACCTTGGCATGCGTATGAAACTCTCAGCATGAGTCCCGGATGCTCCTCTTTAGTTAATTAAGAAACCGATGTCGAGTTAATTCGCTAGACAACCTTTTTCTAATGTCCACTAGTGCACGCACGCACGTATCTGTATGTGTATGTATATAATGTGTGGATCATAAAATAAATGTTATTAACTATTTTATGCGTACCCAAAATGCTTAACAATTTCATATGTTCATCGTTTCCACCGTCGAAGGATGAAAATTAGCAGTCCAATAGACATTTTAGTGCTTATGTAATATCATGTGATGGTCACACAAAATCTTATAAGATTCCTTAAGTTCCTCCCAAAATACTTTCGAACAACTCACTTTAATGAACAACCACCTAACTTTTTCATGTTGAATTTGAGAAAACTCACTTTTCTTGGCCCAAATAACATCCACTATATTTTCTTAACATCATTGCCCATGCACCACTCTATTTTCTCAAAGCATAAGGATATTAAAAGTGTCAAAAAATTTCATTGGCTCATTTAAATACCAAATCCGAAAAAAAAAATGATCATTTAAATACTTCCAGTGACAAAAAAATATTACAAGCTTTTACAATAAAATGTATAAGTTAACATGACATTTTTTAGTTATTAAAAACAAATCTAACGTGAATTATGATGTGACTGGACTCTCTATAAATGATATCGTATGAGTCTATTTTAGACATTATTCGTTATTCTCATTTCAGTCGAGCCATAAATCCGAGTTCGAGGTTTCCATGGCAGATGAAGATGGTAGATAAGACGCAGTTTCAATGGTAAAAAATGGAGATGTTAAAAAGTAATGAAGATGAAAATCATTCTCTGTCACCTCCCCTTTTCTAAGAAGAAACCGGGCTCTCCCGTCCCCACACCCCGCCCCCGTGTCCTTGAATGTCAGAATCTTGGCCAAATAAAAGAGGGATTTTTCTTCACCGCAGTTTCAGATTTTCTCCAGAGTTCAATAAATTATAATTATCACTTCGATTCCCGTCTGATTGTTCCCTTCAGCATTAAATAAACAAAAAAAAAATAGAAAAGAATCGAACAAAAATAAGTGGGGTGGTCATGCGTAGAGAGTTGTAAGTGTGCGTGCGGCTCCCATTCGTAAGCTAAATATTATCGAAATCGGTACTAAAATTCGTGAGACCGAAGGCTACAAGTTAATGATTTTTGTTCGTCGAGAACCGTCTCCAAACTCTTCAATTGTGGTTAAGATTTTCTTACTCCAAATTTATTTATTTACCTATGTGGTAAGAAAAAAATTATTGTAATATTGATGTTGAGCCTCTAATGTGTGATTAGAGAAAAATAATTTGTGTATCCTACTATTTTTGGTGATTAGTTGATGTTTTTTGGCGGTCCGTGATTTTTTCTTGCATCGATTTTTACACGTTAAATCATTGGTATCATTACTTACTTTGTTTACTTATCATTTCGGCATTATATTTGCATATTATGAGGCTATACATTGTTGATTGTTGCTGGGGGGTTAAAGTTGATTTAGATCCTGAATTGTGTTTGGCTGTGGTGAATTGTGTCCCTGGGTTCTCCCCAACATTGATTTGTCTTCTATTTTCCGTTTTGTTTTGTTTTGTTTTTTGGTTCTCTGACTGTCTTCCAAATTGCATTGCCATCGATTGCGCTCCGGGAAATTGAGTTTGCAAGGAAGCTCCAATCGAACCACCGTCGCCATGGCTGCAGATCTGGAGATGGACTAGCAAAGTGATCCTCTTGATATGGAGATGGAGCTCTTCGTGGCCGCGGAGTCGAGAATCGATGGGGGTAAAAGTAGGGAAGATCGATCCAAGAGATCGTCGAGCCCATATCCAGCCTCGACTAAAGCAACCACTTTCGTTACCCTCCTCATCTTCATCAGCACCTTGCATCATCTTCCACCTATTCTTCTTACTTGGTTGTTCGCAAATTGAAAAACAAAATCCTAGTTTGGACAAAAACTGGGAGAAGTGTCAAAAAAGTCTTAAACCTTTTGTCTTTGTGTCGATTTAGTCCTAAACCTTTTTTTGGTGCCGATTTAGTTTTAAATATTTTTACGTTGTGCCAATTCAATCCTTTCCGACCAATTTTGGCCAGATTTTGCTAACTGAACGCCAGCCAGCTGACGTGGCCTGATTGGCGCTGAAGTGGACAATTTTTTAGTAATATTTTAATTTTCTTTTCTTTTTTTTTTCTTTTTTTCTTCCTCCAGCCGGTCGCCGAAGTTCGGCGACCGGCCAAAGGCGACGGCCGGCGAGGTCGAGGTAGACCTTGCCAGCCACCTCGCTAGTGGCCGCGAGGGAGGCCTCGCGCGGGGCAGCGAGGCTCGCCCTCGCCGAATCTGGCGAGGTCGAGCCTCACCAGCCATCGGCGAGGTCGAGCCTTGTCTGCCTGGCGCGAGGCTGCCTCGAGGCCTGGGCGGCGAGGCTCGCCCTCGCCGGATCTGGCAAGGGTCGAGCCTCGCCCATGGCCGGCGAGGGCAAGCCCCGTTAGCTCGGCGCGAGGCCAGCTCGACGGCGATGGCAGACGGCTGGATTAGCTCCGGCGGACAGCGAGTAGGGTGCAGGTGACGAGCGCGAGAGGCGAAGACGCGCGGACAGGCACGCGAACAGGGGACGGCACGACTGCAGCGAGGCCGCCTCCTCGCCCTCGCCCTCGCCCTCGCCCTCGCCGCCCCGCGCGAGGCCACCCTCACGGCCACTAGCAAGGTGCCTAGCGAGGTTGATCGACCTCGCCAACCGTCGCCTTTGGCCAGTCGCCGAGCTCGAGCAACCGACTGGAGGAAGAAAAAAAGAAAAAGAAAAACATAAAAATTTAAATTTTAAAATTTTAAAATTTTAAAATTAAAATATTATTAAAAGTTGTCTACGTCAGCACCGATCAGGCCACGTCAACCGGCCGGCGTCCAGTCAGCAAAATCTGGCCAAAATTGGCCGGAAATGACTAAATTTGCACAACGTAAAAAGGTTTAGGACTAAATCGGCACCAAAAAAGGGTTTAGGACTAAATTGGCACAAAGACAAAAGATTTAGGACTTTTTTAGCACTTCTCCTGACAAAAACCCTAACTCGTCCTAATTTTGTTTGCAAACAAAATTCAAGGTTTACATTTGGGACAAAAATGTAAAAGATGTCCTTTAGGGCTATTATTGTTGACTGAGCACCCTAGTGAGCCATGTCAGTCTGGGTAATTGACAAAATATTGCTACGTCAAATTTTCGATAACTCAAATCGAAGTTGACATTTAAATGATTCAGCAAAAAATTATTGACAACTAAGTGAACATCGTACAAAACTTTTGACACTTCTTATATCTGTATGCCATTTTCTCACGTCATTAACCACATAATAGAGCTTACTTCGATAAAGAAAAATTAGCAAATCCTTTTCAGGTAAGTACCAACCATGCAAGTATCAAAACTAGCGGCTATAATAAAAATCAAAGTTCAGGGTCTAATCTGTAACTTTTGAAAGTCCGGTTGTTGTTATGAATAGTGTCGAATTCATGAGATTTCATGCAATCATCCTATACTTAGAACTTTGAAGCAGTAGATAATTTTCCTTGTTACAAGATGAGATTATTTATGAGGGCAAATCACTAGTCCAAAAAACACATTAAATTCCTCATTGCAGAGTCACGCCTTTATGTTTGAACTCATCTCTCAGAAGTTTAAATGCGTTGGGAAACCCCCGTAAAAGTTGAATACCTTCGTGACGGGGAGATCCAAGAGAAAGCTAATAATCCGAGCAAGTGGACAACTTAGTTGGATTTCCTGTACCCAAAAGCTTAAACCATTGAATTATGCTCACTTAAGCAGTAGTAATCACTTCTTTTTATCCATAAACATATAGACTCCGTTTGTTTCGGAGAAAATAAATGACCTGGAAAATATTTTTCCTAAATATAGTCGTTTGTTTCTCTCACAAAAACGAATGAACAAAAAATATTTTCATCATTTGCGAAAACGTTTAGACAAATTGCTATCGGTAATAAAAATAATTTCCATTAACTAATTATTTCAAACAATATAAGCAATTGTTTTTAGGAAAATAATTTTTTTCAAATCATTTATTTTCCGCGAAACAAACGTAGCATATATAAGATTTTTATTTTATTTTTTACACCACTTACATGTGTACATAACAAAATTGCATCGGATATAGGTCGTGCATATCAAAGAGTGCAAAATAAGCAAGAAAGAAGGTCGAATTCGGACTCTCATGTAACCAATATTCGAGCTAAATCTGGATATATCCTCGATGCGAGGACTAGTAAGATCGATTCGGCGGTCCGACTTTTTCTTCTTTTGAGCGAATACCCACGCGGTTTCAGGCGAAACAAAGTCACAGTCGAAATTGACAGAGTACCGCCGTCCAGTTCACCGCATTATTGTTGCCCCCACGCTTCCCAACTTAATTAAAAACACAAGAAAAGCGCAGACCATGTTATCATCTTATTCACATTTTCTCCAAAAAGCAAAAAAAAAAAAAAACGGAGGACCCCAAAATCATAAAATTAATGAGCAAAAATTTTAGAATTAAAGAAGTTATCTCATTAAATTACAAAAAAAGAAGATACAAGACACGTCCAATGTGAGATTCGTGCCAATAAGCCAATCACGGCATGCAAAGAGTTATCATTTAAGGAAGATCTTTCACTAATGACTTTGATGCAAGAGGGTGTGACTTGTTAAGAGGATCGAAAGTTTTTGTGCTCTCCAAGCATGTAATGTAAGAGGTTATTTTCCTTTTCCAATGCAAATCAAATAAGCAAATGTTCGGAAAACATATGAGCAAAATTGCGCATCAAACTTATCGTGGAGATGGATTTGTGAGCAGCCATTTCTCCGCTTCAAAAATTTACTCCATTGCTTCATTTTGGTGACATTCATATCTCAAATTGAGAGTATGATTAAGTATTTTTAATAGATCAAGATTCTCCATAATTTTAGAGAATGAAATGCTTGTGCAGATTGACTGGCAAATTCTATTATCCAACCCAATAATGCGGGTGATAATTATGTATTAGAAAGGCCACCAATAAATTTGCTTCCTTCATTGTTAGGGGATGAGATTAGATAATGTTTTATTAAGAGAGTAATAATGTAAAATCGAGTTCTCTTCCTTTTCTTACCTTGAAAAAGAAAAACTTAAGGCTTAAGGCTAAATCACCAAAACTAGAAAGGAAGTTGACTTGAAAACTGGCCGTGCCTTGGATGATCTTTTCTAGGACGCCACGCTCCCATCTCAATTAATTTTGATTTGAAAGTGACAGCAAGAGGACATGGAAATTGCATAAAATGCACCGGTCAAAGTCATGCCGATCAAGAGATAATGGTAGACCTCATGTGATACCCATGTGACATAACGATTAATATAATTTGATCTCATACGTAGTAGAATTATGCAAGTGCAGCTAAAGAAGTGTAAACTACGATGATGGCAAAATTCATGTGCACATAACATCAAAGCATGAGAATCATCCGATCGGATATAGATTTTGTAATTTAATGGCGCAAATCATCTAGTATGTCTGAATTAAGTTTTAATTTTTATCTTATTGCTAATATTATTTTTTCGGCATATGCATTTTGAAGAGCTATTTTCAATATATAACGACTGACCAATGAAGTTATCTATAATATTTTCGAAGTCTTTTGGAGATTTGAAGAGCTATTTACAATTTCGGTGGAAAAGCCAAAGTTATACGTTTTGTACCCTGCTTGAACTTTAAATAAAGCAGGATCAGTTTTTACCCTTTTTTTTTTCAGTTTTTTCGGTCAATTTAGACCTCGCAAACCACTCGCCTCGGCTTTTTTATATTCTAAACTCCAGAACTTGTGCAACATGCGTCAATTCACACGCAATATTCCATAGTTTATTATTAATTTTTAAGTCATGGGGGGCCTAGGTCTTACCTTGTCGTGCGGTAATTTACCCATCATGTGTTGAGTTCTACGTGGATCCAAATCAATCGTTGTCCATGTCTTATAATTTCTACCGTGACACGTGCCCCGTTGCAATTTGCCTACTTTTTCCGATGTTAAGGGTGCATTTGTTTGTGTTTCTGTTTAAAAACTGTTCCAGGGAACAGAAATAAAAAAAAGTATTTCTGTTCCGGGGAACAGTTTTTGAACAAATATGAGCGTTTGGTAAACTTGTTCCTAAAATAAAAAAAGAACATAAATATGTTTGGTAAATTATGTTCTTTTTTTATTTCTTTTAATTTTTTAATGTTTTTTTTATTATTTTTCTTTCTTTTATTTTTTTAATTTTTTTTTGCTTTGGCCGGTCGCCGGCCTCGGCCATGGCCGGCGACCGGCCGACGGCCTCGCCCA